>JAUIMM010000540.1:1022500-1752500 GCA_031769625.1 Taudactylus pleione
GATCAGTGGATAAAAACAAGTAAAAAGGTATTTTTTTTAAAAGGTTCAAAACTTATTTAAAAACATATATAGGAAGTTTTCTTCAAAATGAGATGCTTATCTGTAATAGTTCAATCAGTCAGACAAGGCAGCTATCCCAACGCGTTTCATCCACTTGGGGACTTCATCTCCTGTGTATATATATACACAGGAGAAAAGCGAAAAAGAAGAGTTTCTTTTGTTGAGGAAGTACATATCAGCGAAAGTGAACCAAGGACAGCGGACATGGCAATAACCATGTTGGACACAGGTATGCATGTTTAACCAAAATGTACAATGTATTTACTTAGTAGGGCCATTGAATATTTATTGATTATAATTAAATTTTTAGCTATAAAACTTAAAGGAGTATTTTGTCCATTATGGTTGTGCTTGAAATACAGTCAGTCAGATTTACAATGCAAACATTCTTACACATTTTGGTTGATATTATATGCCTTACCCTCTCATTACTCTAACCCTCATTTCCTAGTGTTAGAGCCTAAAATCTCACCTAGTAAGTAACGTTAAGCTAACACTCACCATACCTTATACCTAACTCTGTCCCTTAGTGCCTAAATCCAACCCTAACCCCAACTACATTAGTTAATTGGAGTAGGGAGCTTTTATTACATTTACGTCTTTGAAAGTTCATTCACGAGCTCCAGAAAATTGCACTCTGGGTATATGTATAAATTGGACATAAATTGGACATAAACTCCATGATATGGTTCACTTTTCATCTTCGTTGTGGTTATATCAACCAAAATGAGACAGATGTTCTATTCCCATAAAAGTATCTTTCATTGCTAAGACAATTTTGTGAATTAAAGACTTGTGGATATCATTTAACTGTAAACAAGATTGAAGGGGAAGCTGTGCACTTGAACACTTTGGTCCAGACGTACTAAGCTCTGGAAAATTATTAACTGGACAGTGATAAACGACCAGCCAATAAGCTCCTAACTATCATTTTTCTAATACACCCTGTAACATCACAGTTAGCAGCTGAGTTGATGGCAGTTTATCACTTTCCAGTGTATAACTTTTCAGAGCTTAGTACATCTGACCCTCAGGGACAAGCGCAGTGAGAATAGTAATCTTGTTTACTGTGAAAAGATTGCAGCATCATGCAAGATTAAATATACTGGACTTCAACTAAGGTACAGGAAAATAATGTTTTCTTCTTTTATTTAGTACTTTGTTATTTTAATTAACGTTTATGATTAACTCTGGTGGATATCCACAATATCCACAATATTTGTTGGGAAATTACAAAGCTGTCTCATCAATGAAAAAGACTTATGGAAATAGAACATCTAGATTGTATGTGATCACAGTACACATTTGTTTAAATTAAACTTAAAATACTTAAGAACACCTATTGATTAGTGAGTGGAGTACGCCACTTTTTCATTCATCGAATCTTCATTGTGGGATTCTGCAAGAACTGCTAATTACATAAAGGGAATGTGACTTAGTACATATACTACACACTCCACTAGTGATTTTTCTTGGGTTATCAATACCAATAACAGAATATGATTTTATGACATTGGTAAAACATTAATATGTTGTAATCTTAAAGCAGAAAACATAGAAAGAACAGTTCCTTCTGACCAGGAAGAAACCATAGGTGGAAGGGCAGCCAGGACTATGACCACAGTACAAGGTTTTGTTGACACAGGTATGTCTGTTTTAAAATAATCAAAGACTATCTAAGTTTCATGCATTGTACTGTTTTACATCAGCATAATCACTACATACCGTTGCTATAATGTAATGTTAAGAAGTTTTCATTTTTGAAATCGGTTATTTCTTCTATTAATCCACATAAACAAATATTTTGTAAAAAATTGTTACTATATATATATATATATATATATATATATATAGAAGAGAAGGGGTACCTTTGGTGTGCTACAACTTTGAGTATTAATTGAACAGAAGAAATTTCCACCACTTAGGGGGATTTATTGCAATATTAGCTGTTGGTCAAACACAACCCTCTAGTTAGTCTTCAAATCACCATAAGTTTATGTTTTGGATATTGTTCATAAAATAAAAGCCCTATGGTAGCCCATAATTCTTATACATAATTATTTTATGTATTGGTATATCAACAGAGGTAAAAATATAAACAATTTACAATACAAATAAATACATAAATCGCATAAAACAACTTTTAGTAAACCTGCCCCAGTACAGAAGGATAGATGTTGTTATCTGCCACCTACACCTTTACAGGTGTGAGCTCTTAGGTGGACTTCTTATGTGGTAGGTGCAGGTTTTTCAAAGCGATGACCCTACACGTTTCATCCACCTATGGGACTTCATCAGGGGTAAACACAAAAATGGAACTGGTCTGCACAAACACTTGATGATATGGAACTGGTTAGAACACTCAGTAGTATAAGCTTATTTTCTGTCCCTTGATAGGGAGAAATTCCTAGAAAGGCTTTTAAAAGCCAAGTAGTTTTTATAAAGATTTTACTGGAACGATTAGATGGATGTTTCTCAACCAATAAATGTAACCAGATTCCTTAACAGCAATTTAAATATGAAGATGCATCATATACTCCCAGTGTGTAAAAATGATGAGACCCAGTGCCAAGCAAATGGTAAAACTCTATTCAGTCCAATGAAGTGTATGTCTCCCTCTGTTAGCAGTCATACATATAGATACACCAAGAATGTGTCGGCGCCACCTTCAAGTTTTCTAGAGGATCAATGCAAAAAAACGATATAATAATACGTACTCCCTTAGTATAAAAGGTGTCAGCTAAAACCAAACGTAAAAGGACTTTTGGATGAGCCCTATTTGTGAAATGTTGCAAATATGTTAGGTGACCAGCGACTTACGTATATAATAATAGTGAAAGTGTGTAAACATAAACCAGTGAATATACCATACACAGTGTAAGAAAAAAATCACAATTTAATGTTTTATATTTTAAATTTTGAAAAGGTATATATCTAAATCCTGTGCATACAAGCACAGATGATGCAAAACAATAGGTTTCCACAATGTGCAAATAGTGCTAATAAATATTTAGGATGACATTAGAAAATGCATTTCATACATTTATTTTAAAAACAATTGGAGTACATATATTTAAATATTTAAAAAAGCCAATAAACACAAAGGGATCAGTGGATAAAACCAAGTAAAACAAAATATTTTAAAAAAGGTACAAAGCTTATTTTAAGAATATAAATAGGAAGTTTCTGGAAAAAAGTGCTTATCTGTATAGTTCATTCAGTCATAAAAGGCAGCTATCCCGAAAATATAAAATATTAAATTGTGATTTTTTTCTTACACTGTGTATGGTATATTCACTGGTTTATGTTTACACACTTTCACTATTAATATATACGTAAGTCGCTGGTCATCTAACATATTTGCAATATATATATATATATATATATATATATATATGTATATATATATATACACACACACACACTGGTGGCCAAAATTGCGGACACATTTTGAAATTTGAATGTTTATCAACTTCGAATGCTTATAAAAACTGTTTCACTTCACGCAGTGAAATGATTCATATATCAAATGAAAGGAAATTTAATGATGAATTCAACACAATAAACAGATGTCAAATATTTGCATTACAAGGGAAGTTATGCCGTGAAAACCACACTTAGGGTGAAAATCCCTGTGTACTTATGATGTTACTTACTGTCTTATCAGTATTTCGATGGGTATCCTTTATTTTTCAAGACCGCAGCACAGCAACGTGATCCAGGATTGTGGTGTTAAGTGAAAATGGTCTTTCGTATGCAGCAATTGCGAGAGAAATTGGTGGGAATGTGACAACATCAGGAGTAAGAAAGTTTTATTTACGCTATCAGGAAACACAATCTATACAAAACAAAGAAGGAAAAGGCCAGAAAAAGTACACAACAGCTGTTGATGATAGGAGAATAAAACAAATTTGCGTCAGGGACAGATGGATGTCATCTGCGGCCATTAGCAGTAAACTGAGTGCAACTGGTGTGTTTGTCAGTGCAAAAACGGAAAGGAGAAGACTAACGGAGGTTGGCCTAAAAGGTAGGATTCCCCGAAAAAAGCCATTGCTGAATAAAAAGCAGTGGCAGAAACGAATACACTTGGCAAAAGAACACATTGCATGGACAGAAGGTCAGTGAAACAAGTGATAAGGAGTGCCGAAACTAAGATATCGATATTTGGTAGTGATGGGAGAAATGTGTGAGACGTCGCATCGGGGAAGAGGTACATCCAGATTTTATTCAAGCGACAACAAAGAATCCTACAAGTGTTATGATCTGGGCATGTATGACAGCAGATGCTGAAGGCCGCCTTTATGTCATAGATGGCACACTGAACAGCAGAAAGTACATTGATACCATCCTACAACCAAAACTTCTACCTTCTATAAGGGAATTTTTTCCAGATAATGCCCCATTTATTTTCCAGCAGGATTCAGCTCCCTGCCATACTGCATAGACATGCAAAAAGGGGTTCACAGAGAATAACATACAGGTCCTGGGATGGCCAGGAAACAGCCCAGACCTGAACCCCATAGAACATTTATGGTTCTGTTTGAAAAAACTGGTACATCTGAGGCATCCATCCAATAAAAGACAATTCATTGAGGCTATAATTGTCTCATGGCACCACATAAAAAAGAAGGAAGAGCTCCAAACAGTGGTTGGCTCAATGACACATCGCTGTGCTGCTATCTTGAAAAATAAAGGATACCCAACGAATTACTGATAGGACAGTAACATCATAAGTACACAGGGATTTTCACCCTAAGTGTTGATGTCACAGCATAACTTCCCTTGTAATGCAAATATTTGACCTGTGTTTATTGTGTTTAATTTAGCATTACATTTCCTTTCATTTGATATATGAATCATTGCACTGCGTGAAGTGTAACAGTTTTTATAAGCATTCAAAGTTGAAAAACATTCAAATTTCAAAAAGTGTCCGCAATTTTGGCCACCACTATATGTATATATATATATATATATATATATATATATAGATAGAAACAATACTCCGGCACTCCTTCACTCTGTGTACCTGGACAAGCAGTCCAACCTTGCTCCGGTGCCCTCCAGGAGGACAGCACCCCCAATGCACATGAAATCATAGGCGGCACTCAGAGACTGGTAAAACACGTGATACCCTCTGCTGAGGGACTTTTAATCAGTCGACGTTTCGGGGTCTTCCACCCCTTCCTCAGGACAACATGTATATATATATGTATTGTATATATGTATATATACATGTAAAATTATAATGGTTTTGTATAATTGCAGGAGGACAAAGTACAATACAGAGTAACATAGATACTGCATCTGTAGCACCATCCTCCCCAAACTTGCAATCAAATGAAGAAAATGCACCTCAAAGAGAGATTATTAGCAAGTGCAAAAAAATTATTATACATAAAACAAAGTTTTTATTTTTAAATATCTTTACGTTTATGTACATAATTTTACATTTTTTATATTAATACTGCAATAACAGAGCATTGTGAATGGATGGAACAGAAAATAAGAGAATTTCGCAAATGGTTTGAACAAAGGAGAAGAGAAGATCGGGAATGGTTTGAACAAAGGAGAAGAGAAGATCGGGAATGGATAGAAGAACGAAGGACAGAAGATCGGGAATGGATGGAATGACATTTTAACAGCCTGGCGCAGAGCATGAACCAGATTTCAACTATACAGCAAAGTCACTCATGCAGTTGGGAAACGGTAGGCCAGTACTTTGGTCAAATGACTATAACTATTGATGTGCTTTTTAGTAATCTCCAACAGATGGACAGCTGCCTTAACCATATGGTAGTGTGGCAGCATCAAGGCAACACCAACACAAGATTGATTGCCAACCAACTGCAGTTGTTGACTGACGATATCAAAAGAAGATCCTCTGAAGTAGATCCACCACTACAAACTGAACAGGTTGCAACGCCATCAACGTACAGTGGAGACCAGCAAATACATGAAGAAAACAGAGAGCTTCAGATGAGGATGGAAATGGAATGGATGCAATTCTCAAGCCAGGGAGAACAGGACCATGAACCGAGAACTGATGAACCATGATTTTTAAAGGTAACATATATTTTTGATTTTAACCCTATAAATGTATTGATTTATTTTTTGCCGGGGGTGGAGGATGTGTTTTGTTACACTCCTTTTTTTATTTTTTGTAAAAGATGGGGTTTTTTGGGTAATTTTTTTGGAGTTAGACTGGGTGTAAGGGGTCTGTGTCCTACTTTGATGCACAGGACCCTGTGATGACAGCGCGAGGATCACAGGCTGAGAGTAGGACTTGAGGACTAGGTGCTGGTTGTTTTTTCTTTTGGGAAAAGCTTGAAGTTTCATGCCACATGTTTGTTTTCCCCTGCCTTTCAGTGCCCGGGAGAAGCGGGACGGCATGAAGGGACCAGCCTGCCACTAGACGGGGAGGAACCTATGAGGCTGGCATAGAGCTATAAAGGCGGTGGGCGGATGGTAAGTGCAATATATTGTCTGGGGGTTCCCCCGAAACCACCTTTAAATGTTACCTCTGAAGTAGATCCACCACTACAAACTGAACAGGTTGCAACGCCATCAATGTACAGTGGAGACCAGCAAATACATGAAAAAAACAGAGAGCTTCAGATGAGGATGGAAATGGAACGGATGCAATTCTCAAGCCAGGAAGAACAGGACCAGGAACCAAGAACTGATGAACCATGATTTTTAAAGGTAACATATATTTTTGATTTTAACCCTATAAATATATTGATTTATATTTTGCCAGGAGTGGAGGATGTGTTTTGTTACACTCCTTTTTTTATTTTTTGTAAAAGATGGGGTTTTTTGGGTAATTTTTTTGGAGTTAGACTGGGTGTATGGGGTCTGTGTCCTACTTTGGTGCGCAGGACCCTGTGATGACAGTGTGAGGATCACGGGCTGAGAGTAGGACTAGGGGACCAGGTGGTTGTTTTTTCATTTTGGGAAAAGTTTGAAGTTTCAGGCCACATGTTTGTTTTCCTCCGCCTTTCAGTGCCCAGGAGAAGCAGGACGGCATTAAGGGACCAGCCTGCCACTAGATGGGGAGGATCCATCGAGACTGGCATAGAGCTGTAAAGGCGGTGGGCAGACGGTAAGTGCAATATATTGTCTGTGGGTTCCCCCACACCATTTTGTTTTAAGATAAAGTAATACATGAATAAAAAAGGGGTACAGTCATCATCCCAGCTTAAGGGATGCTCACTGTAATTACCATACTAGATTACAAACAGTGGCCCTAATTCTACAAGTAACACAAGTGCTACCTTGCAGTCAGTTGGACGATTCTTCCGTTCTACATATACATCTTAGTCACAGTGCGCGTACGCAAACTAGTCACTAAAATAGGGAATGTTTGTGATTGCAATGTCGGTATTTAGAGCCCCATTTATCAAGGATTGCTTTTGCAATGCGATCAGGGCATGCCAGTAACGCCCCTGATCGCATTAACCTCTAGCGCTCTTCCGAACACAGATCCGCATAAGTCAGTGCAGAAAAGATATATATATATAAAATAATCACCATAAATAATTCCACTTGGTAATGAAGAAAGTATGGGAGAATGAGAAGAGAAACAAAAATAGTGCAGATCAAACTTGGACACATAAATTTTAATGGCAAATTGCACTTACAAAGTGTAGGTTTAAACAAGCATTTGTTTAAAATCATCATTGGTGGCAAACTGACAGCACTCTCCAAGACTCCGTCCTTAACCTCCTGGATGATAATAGAGGAAGGCAGTCACCCAGCTCCGGATACTAGGATATGCCAAAAGGAAAGGGTACTCCAGACAGCGCTCCACCACTTAGCCCACGCTTAACACGTTTCAGACAATCAGTCCTTCATCAGAAGCGTGTATAACGGCTAAACATACATGGTATATATACCTTCCCTAAAACATGAAACAGCTGCATTCAATTGCCGCTATTCGGCACCTATTAGTGACCGCGCATGCGCCCAGTCACCAAAGTCCCGGAAACAAAATGGCCATGCGTTCCACTGCTCCCGGAAGGAAGAGACTTAATGCGTTCCAACTGCATCCACTCGCCGCTACTCATGCGACTGCACATTGACAGTCACATGATCACACAGGCACAATGGATGTGCATTCCAGATACCCAGAAATCTGTTCTTTATTCCTGGATAATCCATGCGTTCCACTCATTGGATGATGAGGGGTGTTTTTCCTTCTTTCTTTTTGTACACACAGGCCATTGCCAGCTTGTTTAATCCCAATATATCTGAAGCAACTATTCTATTCATTATTTAAAGAACAAATATCAGGTTATACGCAATATCTATATATATTTATATATATATATATATATATATATATATATGAACTAACAAAAGTGTTTAACCAGAATTGTATACCCTTTAAGCCATTTGGATAATAACATTACACACAAAATGTGTTGAAGTAAAATGTTTTTATATTCATCAAATCAGTCCTCATAAAAGAGTGATTAAACTTAACAATACTAGACAAAATACAGAGAGAGAGATGTAAAATGACTGCTGAGTGAGAGTGTGTGTGGGGGTTGTTAGGGCCCATGTCCTATTGTCCAAACTGCATGGTCTCTAGACAAACTCCATTTTGAAAACTCCAATAATACACTCCATTTTGAAAGTAAGAAAACTTGCATAATGTTGTAACTTCTGTAAATCATATATCCATTAATGATCATAATTATAATAGCTATAGCAACCTATTTGTACTATACAACACCAAAACTGGGTAGAATTATAACTATGATCACAAGACTAGTAATTCACAACTTCCATTGAATCAAGCACATGATTCAATGGGGAAGGGGAGTATCACATGTAATGTTATTGTCTAACCCACTTGCTGGCAGCCATCTTTAACAAAACTGCAGACTACTTTCCACACGGTTATTATTACTTATGCCAAATATCCCAAAACTATGATAGTACATAACTTCACAATACTATCACAATATGGCTAGCAATCCACAACTCCCATGGAACCACAACCACTGGCCGAATTCAACCTGAAATATTCACATTCCATATTACAATATTTCAACCAGATTTCATTATATAATCCTAACTACACAATGTTACATTCAGACCACAAGAATACAGCACACACTAAACCTATCTTTCTCAGACAGTGCTATTGTTCAAGCACATGGGAAGGAAGGGGGAAAAAGTATACCTATAGAAAACAATATATATATATCACAGCCAGCCATATATATAAAACTGAAACCAAATCACTGCAAACTTTTACATATTGTCTACTACAGATTAACACAAACTATCTAAGGCATAACCAAAGCATTACAGCTTGATAACCTTGATGTTATCACAAAGATACACTATGAATTACTATATTAATCAAACCATCACCATGTTACTAACTACAGTAGAGATTATTACTAGGGATGTGCAGGCTCGGATAGGTTCGAGTTTGCACGTGGAGTTCGGATTTTTCCCTCCAAAAAAACGGAACTCAGAACGAGGCAAAACGTCATCTTACATGGACGAACATCATCATTCCTGGTCTTTTGTCCAGGAATGATGATGTTCGTCCATGTAAGATGACGTTTTGCCTCGTTCTGAGTTCCGTTTTTTTGGAGGGAAAAATCCGAACTCCACGTGCAAACTCGAACCTATCCGAGCCTGCACATCCCTAATTATTACCCAATATAATTATGCCATTAATCCATTAATTTATTTCTGTCTAGTCAAATTCTTATCATAGTTTGAGAAGATATCTCCAGGCCTCCTGGGGACTGAAGCTGCATTCTTAGACGTTGGTTATCAGTCAGAGAGGGAGCATATCTTTTTGTGTCTTCCTCCAAGTGTGTGTGCCTGCATCTGTGAGAGACTCATCCTGTGTCTCTGTAGAGTGTTTGTGTGAATGCCATCTTCCTCCCCCACACCTGTGAAGTCATGTCTATACAAATGGCATCCCAAACATTAGTGTGATGTGTAGGGTCTTAGGTAGTAAGTGGTCTATACAGTGGCGTAACTAGGGTCTGCGGAGCCCAGGGCAAGTTTCAGATTGGCGCCCCCCCCCACCACACACACACAACAAATATATCTTGCGCGGCAAAAATATGGGTGTGGTCACCTACCAGAAGGGGCGTGGCTACTGAATATGGGGCGTGCCAACATGACACGACACCCATATTTTGGCACATTCCTTTACATTCCATATGCACCTTACCTCTGCGGTGGTTTCTCACAACGTGGAACCTCTGAAGAAATGTATCCTCCCTGGGACGATGGCGTCTTCAGTCGGTATTCACTATTCATGTAGGTCACATCGTCCGGAAGATGCCTGTTCATGTGGGAATAATAACAAAGTCATCATCATACAACAGCGGTTCAACCAGCCTCGTGCCTCCTGTGTAACTTCCTTTCCCCTGCGTCTCTCAGCCACACCATCATCCCACTGCATCATCCATCAGCCACACCATAGCCTCCCCCCTGTGTTGTCTCACAGCACACCATCACCGCCACCCTGTGTCAACTCTCAGCACACCATCATCTCCCCCCTGCCTCATCTCTCAACATACCGTTACCTCCCCCCTGCATCATCTCTCAGTCAGGTGATCAGCTCCCCCCTGCGTCGTCTCTCAGTCAGGCGATCAGCTCCCTCCCTGCGTCGTCTCTCAGTCAGGCGATCAGCTCCCTCCCTGCATCGTCTCTCAGTCACACCATCATCTTCCCCCCGCGTTCTCTCACAGCACAGACACACTGACACAGATATATATACACACACACACTGACACATGTATACACACACACATATATATATATATATATATATATATATACACACATATACACACACACTGACATATACACACTGACATATATTCACAATGACACATATACACACACACACACACTGACATATACACATACAGTACATACTGACACATAAACACACACTCAGGGCCGTAGGGAGGGTGGTGCGGCTGGTGCCTCCGCACAGGGTGGAATCCTCTAGCGGCACCGGCCACGAACTGCCCGGCTCCGGAGAGGTCTGCAGGAAGAGACCTGCAGTGCTGGTTTTTCAGTTTTTTCTTTGATCAAATCAACTCTATCCATAGTGTCTAATCTTTCTCTGGCTTTCTTAAGATTATCCTCTGAGTAACGCATTTTAGACAATCAGTCCTTCATCAGAAGCGTGTATAACAGCTAAACATACATGGTACATATACCTTCCCTAAAATATGAAACAGCTGCATTCAATTGCCGCTATTCGGCACCTATTAGTGACCGTGCATGCGCACAGTCACCAAATTCCTGGAAACAAAATGGCTGTGCGTTCCATAGCTCCCGGGAAGGAAGAGACTTAATGCGTTCCACCTGCTTCCACTCGCTGCTACTCATGTGGCTGCGCATTGACAGTCACGTGATCCCGCAGGCACAATGGATATGTGTTCCAGATACACGGAAATCTGTTCTTTATTCCTGGATAATCCATGCATTCCACTCGATAGCCATAACGTTTAGTAGATCTAGTCCTTCACTGACACATCCAATATTTACCTCATACTCCAAGTGACTTCCTCACATATAAGAGGATCTACCACTCTTATCATAATGCACTGGATAATGCCAAACAGACATATTTCAAATCTGTTATCTCTGCCCAAGCCTCTAACCCCAAGCGACTTTTTAATACATTTAAATCACTAATTATCCCTCCATCACCCAACTCACCTGCTACTATCAGTGCACAAGATCTCGCTTCCTATTTCAAGAACAAGATTGATAATATCCGAAATGAAATGGTATGCACTTCCTCAGCCAGGGTTTTGTTCAATCACCTACCTAAACCCAGTGGCACGTTCTCATCATTTGACCCCACTAATGAAGATGAAGTAGCTACACTCTTCTCATCCTCCTACTCTACTACCTCTCCTCTTGATCCTATACCCTCACAAATCAGTAAAGCTCTGTCTCCTGTGCTCATTCCACACTTAACTAAAATCTGTAATCTCTCTTTCTCTACTGGTATATTTCCACAAGCATGCAGTGATCACTCCCATTTTGAAAAAAACAAAATTCTGACCCTAACTCTCTTTCAAATTACTGTCCTATCTTCCAGCTCCCTTGCCCCTCCAAGCTACTGCAGAGACTTGCCTACACTCACCTCACACACTTTCTTAACACCCACAACTTATTGGATCCACTTCAGTCAGGCTTTCGTTCCTAACACTCCACTGAGACAGCACTGACTAAGGTAGTAAATGATCTGGTCACTGCCAAGGCTAAAGGTCATTATTCAATTCTAATTCTTCTAGATCTCTCTGCTGCCTTTGACACTGTTGACCACTCTCTTCTCATACAAACACTACAATCCCTAGGTCTTCAAGACACAGCCCTTTCTTGGTTCTCATCCTACCTATCTAATGGCTCTTTCACTGTTCACTTTTCTGATTCTACCTCCGCTTCATTACCTCTATCAGTTGGAGTACCACAAGGTTCAGTATTAGGTCCTCTGCTTTTCTCAATATATACCACCTCTCTTGGCAAACTAATCAGCTCTTTTGGTTTTCAATATCATCTGTATGCAGATGATACTCAAATCTACCTATCCTCCCCAGATTTGTCACCGTCTGTGCTGGTCCATGTCACTGAATGTATTTCTGCCATTTCATCTTGGATGTCATCTCGCCACCTCAAACTTAATATTTCTAAAACAGAATTAATTATATTTCCACCGGCCAATAGTAGTTATCAACCTGATATCTCTATTACTGTTGACAACTCGACGAATCAACCCCACCCCACAAGCTCGCTGCCTAGATGTCATCCTTGACTCTGAACTGTCTTTTGTTCCCCAAATTAAATCTGTCTCTAAACCCTGTTACATACATCTAAAAAACATAGCCAAAATTCGACCATATCTTACGCAAGACACTGCAAAACTCGAGAGCCTCTTCACTTCCCCTCTAGATAAAAAATACATCATCTATAAAGCGCTGCCATGACACCAGGTTCACCACCAGGCTACCATCAGTCCAGATGTTGCCATCCTCCCAGTATGCCATAAATAAATTCACATAACTGGGGGTGAACATGGTGCCCATGGCAGTGCCGACGATCTGCAGGTAAAATACCTTTTTATCTTTTTTATTTTATATAATTATTAATGCTTAAATGTTTTATCTTTTTTATGTGATATGCATGGACTATATATTTGGACTTGATACCCTCATTTGCTGCTATGATCCATATAATGGATAAGAGGTAAATATTGGATGTGTCAGTGAAGGACTAGATCTACTAAACGTTATGGCTATCGAGTGGAACGCATGGATTATCCAGGAATAAAGAACAGATTTCCGGGTATCTGGAACGCACATCCATTGTGCCTTCAGGACCACATGACTATCAATGCACAGCCGCATGGGTAGCGGCGAGTGGATGCAGGTGGAACGCATTAAGGCCCTGATTCAGAGCCGGACGCTCTGACAGAGCGCTCGCTCTGAATCAGGGCCGTCCCTGCTCCTTTTTGGAGCGGCCTCCTGGCCACTCGCAAAGCTGTGGGTGACCACCCACAGCTATAGCGAGCGGCCAAAATGATGGGCATTCCTTGCATTCCTCGGCATCTTGACTACATCTTGACTAAACGGGATATATACCACCTTATTTTGCCTTTCCAGGTATGGAAATTGTGCTCTTACCACCTTATCCAACTGTTCAGGAATGGGACTAGATCTCCTTAGCCAGCCATTCCAGGTGCCGTAATGGGGTTCTGACCACCTTAACCAGTATTTCAGAGGTATTTGAAAAAGCAAGTGGATCAGTGATAGAGGAAAATAAGTCAGACAGCAGAGGTAAAAAGACACTGAAGGGAAAAAAAGTTGGAGATATGTAGGCAGTGGGTAAGTAAATTTTACAGTAATCAAGGAGAGAGAGTAAGAAGGTGCATGATCCTGGAAATATATAGCAGAGAAAGAAATGACTGGGAGAGGGAGTGACTGCATGGAGAGAAGGAGAAAGTGGAAGCTAGCATGACACCTATACATCAGACTTGGGAAACAGAGGAAAGGAAGATATTGTTAATGGAGATGAAAGGGGGGAGTTATACAATAACAAGTTTTGAAGAGAATGAGTAATAATAAGTGGAGCAACATCCAAGAGGAATGAGTGGCATGGGAGAGGGGAGTGGTCAGGGGAATAGAGGTACATTTTGGTCTCACTGGCATATAGATGAAATTGCATGATGAAGGAGCTGATGCCCACCAAGGGAAGAGGTGTAGAGAGAAAAGAGTGGGCAGAGGACAGAGCCTTTAGGGCCATCAATAGTTAAGTGGAAAGTAGGGGACATGGAGTGAGGAATGGTGCTTGGACAGGCATGAAGAGAGCCATGTAACGGAAGCCAACAGAATAGAGGATTTAATGGAGGAGAGGGTGGACAACTCTTACAAGCCCCATTAGGTAAAGAAGGATCAGTAGAGAAAAGTGACCCATCAATTTAGCAAATAGGCTCTCAATAGTCACTTTGTTTAAGGTGGTTTGGGTAGAACCGAGAGGTCTAAGAACAGATTGGAGAGGATCAAGGAGTGCTTGGGTGTAGAGTAATTAGGGGAGTCTGTTGTAAACAACCTGCTAAAGACATTAGGAGGCCAAGGATGAGGAGAGATGGGGAGGTAGTTGGAGAGGGAATAAGTTAGGTTTTGGTTTATTAAGAATGGGAAAGACCACTGCACATCAGAAGTAATAGGGGAAGGTACCTGAGGAGAGGGATAGGTTGAATAGTAAGGCATGTGGGAGCAGGAGTCAGGAGGTGAGAAAGTTGAGAGGGCAGGTGTAGTAAGAAGAATAAAAGAGATTGTTATGGACTTCAACACCTGATGGGGAAAGAAGACAAAGTTGGCAGCCGGATGTGTTTGTGTGTATGTGAGGGAGGAAAAGGAGATGATGTCAGATCAATTTGATTTTGGAGGACAAGTGGGTGGAATAATTAAGTGCAGAGAGCGATAAGGGCAGGAGTAGACAGGAAAGGGAGAAAAGGGAGTTAAATGTGGTGAGGAGATGCCATGGGTTGGAGTATTGGGAGGAGATGACAGTTTTAAACTTAGACTGCTTGGCACAATAATGTGCAAAGCTATAGGAGGAGAGCATGAATATAAAGTGGAGGAAGTAAGCACAACAAAGCAATTTCTTTCACAGGAGCTCAGCAGAAAGCAAATATTTTAAGAGAAAGAGGGTCAGAATGAGTGATGAAGGCTGAGGAGAGGATCATCATGCGTTAATAGTGACAGCCGTTGCAGTAGAGTTAAGGACAGTGGAAAGGGCTTGGCCATAGTGGGTGGACCGCTTGGTCTGACAGAAGAGAGTGGAGATTGTGGAGAGAAGAGGGACTAATGCTGGGTACACATTAGACGATAATAGGCGATGGGATAACCGATGTAACGATACATTGGTCGCCTGTACACACAAAACAATATGTTGCGTGATATATTGTTCAGTGGCTGCATCAAGGATCATCACATCTACTGTGCAGAACAGCAGATGTGATGTCTCTGACGAACAGCGGAAGTACAATCGCGGGTACACATTAGACGATGTGCCCGATATATTGTTCTGATCCACGTCAAAATTATATTTCGGACAATATATTGTCTAATGTGTACCCAACATAAGGTTAAGGTGAAATTAGAGTGATGAAGATTGCTGCTAATGAGATTAGGCTTAGCAGAGGTGCGTGGAGCAGAGGGAGGGAAGGGAAATGCTGAAGAAGAAGAAGAAGAGGTAGAGGTCAGAGTGAGGGAGAGGATGTTGTAGATAGCACAAAGGTGAATAAAAACCAAGTAGAGGGATTGGTCATTGTTATGGGAGGGGTAGAAGTCTATTGAGAGAGGCCAAATGAGGAAGGGGGGCAAGAAGTTTGCAGTTAGTAGGATTGGTGGGATCATCAATTGAAATATTAAAGTCATCTAGCATGAGAGAGTAGAGATCAGAAGACAGAAAGTGGGGAGCCAACTGGGAAACAGGAGACAGAAATGGGTATGACAGATGGTGGGTACATGGAGATGGGCAAGATGGACGAGGTGGATGGTGTACATAACCATAGCCTCTGCCTGATTGACAGGCAGAAGCGTTTTGGGGTGGGGACAGCCTGTGTTCCTGGAAATGCGTGTCTGGCAGTGCTACGGTCAGAGTCTACATCCATGGACAGACATCAGGTTAGTGTTCATCTCTGAATCAGGCCTTGTCTACACTAAGAAAAACCCCAAAATGTAATTGCTTAAATACGCTCTCAAAAGCATATCCTGTGCCCAAATGGTGAAAAAAGCACCAATCGCTGTTAGTTGAGCGTTTACAAATAGCTAATCACAATTGTTTCAGTAGTACTGTTCACGCTAGGTCCGGCACTGGACAGGGTGCTGGACCTAGAAATGGGAATTTCTTTGCATGGCCAAAAAGGGGACGTGGTCACGAGAAAATGTGGCATATTTTTAAGACATGCCCCCTTTTCATCACACTTGGGGGCGTGTCTGGCACTTACAGCTCTCCTGTCTCTGTAAATAGATGCTGGGTACATGCGCCCGGCATCTATTCACCGGTGGTGATCGCTGCGGCACACGGGAGGGGACAGCCATGTTGTTTTTGTAAGGGCAGGGCACATTCTGCCCTTTTGAAATCGGGCAGGGCACGGAGCCCCGCTAAAACAGCCTAGTGGAAGCCCTAAGTATTTCAAGCCCTGTTACCATCATAGAGTATTTACAATTATCATGAATGCCCACAAATGGTGCAGCTTTTCCAAGCATATTCCACTTCTCTCGCATAGATTGACTCTGAAGACATTGGAGTATGGTGCAGGATGTGTGGTGCACACAAGCCCTTGGGTCCAGGAGGGCCCACACTACACACCCCACCCAGCATTGCAGTGCAGCATCAATCACTAGGACAGCCAATTTTCTGGTGTTTTGCGCATGCGTGTTAGATAAGTCTCTGGAAATGTGGCAAGGGCACCATGTTTTCAGAGACTTGCACAAAGCCAGTCTACTGCACTGCCAAAGAGGAGGGCAGACACATGGAGCCGGCACATGAGCCCTCTCCTCTTTTAAACCGCCTCTGTCTAAAGATGAAGGGCTAATTGACTAACCATCAATTTTCTATTGTTTCCAAACAGATGCAAATGAACGGGTATAGACAGTGTGTTTGTGTATAAAAAATGTGTACCCCCTCAGGATTCACTTTCAATTGAAACTCAATATCGATTCCGATCAGTTTATGCTGCTGTTAAGTCCATTGGGTTTGAGCTTTCCGAACAAAACCCCCTATTTCCAATAACCAGCACCAGGGTGAACCAGCCGGAGGGCTGACACTGTAGTAAGGGGACACACAACATGAGGTCCCCCTGCCAGAATGGCAACCAGCCCCAAACTGGTCACCCCAGACTGGAGGAGAAACTTTAGTCAGAGGAGGTGCAGAGAATGTGGGTTGGCATGGGAGATTAGAGATGTAAGGAGAAGAGAGATTTAAGGTTTTGTCAATGAGGCTGAGCTGGATTCTGAGCCTGATGTAGAGATTCAGGCCCTGATTCAGAGCTGGACGCTCTGACAGGGCACTCGCTCTGAATCAGGGCCGGGCCATTTTTTTTTGAGAACGGCCTCCTCTATAGCGAGCAGCCAGGAAGATGGTCGCGATGGTCAAGACCATCGCGACCATCGGGCTTGCGACGAGACCCTTGTGGTAGGGTCTCGTTGCTGCAAGCCCCAGAGAGATTTCGGCTCTAACAGAGCCGAAATCTCTCCCACTGACATCACTCGTGATGTCATTGGGGCCGCCCCCAAACGGAGGCGTTCACATGGGAATGCCTCCATTTTGGCAGCCACACCCCCCGGCCCGCCCACCAAAGGGGGCATGCTGTCACTCAACATCGACAGCACGCTCCCTTTGGTATGAGACCCGGAGCGACGGATTGCCCGTCGCTATCCGGGTCTCGTGCATGTGCACGTCGGAGCCGGCTCCGTTGTGCATATATGCTCTGGACCACCATCGACCCGGTTGCGAGCTCTCAGCGCTTGTGACTGGGTCTGAATCAGGCCCTCAGTTCTCACAGCAGCTGCGTCTTTGGTCTGAGTGACCCTCAGGTTACTCGGGAAAGCTGGTGTTTTCATGCAGCCAGGGCCAGTGAAGCTGCACTGGAAGATGGCAGGTTGCAGACGAGGGAGGCAGACAGCGTTCGTTGGGAAATCAAAATGCGATTGAGAACAAATTGAAGTTGGGTGAGGAAAGGGAGAGGAAGGCCAGGAATTGGGAGGCCAGGGAGGAGGAGGTTACAATAGTCTAAGCAGGAATGAATGACAGTTTTGATAACATTGGGAATAAGTTAGGGCCAGATTCTGGCGATGGTCAGGAGGTGGAAGCAGCTGGATTGAGAGATGGCCTGAATTTGGGGAATGAAGGAGTGAGTGGAGTTGAGGATGACACCAAGGGCCTGATACAGTTGTGGACGCAGTGTCGATGCCAAATGCAGTTGGCCGATGTTGTAAGTCTGCGCATGCGGTTTACAATCGGGAAGCCGGCTGCCATAATACCGGCAGCCGGCTTCCCGACTGTCATATCACGGCGAGGGATGAAATGCCGGGCGTCTAGATGTATACGCCTGACATTTCCCCCGATGCCAGGAGACCGGCACCCGGCATCCCGATCGAAGGGATGCCGGGCGCCGCGAGCAGACAGCTGCAGGGGGGGAGGGTTAGGTTTAGGGCACCTGGTAGGGACTTAGGGTTAGGCACCCCCCCAGGGGACTTAGGTCTAGGCAGCGGGGAAGGGGGGTTAGGCACTTAGAGGGGGGATTAGAGTTAGGCACTTGGGGGGGAGGTTAGGGTTAGGCACCCCTAAGGAGGGTTAGGGTTAGGGGGTTAGGGTAGTTAGTACTTACCTATCCACGATCGGGATTTCCAGCGCTGTCGGGCTTCTGCTGCCGGGAACTCTGCTGTTGTCGGCCAGGCGCTGCCGGGAATCGAACCACCGGCGGCGGGCGGTATTTCATACCGATTTCGCACATGCCTCTGAGTCCCACAGCGCATGCGCATGCGCCCCAATGGTTAACACATGGAGACGCAGCGCAGATATGGATACAGAGTCTGTGAATATCACTGGGGACGTTCCTGGGAAATAATAAGGGTGGCTAAGCAGACGCAGGCATGTGGCTGTAAGCGGCTGCCTCCAAAGATGCATAAATTCACTCACACAGAAGTCCATACTCAGATGGAGACACTGCACCTACCATAGACCTGAGACGGAACTGCACATCCACAACAAACTGCATATAAGGATCTTATACATTAAGAAAATTGGCCGCATAATTAGCATAAGATGTGGCTGCAGCAAAAGATGCAGCCGTGCAGGGCCGGTGCTAGGGTGTTCGGCACCCCCTTGCAAACTATAAATTTGCTCCCTCTCTGCCAGCTTTTTTGGGATGGCGCGCACCTTCGGTGACCACCACAAAAAATGTGTGTGGTGTCACAAGGAAGGGGCGTCGTACACAATAGTACCCCCAATTCAAATTATTCCACACAGTAGCACAATCTTATTAACATTATACCACACATAGTGCCCCTGATTCACATTACACCACGTAGTAGTGCCCCTTATACAAAATGCCAACAGTACTGCCCCTTATACACAATGTACACATTATGCCCACAGTAGTAGTACCCCTTATACACAATGCCCACAGTAGTATTACCCTTTATACACAATATACACAGTAGTAGTGCCCCTTATGCAATGCCCACAGTAGAAGTGCCCCAATCTGTCCCTGCTCCCTGATGACATCTCTTTCCCCCCCAATCTGTCCCTGCTCCCTGATTACATCAATATTCTAGTCTGACCTGTCCCTCTTTTCATCTACTTTTATCCCTTCTCCGAGTCTTTTGTGACTTTTCTCTCCATTTGCCCCATCCTGCTCCCCCTTGCTAATTGTCTCTTACTTTCCTCAACTTTCACTAACTACGTCTCGCACTGCTCATCCCTTTTATCACCTCCACCTATATCTTCTCCCAGTCTCCCCCATACTGCACCCTCTTCCTGTCTCCACCTTTACTAACCTCCCTTCTAGGTGTCTGCCAGATCGCACCCTCTTCATGACGACATCTCTCAGGTGCCTCTCCTGATTATCCCCTTGTTTATGCCCCTTAAGAGGAGGAGGCACTGAGACGAGGAGACGGGATGGAGCATGGATTAAGGTTTTGGGAAGCTCGGGGCACTTAAGACTGGGGGGCCCTAAAGAGCAAAATTTGAGACATGGGGATAGTGCAGGAGGGATCCTGGTAGGGATCCTTATGGATCCCTTTTGCAGAGTTATGTGGAAAGAAGCCCTTAGGCTTCTATAAACAATGCCATCTATAGAAGGTGTTGCCTATCGGGCTTGATACATGGGGAATGTGGCTAAACAATCGAAAACAGCAGTTTTCAGAGTTTTGACACATATACTGTATACAGTAACATACATACAAACAGATACACTTATTCACACACAGTCACACACTATTATACACATTCATAGTCACCCACTAATACACACACATTCATACAGTCACCCACTAATACACACACCTTCATACAGTCACCCACTAACACACACACATTCATACAGTAACCCACTAACACACACACATTCATACAGTCACACACTAACAAACACACATTCATACAGTTACCCACATATACATGCACATTCATACAGTCACCCACTAATACATACTGTACAGTCACACAGTCCACACTTATACATACACACACACATATAAATACAGTCACAGACACACAGTCACACACACTTGTACAGACACACATACACACAGTCACACACATACATACACACACTTATTCAAACACACATAAACACCCACTAACACACACACATTCATACAGTAACCCACTAATACACACACATTCATACAGTCACCCACTAATACACACACATTCATAGTCACCCACTAATACACATACATTCATAGTCACCCACTAACACAGACACATTCATACAGTTACCCACTAATACACACACATTCATACAGTCACCCACTAATACACACACATTCATACAGTCACCCACTAACACACACACATTCATACAGTTACCCACTAACGCACACACATTCATACAGTCACCCACTAACACACACACATTCATACAGTCACCCACTAACACACACACATTCATACAGTCACCCACTAACACACACATTCATACAGTTACCCATATATACACAGACATTCATACAGTCACCCACTAACGCACACACATTCATACAGTCTCCCACTAACACACACACATTTATACAGTCACCCACTAACACACACACATTCATACAGTCACCCACTAACCCACACACATTCATACAGTAACCCACTAATACACACACATTCATACAGTCACCCACTAATACACACAAATTCATACTGTCACCCACTAATACACACACATTCATACAGTCAACCACTAATACACACACATTCATACAGTCACCCACTAACACACACACATTCATACAGTTACCCACATATACACACATTCATACAGTCACCCACTAATGCAAACACATTCATACAGTCACCCACTAACAAACACACATTCATACAGTTACCCACTAATACATACTGTACAGTCACACAGTCACGACTTATACATACACACACACACATATAAATACAGTCACAGACACACAGTCACACACTTGTACAGACACACATACACACAGTCACACACATACATACACACACTTATTCATTCACACAGAAACACACATATATACACACATGCACACAGGGGCGGATTGGGATCGAAAACCAGCCCAGGAAATTTTTGAAAGCAGCCCTGATGGGGGCGGGCTCTATTGAGAGGGCAGGGTCCTGCTGAGGGAATGGGATACTCCCTCCGTATAGAGCCTGATTCTAAGTTGTACGCAGTCGCGGCTACTACTAACCCCTGGCAAGGCGCACACTTGTTAAAGCTGTGTGCTTGATCATAAAATATTAACACATTGATATCCATAATAGGAAGAGACAGCAAACCAAATAATCTTCAGAAAAAATAGATTTATATAGAAAGCATGTCAATAAAAATCCTGTTGTCCAGGAGCCAATTGCAGTCACATATTAAAGTGCATTAAAGTGCATTATTACTGTGTTTACTTATCCAAGCTGCTTGTGTCGCTCTCTGGCACCAGATATAAACAGCAATCAACCTTGGTAAATGGACAGCCCGACGGCCGTTTCAGTGCTTAGACACACCATCATCATGGGGCACCTCGTCAAGTGAGGTATAAAGCCCATAAAGCAGGTAGATATAGGTCAATAGGACACACCCCCACGTGATTACAAACAATCAAAAGACACTCACCATGTATAATTTTTATGCACTATATAATTTGTTTAGTATTTCATTATTTTTTTATTTTTTTGAGTATATTCACTGATTATATTTTGTCACACATTTGAGCTTGTCATAATGATTTATTGTTGGACAACCCTTTTGCGTGATGCTAGCTATCATGACTCTCACCAGAGTAATCTTATACCCAGGGGCGCCGAGATGGGGGGGGAGCGAGTACATATTACCGGGGCCCGGGCTTCCTGAGGGGCCCGGTGGGGGCCCGGGTCCGGCACCGCTCCCCCTCCCTCACAGCAGCCCAGCACACAGGGTGTGCTGAGCTGCAGTGGAGACTGCTCGTGGGGGGGGGCAATCACACTGATTGCGCCCCCCCTGGCTTTGAGCAAATCTGTGTTTTTTTGGGGAAGGGGGCGTGGCAATCAGGCCACGCCCCCTATTACCCGGGCCCGCCGCGGCTCTCAGCGGGGCTGCTTATACCTTGCAATTGTCGGAGTCAGATATGACTGTTGTGCAGCATTGTTTATTTACACGATGTAGATATCAGCTGTGCGGTTCACACCACAATCAGCTGAGATCCGACTTCCTCCCTTTTGAAATGCACATTAACCACGTACTGCACTTCTGCATGCACACGTGGTATTCCCGGAAGTGCGGCTTTCCGGATAGATGCGCATAACACAGTGTTCCCGGGATGTTTAAAATCTCTTACAGGTGAGTGTCTTTTGATTGTTTGTAATCACGCGGGGGTGTGTCCTATTGACCTATATCTACCTGCTTTATGGGCTTTATATACCTCACTTGATGAGGTGCCCCATGAGGATGGTGTGTCTGAGCACCGAAACGGCCGTCGGGCTGTCCATTTACCAAGGTTGATTGCTGTTTATATCTGGTGCCAGAGAGCGACACAAGCAGCTTGGATAAGTAAACACAGTAATAATGCACTTTAATGCACTTTAATATATGACTGCAATTGGCCCCTGGACAACAGGATTTTTATTGACATGCTTTCTACATAAATCTATATTTTCTGAAGATTATTTGGTGTGCTGTCTCTTCCTATTCTGGATATCAATGTATATATATATATATATATATATATATATACACATACATATACACACAGTATGTATGTATATGTATATATATATAGATCTATATACTGTATAAATACACACGTATTGTGTATATATATATATATATATATATATATATATATATACAGGGCAATACTGTGGCACTCACGGGTCTTGTACTGGAAGAATGACTCCAACTCAGGGATGTTCGTTCAACGTTTCAGTCTGTATGACTTTTATCAAGAACTATATATATATATATATATATATACACACACACACACACACACACAGAGTATATGTATAGCAGGTGGATGGGCGGCACTTTAGATGTACTGTATCTGTATATATATATATATATATATATACACATACATAGTATATATATATATATATATATATATATATGTATACACACACACACATAGTATATAATATATATATATATAAATATATACACATATATATATATATACACAGTGTATATATATATATATATATATATATATATTAGGGGTGTGCACCGGCCACTTTTCGTGTTTTGTGTTTTGGTTTTGGATCTGGATCTTTCTTCGTGTTTTGGATCTGGATTGGTTTTGCCAAAACCACCCTTCCGTGTTTTGGGTTCTGGGTTTTGTGTTTTGGATCTGTATTTTTTTGAAAAAAAGCATAAAAACAGCTAAAATCACAGAATTTGTAGGTTTTTCTGCTCCTATGCTATTATTAACCTCAATAACCTTAATTTCCACTCATTTCCAGTATATTCTGAATACCTCACACCTCACAATAGTGTTTTTATGTCCAAAAGGTTGCACCGAGGTAGCTGGATGACTATGCTAAGCGACACGAGTGGGCGGCACAAACACGTGACCCATCTAGGCGTGAAACTGCAGTGGCAGACAGGATGGCATTGAAAAACTAGGCCCCAAACTGTACATAATGCAAAGAAAAAAAAGAGGTGCAAGATGGAATTGTCCTTGGGCCCTCCCACCCACCCTTATGTTGTATAAACAGGACATGCACACTTTAACAAAGCAATAATTTCAGCGCCAGGGTCTGCCACACAACTGTGGCTGAAATGATTGGTTCGTTTGGGCCCCCACAAAACAAGCTGGCAATTAATCTGTCCCTGCACAAACTGGCTCTACGGAGGCAAGAAGTCGTCCTCATCCTCCTCATCCACAGATTCCTCACCCTCTTCAGTGTTATGTACATCCTCATCCTCACAGAGTATTAATTCGTCCCTGCTGGAACCACAGGTCCCTCTGTACGTTCTGGAGGCTGGTCTCCCTGGAAGAGTTGATCATTCATTTTATGAACATCATCTTCTCCACATTTTGTGGAAGCAACCTCCTACGCCTTTCGCTAACAAGGTTCCCGGCTGCACTAAACACTCTTTCGGAGTACACACTGGAGGGGGGGCAACTCAGGTAAAATAGAGCCAGTTTGTACAGGGACCTCCAAATTGCTTCTTTTTCCTGCCAGTACAGGTACGGACTGTCTGACATGCCTACTTGGATGCTGTCACCGATGTAATCCTTTAACAGACAGACGCACGCTTGTCGCTGCTGCTTTGAGGATTCAAGTGCGGCTACAGCCCACACAATTCACAAAGACAGAAAAAAAAAAAGAATATTTTTATTGTTTGTGGAGCACACTTTGAGGGTTACACCACCCTCTAACAGACAGACGCACGCTTGTCGCTGCTGCTTTGAGGATGCAAGTGCGGCTACAGCCAACAAAATTCACAAAGACAGAAAAAAGAAGAAGAATATTTTTATTCTTTGTGTAGCACACTTTGAGGGTGTCACCACCCTTTAACAGACAGACGCACGCTTGTCGCTGCTGCTTTAAGGATGCAGGTGCGGCTACAGCCCACACATTTCACAAAGACCGAAAAAAAAAGAACAATATTTTAATTGTTTGTGTAGCACACTTTGAGGGTGTCACCACCCTTTAACAGACAGACGCACGCTTGTCGCAGCTGCTTTAAGGATGCAGGTGCGGCTACAGCCCACACAATTCACAAAGACAGAAAAAAGAACAATATTTTAATTGTTTGTGTAGCACACTTTGAGGGTGTCACCACCCTTTAACAGACAGACGCACGCTTGTCGCTGCTGCTTTAAGGATGCAGGTGCGGCTACAGCCCACACAATTCACAAAGACAGAAAAAAGAAGAATATTTTTATTGTTTGTGTAGCACACTTTGAGGGTGTCACCACCCTTTAACAGACAGACGCACGCTTGTCGCTGCTGCTTTGAGGATGCAAGTGCGGCTACATCGCACACAAGTCACAAACACATTAAAAAAATAGTTTTTTTATTTTTTGGAGCACTTCGTGAGTTACACCACCCTTTAACAGACAGACGCACGCTTGTCGCTGCTGCTTTAAGGATGCAGGTGCGGCTACAGCCCACACAATTCACAAAGACAGAAAAAAGAAGAAGAATATTTTTATTGTTTGTGTAGCACACTTTGAGGGTGTCACCACCCTTTAACAGACAGACGCACGCTTGTCGCTGCTGCTTTGAGGATGCAAGTGTGGCTACATCGCACACAAGTCACAAACACATTAAAAAAATTTTTTTGATTTTTTGGAGCACTTTGAGAGTTACAACACCCTTTAACAGACAGACGCACGCTTGTCGCTGCTGCTTTGAGGATGCAAGTGCGGCTACATCGCACACAAGTCACAAACACATTAAAAAAATAGTTTTTTATTTTTTGGAGCACTTCGTGAGTTACACCACCCTTTAACAGACAGACGCACGCTTGTCGCTGCTGCTTTAAGGATGCAGGTGCGGCTACAGCCCACACAATTCACAAAGACAGAAAAAAGAAGAATAATATTTTTATTGTTTGTGTAGCACACTTTGAGGGTGTCACCACCCTTTAACAGACAGACGCACGCTTGTCGCTGCTGCTTTGAGGATGCAAGTGCGGCTACAGCCCACACAATTCACAAAGACAGAAAAAAAAAGAACAATATTTTAATTGTTTGTGTAGCACACTTTGAGGGTGTCACCACCCTTTAACAGACAGACGCACGCTTGTCGCTGCTGCTTTGAGGATGCAAGTGCGGCTACATCGCACACAAGTCACAAACACATTAAAAAAATAGTTTTTTATTTTTTGGAGCACTTCGTGAGTTACATCACCCTTTAACAGACAGACGCACGCTTGTCGCTGCTGCTTTAAGGATGCAGGTGCGGCTACAGCCCACACAATTCACAAAGACAGAAAAAAGAAGAAGAATATTTTTATTGTTTGTGTAGCACACTTTGAGGGTGTCACCACCCTTTAACAGACAGACGCACGCTTGTCGCTGCTGCTTTGAGGATGCAAGTGTGGCTACATCGCACACAAGTCACAAACACATTAAAAAAATTTTTTTGATTTTTTGGAGCACTTTGAGAGTTACAACACCCTTTAACAGACAGACGCACGCTTGTCGCTGCTGCTTTGAGGATGCAAGTGCGGCTACAGCCCACACAATTCACAAAGACAGAAAAAAAAAGAACAATATTTTAATTGTTTGTGTAGCACACTTTGAGGGTGTCACCACCCTTTAACAGACAGACGCACGCTTGTCGCTGCTGCTTTAAGGATGCAGGTGCGGCTACAGCCCACACATTTCACAAAGACAGAAAAAAAAAGAACAATATTTTAATTGTTTGTGTAGCACACTTTGAGGGTGTCACCACCCTTTAACAGACAGACGCACGCTTGTCGCTGCTGCTTTGAGGATGCAGGTGGAATCTAGATGGGATTTGGAACCGAGGACACACTACCTCCATCAATTGTCTAAATCCCACTGCACTAATGTCGGATACCGGACGCACGTCTAACACCAACATAGCAGTCAAGGCCTCAGTTATACGTTTTGCTTCAGGATGACTGCTGTCGTACTTCATCCTCATCGCTAGGGACTGTTGGAGGGTCAATTGTTTAGTAAAAGTAGTGATGTTCCTACTTCCTCTCTGGGATGATGAACAACTCCCAGCAGCAGCAACAGCACTAGTAGGAAGTGGTTCTTGATCTTTCCCTATTTTATTTTTATCAGAGAAAGTTTGGTCCTCCATTTATGTTATATTGATATATATACGTGCGGCTAAAGCGCACACAAACACAGAAAATATTTTTTTATTTTTGCTGGAGAGTAGTGCACTTTGTGGGTTACACCACCCTTTAAGAAATGAGCCAGCCGGCTCTTTACTTATGGGACACAGGCGCACGCTTGGCACTGCTCCTTTGTTGATGCACGTGCAGCCACAGTGCACACAAGTCACAAACACAGAAAATATATATTTTTTTGGTTTGGAGTGTACTTTGGGGGTTACAGCACCCTTTAACGGTCAAGCCAGCTGGCCCTTTACTTATGACACAGGCGCACACTTGGCACTACTTTGTTGATGCACGTGCGGCTACTGCGCACACAATTCACAAACACAGAAAATAATTTTTTTTCGGTTTGGACTGGAGTGTACTTTGGGGGTTACAGCACCCTTTAACGGTCAAGCCAGCCGGCCCTTTACTTATGACACAGGCGCACGCTTGGCACTACTTTGTTGATGCACGTGCGGCTACTGCGCACACAATTCACAAACACAGAAAATAATTTTTTTTTTGGTTTGGACTGGAGTGTACTTTCGGGGGTTACAGCACCCTTTAACGGTCAAGCCAGCCGGCCCTTTACTTATGACACAGGCGCACGCTTGGCACTACTTTGTTGATGCACGTGCGGCTACTGCGCACACAATTCACAAACACAGAAAATAAATTTTTTTTTGGTTTGGACTGGAGTGTACTTTGGGGGTTACAGCACCCTTTAACGGTCAAGCCAGCGGGCCCTTTACTTATGACACAGGCGCACGCTTGGCACTACTTTGTTGATGCACGTGCGGCTACTGCGCACACAATTCACAAACACAGAAAATAATTTTTTTTTTGGTTTGGACTGGAGTGTACTTTTGGGGGTTACAGCACCCTTTAACGGTCAAGCCAGCCGGCCCTTTACTTATGACACAGGCGCACGCTTGGCACTACTTTGTTGATGCACGTGCGGCTACTGCGCACACAATTCACAAACACAGAAAATAAATTTTTTTTTGGTTTGGACTGGAGTGTACTTTGGGGGTTACAGCACCCTTTAACGGTCAAGCCAGCCGGCCCTTTACTTATGACACAGGCGCACGCTTGGCACTACTTTGTTGATGCACATGCGGCTACTGCGCACACAATTCACAAACACAGAAAATAATTTTTTTTTTGGTTTGGACTGGAGTGTACTTTGGGGGTTACAGCACCCTTTAACGGTCAAGCCAGCGGGCCCTTTACTTATGACACAGGCGCACGCTTGGCACTACTTTGTTGATGCACGTGCGGCTACTGCGCACACAATTCACAAACACAGAAAATAATTTTTTTTTTGGTTTGGACTGGAGTGTACTTTCGGGGGTTACAGCACCCTTAACGGTCAAGCCAGCCGGCCCTTTACTTATGACACAGGCGCACGCTTGGCACTACTTTGTTGATGCACGTGCGGCTACTGCGCACACAATTCACAAACACAGAAAATAATTTTTTTTTTGGTTTGGACTGGAGTGTACTTTCGGGGGTTACAGCACCCTTAACGGTCAAGCCAGCCGGCCCTTTACTTATGACACAGGCGCACGCTTGGCACTACTTTGTTGATGCACGTGCGGCTACTGCGCACACAATTCACAAACACAGAAAATAATTTTTTTTTTGGTTTGGACTGGAGTGTACTTTCGGGGGTTACAGCACCCTTTAACGGTCAAGCCAGCCGGCCCTTTACTTATGACACAGGCGCACACTTGGCACTACTTTGTTGATGCACGTGCAGCTACTGCGCACACAATTCACAAACACAGAAAATAATTTTTTTTCGGTTTGGACTGGAGTGTACTTTGGGGGTTACAGCACCCTTTAACGGTCAAGCCAGCCGGCCCTTTACTTATGACACAGGCGCACGCTTGGCACTACTTTGTTGATGCACGTGCGGCTACTGCGCACACAATTCACAAACACAGAAAATAATTTTTTTTTTGGTTTGGACTGGAGTGTACTTTCGGGGGTTACAGCACCCTTTAACGGTCAAGCCAGCCGGCCCTTTACTTATGACACAGGCGCACGCTTGGCACTACTTTGTTGATGCACGTGCGGCTACTGCGCACACAATTCACAAACACAGAAAATACATTTTTTTTTGGTTTGGACTGGAGTGTACTTTGGGGGTTACAGCACCCTTTAACGGTCAAGCCAGCCGGCCCTTTACTTATGACACAGGCGCACGCTTGGCACTACTTTGTTGATGCACATGCGGCTACTGCGCACACAATTCACAAACACAGAAAATAATTTTTTTTTTGGTTTGGACTGGAGTGTACTTTGGGGGTTACAGCACCCTTTAACGGTCAAGCCAGCGGGCCCTTTACTTATGACACAGGCGCACGCTTGGCACTACTTTGTTGATGCACGTGCGGCTACTGCGCACACAATTCACAAACACAGAAAATAATTTTTTTTTTGGTTTGGACTGGAGTGTACTTTCGGGGGTTACAAATCCCTTTAACGGTCAAGCCAGCCGGCCCTTTACTTATGACACAGGCGCACGCTTGGCACTACTTTGTTGATGCACGTGCGGCTACTGCGCACACAATTCACAAACACAGAAAATAAATTTTTTTTTGGTTTGGACTGGAGTGTACTTTGGGGGTTACAGCACCCTTTAACGGTCAAGCCAGCCGGCCCTTTACTTATGACACAGGCGCACGCTTGGCACTACTTTGTTGATGCACATGCGGCTACTGCGCACACAATTCACAAACACAGAAAATAATTTTTTTTTTGGTTTGGACTGGAGTGTACTTTCGGGGGTTACAGCACCCTTAACGGTCAAGCCAGCCGGCCCTTTACTTATGACACAGGCGCACGCTTGGCACTACTTTGTTGATGCACGTGCGGCTACTGCGCACACAATTCACAAACACAGAAAATAATTTTTTTTTTGGTTTGGACTGGAGTGTACTTTTGGGGGTTACAGCACCCTTAACGGTCAAGCCAGCCGGCCCTTTACTTATGACACAGGCGCACGCTTGGCACTACTTTGTTGATGCACGTGCGGCTACTGCGCACACAATTCACAAACACAGAAAATAATTTTTTTTTGGTTTGGACTGGAGTGTACTTTCGGGGGTTACAGCACCCTTTAACGGTCAAGCCAGCCGGCCCTTTACTTATGACACAGGCGCACGCTTGGCACTACTTTGTTGATGCACGTGCGGCTACTGCGCACACAATTCACAAACACAGAAAATATATTATATTTTTAGCACTTGGGGGGAGCACCCCTGATGGACAGAGCACCCCCTGGACAACACTACAGCACCTCTTTAGGACTGGGACACTGCACAGGACTTTGGAGTGGACACAGCCCCTATGGAGAACTGACTGCACAACACAGTCCAGCCAGCCCCTATGGACTTTGAAGTAGTGGACACAGCCCCTATTAACAACAGCAGCACAGCACAACACAGCCAGCCCCTATGGACTTTGAAGTAGTGGACAACAGCAGCACTACACTACACTACACTACACTACACTACACTACACAGCCCTAACTCCCACCCTCCCTCTTCACTGTCCACAGCCGAGTGAGAAAATGGCGCCGACGTGGGTACCTTATATAGGATCCAAAACCCGCGAGACTCGGAAGGCGGGAAGATGACGTTTTGCCTCGATTTCAGAATCCGAGTCAGGCGGGAAAAGTCGAGCCTGACTCGGATCGGACTCGGATCGGGGGGGCTCGGGGGGGTTCGGATTTCAGAAATCCGAACCCGCTCACCCCTAATATATATATATTTAGGCAGGCAGACATGCGTTGGCTGGCTACATATGACACCGTTTACTTACTGGCTATCAGAGTTTGTGCTGGCTGCTGTTGTTCCTCTGTGTACAGTACTGCTTGATGCAGACAGCGTCCAGTGCTGACCGTGCACAATAGTCCTGGACAGGGCTGCCATCAGAAGTTATGGGGCCCGGGACTGACAAAATAGGCTGGGCCCCCAGGGTGAATGAATGGCATACTTTCCATATTTCAGAAGCCCAGAGAGTAAATGCAGTTAACCATTTTGGGGTTCAGGGACGGGCTCTGTGCGTCATTAGGCCCCACCTTCATCATGGTATAATGCTGTGAATGGTGACTCTGTAGGGAAGGGGTAGGCTAAAATGATTAACTAGAGCCTGTGAGTGATATTGCCCATTGCTTGTAAATTTGTGTGAGTCTGGTTAGTAGCTCTGTATGTTGAGTGTATGTTATATAATAATGGGTAGTCAGCATGTTTGGCTGCATACAGTAATCTAAATGTAGGCCACAATAATACGTAACTTGTGTAAAACTGTAGAATGTATTATTGTTATGCCACAACCAACAACTTTATCACATAAGTTCCGCAGGGATTGAATTGTGTGTGCTGCAATTTAGCATAGGGGAAATGGGCACATGGCATAGGAGGCCTCCATGTACCACCTTTGACCCTCTAACCTCTATAGTAACATATTCCTTCCTCATTCTGCCCATGTAGCCCATCTTCCCTCAGTGACATCTCACCTTTTTCCCACAACCTGCCCCATAGCACATATCCCCGTAGTAACACAGCCCCCTCACTCCTCTATAGTAACATATTCCTCATTCCTCCCCTGTAGCCCATCCTCCCTCAGTGACATCTAACATGTCTTCCCCAACCTGCCCCACAAGACGTTTCTCTATCCCTGTAGTGTACAAGTGATTATATTTAGCCTAAATATAATCACTTGTACGTTACATACTGAAATAAATCATCAAATTCACATAAATTACAAATCTCACAACTTACTTCCTTGAAGAAATCTCCTTCTGGCTGCATCATCTGCTGAGTCCAGCTAGCTAGCACGGCTCCTCCTCATGCGCCACAGCTCCTATACCAGCGCCGCTTGTTCCCTTCCGTCCCTTTATTGAACAAAGGGACGGAAGGGAACAAGCAGGAGCTCAGCTGTAGCTGACTACCTGTTAGTCAAACAGGTAGTAAGCGAAGCATGCAGGTTGGAGCAGCTGCTCTAAGCCCTCTTCACTCATGGAGGGCTTAGAGCAGCCGACAGGAGAGGGCTCCCTCTTTACTCAAGCAGATAGCGCGGGCATAGGAGGAGCGGGCAGGCCCCCCTTTCTGCAGAGCATCTAGGCACATGACTTCCAGTCCCGCAGGGCCGGAACAAGGTTTCTTGGCACCCTAGGCATTTATACAGCCTTGCACCCCCCCAACCCTCGGATCGGTACACAAGCCCTTATACAGTGCCCCCAGTAGTGCTCCCAGTAGTGGTCCCCCTATGCAGTGCCCCTTATATAAGGCCCCCACTAGTAGTCCCACCTACGCATTGCCCCAGGTAGTAGTCCTCCTATGAAGTGCCCCTTATATAATACCATCAGTAGTAATCCCCCCCTGTGCAGTGTCCCTTATATAGTGCCCCCAGTACTAGTCCCCCCCTGTGCAGTGCCCCCAGTACTAGTCCCCCCTGTGCAGTGCCCCCAGTAGTAGCCCCCCCAGCAGTGCCCCCAGTAGTAGTCATGCCCCCAGTAGTAGTTTCCCCCCAGCAATGCCCCAAGTAGTAATAGTGCCCCCAATAATAGCCTCCCCTAGCAGTGCACCCAGTAGTACCCCCCCAGCAGTGCCCCAAGTAATAGTCATGCCCCCAGTAGTAGCCTCCCCCCAGCAATGCCTCCAGTAGTAATAGTGCCCCAATAATAGCCTCCCCCCAGCAGTGCCCCCAGTAGTAGCCTCCCCCCAGCAGTAGTCGTGCCCCCAGTAGTAGCCTCCCCCCAGCAAAGTCCCCATAGTAATCGTGCCCCCAGTAGTGATCTCCCCCCAGCGGTGATCTCCGCCCCAGCAGTCCCCCAGTAGTGATCTCCCCCCCAGCAGTGCCCTCCCCCTAGCAGTGATCTCCCCCCTCAGCAGTGCCCCCAGTAGTGATCTCCCCCCAGATGTGCCCCAAGTAGTGATCTCCCCCCCATCAGTGCCCCCAGTAGTAGCCTCACCCCAGCAGTGCCCCCAGTAGTGATCTCCCCCCTCAGCAGTGCCCCAGTAGTGATCTCTACCTCAGCAGTGCCCCCAGTAGTAGCCTCACCCCAGCAGTGCCCCCAGTAGTGATCTCCCCCCAGTAGTGATCTCCCCCCAGCAGTGCCCCCAGTAGTGATCTCCCCCCAGTAGTGCCCTCCCCCCAGCAGTGATCTCCCCCCCAGCAGTGCCCCCAGTAGTGATCTCCCCCCTCAGCAGTGCCCCCAGTAGTAGACGTGCGGTTCCCTCAGTGGTAGCCTCCCCCCAGCAGTGCCCCCAGTAGTGATCACCCCCCAGCAGTAATCCCAGACAATCAAACACGGAAAAAAAAAAAAAATCCACTTACCTTAATCCCCACTCCAGAGTCCATTCCTCTGTCCCCCGGGCAGGCGTGCTCTGCATGATGGGAGAGACGTCATGACGTCTCTCCCATCACCCACTGCGGGAGCCGGAAAATGGAGCCCGACTCCGGTAGTGGGCGCAGCAGCCGATGAGTCTGTCTGACTAAAATAAACACACAGCTGCCAGCGCCAGTGGCTGTGTGCTTGTTCCTAGTAGGTAGTGCGGATGGCACTTATGTGACATCCACACTACCGCCGGCCCAGCAGTCCCCCCCCCTGATGGCGACTGTGGTCCTGTAGGCGCCGATGCGGGCCGCAGGAAGCCTGTAGGCGGAACCGTCAGTTATGACTGACAGGCTCCACTATGGCTTAGGGGGGATCTCCCCTGTCGGACATTTTTATTATGGTCAAAACACTGCCAGATCGGAGCTCTGATCATTGCATAGAGCTGGGTAAGCTGAGGGGTGGTTGCCGGCAATGTCCAGAAGCTGCAGTGCTGCAGCTGGGCCGGCAGTGGGGTGGGTGAGGGAAGGGAGTCCACCAGCCCCCAAAGGGCATAAAAAGGGGCCGTCCCGGTGGCCCAATCTGCCCCTGCATGCACAAACATATATACACAGTCACACACACATAGTTACAGACATACATACATATATACATACATACATGCATACACTCAACAGAACCCCTCCCCCCTTCTTCCTCTATCACCCTACAGCCGGCCAGGGTACAGTGCACTCACTGTCTATACTCTGTCTAGCAAAGTAGCTGAGAATAGGAGACAGAGCAAGAGGTAGGAAGAGAGGACCAGCCCCAGCCGACGGCCTGGACAGGGCCTTCCAAGGCAGGGCTGCCATCAGAAATTGTGGGGCCAGTACAAACTAAACAAGCACCTACTCAACCCATGAGCCGTAACCACCAAAGGAGGCTTCGGATGGCAGTGCTGCAGCAATACTGGCTGCAGGGTGCCAGTCCAGGCACCCTGCTAGCCATAACAAGGACCGTGACACAGCGACGGTGCCGCCCACAGAGCCCTGTTCTCTGGATCGGACTCTACGGACGCAAAACTGTGGTCGCCCGCAGTAGGTACGACCGTAAATATGTTAATCAAAGCGCTCGCACGTGTGGTCGCTCGTAGCTAGTCTTCCACCCCATATTTTCCAACCCCTCCTCTAGTTAGCGAGCATCCGAAATAGCGAGCGCTCTACTCGTCTTTTGTTGATGTTTGCGCTCACACAAGTAATTTCCGAAAGTAGGCCTGTCATTTTTCGATTGCCTTGTTCCTCGTTCTGCAAACATCCGTGAATCGATTGTTGTCAATTATTACATTAATTTACTTAACTGTTTCTCGAATGTTTTCAATCATGGTTTTAAGAATGTCAATAAACTTTATTGTTTGTTTTGTGTTCCATTTGTTCCGTAGATTCCGTCCGGTTTGAAGGACAAACTTGTTTTTTATTTTAATTCAAAAAAAATCATTGCCATCATGAGAGCCGCTGCATTTACACGGTGTGAGTTGCTGGTCCTCACCGAAATAATCGACCAGCGCATTACGGATAGGCCGCCCCCCATACCCAACCTCATGAAACGTCTGGCGTACACGGAGGTGCGCCGGCGGCTGTGTTCTTTTGGCTTTCGCCGGACCATTGACCAATGGTCCGATTTGCGCCGGAGGTCACCACGCCTGCTAGAACATCTTCGGATGCGGATCCATCGCCGTAAGTGGATATGTGAAAGCTTTAATGTCTATGTCAATCTTATTTCTATTTGTACTTTGCTAATGTAAATTTGCCTTAATGCGTGTGCATGTGTTCAGTATGGGCTTGTTTTTTGCTAAATGAGACCTTGTTTTTTTGTTTTTTTTAGGTTGTTAAAGTGTTTAATTTTTTATTTTTATTATTTTTATAATGTTATTTGTTTTTCCAAATTGGTAATATTCCAAACTATACATCATTTAGGTCAGGAGCGGATACTGAGATGTCGCCGGAGGCCTGCCCGACCCCCAACTCCCAACATGTCTTCCCCTGCCCACTCCTCCCAAATTTCTCCACCCACCCCTGACATGACCATCCCTATTTCCCCTCCCTCTCCTGGACCCCAATCCCAAATTACCCCTCCCTACCCTGTCCTACCCATCCACATTTCACCACCCTCCCCTGATCCACCCTCTCAATATTCCACTCCCTCCCCTTTATCACCATCCCAAATTAGCCCTCCTTCCAACCTACATTGGCCAACATCTTTGAATGAGGATCTGGGCCACTCTGCCCCTGTTCCTGAAGCTGCAAGTAAATTGTTTTCCTTTTGTGCAAGTAATTACTGTAAATGTGCCCTATATGCATACACTGTGGGATCCTGGAATCCAATCTAAGGACATTCCATAATTTTTTTGGGGGGGTTATTGTTGTAAAAATGTGTTCACATGGAGGCACTAATTTTTTGTTTTTTTTTTCAAAAATTTGTGACCCTTTTTTGTAACCTTTTTTTGAAATAAAAATGTCTCCCATTTGTTTACGTTTTAATTTTTTTGGGGTGTGTACCTCAAAATGTCTTTGTAGTTAAAATGTGTTTAATGTTGTTAAAAATTTAACTTTAAAAGTTAGAAATTTTTAAAAAGCACATATGACACAGGCCAATACACAACTCTTTTGGCTTTTAAAAATTTGCTCTCAAAAAATAAAATACAACTTGTGTTAGGATTAGTTCAGATGCAAAAGAGATTTTTCATCCCACTCTTCTCATGTTTTTGGTTCAAAAATTATAATTTTTTTAAAATTGATACAGTTTTGTTTTTTGCTTGAAAGTGGAGATTTTGGAGATTACAGTTAACAACAATATATGGCAAATACTATTTTCTTGGTATGGTAACTTATTCTCTTTGTTAATCATACTGTCCATTTTTGCAAAAAAAATATTGTTTTTTTTATATTAATACACACATTTCTCTTTCAACAGAGCCAAGGATGCGGGATCAGCAAATTCTTTCGGAGTTGCAGAATATGCGGGGTCATTTGATCCAAATGCTTGTGTCTGTTGACCATTTGGTGTCGTTAATGCACCATTCTTAATTTGTTTATTTTTTTATGTTTATATGAATAAATATTTCTGAAAAATCTAATTTCTTGACTCACACATTATGGACCTCATTCAGAGTCGGTCGAAGCGGCCGCACGGTCGTACGGGAAAAGGGGCTGGATATTCAAATGATTCCCTCACAAGTTGCGTCCCTAAGTTCGGATCGGTAGCTGGCCGACCAAGGGGAGGAAGCGGTCGGAATTCAAAAAAATACGCCCCCTTCTCGTACGCATTGCACGTCATGTCCAGGCATATAAGGATTAATCGAGACCATCGGGAACCATTGAAACTGGTCGTAGAGCTTAAGGTTGACCATACAGTCTCTCTTAAGCTCTATGATCATGTCAGTGTAAAAACCTCCCATGTCACATGTGCCATGACGCTACTTTGTTAATTATGCACTCCCATAAAACACCGTTCGCATAATTAGGCATGCCTGCGTTCGGATCTCCACTCCCCCGTTTTCAAGCACCTTCCCCTGTTACCACCCACAAACGCCTCAATCTGTCACTCAAACTACCGACCTGGCTGTGTTCAAGGAGAGAGAAATTTCTGATCATAGCGGGTAGTTTGCACACGCGCATTGAGAACTTTACACATGCACAGTATAGCAAACATCAGTGGCGTACGACCGTGCGGCGGCAACGACTGACTCTGAATGAGGTCCTATATACCAAGTAAAATCAATTTGTTTGTATGTGTTAAATGTGTTTTTTGTATAAATGTTAAATAATATTTTGGTTAATTAAAACAAAGGGCCTCAGATAAAATGTAAAATTTTTTTGGGGCAAAGAAAAGTTTTTTATGCAAAAATGACATAACATACAATCTGTGTATTTTTTGAAAATTTGGGGATTTTTTTTTTAAAAAAAAGGTTTGTAATTGTCATTAACTCCATACTGGTTCTCCATAATACTCTTATGTAGTTAATGCATTCTTGTTAAAAAAAAATTAGTAAATCTAAGTGAAAATATGTTGTGACAAATTAGAAAACATGTTTATAAATATTTTTCCAAAATTTTTATAAATAAAAAAAATCTACAGTTTAGACTTGGATACAAATGTCAAAGGTACTGGCCATTTTTTACGCCCTATTTTAAAAAAAAAAACTGACAAAAACATTTTTAATCCAAAAAAATTTAATGTACACAAAACAATAATACAGGAGTAATACACACAAATCCAAAATTAGACAATCAACTGGTTGCAGATGTCGCATGCCAACATGTTGTCCGAAATCAGGCAAAAGACACATTTGTCCAGGTGTAAAGTCCATTTTTTGATAATTATTGACACAGTAGTTTTTTTTCACAGAGTATGCAGGTTGTTGTTTTGTTTAGGAAAAAAAAAGAAAAGAACCATTATAAAAATGTAAACATAGGATAGTGACCACACATGATTTACCTTCTTTGATATGTTTTCAAAAATATAAAACAAAAAAATTACCTGAAAAAATGTAAAACAATGTCATCACGTATGGCCCCCCCCAGACACGCTCCTACGACCAACCTCAGGGGGGCCATCCTCCAGCAAGGCATCCTCTGGCTGCATTGGAACACCACTCCTTATGGCGATGTTATGCAAAATCCCACACAGGACCACAATTTTGGAAACCATAGCCAGCAAATACATTAGGTCGCCACCAGAGCGGCGGAGGCATCTAAATCGGCCTTTTAAAAGGCCAATACAGTGCTCCACCACCTGCCTGGTGGCAGTAAGTGTGGAATTAATTTGACTTTGTGGCCCTGGTGTAGGGACCAAATAAGGAGTGAGCAGCCAGGGCGTGCAAGGGTAACCACTATCTCCTGTGGAAAACAAAATATAACAAATAATAAAATGCAAAAAAGAACATTGTAACATCAAGACATTAAGGGTCCCACTTACCCAGAAGCCACGCATCACCAGCTTGTAGGTTGTTTAATTTATGCAAAAGCCCTGATTGCCGGATGACAAAAGAATCGTGCACTTCCTGTGAACTTTGCATTCAGGGACAGGATCTGGAGGGAGGCATCACATACCACCATTACATTCATGGAATGAAAATGTTTACGGTTCCTAAATATAGCCTCCAGCACTGCTGGAGGCTGAAGTGGTATGTGAGTGCCATCCACAACCCCTATGATGTGTGGGAAGCCAGCAATTTTGAAAAATTTTTGCTTCACCACAGTAAGGGAACCCATATCCAATGGCATATTAATAAAATGATGTAGGTGCTTAAATAGGGTATCTATCACGGCCCTCAGGATCCTAGAAAAGGAGGACTGTGAAATTCCAGCCACTATTCCAACTGTGGTCTGGAAGGATCCTGAGGCGCAAAAATGTAACACTGACATAAACTGCGTTAGTGGTGGTATTGCTGTTGGATTTGAAATTTGCCTTTCAAGATCACTCTATTAATGAAAGATTGTCTAGGATAATTTTTGGTGGTAGGTGGTAACGCCTTAACACCACGTCATCAGACATTCCAAAAAGGGTGACACTTGTTTGAAATATCTGGGGCCTTGCACGGCTACGAGGCCTACACCTAGGAGGATGTCCAGGTTGGTCAGGGTCTGGGACCATCGCCACTATGAGATGCCCAACATCAATTTGAAATGTTATGCAGATTTTTAATGGATTAGATATTTGAGATGTGAAAAATATACTTATCTTAATTAATAAAAGGCAGATTCTTACAGGGTTGGGTAGGGACATCTTGTCGAAAACCTAGTTTTTAGATGTTAAAAAAAATAAAACCAAAAAAAAAAAATTACAAGGCAGGCTAAGCACATAAGAACACCAGTGCATGCACTACACATGTTTTATTTTTTTAGGAGTTTAAATTATTCTAATGTATGCCTAATGGACAGACATGAGATCGACCAACAGTACGCCACATTTATACTTTTCGCATTCTAATACGCATAAATGACAGACATGAAATCGACCAACAGTACTCCACATTTATACTTTTCGCATTCTAATACGCATAAATGACAGACATGAGATCGACCAACAGTACACCACATTTATACTTTTCGCATTCTAATACGCATAAATGACAGACATGAGATCGACCAACAGTACGCCACATTTATACTTTTCGCATTCTAATACGCATAAATGACAAACATGAGATCGACCAACAGTACGCCACATTTATACTTTTCGCATTCTAATATGCATAAATGATAGACATGAGATCGCAAAATATACGCCAAAAATTTGGTTAATTTTTTTTTACAAAGTGTCCCAAACCATCGGATTTTGAGATTTACACATCTGCACAGGCTGATCACAAACAAAATATATTATAATGTTCCCAAAAAAACAAAAAATTAACAAACAAAAAAGTATGTACTTACCACACCCAGACGAAAACACACAAACAAAAGGGGATCCAAAAACAAAAAGAAGAAATGCAACACACTAAATGTAAAGAAAGTAAAACCATGTATTATTAATTATGCTTTAACAATTTTAAAAAATGTAAAAAAAAAAAAATACCTTAAAAATAAGAGATTAGTTTTGAGCACCAAACCAGCAAAATGAAACAACCAAACGAACAACTCCAAACAATACACTATGACCGACAATACAACAACTACTACAACCACGACTACCAAACTCGACTCCAAAATACAACCCACACCTAAATGATGAAACCAAAAACCCTTAAATAGGCTATTTTCCAGCACAAATCAATTACGCACAATAGCCGCGCACAAAGCATGATGCGGCCCCATAATGCACACGTATCTATAAATACGTCACGAAAGTCCAAATTTGGTCTGCTTAATTCTGGTGTGCAAACATGTCTACTGATCAGCAGCAAAGCCAAAATCCTGAACCACAAAGTAAGTACACAGAAATGTAAAAACAAAGTTTAAACTAGCTATTTCAAAACTTGTAACAATATTTATAATTTAATTGAAAGGTGCTGAGGCTGAGAATGAGGAGGCTGTGGGGCCAAGTAGCCAGGGCCGGGCAAAAAGAAAGAGGCAGCCACAATTCACAAGAAAGGAGATGGAGGTTTTGGTGCAAAAGTGCCAGGATAATTTAACACAGGCACCATGAAATATGGGTGCAACACAGAGATGGAAACTATGGGAGGACATAGCCAGTGCTGTCAATGGTGTGGGAGATTTTGTCCGATCCACAAAAGAGGTCAAGAGGCGGTACGTAAATGCAGTAACCTATTTCAAATGTACATTGAAACGGAAAAATGTTATATAATTTTAAATTTTTAATCAACAGATGGAGCGACTTCAAATACCAACTGAAACAAAAACTGGCTGATAGGGCTAGGTATGCAGGGGGGACAGGTGGTGGCCCAACCCCTGTGTCACTGGAGCTTACAGATTTGGAGGAGCTGGCACAGGGGTTGTTATGTTCTGGGTTGTTTGTGGACCCGGGGTGGTAGCAGGAGCGAACACAGAAGTGGGTTGGAATAAAAAACTAGGTTTTTTAATAAGTGCTTGAGTAGACATAAACTATAGCAGTAAATAAAAGTCCAGGAATATATAAATGTGCACAAGAGTTCTGTGGTGGGAGTAATGGGTTAATGTCCAAGTAGAAACAATTAGAGCTGTCCAGGTGTGCAGGTAGTGAGACTGAAAATAATCAGCCAGGTATGCAGGTAGTGAAGCAGGAAAATAATAGCCAGGTATGCAGGTAGTGAACTAAGGCAATGAGCAGGATGTCAGCAGGCTCAGGCACTCAGGTATGGGCAAGGGTGATGGAGGAAGCGGGGTAGTCCAGCGGAAGCTAGGAGCTGACAGGCAGACTGGCAGACAGGCAATTCACAGGAACAGGGTAAGCACAGAGAACTCCCTCTCAGCTAGGCTGAGATACACGTTGCACTGGCAAGAAGGAACCTTCCTAAATACCCCATGCCGTGCTGTTACTGGCCGGAGGGAACATGTGACTCACCAGGATTGGCCAGCCGCATCACATGGCCAGAAGACAAGATGGCGGCGCCCATGCCAAATGGAACGGAGATGCCGCCAGGCCTCACCAGCGCAGAGTGACAATGGGGCCGCACAACAACGCGCGCAGCCAAAGCCCCCTGCCAGACACCAGCTCCGCCACCTGACAACCCGCGCCACAATGACCTCACAGGTAACACCCGCCTAGCGCCATGCTGAAATACCCTGGCCGTGACAGTACCCCCCCTTTTGGGGTGGCCTCAGGACACTCACCAGGCTTCTCTGGATGAGCAGAATGGAATCTCCTGATGAGCGTGGGAGCGTGGACATCACAAGCATCGGTCCAGCAACGTTCCTCTGAACCGTAACCTTTCCAGTCCAGCAAATATTGTAGATGACCTCTGCGCAGACGAGAGTCCAAGACCTGGGCAACTTCAAACTCAACTCCTCTCTCCGTCTGGACTTGAGGAGAAGCAGGTAGAGCATTATGGAACTTATTCAGGACTAGGGGCTTTAATAAGGAAACATGGAAGGAATTAGGAATTTTTAGGTATGGGGGTAACTGTAAACGGTAAGCCACTGGATTAATGACTTCTGTTATGGTGAAGGGACCGATGAAGCGGGGTGCAAATTTCATAGACGGAACTCTTAGACGAAGGTTCCGAGTAGACAACCAGACCTGGTTTCCTACTTGCATGCGTGGAACTATTCTATGCTTCTTATCGGCCTGGGTCTTATAACGAGAGGATGCCTTCAACAAATGAGACCGCACTTGAGTCCAGATGGCAGCAAAATTCCGCACCGTGTCCTCCACGGCCGGAACATCAAAAACAGGCAGGCTTCGGAATTCGGGAACACGAGGATGAAGGCCATAAACCACCTGAAATGGCATTTGGTTAGTTGACGAGTGGTAGGAAGCATTGTGTGCAAACTCGGCCCATGGCAGCAAGACAGCCCAATTGTCCTGGGAAGATGACATAAAAATGACCTCTGCGCAGACGAGAGTCCAAGACCTGGGCAACTTCAAACTCAACTCCTCTCTCCGTCTGGACTCGAGGAGAAGCAGGTAGAGCATTATGGAACTTATTCAGGACTAGGGGCTTTAATAAGGAAACATGGAAGGAATTAGGAATTTTTAGGTATGGGGGTAACTGTAAACGGTAAGCCACTGGATTAATGACTTCTGTTATGGTGAAGGGACCGATGAAGCGGGGTGCAAATTTCATAGACGGAACTCTTAGACGAAGGTTCCGAGTAGACAACCAGACCTGGTTTCCTACTTGCATGCGTGGAACTATTCTATGCTTCTTATCGGCCTGGGTCTTATAACAAGAGGATGCCTTCAACAAATGAGACCGCACTTGAGTCCAGATGGCAGCAAAATTCCGCACCGTGTCCTCCACGGCCGGAACATCAAAAACAGGCAGGCTTCGGAATTCGGGAACACGAGGATGAAGGCCATAAACCACCTGAAATGGCATTTGGTTAGTTGACGAGTGGTAGGAAGCATTGTGTGCAAACTCGGCCCATGGCAGCAAGACAGCCCAATTGTCCTGGGAAGATGACATAAAAATTCTTAAGAAAGTCTCTAGATCTTGATTAACTCTCTCGGTAGAGCCGTTGCCTTGCGGATGGTAGGCCGTGGAAAAGTTTAACTTCACTTGAAGAACAGAACACAAAGCCCTCCAAAATTTAGCAGTAAACTGCACACCACGGTCAGAGACAATTTCAGCAGGAAGGCCATGTAGACGAAATATGTGTTGGACAAACAACTGTGCCAGGTCAGGAGCAGAAGGTAACTTCTTCAATGGTATATAGTGGACCATCTTAGGGAATCGGTCTATTACAACCCAGATAGTGTTGAAGCCTTGAGAGACTGGCAGGTCTGTGACGAAATCCATGGAGAGATGTGTCCACGGACATGAAGGAGTAGGTAGAGGAAGCAATTCCCCAGCTGGAGCTTGTCGTGATGATTTATGCTGGGCACAGGAGGAGCAGGAACAGATGAACTCCATTATATCTGCCTTCATAGAAGACCACCAATAATGTCTTTTCAGGAACTCCAAGGTCTTCCGAGTGCCTGAGTGCCCTGCGAAGTGAGAGGAATGTGCCCAAGTGAGAAGCCGCTTCCTTAATTCCGGGGCCACAAATGATTTTCCTGTAGGAGGCTGAAACTGTAATGCGGCGAAGACTCTTGATTCAAAGACAGGTGTATTGCTTTGATTTTCAGATTGATCATCACAGAGGAGAGATCTCGATAGGGCATCAGCCTTCTGATTAAGTGCTCCAGACCGGAAGGTCAGGGTGAACTGAAACCTGGCAAAGAATATTGCCCAGCGACTAAACGAGGACTCACACATTGAAGGTTTTTGAGAAATAGGAGATTTCTATGGTCCGTAAATACAGTAAATGGGAACTTAGCACCTTCTAGTAAATATCTCCATTCCTTCATCGCCAACTTAACAGCTAGTAGCTCTTGCTCACCTATGGCGTAGTTCCTTTCGGCAGGTGAAAATTTGTTAGAAAAGAACCCACAAGGATGGACTCGGTTGTCCTCATAACATTGAGACAAGACTGCTCCCACAGCTTCAGATGATGCATCTACTTCCAACAAAAAAAGGCCTGTCCAGATCTGGTTGTCGAAGAACTGGTGCTGTGATAAAGGCCTGTTTTAGAAGATGAAAGGCAGACTGCCTCAGGTGACCATTGGGAAGGATTAGCACCTTTGCGGGTCAAGGCTGTGATGGGAGCCAGCAATGTAGAAAATCCCTTGATGAAGCGTCTATAATAATTGGCGAAGCCCAACAATCTCTGGATGGCTTTCAGTGTCTGAGGTCGGGTCCAATCCAGAATTGCTTGTACCTTCTTGGGGTCCATTTCCAAACTGGAGCCAGAAATAATGTAGCCGAGAAAAGGTACACTGGGCACACCGAAGACGCACTTCTCCAGTTTGCAGTAAAGGTGATTTTCTCTCAAACGGGTCAAAACTTCTTTAACATGTTCTTGATGTTTAGCCACGGAGGGTGAAAAAATCAGTATGTCATCCAGATAGACAACAACCGAAACATATAACAGATCCCGGAAAATCTCATTAATGAAACTCTGAAAGACAGCAGGGGCGTTGCACAATCCAAAAGGCATTACTAAATATTCGAAATGTCCATCTCGGGTATTAAAAGCGGTCTTCCATTCATCGCCAGCTCGGATACGAATGAGGTTGTAAGCCCCTCTCAGATCTAATTTAGAAAAAATGACAGAGCCCTTGACCCTATCAAACAACTCAGTAATCAGGGGAAGAGGGTATCGATTCTTCACAGTAATGTCATTAAGGCCTCGATAATCGATACATGGTCTTAAACCACCGTCCTTCTTGCCAACGAAGAAGAACCCAGCTCCGGCAGGTGAAGTAGAGGGGTGAATGAACCCCTTTGCCAGGTAGTCCCAGATGTACTCGGTCATAGCTTGAGTCTCAGGCAAGGACAGCGGATAGGTACGACCACGAGGTGGTGTCTTATCAGGTATCAATTCAATTGGACAGTCCCATTCCCTATGAGGAGGTAAGGTATTTGCTTGCTGTTCCGAGAACACGTCGGCAAACATCTGATATTCCTTGGGAATGGCGGAAGAAATTAATGGAACTGTCTTTCTTACAGGTCGAATTCTTGGAAGACAGGATTTCTGACAGTCCATACCCCATGACAGAATCTGCATAGAACTCCAATCAATCCTGGGATTATGTTGACGCAACCAGGGTAGACCAAGAACAATTTCTTGAGAGGCCTCTGATATCACCAGAAATTTTAAGGACTCAGAATGAAGTGCCCCAATACAGAGCAAAATAATGGTTGAGTCTCCTTGGTGACTATCCCATTAGTTAGAGGGTGTCCGTCTATAGAGGTCACAGAGATGGCATGGTTGAGAGGCAAACAGGGAATCTGAAATTTATCTATGAAACTAGACGTTATGAAATTTCTGGCTGCTCCCGAGTCAAGTAGAGCAGTAGCAAAGACAGGTTTGGGTTTAAGATCTAACGCTAGGGTAATCGTGAAATCTTTAATTTTTGGAGATGGGCTCATAACTCCTAACTTGATGTCTCCAGGGTCAGTTAGGATTTGGAATTTCCCGGTTTACAGGAGCAGGAGATCAGCAGGTGACCGGACTCTCCGCAGTACAGACAGAGGTTCTTTTGCATTCTTCTCTGACGTTCTTCTTTGGAGAGCTGTGTATGATTCACCTGCATAGGCTCCTCTTCAATAGGGGAAGGAATGGGATGGGTAGGAATGGAGGGGGCAAATGTCCTTTGCCAATCAGTTCTGTGTTTTTCAGCCTGACGTTCCCTAAAGCGTAGGTCAACTTTGATACACAACAAAATCATGTCGTTCAGATTAGTAGGAAGCTCTCGAGTGACTAGATCATCCTTTAGTCGGTTTGACAACCCATGCCAGAAGGCCAAGGTGAGTGCTTCCTCATTCCATTTGAGCTCTGATGCTAAAATTTGAAATTGCACGGCATATTGACTGACAGGACGGACCTCTTGTCTCAGTGTCATGATGTTTGATGATGCTGATGTAGTACGCCTAGGTTCATCGAAAATCCTCCTGAAAGATGACACAAAGCCTGCGTAATTATCCAGCAGCGGATCTGAGCGCTCCCAGAGTGGGGAAGCCCATTCTAAGGCCTTGCCGGATAACAGAGAGACTATATAAGCCACTTTAGTTCTTGCAGTTAGAAAGTTGTCAGGCTGCAGGGTAAAATGTATGTCACACTGATTTAGGAATCCTCGGCAGAGTTTAGGGTTGCCGTCAAATTTACTTGGTAGAGGAAGATGTAAGCGAGGAGATGATCTGCCTCCTGTATTCCCAGACGCTGATGCGGATGTAGATGTTGGTACTACAGGGGTAGAAAAGGAAGTTTGTAAATTATCCTGTCGCTTGGACATCTCTTGCAGAAATTGAGCCATCTGATGCTGCATGTTTTCCAGATTTTCTAAACGACCAGAAATGCCCCAGAACAAATCCACTCCTGACTCCTGATCCGTGCCCGGCTCCATGGGGCCAGTGCAAACTGTTATGTTCTGGGTTGTTTGTGGACCCGGGGTGGTAGCAGGAGCGAACACAGAAGCGGGTTGGAATAAAAAACGAGGTTTTTTAATAAGTGCTTGAGTAAACATAAACTATAGCAGTAAATAAAAGTCCAGGAATATATAAATGTGCACAAGAGTTCTGTGGTGGGAGTAATGGGTTAATGTCCAAGTAGAAACAATTAAGGCTGTTCAGGTGTGCAGGTAGTGAGACTGAAAATAATCAGCCAGGTATGCAGGTAGTGAAGCAGGAAAATAATAGCCAGGTATGCAGGTATTGAACTAAGGCAATGAGCATGATGTCAGCAGGCTCAGGCACTCGGGTATGGGCAAGGGTGATGGAGGAAGCGGGGTAGTCCAGCGGAAGCTAGGAGCTGACAGGCAGACTGGCAGACAGGCAATTCACAGGAACAGGGTAAGCACAGAGAACTCCCTCTCAGCTAGGCTGAGATACACATTGCACTGGCAAAGAAGGAAGGCACTGACCCTTCCTAAATACCCCATGCCATGCTGTTACTGGCCGGAGGGAACATGTGACTCACCAGGATTGGCCAGCCGCATCACATGGCCAGAAGGCAAGATGGCAGCGCCCATGCCAAACGGAACGGAGATGCCGCCAGGCCTCACCAGCGCAGAGTGACAACAGGGCCGCACAACAACGCGCGCAGCCAAAGCCCCCCGCCAGACACCAGCTCCGCCACCAGACAGCCTGCGCCACAATGACCTCACAGGTAACACCCGCCTAGCACCATGCTGAAATACCCTGGCCGTGACAGGGGTGTGTGCAGGAAGAGAAGGTGTTTGGCATGTCCAACATGGACACAGACATGCCTAACTTTGCGACTCCACATCTTGCCGCAGGTAATTTTGTAAAAACAACACCAAAAATAAATAAAAAAAAAAAAACACAAATAACAATATTTTCTTTTTCTTACAGGCACAGAAGAGGATGAGTCTGCTCCAGAGGTGAGCTTTGGCCGCAGCAGATCTGCTGGCTCCACAGGGGAGGAATCAGGATATCCACCTGGGGACCCTGTGGCGGCCAGCCCAGGGCATACCCCCTCGCAGGCAATGGCCCTCCTCACAGATCTCAATGAGAAAACGGATAAGAACACAGAGATTCTGATGAGGATGGACGCCAATCTGCTATGGGTGGCGGACGCTCTGGAGGAAAATGATGCGGCCAATGTGAGAATAGCAAATGCCCTGGAGCAGCTTGTCCGCCAGTGCATGTTGGAGCCACCCTCCCTTCCTGTAGGACCATCAGGGCTGTCCACCTCTGGCACAACATCAGCCATCCCTCCAAATGTGCCTAGCTCTATGCCTAGGCCAGAGGATTCTACATCTGCCTCTGGCCAGGCCAGCCGTCGGAGTACACGGACAAAAACTTCCGCACAACAACAACAGCAGGCCAAATGCCACAAAAAGCATTGACAGCACTGGCTACATTTCCCAAAATCCATCTCTGTGTTTGCCCCATATTTGTGTACCCCAAAAACATCCATCTCCGTTCAAGTGATTTTTTTTATTTTTTATTCTTATTTATTATGCCTCTATTTTTTTTAAATACTTTGAAAAAAATATATATATTTTTTTTTAAAAACAACAAACAATATGGTTTAAATAATTTATTATATTTGTATTAAAAAAACATTTACAAAAAATGTGTATGAAACTTCATTGACAACTGGGTAAAAGTTACTCTATCTAACATACTTATAAATATTACAAAGGTGAACAAAAAATAAAATAAGAACGTAAGGTAACAAGTAAGTTAAAAATAACACAAGCTAAGCAATTAGTAGGTGATTGGATTTGTGTTTACGACCCAAAAAAAATAAAAAAATATTGGAGTAGTGCTTTAAAATTAATTGGCAAAACAACATGCGATCGGAAGGTAACAAATATAACAGCCACATTGCAAATCACAGTATAACAAGTGAACCATTTATTAGGTGGTTGGTGTAGTGCTTTAAAATTAATTGGCAAAACAACATGCGATCGGAAGGTAACAAATATAACAGGCACATTGCAAATCACAGTATAACAAGTGATCCAAATATTAGGTGATTGGTGTTGTGACTTTGTTTAAAAAAAACAAAAACATCGATTTGCTTAGGTAGCTACGAAGACACTATCGTCTTTGCGAGATCCAATACCCTACCACAAGCTGAACGAGCAGTCAGAATGGAAACCAGATCACACAGATCACTACTTCCGCTCAAATTTTCCGGTCGCAGCAAAAAAAAATGTACGCCCAAAAAACGGCTTGACACGGCTGCATTTTTACATCTCCACCCCCGTCACCACCCATAAACGGACCACTCTGTCAATCAAATTATACAGGTCACTTCCTGCTCACTGTGTATATGAACGACAGAAAAATTACCGCAAAGATACGGCCGCACATGCGCAGTGATACACGGGTGCATGCGTGGTTGGAAAAAAATTGAAAGCGTACGAGCGAACGGCTGCTTGCGTCCGGGTCTGAATCAGGCCCTCTGTGCGGTGGCACCACTCACACACCCCTAGTTACAGCCCTGATCCTTGTGATTTATTAAAGGAAATGTGTGTTTACATGCAGTAATTGCAGACATGAATTTAAGCCCAATGGGGATCTAGGGGTTCATGGTACCGACTCCCTTCTCCTGTGTGTAATAATTATATATATATTAGGGGTGAGTGGGTTCGGATTTCTGAAATCCGAACCCCCCCCGAGCCCCCCCGATCCGAGGCCGATTAGAGTCAGGCTCGACTTTTCCCGCCTGACTCGAATCTGAAATCAAGGCAAAACGTCATCATCCCGCCTTCCGGGTCTCGCGGGTTTTGGATTCTATATAAGGTACACGCGTCGGCGCCATTTTCTCACTCGGCTGTGGACAGTGAAGAGGGAGGGTGGGAGTTAGGGCAGGCTGGGCTGTGTAGTGTAGTGCTGTGCTGTGCTGTGTTGCGCTGTGCTGCTGTTGTTCATAGGGGCTCCTCCAAAGTCCATAGGGGCTGGCTGTGTTGTGCTGTGCTGCTGTTGTCCATAGAGGCTGTGTCCACTCCTCCAAAGTCCATAAGGGCTGGCTGTGTTGTGCTGTGCTGCTGTTGTCTATAGGGGCTGTGTCCACTCCTCCAAGGTCCATAGGGGCTGGCTGTGTTGTGCTGTGCTGCTGTTGTCCATAGGGGCTGTGTCCACTCGTCCAAAGTCCATAGGGGCTGGCTGGACTGTGTTGTGCAGTCAGTTGTCCATAGGGGCTGTGTCCACTCCAAAGTCCTGTGCAGTGTCCCAGTCCTAAAGGGGTGCTGTAGTGTTGTCCAGGGGGTGCGCTGTCCATCAGGGGTGCTCCCCCCAAGTGCAAAAAAATAAATATTTTTCCGGTGTTTGTGAATTGTGTGCGCAGTAGCCGCACGTGCATCAACAAAGTAGTGCCAAGCATGCGCCTGTGTCATAAGTAAAGGGCCGGCTGGCTTGACCGTTAAAGGCTGCTAAAACCCCCAAAGTGCACTCCAAACAAAATAAAAATATATATTTTTTTGTGTTTGTGAATTGTGTGCGCAGTAGCCGCACGTGCATCAACAAAGTAGTGCCAAGCGTGCGTCTGTGTCATAAGAAAAGGGCCGGCTGGCTTGACCGTTAAAGGGTGCTGTAACCCCCAAAGGGCACTCCAAACAAAATAAAAAAATATATTTTTTTGTGTTTGTGAATTGTGTGCACAGCAGCCGCACGTGCATCAACAAAGTAGCGACAAGCGTGCGCCTGTGTCATAGGTAAAGGTCCAGCTGGCTTGACCGTTAAAGGGTGCTGTAACCCCCAAAGTGCACTCCAAACAAAATAATAAAATATTTTCTGTGTTTGTGAATTGTGTGCACTGTGGCTGCACGTGCATCAACAAAGGAGCAGCGCCAAGCGTGCTCCTGTGTCCCATAAGTAAAGGGCCGGCTGGCTTATTTCTTAAAGGGTGGTGTAATCCACAAAGTGCACTAGTGTCCAACAAAAATAAAAAATTATTTTCTGTGTTTGTGTGCGCCTTAGCCGCACGTATATATCAATATAACATAAATGGAGGAGCAAACTTTCTCCGATAAAAATAAAATAGGGAAAGATCAAGAACCACTTCCTCCTAGTGCTGTTGCTGCTGCTGGGAGTTGTTCATCATCCCAGAGAGGAAGTAGGAACACCACTACTTTTACTAAACAATTGACCCTCCAACAGTCCCTAGTGAGGAGGATGAAGTACGACAGCAGTCATCCTGAAGCAAAACGTATAACTGAGGCCTTGACTGCTATGTTGGTGTTAGACGTGCATCCAGTATCCGCCATTAGTGCAGTGGGATTTAGACAATTGATGGAGGTAGTGTGTCCCCGGTTCCAAATCCCGTCTAGATTCCACCTGCATCCTCAAAGCAGCAGCGACAAGCGTGCGTCTGTCTGTTAAAGGGTGGTGTAACCCTCAAAGTGCGCTCCACAAACAATAAAAAAATTCTTATTTTTTTTTCTGTCTTTGTGAATTGTGTGGGCTGTAGCCGCACCTGCATCCTCAAAGCAGCAGCGACAAGCGTGCGTCTGTCTGTTAAAGGGTGGTGTAACCCCCAAAGTGCGCTCCAACCAAAATAAAATAATCTTCTTTTTTTCTGTGTTTGTGTGTGAAATGTATGCGCAGTAGCCGCACCTGCATCCTCAAAGCAGCAGCGACAAGCGTGCGTCTGTCTAAGGGTCGTGTAAACCCTCAAAGTGCGCTCCACAAAAAATAAAAAATTCTTCTTTTTTTTCTGTCTTTGTGAATTGTGTGGGCTGTAGCCGCACCTGCATCCTCAAAGCAGCAGCGACAAGCATGCGTCTGTCTGTTAAAGGATTACATCGGTGACAGCATCCAAGTAGGCATGTCAGACAGTCTGTACATGTACTGGCAGGAAAAAGAGGCAATTTGGAGGCCCCTGTACAAACTGGCTCTATTTTACCTGAGTTGCCCCCCCTCCAGTGTGTACTCCAAAAGAGTGTTTAGTGCAGCCGGGAACCTTGTCAGCGAAAGGCGTAGGAGGTTGCTTCCACAAAATGTGGAGAAGATGATGTTCATAAAAATGAATTATCAACTCTTCCAGGGAGAGCAGCCTCCAGAACGTACAGAGGGACCTGTGGTGGTGGATTCCAGCGGGGACGAATTAATACTCTGTGAGGATGAGGATGTACACAACACTGAAGAGGGTGAGGAATCGGTGAATGAGGAGGATGAGGATGACATCTTGCCTCCGTAGAGCCAGTTTGTTCAGGGACAGATTAATTGCCAGCTTGTTTTTTGGGGGCCCAAACGAACCAATCATTTCAGCCACAGTCGTATGGCAGACCCTGGCGCTGAAATGATTGGTTTGTTAAAGTGTGCATGTCCTGTTTATACAACATAAGGGTGGGTGGGAGGGCCCAAGGACAATTCCATCTTGCACCTCTTTTTTTTCTTTGCATTATGTACTGTTTGCAGCCTAGTTTTCCAAACTGCCATCCTGTCTGCCACTGCAGTGTCACTCCTAGATGGGCCACGTGTTTGGGCCGCCCACTCGTGTCGCTTAGCATAGTCATCCAGCTACCTCGGTGCAACCTTTTGGACATAAAAACACTATTGTGAGGTGTGAGGTGTTCAGAATAGACTGGAAATGAGTGGAAATTAAGGTTATTGAGGTTAATAATAGCATAGGAGCAGAAAAACCCACAAATTCTGTGATTTTAGCTGTTTTTATGCTTTTTTCAAAAAAATATAGATCCAAAAGACAAAACCCAGAACCCAAAACACGGAAGGGTGGTTTTGGCAAAACCAATCCAGATCCAAAACACGAAGAAAAATCCAGATCCAAAACCAAAACACAAAACACGAAAAGTGGCCGGTGCACGCCCCTAATATATATATATATATATAGTATAACCAGCGGCACTCACAGGACTTCTAGAAAGATTAAATCATAGGTCAATTAGACTTTGTTCTGCCGACATTTCAACCTCTTTTATTAGAGATTTTCCTCAGGGATCCCTGAGGAAAATCTCTAATAAAAGAGATTGAAACGTCGAAAAACAAGCTCTAAGCATCCTATGATTTTATCTGACTGGAAGTCCTGTGAGTGCCGCTGGTTGTACTATATATATTTCACGGAGGACACAATCCCCAGAGGAGGGCACCAGGGCAAGGTTTAGCTTTATAATGTGGAGTGCCGTTTTTTGTATGTTGTATATATATATATATATATATATATATGTGTGTGTGTGCGTATGTGTGTGTGGGCATATATTACAACCACTTATCGCTTGCCTGCTCTTCCTCTGGATAATTGGTTCTTGCAGTCTTCAGATCAACAAAGGTTTGCTATCTGGTGGAGAATAAAACATTGAAAACATTAGTACAACCCTTCATTAGCTCCCACGTGACAGCATTAGACCCTATATACAGTCAGGTCCATAAATATTGGGACATTGACAGAATATTCAGATTTTGGCCTCTATTCACCACCACAATGGTTTTGAAATGAAACAAACAAGATGTGCTTTAACTGCAGACTTTCAGATTTAATTTGAGGGTAATTACATCCAAACCGGGTGAACGGTGAAGGAATTACAACAGTTTCAATATGTGCCTCCCACTTTTTAAGGGGCCAAAAGTAATGGGACTATCAACTCAAAAGCTATTTCATGGACAGGTGTGAGCTATTCCCTCGTTATTTCATTATTAATTAAGCAGGTAAAAGGTCTGGAGTTGATTCTAGGTGTGACATTTGCATTTGGAATCAGTTGCTGTCAACTCTCAATATGAGATCCAAAGAGCTGTCACTATCAGTGAAGCAAGCCATCATTAGGCTGAAAAATCAAAACAAACCCATCAGAGAGATAGCAAAAACATTAGGTGTGGCCAAATCAACTGTTTGGAACATGCTTAAAAAAAAAGAACGCACCGGAGAGAGCTCAGCAACACCAAAAGACCCGGAAGACCACGGAAAACAACTGTGGTGGATGACAAAATAATTATTTCCCTGGTGAAGAAAAACCCCTTCACAACAGTTGGCCAAATCAAGAACACTCTCCAGGAGGTAGATGTATATGTGTCAAAGTCAACAATCAAGAGAAGACTTCACAAGAGTGAATATAGAGGGTTCACCACAAATTGGTGAGCCACAAAAACAGGAAGGCCAGATTAGAGTTTGCCAAACAACATCTAAAAAAGCAATTACAGTTCTGGAACAACATCCTATTGACAGATGAGACAAAGATGAACTTGTACCAGAGTGATGGGAAGAGAAGAGAAGGAAAGGAACTGCTCATGATCCAAAACATACCACCTCATCAGTGAAGCATGGTGGTGGTAGTACCATGGCGTGGGCATGTATGGCTGCAAATGGAGCTGGTTCCCTTGTATTCATTGATGATGTGACTGCTGACAAAAGCAGCAGAATGAATTCTGAAGTGTTTCGGGCAATATTATATGCTCATATTCAGTCAAATGCTTCAGAACTTATTGGATAGCGCTTCATAGTGCAGATGGACAATTACCCGAAGCATACTGCAAAAGCAACCAAAGAGTTTTTTAAGGCTAAAAAGTGGAATGTTATGCAATGGCCAAGTCAATCCCCTGACCTGAATCCGATTGAGCATGCATTTCACTTGATGAAGACAAAACTGAAGGGAAAATGCCCCAAGAACAAGAAGGAACTGAAGACATTTGCAGTAGGGGCTTGGCAGAGCATCACCATGGATGAAACCCAGCGTCTGGTGATGTCTATGCATTCCAGACTTCAGGCTGTAATTGCCTAGAAAGGATTTGCAACAAAGTATTAAAAAGTGAAAGATAGATTTAGGATTGTTTAGTTTGTCCCATTACTTTTGGCTCCTTAAAAAGTGGGAGGCACATATAGAAACCGTTGTAATTCCTACACCGTTCACCTGCTTTGGATGTAATTACCCTCAAATTAAATCTGAAAGTCTGCAGTTAAATCACATCTTGTTTGTTTCATATCAAAGCCATTGTGGTGGTGAATAGAGGACAAAATATGAAAATTCTATCAATGTCCCAATATTTATGAACCTGACTGTATATATAGACATACATACACACACACACACATATATACTGTGTGCATATGTATATATTTATTTATTACCAGTTATTTATATAGTGCTCACATATTCCGCAGCGCTTTACAGATAATAGTTGGCCATTCACATCAGTCCCTGCCACGAGCGGAGCTTACAATCTACATTATCTACCACATGCTCACACACATACACAATGGGGTTAATTTTTGTTAGGAGCCAATTAACCTACTGTACCAGTATATTTTTGGAGTGTGGGAGGAAACCGGAGGAAACCCACGCAAGCACAGGGAGAATATACAAACTCCACACAGTTAGGGCCAAAGTGGGAATTGAACCCACGACCTCAGTGCTTTGAGGCAGTAATGCTAACCATTACACCGTCTGTGCTGATATATATATATTTAGATATAGTCAAAGCCGGATAATTGACAGAATCGGTTTAAAATTAAATCTGCACAACGCCATTTTGCGAATGGCAATGAGACGACATTTTGCGACTGGCCGTCCAGCACCATTATAGTGAATTTCGCCCATTATAAGTACATACGGTTATGCTATTATTTAGCGTTGTGCGATCCCCACGCAATAGAAAGATATTAAAAGTCCTCATCATATAAATACAGACAGTCACTAAAACATATAAAATGATCAACCCTGCAAAACACGTACCATGGTGTACTCCACAAACACATAGTCGCACAATGCTAATTAGCGTCTATTCTCACTACCCCATTATTTACACACTGCACACTTACATAAAAAGGTTCCCTAGCAATTAAGGTGTAATATTCAAGGTTTATTCAGTATTAGTAATGTTGTGAAATAAATGTTATTTGATATCTAAGGTTTAGTACATGGTAAGCAGACCATCTTTGGTGCTGTTCTGATCCACTGTGTCTTTGCAGATTTCCGGTACCATCGGTGAGAAGATCGCAACATGTGTCTGCAAAATATGGACCATAGAGAATTAAACCTTAAATGTACTCTGTAATGTAGCCATCTTAGATTTATTATGCAGTGGGAAACAGGACACAAAGAGCTGTTGGAGGCTGGATTATGTCCATACGAACTGACCTATGAACTATACAGAAACAGAAGAACCAGGAAGAAGAACCAATGGAATCATGCCAAACTGTTCTATTGTATTGCCCATCTCTGCTAGAGTATATATGCATGCTCTCTGAAACTAGATGGCAGTCTTCTTACTTTGCTGTTGACGGAGGTTTCTACTTTGATGCCGGGATCTGGGTCCAGAGCGCATGTGTATGTAACGACTATACCTTGGGTCTGTATGATTTATTTGCGCTAATTGTATTTAGATCACAGCGTGTAACTATCTGTTTTTATGTTGAATAATAACTTTTTGTGCTTTGGAACCACAAAAAGGGAAAGTCGCACAATAGCGTAAGAGTAATAATACATTTGGTGTAGTAGTCACATTATTGTGTATGCGACTAGTCGCACAATAACGTATACATATTTCCTGTATTGCTGCCACGTGTTTCAAACAAAGCCGTTGAGATTGCATTGTGATATTGATAGATAGCATTGTTGTAAAATATCTTGATCAGTGTTGCCATAAGCTGGGGCAATGTGTATTTATCTGCGCAGGAAAAGGGTGTGTAACAGTGAACATTTGTTGGTAGGGGCAACATGTTCCCTAGTTAAGGGTATCGTAGGACCCTTAAGTGCTAGGCGCCTGGTGTCGTCTAGTGGCTCGGTAGTAGATACCGCAGTCTATACAGATAAGCAGGTGTAGTTGTTGTCTTTGTTGTAGGTTCGGTTCTCAGTGTGATTGCAGTATTCAGTGATCAGTAAGGGTTATTTGAGCATTGTAAAACTACTGCACAGTTGTGGCAAATTGTGATTGTGAACTGAGTAGAGGGTGGACGAAATCACTGAAAAGGATAGGTGTTATTGGAATGCCTACATGCTAGCAGTTGAAAGGTAGTCAAAAAGGGATTAGGTGCGTGGAAGCAGCCTGGTTATTCTTCCATAGGTGTGTGGGCGCATCCTGTTAATATCGTCCACAGGTAAGTGAAAGTAGCCTTAACATTCTTTCACGGTCTAAATCTCTATTGAAAAGCTTAAGGTTATTCTCTCAGAAATGGGAGCCAAGCAAACGGTAGAGATGTTAGATGATGTGCTGCTGTTGGAAGCACCGCTTGGGTCGGCACGGCATATTATGCATACTAGGTACGGTGCTTATGCAACTAGGTACTGTGATGTATGGTTTAAAATGATGATGAAGAGTGTTAGACCATTTCCCAGAATTGGCAGCTTTGATAAGGAGGTATTGAACAATGTCCGAGATAGCATCTGTATGGTGCACTCTCGAATGAAATAGATAAAATATAATGAGTGTTTAAAGTTGTGGCAGCATGAGGGGGATTCGTGGCTTAACGCAAACTAGCGACATGAGCACAATACAGGACAGTTCTCACACGGCACTAAACTGTGGTGCCTGCTCACCTCAGAATAGCACGCACGCATGGCAAGGTAGCATTGCAGAAGGTATTGCCAGTGGTTCGCATGCACCACCACCACCCTATGCGTATGGAGATGTAGGTCTAGTCGATGTAAAAACCCATAAAAATTTAACAAGTAACTTGTACCCTCTCTTGAATAATCACAAAGAAAATGTTTATCATGCGGATGATGAACCTGTTGTTTTGTCTGCCATTTCCCATGCTGTACACATGTTAGATGCTCATAACAAGCACAAGTGGTGGCCCCATCTTCATCAGTGATAGTACAGGAAGTGTTAACATCCACTGCACCCGTAGAGGAAGTTGTTAACCACATACGTAGCAGTAGTAGACTAAATACCCAGCCAGTTAACAAGGTCAAAAGTAACAGTGCGGCCGGTCTGCATCCCATCCAGTCAACAACTGTTCCAAATGGGAATGCGGATACGAACGGTGTAGTGCCCACAAGGGAGGTAGCAATGCATTGTCCTTGGACAACAGCTGAGCTAAATTCCATAGTGAATGATTTCCCTGACCCTAACAAGGAATTAGCGAAATGCTAAAGATTTTTGAAAAATTTGGGTAATGCTCACGAGCCAACCAATAAAGATTGGCGAGTGGTGTTAAGGGCTTGTCTTCCACACAATACTGACATGAAAAAGTTCATCACGGATTGCGTATTGGATGGAGATGGTCCCTTAACAGACAAGGGTAACCAAGGTAACATTACACGCATAATAACTCAATTGGGTGTATATTTTCCAGTAGTAGTTAACTGGAGTAAAATTTTCACCATCAACACCATAAACCATAAAACAAAAAGAGAGTGAATCTGCAGAGGATTACTGTAACCGAGCTCTGCAGGCTATCACCCAGTACACTGGGATAGAGGATATTAAAGATAGCACTCATCACAGGGGAATGATCATCACTGTACATGGATGGTCTAAAAGATAATCAAAAGACCCGAGTTCAGACCTCACTACCTGGCTGGAGAGGAGCTACTGTAGACACACTCATGGAATCCGCTATTGAACATGATAAAAACATCCTCAAAAAGAGAGACCGTGAGCAAGAAGATAATGGCTGTTAGTATTCAAGCTCTAGAAGGAATGACTGTAACATCACAGCCACCAGATACACATGCACCTGCACAGCTACACGTCCTCACCAATCCTACACCACTACAAACACAGCCATACCCCACTTATCACACACAGCCACAAAACCCATACTATCCACAGCCACCATATTACCCTCAAAATCCTTATCCACACCCACAATCTTACTCTGCCGCTCAACCCACACAGCAACTCTTTCACCCTCCCCACTCACGAAGGTGCTTTAACTGCAACCAAGTGGGACATGTAAGTAGGAACTGTAAGGTGAAGAAGGTAGGACCCCCTAACCAGGGAGTACCTGGATATCCTCATAAGGGATATACACAGAGTACAGGAAATTTCCAACAGTCTCCAGCTCCAATTGTGGCCTCAAGTGCTGTGTTGGAGAGTGAAAGTCAACGCTAGGGGTCAGGTCATACCTGTAGTCTACAGATAATCAGGTTAACGGGAAGTACTAGGGAAGAACCGGTGATGATGGTTGATGTAGCTGGTACTAAACATCCTTTTCTTGTAGACACAGGGGCGAACAGATCAATGATAAAATCTCCCACTAATTTACAGGTGACCAGCGAGACAGTACCAGCAATGGGTGTAATGGGTAAAGTGCAACATTATCCTTTAACCAAATCCACAGAGGTCACTATCGGGCCATTGCATACCAGGCATTCTTTCCCCCTGGCAGCAGCGGCTCCTACTAACCTACTGGGAAGGGATTTGTTATGTAAGATGGGATGTGTCATATATTGTACCCCTGATGGTATATTTCTAGATATCCCAGAGAGAGTTGCGCACAAGGTGAGGGATATGTTGGACACTCCCCAAAGGATAATGTATCACTCTACCGGTTCAGGTAAAAATCCATCTCAGGTAGATCAAATGTTATCCCAAATTCCAGATTCACTTTGGACCAAGGATGGACAGGACAATGGATTAATGGCAAATGTAGCTCCCGTAATGGTAAATCTAAAAAGTGGTAGGCAAGCTCCAAAAATTGCCCAGTACCCATTAAAACAAGAGGTAGAATTAGGGGTTTATCCCATAATTGAGCGGTTATTACAGCAGGGAATTTTAGTCCATACAGCAAGTATAGCCAACAATCCCATCTTTCCTGTGAAGAAGAGTGGTGGGAGGGGTTATAGGCTGGTACAAGACCTTAGAGGGGATAATAAGGTAGTAGAGAGCCAATTTCCCATAGTGCTAAATCCAGCTGTCATTCTTATGAAGATCCCACCCAATGCAACCCATTTCACTGTCATTGACCTCTGTTCTGCTTTCTTCTCTGTACCTCTTCATCCTGACTGTCAGTACCTTTTCGCTTTTACATACAGAGGTGTACAATACACATGGACACGATTGCCCCAGGGTTTCATAGACAGCCCCTGTATCTTCTCCCATGCCTTACACGACTGTTTACAATCTTTTCAACCTGCCAATGGATCTGTTCTAATACAATATGTGGATGTTTTATTGTTATGTTCTGATTAGTTTATGTCATGTTTAAATGATACTAAACATTGCCAGCCCAGGGCATACCCCCTCGCAGGCAATGGCCCTCCTCACAGATCTCAATGAGAAAACGGATAAGAACACAGAGATTCTGATGAGGATGGACGCCAATCTGCTATGGGTGGCGGACGCTCTGGAGGAAAATTATGCGGCCAATGTGAGAATAGCAAATGCCCTGGAGCAGCTTGTCCGCCAGTGCATGTTGGAGCCACCCTCCCTTCCTGTAGGACCATCAGGGCTGTCCACCTCTGGCACAACATCAGCCATCCCTCCAAATGTGCCTAGCTCTATGCCTAGGCCAGAGGATTCTACATCTGCCTCTGGCCAGGCCAGCCGTCGGAGTACACGGACAAAAACTTCCGCACAACAAAAACAGCAGGCCAAATGCCACAAAAAGCATTGACAGCACTGGCTACATTTCCCAAAATCCATCTCTGTGTTTGCCCCATATTTGTGTACCCCAAAAACATCCATCTCCGTTCAAGTGATTTTTTTTATTTTTTATTCTTATTTATTATGCCTCTATTTTTTTTAAATACTTTGAAAAAAAAATATATATATTTTTTTTTAAAAACAACAAACAATATGGTTTAAATAATTTATTATATTTGTATTAAAAAAACATTTACAAAAAATGTGTATGAAACTTCATTGACAACTGGGTAAAAGTTACTCTATCTAACATACTTATAAATATTACAAAGGTGAACAAAAAATAAAATAAGAACGTAAGGTAACAAGTAAGTTAAAAATAACACAAGCTAAGCAATTAGTAGGTGATTGGATTTGTGTTTACGACCCAAAAAAAATAAAAAAAATATTGGAGTAGTGGCAAAACAACATGCGATCGGAAGGTAACAAATATAACAGCCACATTGCAAATCACAGTATAACAAGTGAACCATTTATTAGGTGGTTGGTGTAGTGCTTTAAAATTAATTGGCAAAACAACATGCGATCGGAAGGTAACAAATATAACAGGCACATTGCAAATCACAGTATAACAAGTGATCCAAATATTAGGTGATTGGTGTTGTGACTTTGTTTAAAAAAAACAAAAACATCGATTTGCTTAGGTAGCTACGAAGACACTATCGTCTTTGCGAGATCCAATACCCTACCACAAGCTGAACGAGCAGTCAGAATGGAAACCAGATCACACAGATCACTACTTCCGCTCAAATTTTCCGGTCGCAGCAAAAAAAAATGTACGCCCAAAAAACGGCTTGACACGGCTGCATTTTTACATCTCCACCCCCGTCACCACCCATAAACGGACCACTCTGTCAATCAAATTATACAGGTCACTTCCTGCTCACTGTGTATATGAACGACAGAAAAATTACCGCAAAGATACGGCCGCACATGCGCAGTGATACACGGGTGCATGCGTGGTTGGAAAAAAATTGAAAGCGTACGAGCGAACGGCTGCTTGCGTCCGGGTCTGAATCAGGCCCTCTGTGCGGTGGCACCACTCACACACCCCTAGTTACAGCCCTGATCCTTGTGATTTATTAAAGGAAATGTGTGTTTACATGCAGTAATTGCAGACATGAATTTAAGCCCAATGGGGATCTAGGGGTTCATGGTACCGACTCCCTTCTCCTGTGTGTAATAATTATATATATATTAGGGGTGAGTGGGTTCGGATTTCTGAAATCCGAACCCCCCCGAGCCCCCCCGATCCGAGGCCGATTAGAGTCAGGCTCGACTTTTCCCGCCTGACTCGAATCTGAAATCAAGGCAAAACGTCATCATCCCGCCTTCCGGGTCTCGCGGGTTTTGGATTCTATATAAGGTACACGCGTCGGCGCCATTTTCTCACTCGGCTGTGGACAGTGAAGAGGGAGGGTGGGAGTTAGGGCAGGCTGGGCTGTGTAGTGTAGTGCTGTGCTGTGCTGTGTTGCGCTGTGCTGCTGTTGTTCATAGGGGCTCCTCCAAAGTCCATAGGGGCTGGCTGTGTTGTGCTGTGCTGCTGTTGTCCATAGAGGCTGTGTCCACTCCTCCAAAGTCCATAAGGGCTGGCTGTGTTGTGCTGTGCTGCTGTTGTCTATAGGGGCTGTGTCCACTCCTCCAAGGTCCATAGGGGCTGGCTGTGTTGTGCTGTGCTGCTGTTGTCCATAGGGGCTGTGTCCACTCGTCCAAAGTCCATAGGGGCTGGCTGGACTGTGTTGTGCAGTCAGTTGTCCATAGGGGCTGTGTCCACTCCAAAGTCCTGTGCAGTGTCCCAGTCCTAAAGGGGTGCTGTAGTGTTGTCCAGGGGGTGCGCTGTCCATCAGGGGTGCTCCCCCCAAGTGCAAAAAAAATAAATATTTTTTCGGTGTTTGTGAATTGTGTGCGCAGTAGCCGCACGTGCATCAACAAAGTAGTGCCAAGCATGCGCCTGTGTCATAAGTAAAGGGCCGGCTGGCTTGACCGTTAAAGGCTGCTAAAACCCCCAAAGTGCACTCCAAACAAAATAAAAATATATATTTTTTTGTGTTTGTGAATTGTGTGCGCAGTAGCCGCACGTGCATCAACAAAGTAGTGCCAAGCGTGCGTCTGTGTCATAAGAAAAGGGCCGGCTGGCTTGACCGTTAAAGGGTGCTGTAACCCCCAAAGGGCACTCCAAACAAAATAAAAAAATATATTTTTTTGTGTTTGTGAATTGTGTGCACAGCAGCCGCACGTGCATCAACAAAGTAGCGACAAGCGTGCGCCTGTGTCATAGGTAAAGGTCCAGCTGGCTTGACCGTTAAAGGGTGCTGTAACCCCCAAAGTGCACTCCAAACAAAATAATAAAATATTTTCTGTGTTTGTGAATTGTGTGCACTGTGGCTGCACGTGCATCAACAAAGGAGCAGCGCCAAGCGTGCTCCTGTGTCCCATAAGTAAAGGGCCGGCTGGCTTATTTCTTAAAGGGTGGTGTAATCCACAAAGTGCACTAGTGTCCAACAAAAATAAAAAATTATTTTCTGTGTTTGTGTGCGCCTTAGCCGCACGTATATATCAATATAACATAAATGGAGGAGCAAACTTTCTCCGATAAAAATAAAATAGGGAAAGATCAAGAACCACTTCCTCCTAGTGCTGTTGCTGCTGCTGGGAGTTGTTCATCATCCCAGAGAGGAAGTAGGAACACCACTACTTTTACTAAACAATTGACCCTCCAACAGTCCCTAGTGAGGAGGATGAAGTACGACAGCAGTCATCCTGAAGCAAAACGTATAACTGAGGCCTTGACTGCTATGTTGGTGTTAGACGTGCATCCAGTATCCGCCATTAGTGCAGTGGGATTTAGACAATTGATGGAGGTAGTGTGTCCCCGGTTCCAAATCCCGTCTAGATTCCACCTGCATCCTCAAAGCAGCAGCGACAAGCGTGCGTCTGTCTGTTAAAGGGTGGTGTAACCCTCAAAGTGCGCTCCACAAACAATAAAAAAATTCTTATTTTTTTTTCTGTCTTTGTGAATTGTGTGGGCTGTAGCCGCACCTGCATCCTCAAAGCAGCAGCGACAAGCGTGCGTCTGTCTGTTAAAGGGTGGTGTAACCCCCAAAGTGCGCTCCAACCAAAATAAAATAATCTTCTTTTTTTCTGTGTTTGTGTGTGAAATGTATGCGCAGTAGCCGCACCTGCATCCTCAAAGCAGCAGCGACAAGCGTGCATCTGTCTAAGGGTCGTGTAAACCCTCAAAGTGCGCTCCACAAAAAATAAAAAATTCTTCTTTTTTTTCTGTCTTTGTGAATTGTGTGGGCTGTAGCCGCACCTGCATCCTCAAAGCAGCAGCGACAAGCATGCGTCTGTCTGTTAAAGGATTACATCGGTGACAGCATCCAAGTAGGCATGTCAGACAGTCCGTACATGTACTGGCAGGAAAAAGAGGCAATTTGGAGGCCCCTGTACAAACTGGCTCTATTTTACCTGAGTTGCCCCCCCTCCAGTGTGTACTCCAAAAGAGTGTTTAGTGCAGCCGGGAACCTTGTCAGCGAAAGGCGTAGGAGGTTGCTTCCACAAAATGTGGAGAAGATGATGTTCATAAAAATGAATTATCAACTCTTCCAGGGAGAGCAGCCTCCAGAACGTACAGAGGGACCTGTGGTGGTGGATTCCAGCGGGGACGAATTAATACTCTGTGAGGATGAGGATGTACACAACACTGAAGAGGGTGAGGAATCGGTGAATGAGGAGGATGAGGATGACATCTTGCCTCCGTAGAGCCAGTTTGTTCAGGGACAGATTAATTGCCAGCTTGTTTTTTGGGGGCCCAAACGAACCAATCATTTCAGCCACAGTCGTATGGCAGACCCTGGCGCTGAAATGATTGGTTTGTTAAAGTGTGCATGTCCTGTTTATACAACATAAGGGTGGGTGGGAGGGCCCAAGGACAATTCCATCTTGCACCTCTTTTTTTTCTTTGCATTATGTACTGTTTGCAGCCTAGTTTTCCAAACTGCCATCCTGTCTGCCACTGCAGTGTCACTCCTAGATGGGCCACGTGTTTGGGCCGCCCACTCGTGTCGCTTAGCATAGTCATCCAGCTACCTCGGTGCAACCTTTTGGACATAAAAACACTATTGTGAGGTGTGAGGTGTTCAGAATAGACTGGAAATGAGTGGAAATTAAGGTTATTGAGGTTAATAATAGCATAGGAGCAGAAAAACCCACAAATTCTGTGATTTTAGCTGTTTTTATGCTTTTTTCAAAAAAATATAGATCCAAAAGACAAAACCCAGAACCCAAAACACGGAAGGGTGGTTTTGGCAAAACCAATCCAGATCCAAAACACGAAGAAAGATCCAGATCCAAAACCAAAACACAAAACATGAAAAGTGGCCGGTGCACGCCCCTAATATATATATATATATATATATATATATATATAGTATAACCAGCGGCACTCACAGGACTTCTAGAAAGATTAAATCATAGGTCAATTAGACTTTGTTCTGCCGACATTTCAACCTCTTTTATTAGAGATTTTCCTCAGGGATCCCTGAGGAAAATCTCTAATAAAAGAGATTGAAACGTCGAAAAACAAGCTCTAAGCATCCTATGATTTTATCTGACTGGAAGTCCTGTGAGTGCCGCTGGTTGTACTATATATATTTCACGGAGGACACAATCCCCAGAGGAGGGCACCAGGGCAAGGTTTAGCTTTATAATGTGGAGTGCCGTTTTTTGTATGTTGTATATATATATATATATATATATGTGTGTGTGTGCGTATGTGTGTGTGGGCATATATTACAACCACTTATCGCTTGCCTGCTCTTCCTCTGGATAATTGGTTCTTGCAGTCTTCAGATCAACAAAGGTTTGCTATCTGGTGGAGAATAAAACATTGAAAACATTAGTACAACCCTTCATTAGCTCCCACGTGACAGCATTAGACCCTATATACAGTCAGGTCCATAAATATTGGGACATTGACAGAATATTCAGATTTTGGCCTCTATTCACCACCACAATGGTTTTGAAATGAAACAAACAAGATGTGCTTTAACTGCAGACTTTCAGATTTAATTTGAGGGTAATTACATCCAAACCGGGTGAACGGTGAAGGAATTACAACAGTTTCAATATGTGCCTCCCACTTTTTAAGGGGCCAAAAGTAATGGGACTATCAACTCAAAAGCTATTTCATGGACAGGTGTGAGCTATTCCCTCGTTATTTCATTATTAATTAAGCAGGTAAAAGGTCTGGAGTTGATTCTAGGTGTGACATTTGCATTTGGAATCAGTTGCTGTCAACTCTCAATATGAGATCCAAAGAGCTGTCACTATCAGTGAAGCAAGCCATCATTAGGCTGAAAAATCAAAACAAACCCATCAGAGAGATAGCAAAAACATTAGGTGTGGCCAAATCAACTGTTTGGAACATGCTTAAAAAAAAAGAACGCACCGGAGAGAGCTCAGCAACACCAAAAGACCCGGAAGACCACGGAAAACAACTGTGGTGGATGACAAAATAATTATTTCCCTGGTGAAGAAAAACCCCTTCACAACAGTTGGCCAAATCAAGAACACTCTCCAGGAGGTAGATGTATATGTGTCAAAGTCAACAATCAAGAGAAGACTTCACAAGAGTGAATATAGAGGGTTCACCACAAATTGGTGAGCCACAAAAACAGGAAGACCAGATTAGAGTTTGCCAAACAACATCTAAAAAAGCAATTACAGTTCTGGAACAACATCCTATTGACAGATGAGACAAAGATGAACTTGTACCAGAGTGATGGGAAGAGAAGAGAAGGAAAGGAACTGCTCATGATCCAAAACATACCACCTCATCAGTGAAGCATGGTGGTGGTAGTACCATGGCGTGGGCATGTATGGCTGCAAATGGAGCTGGTTCCCTTGTATTCATTGATGATGTGACTGCTGACAAAAGCAGCAGAATGAATTCTGAAGTGTTTCGGGCAATATTATATGCTCATATTCAGTCAAATGCTTCAGAACTTATTGGATAGCGCTTCATAGTGCAGATGGACAATTACCCGAAGCATACTGCAAAAGCAACCAAAGAGTTTTTTAAGGCTAAAAAGTGGAATGTTATGCAATGGCCAAGTCAATCCCCTGACCTGAATCCGATTGAGCATGCATTTCACTTGATGAAGACAAAACTGAAGGGAAAATGCCCCAAGAACAAGAAGGAACTGAAGACATTTGCAGTAGGGGCTTGGCAGAGCATCACCATGGATGAAACCCAGCGTCTGGTGATGTCTATGCATTCCAGACTTCAGGCTGTAATTGCCTAGAAAGGATTTGCAACAAAGTATTAAAAAGTGAAAGATAGATTTAGGATTGTTTAGTTTGTCCCATTACTTTTGGCTCCTTAAAAAGTGGGAGGCACATATAGAAACCGTTGTAATTCCTACACCGTTCACCTGCTTTGGATGTAATTACCCTCAAATTAAATCTGAAAGTCTGCAGTTAAATCACATCTTGTTTGTTTCATATCAAAGCCATTGTGGTGGTGAATAGAGGACAAAATATGAAAATTCTATCAATGTCCCAATATTTATGAACCTGACTGTATATATAGACATACATACACACACACACACATATATACTGTGTGCATATGTATATATTTATTTATTACCAGTTATTTATATAGTGCTCACATATTCCGCAGCGCTTTACAGATAATAGTTGGCCATTCACATCAGTCCCTGCCACGAGCGGAGCTTACAATCTACATTATCTACCACATGCTCACACACATACACAATGGGGTTAATTTTTGTTAGGAGCCAATTAACCTACTGTACCAGTATATTTTTGGAGTGTGGGAGGAAACTGGAGGAAACCCACGCAAGCACAGGGAGAATATACAAACTCCACACAGTTAGGGCCAAAGTGGGAATTGAACCCACGACCTCAGTGCTTTGAGGCAGTAATGCTAACCATTACACCGTCTGTGCTGATATATATATATTTAGATATAGTCAAAGCCGGATAATTGACAGAATCGGTTTAAAATTAAATCTGCACAACGCCATTTTGCGAATGGCAATGAGACGACATTTTGCGACTGGCCGTCCAGCACCATTATAGTGAATTTCGCCCATTATAAGTACATACGGTTATGCTATTATTTAGCGTTGTGCGATCCCCACGCAATAGAAAGATATTAAAAGTCCTCATCATATAAATACAGACAGTCACTAAAACATATAAAATGATCAACCCTGCAAAACACGTACCATGGTGTACTCCACAAACACATAGTCGCACAATGCTAATTAGCGTCTATTCTCACTACCCCATTATTTACACACTGCACACTTACATAAAAAGGTTCCCTAGCAATTAAGGTGTAATATTCAAGGTTTATTCAGTATTAGTAATGTTGTGAAATAAATGTTATTTGATATCTAAGGTTTAGTACATGGTAAGCAGACCATCTTTGGTGCTGTTCTGATCCACTGTGTCTTTGCAGATTTCCGGTACCATCGGTGAGAAGATCGCAACATGTGTCTGCAAAATATGGACCATAGAGAATTAAACCTTAAATGTACTCTGTAATGTAGCCATCTTAGATTTATTATGCAGTGGGAAACAGGACACAAAGAGCTGTTGGAGGCTGGATTATGTCCATACGAACTGACCTATGAACTATACAGAAACAGAAGAACCAGGAAGAAGAACCAATGGAATCATGCCAAACTGTTCTATTGTATTGCCCATCTCTGCTAGAGTATATATGCATGCTCTCTGAAACTAGATGGCAGTCTTCTTACTTTGCTGTTGACGGAGGTTTCTACTTTGATGCCGGGATCTGGGTCCAGAGCGCATGTGTATGTAACGACTATACCTTGGGTCTGTATGATTTATTTGCGCTAATTGTATTTAGATCACAGCGTGTAACTATCTGTTTTTATGTTGAATAATAACTTTTTGTGCTTTGGAACCACAAAAAGGGAAAGTCGCACAATAGCGTAAGAGTAATAATACATTTGGTGTAGTAGTCACATTATTGTGTATGCGACTAGTCGCACAATAGCGTATACATATTTCCTGTATTGCTGCCACGTGTTTCAAACAAAGCCGTTGAGATTGCATTGTGATATTGATAGATAGCATTGTTGTAAAATATCTTGATCAGTGTTGCCATAAGCTGGGGCAATGTGTATTTATCTGCGCAGGAAAAGGGTGTGTAACAGTGAACATTTGTTGGTAGGGGCAACATGTTCCCTAGTTAAGGGTATCGTAGGACCCTTAAGTGCTAGGCGCCTGGTGTCGTCTAGTGGCTCGGTAGTAGATACCGCAGTCTATACAGATAAGCAGGTGTAGTTGTTGTCTTTGTTGTAGGTTCGGTTCTCAGTGTGATTGCAGTATTCAGTGATCAGTAAGGGTTATTTGAGCATTGTAAAACTACTGCACAGTTGTGGCAAATTGTGATTGTGAACTGAGTAGAGGGTGGACGAAATCACTGAAAAGGATAGGTGTTATTGGAATGCCTACATGCTAGCAGTTGAAAGGTAGTCAAAAAGGGATTAGGTGCGTGGAAGCAGCCTGGTTATTCTTCCATAGGTGTGTGGGCGCATCCTGTTAATATCGTCCACAGGTAAGTGAAAGTAGCCTTAACATTCTTTCACGGTCTAAATCTCTATTGAAAAGCTTAAGGTTATTCTCTCAGAAATGGGAGCCAAGCAAACGGTAGAGATGTTAGATGATGTGCTGCTGTTGGAAGCACCGCTTGGGTCGGCACGGCATATTATGCATACTAGGTACGGTGCTTATGCAACTAGGTACTGTGATGTATGGTTTAAAATGATGATGAAGAGTGTTAGACCATTTCCCAGAATTGGCAGCTTTGATAAGGAGGTATTGAACAATGTCCGAGATAGCATCTGTATGGTGCACTCTCGAATGAAATAGATAAAATATAATGAGTGTTTAAAGTTGTGGCAGCATGAGGGGGATTCGTGGCTTAACGCAAACTAGCGACATGAGCACAATACAGGACAGTTCTCACACGGCACTAAACTGTGGTGCCTGCTCACCTCAGAATAGCACGCACGCATGGCAAGGTAGCATTGCAGAAGGTATTGCCAGTGGTTCGCATGCACCACCACCACCCTATGCGTATGGAGATGTAGGTCTAGTCGATGTAAAAACCCATAAAAATTTAACAAGTAACTTGTACCCTCTCTTGAGTAATCACAAAGAAAATGTTTATCATGCGGATGATGAACCTGTTGTTTTGTCTGCCATTTCCCATGCTGTACACATGTTAGATGCTCATAACAAGCACAAGTGGTGGCCCCATCTTCATCAGTGATAGTACAGGAAGTGTTAACATCCACTGCACCCGTAGAGGAAGTTGTTAACCACATACGTAGCAGTAGTAGACTAAATACCCAGCCAGTTAACAAGGTCAAAAGTAACAGTGCGGCCGGTCTGCATCCCATCCAGTCAACAACTGTTCCAAATGGGAATGCGGATACGAACGGTGTAGTGCCCACAAGGGAGGTAGCAATGCATTGTCCTTGGACAACAGCTGAGCTAAATTCCATAGTGAATGATTTCCCTGACCCTAACAAGGAATTAGCGAAATGCTAAAGATTTTTGAAAAATTTGGGTAATGCTCACGAGCCAACCAATAAAGATTGGCGAGTGGTGTTAAGGGCTTGTCTTCCACACAATACTGACATGAAAAAGTTCATCACGGATTGCGTATTGGATGGAGATGGTCCCTTAACAGACAAGGGTAACCAAGGTAACATTACACGCATAATAACTCAATTGGGTGTATATTTTCCAGTAGTAGTTAACTGGAGTAAAATTTTCACCATCAACACCATAAACAAAAAGAGAGTGAATCTGCAGAGGATTATTGTAACCGAGCTCTGCAGGCTATCACCCAGTACACTGGGATAGAGGATATTAAAGATAGCACTCATCACAGGGGAATGATCATCACTGTACATGGATGGTCTAAAAGATAATCAAAAGACCCGAGTTCAGACCTCACTACCTGGCTGGAGAGGAGCTACTGTAGACACACTCATGGAATCCGCTATTGAACATGATAAAAACATCCTCAAAAAGAGAGACCGTGAGCAAGAAGATAATGGCTGTTAGTATTCAAGCTCTAGAAGGAATGACTGTAACATCACAGCCACCAGATACACATGCACCTGCACAGCTACACGTCCTCACCAATCCTACACCACTACAAACACAGCCATACCCCACTTATCACACACAGCCACAAAACCCATACTATCCACAGCCACCATATTACCCTCAAAATCCTTATCCACACCCACAATCTTACTCTGCCGCTCAACCCACACAGCAACTCTTTCACCCTCCCCACTCACGAAGGTGCTTTAACTGCAACCAAGTGGGACATGTAAGTAGGAACTGTAAGGTGAAGAAGGTAGGACCCCCTAACCAGGGAGTACCTGGATATCCTCATAAGGGATATACACAGAGTACAGGAAATTTCCAACAGTCTCCAGCTCCAATTGTGGCCTCAAGTGCTGTGTTGGAGAGTGAAAGTCAACGCTAGGGGTCAGGTCATACCTGTAGTCTACAGATAATCAGGTTAACGGGAAGTACTAGGGAAGAACCGGTGATGATGGTTGATGTAGCTGGTACTAAACATCCTTTTCTTGTAGACACAGGGGCGAACAGATCAATGATAAAATCTCCCACTAATTTACAGGTGACCAGCGAGACAGTACCAGCAATGGGTGTAATGGGTAAAGTGCAACATTATCCTTTAACCAAATCCACAGAGGTCACTATCGGGCCATTGCATACCAGGCATTCTTTCCCCCTGGCAGCAGCGGCTCCTACTAACCTACTGGGAAGGGATTTGTTATGTAAGATGGGATGTGTCATATATTGTACCCCTGATGGTATATTTCTAGATATCCCAGAGAGAGTTGCGCACAAGGTGAGGGATATGTTGGACACTCCCCAAAGGATAATGTATCACTCTACCGGTTCAGGTAAAAATCCATCTCAGGTAGATCAAATGTTATCCCAAATTCCAGATTCACTTTGGACCAAGGATGGACAGGACAATGGATTAATGGCAAATGTAGCTCCCGTAATGGTAAATCTAAAAAGTGGTAGGCAAGCTCCAAAAATTGCCCAGTACCCATTAAAACAAGAGGTAGAATTAGGGGTTTATCCCATAATTGAGCGGTTATTACAGCAGGGAATTTTAGTCCATACAGCAAGTATAGCCAACAATCCCATCTTTCCTGTGAAGAAGAGTGGTGGGAGGGGTTATAGGCTGGTACAAGACCTTAGAGGGGATAATAAGGTAGTAGAGAGCCAATTTCCCGTAGTGCTAAATCCAGCTGTCATTCTTATGAAGATCCCACCCAATGCAACCCATTTCACTGTCATTGACCTCTGTTCTGCTTTCTTCTCTGTACCTCTTCATCCTGACTGTCAGTACCTTTTCGCTTTTACATACAGAGGTGTACAATACACATGGACACGATTGCCCCAGGGGTTCATAGACAGCCCCTGTATCTTCTCCCATGCCTTACACGACTGTTTACAATCTTTTCAACCTGCCAATGGATCTGTTCTAATACAATATGTGGATGTTTTATTGTTATGTTCTGATTAGTTTATGTCATGTTTAAATGATACTAAACTTTTATTGCTTCATCTCTCGCAAACAGGACACAAGGTTGCTAAGGACAAACTACAGCCATGCCAGTCCAGGGTTAAATACTTGGGACACTGCCTAACCCAGGGGTTACGACATCTGACAAATAACAGAATCCAAGCCATACAGACCATGACACTGCCGCAGAATCAACAGCAAATTCGTACCTTCTTGGGAATGTGTGGATACTGCAGAATGTGGATCACAGGTTTTTCTATTTTGGCCTTGCCATTACAGGACTTAGGCCCTCATTCAGAGGTGCTCACAAGAAGAATACCATCGTGACCATCGGGGCTTGGAACAAGACCCTAAGGTTGGGTCTCTGCAACCGCAAGCCCCAAGGTGCTTCCTGCTCTGATTGAGCAGGAAACTCCCCACTGACATCACTGATGATGTTAGTGCAGCCGCCCACAAAACGATAGGCATTCCTTAAGGAACTCCTCCCTTTTGGAAACCACCCCCCCGGCCGCCTACAAAACGGGGCGAGCTGTCAATCAACATCAAAAGCCCCCCTTTTGTAGAGAGCTCTGGAGCGAGAGAGTTTCTCTCTCGCTTCGGGGCTTGCGCACGCGCAGTGCGGCTGCTGCACGTGCTCAGGGCTAACCATCGACCCAGTTGTGATCGCATCGGCACTTGCGACCGGGTCTGAATAAAACCCTTAGTCTCTTCCTCAAAGCCCGATCGTGTCATACACACAGAGGAATCAGAGCAGGCTTTCCTTAATCTTAAGGATAGTCTGACAAGAGCACCTGCATTGTGAAAACCTGATTATGAAAAACCTTTCGATTTGTATTGTACAGAAGCTGATGGTTGTGCAGCAGGTGTCCTCACACAAGAACATGGTGATGCCAGTAGGCCCGTAGCATACTACAGTGCACAATTGGACACTATGGCAAGATCACTCCCAACGTGTTTAAGAAGTGTAGCAGCAACTGCTCTATTGGTCAGTAAGATTGAGGATGTTGTTTTAGGCCATGATATGATTGTCTATACTCTCCATGCTGTATCTGCTTTGCTAAACTCTGCCCAAACCAGACATGTCTCCTCAGCTAGGTTCACAAAATGGGAACTGGCCCTAATAGCACCAGCAAACAATACCATCAGTATGTTAAATCCAGCTACGTATTTACCATATGTGCAACATGATGCACAAAGGGTGGAGAGAGGTGAGTCGCTGGCGAAAGGTGAGTTCTGCAGGTATATTGATGCACATGATTGTATGGAATATCTGAATCAAACATTTACTGCAAGACCTGACATACGGGATACACCTTTAGAAAATGTAGATGTGACATTTTACATGGATGGGAGTTGTCATAGACAAACTGACACTCTAGAGTTATGTACAGGTTATACTGTGGTAAATGACAAGGACATTATAGAAGCCGAACCTTTAGGCCCACCACACTCGGCCCAAGTGGCGGAACTGGTGGCACTAAAGAGAGTGTGCGAATTAGCGGAAGGTAAATCTGGTAATATCTACACTGACTCTAGGTCCGCCTTCAGGGTAGTACATGATTTTGGTGCCCTATGGCATCTGAGAAAGTTTATGACAGCAGCAGGCACACCAATTGCACATTCCAGAAATATAAAACAACTACTGACAGCAATCCAATTGCCTAAGACAGTGGCGGTAATTAAGTGTAAAGCCCATACATGTGAGGATGATCTGGTGTCACTGGGTAACAACAGGGCAGACGAAGCTGCAAAATAGGCAGCAGGTTTAAAAATGAAGGTACCAACTGAACAAATGGTGACTTTTCAAATGATTGATATGCTGAAATTAATTGAGATGCAAAATTTGTGTTCCATTTAAGAAAAGGCAGTCTGAAAGTCCAAGGGATGAGGGCAAGAGTCTTCTGGACTCTGGAGAGATAGACAAGGTAAGCCAGTGGCTCCCAAGGCATACTATCCAAGCCTGGCTGAGGCAGCACACGGTCTGACTCACTTGGGAAAGCAAGGTATGTGCAAATTGGTGAGAGCATACTGGTGTGCACCGGGTTTTTCTTCTCAAGCAGAAAAGAGAGCAATGTCCTGTCTGACCTGCTTGAGGAAAAACATTGGGAAAACGATCCCTACTGAGCCATCCCACATTCCTCCGACCGACGGACCTTTTCAGGTAATACAAATTGATTTCATCCAATTACCACCCTGCAGGAATCTCAAGTATGTATTAGTGTGCACTGATGTGTTTTCTAATTGGGTTGATGCATACCCAGCTGCCACTAATACTGCTGCATTTAACTGCCAAGAAAATTGTTCAGGAGTTTGTATGCAGATACGGTATCCCTAAAATTATTAAGAGTGATAGGGGTACTCATTTCACAGGTGATGTTTTCCAAAATATGTGTAAGTTGATGGGTATTAATAGTCAACTTCATACCCCCTACCGACCGCAAGCTAGTGCCAAGGTGGAGAGGATGAACGGGACTATTAAAAACAAATTAAGTAAAATCATGTCGGACACTGGACTGGGTTGGCCAGAAGCACTACCACTTGTCCTTCACAGTATCAGGACAACTCCTAGACCCCCTCTCAATCTGTCCCCCTTTGAAATAATGTTTGGTAGACTACAAATTGATTATAAGCCCACAGGAAGATTTGAAAGGTAACAACAAGGTAACTGTAAGGTATCTTATAACAATGAGTAAACAGTTAAAATAGAAACAGCAGAAACTGAAATTGTTGTCACATGATATGCCTGAAACAAACTGTCATGATATGGAACCTGGAGAATATGTTATGTTCAGAAATTTCTTGCATTCAGGTTGTTTGACTGATCGGTGGGATGGTCCATATCAGGTGTTACTGACGAGTACAAGTTAATTGAAGGTGGCGGAGAGAGATACCTGGGTCCATTCCACTCACTGTAAGAAGGTCAACCAACCAGTGGAGAGACAAGGCGGAGTCAAGGCAGAAAAAGTAGACCTGTCAATTGCGAGTCTGTCCCGGGAAGGTTAAAGGTTACAGTGAGATACCTGAGCTAAAGAAATTTGTAGATCATTGTTTTCAGCAATGGATTGGTCTGCTGTGGTTATCTTTGTGTTTTCTCCCAGAGTCCTCATTATCTTGGGTTGTTTCGGGATCTCTGGTTTCTGTGATGGAGGACAGAGGACGGAGAGGGGAGCTGATGGTGATATCAATGAAATGGAGTCGGGAGAAGGAGTGCTAAACCTACCGGGAGAGTATCTGACCAAACCCAGTATAGTAATTGTTAAGATATCTGCTATTCTGGATACTCGGAGGGTTCCGTGGGTCCGTAGTCAACGAGAGGTGCATCCAATAGTGCCAACCTAAGTATAACCAGTATTGGGGTGGGTATCCTTTAGAGGATTATCATACCATGGGGGGCAAAATTTTGAACCAAACCGACTGTTGGGTGTGCTCTCACGTGGCCAAAGAACAGCATAATGTAGGATTAGTGCCATTTCCATTAAATGTTTCTGAGATTTTAGAATTACAAAAAGGGAAGACACTGGATTGAAAATTTCTTAACACCAAACCACCCCATTTTAAACTCCACCAGTACCAGGTAGATAAAACACTTTTATGTTTAAACATCACCAACTGCAATGAACCAGGAAGTTGGGAGGTGACTGGGAATAACCAGACGATGACCTTCTCACTAAGAGCTGATCGTGAGCCTATGAATTATGAACTGTTACGCACAATTAGGTCAGGTGGAAGACACTTCCGGTATAAATATACACTAAGTAACACCAAAGAAATGGTTGGCAGTATACCAGAAGGGTACTGTGCTAGGGTTATACAACCAGAAATGTGTATTAGCCAGATGGGAGAACCTGAGATAGGATCATTTGTGAGGGAAATGTGTTGAATGATCATGATGCATTCTATTCCTTATGTTCTCCCCGATGATGTATATTTCATATGTGGAAGGAAAGCGTATAAGTGGCTCTCTCCGAGTTCCGAAGGTTTGTGTTATTTAGGAAGAGTACTTCCAGAGGTTATGACCCTTACACAGGGTGAAATGCTTGGTATTCATAAAAACACACCATCATCATATCTTCTGTCAAAGCTGGATAATTGGCTGAGACAAGATCAGTTTAAAATTGAAGCGTGCACGACGCCATCTTGCGAATGGCAGCTAGACTCCATTTTAGAAACAAGAATCTGCAAGACGCCATTTTGCGACCAGCGTCACTTTAAGTTACAAATCACAAGCTAAGAACAGATGGCAATGTTTTTGATAATCTACCAAGGGCAACTAGAAGAACAGCCTCTTGAGAAAAAGTAAATAGAATAGACAATGCACCAGAAACTGTGAGTGCTTTACATACAAATTGGGAATCCCAGTATGCAGATAAGTATAGTTGTGGCAATTGTAATATAATCCAGGCATTGATCTACACAATTGGATTTGTCTGAATCCTAAACAGGTTTTAGTTTCACACCCAGACAGAATGGCCCTAGCTTCAAAGCTGGAGGCAACACATTTGCATTGCAGTCTGAAACTGTGAGTGAGGAATGATATGTGTGTGTATATGTATGTATATGTATATATATATATATATATATATATAAATATGTTAAGTCCATCATGGATGGAATCTCATGCATAAACACCGCACATTACGCACAATTGAGCTGCTAACATGACACCCAGTAGCGAATGCACAATTATTAGCATCATGCGATTGCATCTTTCACCATTTCACATACACACATTGGACCTCATTCAGAGTCGGTCAAAGCGGCCGCACGGTTGTACGCCACCGATGTTCGTTATACTGCGCATGCGTAAAGTTCGCAATGCGCATGCGCAAACTAGCTGCTATGATCAGAAATTTCTCTCTCCTTGAACACAGCCAGGTCAGTAGTTTGAGTGACATATTGAGGCGTTTGTGAGTGGTAACAGGGGAAGGTGCTTGAAAACGGAGGAGTGGAGATCCGAACGCAGGCGTGCCTAATTATGCGAACGGCATTTTATGGGAGTGCATACGGTTTATGGGAGTGCATAATTAACAAAGTAGCGTCATGGCACATGTGACATGGGAGGTTTTTACACTGACATGATCGTAGAGCTTAAGAGAGGGTATGGTCAACCTTAAGCTCTACGACCAGTTCCGATGGTTCCCGATGGTCTTGATTAATCCTTATATGCCCGGAGATGACGTGTAATGTGTACGAGAAGGGGGCATATTTTTTGTCTTCCAGCTGCTTCCTCCCCTTGGTTGGCCAGCTACCGATCCGAATTAGGGACGCAACTTGCAAGGGAATCATTTGCATATCCGGCCCCTTTTCCCGTACGACCGAGCGGCCGCTTCGACCGCCTCTGAATGAGGTCCATTATGCTTAAGACCCCGAATGAAAACACCATTTAGTAGCTAAATGCGCACGCATCTGTCCCCAGTTAACTAGCGTCTTCATATCAAACCCCATACTCTCACACATTACATATTCACTAACAAAGTTCCATTAGCATTAAGGTATAAGATTTAAGTTTGTTCAGTTAATATAAACACTGTGAAATAAAGATGTTTGGTAACTAAGGTATTATACATGCTAATCAAGCCGTGTTTGGTTTTGTACTGATGCGTACTATTTCTACAGTATTCCGATGTAATCGGTGGGGAGATCGCATCATGCATTCTCAAGTTATGGACCACAGAGACTTCAAGCAACAAAATGTATTAACTGTTATGATGTTGCAGGGGGCGGGTGGGCAGAGATCACCAGCTGTTAGAGGCTGGGTGAGTCTATTTGAACCAGCCTGTTAAATGTTCTGTAACAGATGCTTCTCCCCTGGGAACCAATGATATCAGCAACAAACTTCTCTATTGTCCTGTCTATTCTGGGGGGGTATAAACATGTGTGCTCAAACACTGGGTCTTTAGTCTTCATGCTGAATGCTGACGGACGAGGGGTTTCTTGCTGATACCTAACATCTGGACCAGAGGCACTGCGTATGTATACTGTACTTGGGTCTGTATAATTCCTTTGCGCTAAATTGTACACAGATCATAGCGTGTAACTGACTATACTTTTACTTGAATAATACTTTGTGCTTTGGAACCACAGATTCCAGGTCTAAGTCTTTATTTACTGTATGACTGCGTATGCAAATTAGCATCATCCTTAGAAGGTATAGGCAGGATATTAGAAGGTATAGGAAGGTGTGTATAGAGGTTCTGATCCAATATCGTCACTTCACACACAGTATGAACACAGAGACAAAAGAAATATGATACCTGGTGATGTGCATAAAGCCACACAGTGAGACAACTGGCTTTCAAGTTTTGGTAGCATTGGATCCCACCAGGATCGCTCGGGGTACACTAAATTTTAGATATATCCAAGATCTTGCTAAATTAATAGATAATATCACCGAGATGTATGATGACACATTCAGGTACACAGGTAAGAGTTGCAAGCTTACAAGAAAGAACTCGTGCAACATAGACTAGTGTTAAATTATTTAACAGCTGTCACTGGAGGGTATTGCGTAACTTTGGCCACCCAATTTGGTGTAAAATGTTGCACTTACATTACAAACGATACCAGCGATCCCAAGGAGGTAATAGACCGGAAGATGGATGAAATTCTGCAGTTAAAATGGGAATTTCTAAAGAACCATAATGAAGTAGAGGAAAAGGTAGAGGAATGGGTTTCTTGGTTGAACCCAGTGAAATGGTTCTCAGGTCTAGGAGAGTGGGTCCAGGAAATGATTGCGAGCATAGGTAAACTCCTGATCCTTATATTGGTTGTCATCTTAGTAATTGGCATATGTGTCAGGTGTGTTCTTACTATGTTGAAATGTGGAAAATGTAAAGATAAGGTGAATCAAAGGAATGAAATTATGATGGTGGTCAGTAGTAAAAATATGAATTCTGAGGTAAATGTAGGACTGCATTACAACCTTGAAAGAGAAGGTACCATCATATGATGTATAAGATTTAGACATGCATGAAATGTGTTATTAAAATGTTATTTTAAAACATCTTAAATAATGTAAGTCCCTATTCCCCCTCAAGACTTTGTTTATAGGATTGGTGCATCCCCACATCTTTCCCATAGTCTCCCAAGATCCACGGTGTGCATATAAGGGTAGTTTTATGTCCCTTCCAGAGACACATTATTGATGGTTTAAGAACCACCTTGTGCCATCCCATAATATAACATTAAATAATATGTCATAATGTAAGCCTAAATTAATTTTAAAATCAGAGTATGATAGCATGTTGTTTGCTATCATAGGGTCTACTGTCGAAGCCGGATAATTAGCTGAAACAGAATCGGTTTAAAATTAAATCTGCATGATGCCATTTTACGAATGGTAATGAGACGCCATTTTGCGACTAGCCGCCCAGCGCCATTATAGTGAATCTCGCCCATTATAAGTACTTACGGCGATGCTATTATTTAGCGTCGTGCGATCCACATGCAATAGAAAGATGTTAAAAGTCCTCATCATATAAATTCAGACAGTCACTAAAACATATAAAATGATCAACCCTGCAAAACACATACCATGATGTACTCCACAAACACATAGTTGCACAATGATAACTAGCGTCTTTTCTCATTACCTCGATAGTTACACACTGCACACTTAAATAAAAAGGTTCCCTAGCAATTAAGGTGTAATATTCAAGGTTTATTCAGTATTAGTAATGTTGTGAAATAAATGTTATTTGATATCTAAGATTTAGTACATGGTAAGCAGACCGTGTTTGGTGTCGTTCTGATCCACTGTGATTTCCGGTACCATCGGTGAGAAGATCGCAACATGTGTTTGCAAACTATGGACCATAGAGAGTTAAACATTAAAATGTACTCTGTAATGTAGCCAGCTTAGATTTATTATGCAGCGGGAAACAGGACACAAAGAGCTGTTGGAGGCCATACGAACTGACCTATGAACTATACTGTAACAGAAGAACCAGGAAGAAGAAACAATGGAATCATGCCAAACTGTTCTATTGTATTGCCCATCTCTGCTAGAGTATATATGCATGCTGCCTGAAACTAGATGCCAGTCTTCTTGCTTTGCTGTTGACGGAGGTTTCTACTTTGATGCCGGGATCTGGGTCCAGAGTGCATGCGTATGTAACGACTATACCTTGGGGCTGTATGATTTATTTGCGCTAATTGTATTTAGATCACAGCGTGTAACTATCTGTTTTTATGTTGAATAATAACTTTTTGTGCTTTGGAACCACAATCAAACTTTGAAAGCAATTATTTATTGTGCGACTCATAACGCTAAACAGCGACACTTATTTTAGAGTGTATAGGTAGGTAGGAATCGATAGGTAGGAATCGTTAGTTGGGGGCTCACAGTGTGAATCACGCTACCAGTCATACAGTAACACTCAGTCAGCAATCTCTCAGCAAAAGGGTGGAGGCATCATAGCAGGAAAGAACGCATTCTGCCTTCGAAAATCTGCTACCACTTCGTTGCTGAGTCCGCTACCTGTTATTATGTGGCTGAAGGAGCGCTGATTAGAATCCAGGGACAAGGGAGGAAAAAGTTTGTTTTCCTTCATTGATAGAATTTTATGTTAAAAAGGGAAAGTCGCACAATTGCTTAAGAGTAATAATACGTTTGGTGTAGTACCCGCATTATTGTGTATGTGACTAGTCGCACAATAGCGTATACTTATTTCCTGTATTGCTGCCACGTGTTTCAAACAAAGCCGTTGAGATTGCATTGTGATATTGATAGATAGCATTGTTGTAAAATATCTTGATCAGTGTTGCCATAAGCTGGGGCAATGTGTATTTTTCTGCACAGGAAAAGTATGTTCCCTAGTTAAGGGTATCGTAGGATCCTTAAGTGCTAGGCGCCTGGTGTCGTCTAGTGGCTCGGTAGTAGATACCGCAGTCTATACACATAAGCAGGTGTAGTTGTTGTCTTTGTTGTAGGTTTCGGCTCTCAGTGTGATTGCAGTTTTCAGTGATCAGTAAGGGTTATTTGAGCATTGTAATTGAACTGCACAGTTGTGGCAAATTCTGTTTGTGAACTGGGTAGAGGGTGGACGAAATCACTGAAAAGGGTAGGTGTTATTGGAATGCATACATGCTGGCGGTTGAAAGGTAGTCAAAAAGGGATTAGGTGCGTGGAAGCAGCCTGGTTATTCTTCCATAGGTGTGTGGGCGCATCCTGTTAATATGGTCCACAGGTAAGTGAAAGTAGCCTTGACGTTCTTTCACCGGTCTAAATCTCTATTGAAAAGCTTAAGGTTATTCTCTCAGAAATGGGAGCCAAGCAAACAGTAGAGATGTTAGATGATGTACTGCTGTTGGAAGCGCCGCTTGGGTCGGCATGGCATATTATGCATACTAGGTACAGTGCTTATGCAACTAGGTACTGTGATGTATGGTTTAAAATGACGATGAAGAGTGTTAGACCATTTCCCAGAATTGGTAGCTTTGATAAGGAGGTATTGAACAATGTCCGAGATAGCATCTCTATGGTGCACTCTCGAATGAAATAGGTAAAATATAATGAGTGTTTAAAGTTGTAGCAGCATGAGGGGGATTCGTGGCTTAAAGGTGTGCACGCGACGCAAACTAGCATCACGAGCACAATACAGGAGAGGTCTCACGCGGCACTAAACTGCGGTGCGCGCTTGCCTCAGAATAGCACGCATGCATGGCAAGGTAGCATTGCAGAAGGTATTGGCAGTGGTTCGCGCGCACCACCACCGCCCTATGCGTATGGAGATGTAGGTCTAGTCGATGTAAAAACCCATAAAAATTTAACAAGTAACTTGTACCCTCTCTTGAGTAATCACAAAGAAAATGTTTATCATGCGGATGATGAACCTGTTGTTATGTCTGCCATTTCCCATGCTGTACACATGTTAGATGCTCATAACAAGCACAAGTGGTGGCCCCATCTTCATCAGTGATAGTACAGGAAGTGTTAACATCCACTGCACCCGTAGAGGAAGTTGTTAACCACATACGTAGCAGTAGTAGACTAAATACCCAGCCAGGTAACAAGGTCAAAAGTAGCAGTGCGGCCGGTGTGCATCCCATCCAGTCAACAACTGTTCCAAATGAGAATGCGGATACGAACGGTGTAGTGCCCACAAGGGAGGTAACAATGCATTGTCCTTGGACAAGAGCTGAGCTAAATTCCATAATGAATGATTTCCCTGATCCTAACAAGGAATTAGCGAAATGCTAAAGATTTTTGAAAAATTTGGGTAATGCTCACGAGCCAACCAATAAAGATTGGTGAGTGGTGTTAAGGGCTTGTCATCCACACAATACCGACGTGAAAAAGTTTATCACGGATTGCGTATTGGATGGAGATGGTCCCTTAACAGACGAGGGTAACCAAGGTAACATTACCCGCATAATAACTCAATTGGGTGTATATTTTCCAGTAGTAGTTAACTGGAGTAAAATTTTCACCATAAAACAAAAAGAGAGTGAAACTGCAGAGGATTACTGTAACCGAGCTCTGCAGGTTATCACCCAGTACACTGGGATAGAGGATATTAAAGATAGAACTCATCACATGGGAATGATCCTCACTGTACATGGATAGTCTAAAAGATAATCTAAAGACCCGAGTTCAGACCTCACTACTTGGCTGGAGAGGAGCTACTGTAGACACACTCATGGAATCCGCTATTGAACATGATAAAAACATCCTCAAAAAGAGAGAGACCGTGAGCGAGAAGCTAATGGCTGTTAGTATTCAAGCTCTAGAAGGAATGACTGTAACATCACAGCCACCAGATACACATGCACCTGCACAGGTACATGTCTTCACCAATCCTACACCACTACAAACACAGCCATACCCCACTTATCACACACAGCCACAAAACCCATACTATCCACAGCCACCATATTACCCTCAAAATCCTTATCCACACCCACAATCTTACTCTACCACTCAACCCACACAGCAACCCTTTCACCCACCCCACTCACAAAGGTGCTTTAACTGCAACCAAGTGGGACATGTAAGTAGGAACTGTAAGGTGAAGAAGGTAGGACCCCCTAACCAGGGAGTACCTGGACATCCTCATAAGGGATATACACAGAGCACAGGAAATTTCCAACAGTCTCCAGCTCCAATTGTGGCCTCAAATGCTGTGTTGGAGAGTGAAAGTCAATGCTAGGGGTCAGGTCATACCTGTTGTCTACAGATAATCAGGTTAACGGGAAGTATTAGGGAAGAAATGGTGATGATGGTTGATGTAGCTGGTACTAAACATCTTTTTCTTGTAGACACAAGGGCAACCAGATCAGTGATAAAATCTCCCACTAATTTACAGGTGACCAGCGAAACAGTACCAGCAATGGGTGTAATGGGTAAAGTGCAACATTATCCTTTAACCAAATCCACAGAGGTCACTATCGGGCCATTGCATACCAGGCATTCATTCCGCCTGGCAGCAGCGGCTCCTACTAACCTACTGGGAAGGGATTTGTTATGTAAGATGGGCTGTGTCACATATTGTACCCCTGATTGTATATTTCTAGATATCCCAGAGAGAGTTGCGCACAAGGTGAGGGATATGTTGGACACTCCCCAAAGGATAATGTATCACTCTACCGGTTCAGGTAAAAATCCATCTCAGGTAGATCAAATGTTATCCCAAATTCCAGATTCACTTTGGACCAAGGATGGACAGGACAATGGATTAATGGCAAATGTAGCTCCCATAATGGTAAATCAAAAAAAGCGGTAGGCAAGCTCCAAAAATTGCCCAGTACCCATTAAAACAGGAGGTAGAATTAGGGGTTTATCCCATAATTGAGCAGTTATTACAGCAGGGAATTTTAGTCCATACAGCAAGTATAGCCAACAATCCCATCTTTCCTGTGAAGAAGAGTGGTGGGAGGGGTTATAGGCTGGTACAAGACCTTAGAGGGGTTAATAAGGTAGTAGAGAGCCAATTTCCCATAGTGCCAAATCCAGCTGTCATTCTTATGAAGATCCCACCCAATGCAACCCATTTCACTGTCATTGACCTCTGTTCTGCTTTCTTCTCTGTACCTCTTCATCCTGTCAGTACCTATTCGCTTTTACATACAGGGGTGTACAATACACATGGACACGATTGCCCCAGGGTTTCATAGACAGCCCCAGTATCTTCTCCCATGCCTTACACGACTGTTTACAATCTTTTCAACCTGCCAATGGATCTGTTCTAATAAATATGTGGATGATTTATTGTTATGTTCTGATTCGATTATGTCATGTTTAAATGATACTAAACTTTTATTGCTTCATCTCTCGCAAACAGGACACAAGTTTGCTAAGGACAAACTACAGCCATGCCAGTCCAGGGTTAAATACTTGGGACATTGCCTAACCCAGGGGTTACGACATCTGACAAATGACAGAATCCAAGCCATACAGACCATGACACTGCCGCAGAATCAACAGCAAATTCGTACCTTCTTGGGAATGTGTGGATACTGCAGAATGTGGATCTCAGGTTTTTCTATTCTGGCCTTGCCATTACAGGACTTAGGCCCTCATTCAGAGGCGCTTGCAAGAAGCAAGTGCTCGTTCTGAATGAGAGCGGCCGCTTCCTTTTTTTTAGTGTGGCCTCCTGGTCGCTAGCTAAGCTGTGGGTTACCACCCACAGCTTAGCAACCGACCAGGTTGATGGTCGCGATGGTGAACACCATCGCGACCATTGGAGCTTGCAACAAGACCCTAAGGTTGGGTCTCGGCAACTGCAAGCCCCAGGGAGCTTCCTGCTCTGATTGAGCAGGAAACTCCCCACTGACATCACTGATGGTGGTTTCCATTTTGGAAACCACCCCCCCGGCCCGCCTACAAAATGGGGCGAGCTGTCAATCAACATTGACAGCCACCCCTTTTGTAGAGAGCTCTGGAGCGAGAGAGGTTCTCTCTCACTCCGGGGCTTGTGCATGTGCAGTGCGGCTGCTGATCGTGCGCAGGGCTAACCATCGACCCGATTGCGAGTGCATTGACACTTGCAACCGGGTCTGAATAAGACCCTTAGTCTCTTCCTCAAAGCCCGATCGTGTCATACACACAGAGGAATCAGAGCAGGCTTTCCTTAATCTTAAGGATAGTCTGACAAGAGCACCTGCATTGGGAATACCTGATTATGAAAAACCTTTTGATTTGTATTGTACAGAAGCTGATGGTTGTGCAGCAGGTGTCCTCACACAAAAACATGGTGATGCCAGTAGGCCCTTAGCATACTACAGTGCACAATTGGACACTATGGCAAGATCACTCCCAACGTGTTTAAGAAGTGTAGCAGCAACTGCTCTATTGGTCAGTAAGAGTGAGGATGTGGTTTTAGGTCATGATATGATTGGCTTTACTCCCCATGCTGTATCTGCTTTGCTAAACTCTGTCCAAACCAAACATGTCTCCTCAGCTAGGTTCACAAAATGGGAACTGGCCCTAATAGCACCTGCAAACATCACCATCAAAAGGTGCAGTACACTAAATCCAGCAATGTATTTACCATATGTGCAACATGATGCACAAAGGGTGGAGAGAGGTGAGCCGCTGGCAACAGGTGAGTTCTGCAGGTATATTGATGCACATGATTGTATGGAATATCTGAATCAAACCTTTACTGCAAGACCTGACATACGGGATACACCTTTAGAAAATGTAGATGTGACATTTTACATGGATGGGAGTTGTCATAGACAAACTGACACTCTAGAGTGATGTACAGGTTATACTGTGGTAAATGAAGAGGATATTATAGAAGTCGAACCTTTAGGCCCACCACACTCTGCCCAAGTGGCGGAACTGGTGGCACTAAAGAGAGTGTGTGAATTAGCGGAAGGTAAATCTGCTAATATCTACACTGACTCTAGGTCCGCCTTCAGGGTAGTACATGATTTCGGCGCCCTATGGCGTCTGAGAAAGTTTATGACAGCAGCAGGCACACCAATTGCACATTCCAGACATATAAAAGGACTACTGACAGCAATCCAATTGCTTAAGGCAGTGGCGGTAATTAAGTGTAAAACCCATACATGTGAGGATGATCCGGTGTCACTGGGTAACAACAGGGCAGACGAAGCTGCAAAATGGGCAGCAGGTTTAAAAATGACCAACTGAACAAATGATGACTTTTCAAACGATTGATATGCTGAAATTAATTGAGATACAAAATTTGTGTTACATTTAGGAAAAGGCAGTCCGGAAGTCCAAGGGATGAGGGCAAGAGTCTTCTGGACTCTGGAGAGATGGACAAGGTAAGCCAGTGGCTCCCAAGGCATACTACCCAAGCCTGGCTGAGGCAGCGTACGGTCTGACTCACTTGGGAAAGCAAGGTATGTGCAAATTGGTGAGAGCATACTGGTGTGCACCGGGTTTTTCTTCTCAAGCAGAAAAGAGAGCAATGTCCTGTCTGACCTGCTTGAGGAAAAACATTGGGAAAACGATCCCTACTGAGCCATCCCACATTCCTCCGACCGACAGACCTTTTCAGGTAATACAAATTGAATTACCACCCTGCAGGAATCTCAAGTATGTATTAGTGTGCACTGATGTGTTTTCTAATTGGGTTGAGGCATACTCAGCTGCCACTAATACTGCTGCATTTAACTGCCAAGAAAATTGTTCAGGAGTTTGTATGCAGATACGGTATCCCTAAAATTATTAAGAGTGATAGGGGTACTCATTTCACAGGTGATGTTTTCCAAAATATGTGTAAGTTGATGGGTATTAATAGTCAACTACATACCCCCTACCAACCGCAAGCCAGTGCCAGGGTGGAGAGGATGAACGGGACTATTAAAAACAAATTAAGTAAAATCATGTTGGACACTGGACTGGGTTGGCCAGAAGCACTACCACTTGTCCTTCACAGTATCAGGACAACTCCTAGACCCCCTCTCAATCTGTCCCCCTTTGAAATAATGTTTGGTAGACTACAAATTGATTATAAGCCCACAGGAAGATTTGAAAGGTAACAACAAGGTAACTGTAAGGTATCTTATAACAATGAGTAAACAGTTAAAACAGCAACAGCAGAAACTGAAATTGTTGTCACATGATATGCCTGAAACAAACTGTCATGATGTGGAACCTGGAGAATATGTTATGTTCAGAAATTTCTTGCATTCAGGTTGTTTGACTGATCGGTGGGATGGTCTGTATCAGGTGTTACTGATGAGTACAACTTAATTGAAGATGGCGGAGAGAGATACCTGGGTCCATTCCACTCACTGTAAGAAGGTCAACCAACCAGTGGAGAGACAAGGCGGAGTCGAGGCAGAAAAAGTAGACCTGTCAATTGCGAGTCTGTTCCGAGAAGGTTAAAGGTTACAATGAGATACCTGAGCTAAAGAAATTTGTAGATCATTGTTTTCAACAATGGATTGGTCTGCTGTGGTTATCTTTGTGTTTTCTCCCAGAGTCCTCATTATCTTGGGTTGTTTCGGGATCTCTGGTTTCTGTGATGGAGGACAGAGGACAGAGAGGGGAGCTGATGGTGATATCAATGAAATGGAGTCGGGAGAAGGAGTGCTAAACCTACCGGAAGAGTATCAGACCAAACCCAGTACAGTAATTGTTAAGAGATCTGCTATTCTGGATACTCAGAGGGTTCTGTGGGTCCGTAGTCAATGAGAGATGCATCCAACAGTGCCAACCTAAGTATAACCAGTATTGGGGTGGGAATAATTTAGAGGATTATCATACCATGGGGGGCAAATTTTGAACCAAACCAACTGTTGGGTGTGCTCTCACGTGCCCAAAGGACAGCATAATGTAGGATTAGTGCCATTTCCATTAAATGTCTCTGAGATTTTAGAATTATAAAAAGGTAAGACACTGGATGGAAAATTTCTTAACACCAAACCACCCCATTTTAAACTCCACCAGTACCAGGTAGACAAAACACTTTTATGTTTAAACATCACCAACTGCAATGAACCAGGAAGTTGGGAGGTGACTGGAAATAACCAGACGATGACCTTCTCACTAAGAGCTGATCGTGAGCCTATGAATTATGAACTGTTACGCACAATTAGGTCAGGTGGAAGACACTTCCGGTATAAATATACACTAAGTAACATCAAAGAAATGGTTGGCAGTATACCAGAAGGGTACTGTGCTCGGGTTATACAACCAGAAACGTGTATTAGCCAAATGGGAGAACCTGAGATAGGATCATTTGTGAGGGAAATGTGTTGGATGATCATGATGCATTCTATTCCTTATGTTCTCCCCGATGATGTATATTTCATATGTGGAAGGAAAGCGTATAAGTGTCTCTCTCCGAGTTCCGAAGGTTTGTGTTATTTGGGAAGAGTACTTCCAGAGGTTATGACCCTTAAACAGGGTGAAATGTTTGGTATTCATAAAAACACACCATCACCATATCTTCACACACAGTATGAACACAAAGAAATATGATACCTGGTGATGTACATAAAGCCACACAGTGAGACAACTGGCTTTCAAGTTTTGGTAGCATTGGATCGCACCAGGATCGCTTGTGGTACACTGAATTTTAGATATATCCAAGATCTTGCTAAATTAATAGATAATATCACCGAGATGTATGATGACACATTCAGGTACACAGGTAAGAGTTGCAAGCTTACAAGAAAGAACTCGTGCAACATAGACTAGTGTTAAATTATTTAACAGCTGTCACTGGAGGGTATTGCGTAACTTTGGCCACCCAATTTGGTGTAAAATGTTGCACTTACATTACAAACGATACCAGCGATCCCAAGGAGGTAATAGACCGGAAGATGGATGAAATTCTGCAGTTAAAATGGGAATTTCGAAAGAACCATAATGAAGTAGAGGAAAAGGTAGAGGAATGGGTTTCTTGGTTGAACCCAGTGAAATGGTTCTCAGTTCTAGGAGAGTGGGTCCAGGAAATGATTGCGAGCATAGGTAAACTCCTGATCCTTATATTGGTTGTCATCTTAGTAATTGGCATATGTGTCAGGTGTGTTCCTACTATGTTGAAATGTGGAAAATGTAAAGATAAGGTGTATCAAAGGAATGGAATTATGATGGTGGTCAGTAGTAACAATATGAATACTGAGGTAAATGTAGGACTGCATTACAACCTTGAAAGAGAAGGTACCATCATATGATGTATAAGATTTAGACATGCATGAAATGTGTTATTAAAATGTTATTTTAAAACATCTTAAATAATGTAAGTCCCTATTCCCCCTCAAGACTTCCTTTATAGGGTGGTGCATCTACACATCTTTCCCATGATCTCCCAAGATCCGCGGTGTGCGTTTAAGGGTAGTTTTATGTCCCTTGCAGAGACACATTATTGATGGTTTAAGAACCACCTTGTGCCATCCCATAATATAACATTAAATAATATGTCATAATGTAAGCCTAAATTAATTTTAAAATCAGAGTATGATAGCATGTTGTTTGCTATCAAAGGGTGGACTGTCGAAGCTGGATAATTGGATGAGACAGAATCGGTTTAAAATTAAATCTGCATGATGCCATTTTGCGAATGGCAATGAGACGCCATTTTGCGACTAGCCGCCCAGCGCCATTTTAGTGAATCTTGCCCATTATAAGTACATACGGCGATGCTATTATTTAGCGTCGTGCAATCCCCATGCAATAGAAAGATGTTAAAAGTCCTCATCATATAAATACAGACAGTCACTAAAACATATAAAATGATCAACCCTGCAAAACACGTACCATGGTGTACTCCACAAACACATAGTCGCACAATGATAACTAGCATCTTTTCTCACTACCTCAATACTTACACACTGCACACTTACATAACAAGGTTCCCTAGCAATTAAGGTGTAATATTCAAGGTTTATTCAGTATTAGCAATGTTGTGAAATAAATGTTATTTGATAACTAAGATTTATTACATGGTAAGCAGACCGTGTTTGGTGTCGTTCTGATCCACTGTGTCTTTGCAGATTTCCAGCACCATCGGTGAGAAGATCGCAACATGTGTCTGCAAACTATGGCCCATAGAGAGTTAAACATTAAAATGTACTCTGTAATGTTGCCAGCTTAGATTTATTATGCAGCGGGAAACAGGACACAAAGAGCTGTTGGAGGCTGGATTGTGTACATATTGACTGACTTATGAACTAGAAGAACCAATGGAATCATGCCAAACTGTTCTATTGTATTGCCTAACTCTGCTAGAGTATATATGCATGCTCTCTGAAACTAGATGCCAGTCTTCTTGCTTTGCTGTTGACGGAGGTTTCTACTTTGATGCCGGGATCTGGGTCCAGAGAGCATGCATATGTAACGACTATACCTTGGGTCTGTATGATTTATTTGCGCTAATTGTATTTAGCTCACAGCGTGTAACTATCTGTTTTTATGTTGAATAATAACTTTTTGTGCTTTGGAACCACAATCAAAGTATGAAAGCAATAATTTCTTGTGCGACTCATAACGCTAAACAACGACAATTATTTTAGAGTGTATAGGTAGGTAGGAATCAATAGGTAGGAATCGATAATATATATATATATATATACAAATAAATTAAATATATCCAAGTAGAGCATAGCATGCAACCTGTACTATTAATATACCCCACCGCACAGATTACTACTGCACTAACCCAGATACAATACTACAACCCTCAACCCAACTAACCCCACAAAAAATATTAGTACATAAAACCCCAGGATATATTATTACACCCCAAACCTACATCCCCTACCAAATAATATGATTACACCCCCCCTGATAATTTACATCTCTTAACCCACCTCACACACCCCTGTTAATTTACAACTCCTAACCCACCTCATCCACCCTGATAATTTAAACCTCCTAACCCTCCTCACCCCCCGATAATTTACACCTCTTAACCCACCTCAGCCGCCCCTGATAATTTACACCTCCTAACCCACCTCTCCCCCATCATAATTTACAGCTTCTAAATGATAATTTACACCTCCTACCCACCTCACCCCCACCTGATAATTTACACCTCCTAACCCACCTCATGCCCCCTTGTAATTTACACCTCCTATCCCACCACAACCCCCTGATAATTTACACCTCCTAACTCACCTCACCCCCCAATAATTTACACCTCCTAACCCACCACACCCCCCTGATAATTTACACCTCCTAACCCACCTCACCCCCCCCATAATTTACACCTCCTATCCCACCTCACCCCCTGATAATTTACACCTCCTAACCCACCTCACCCCCCAATAATTGACACCTCCTAACCCATCTCACCCCCCTGATAATTTACACCTCCTAACCCACCTCGTACCCCTGATAATTAACACCTCCTAACCCACCTCACCCCCCCTGATAATTTACAACTCCTAACCCGCCTCATACACCCCTGTTAATTTACACCTCCTAACCCACCTCATCCCCCCTGAAAATTTACACCTCCTAACCCACTTCACCCCTCCTGATAATTTACACCTCCTAACCCACCTCATACACCCCTGTTAATTTACACCTCCTAACCCATCTCATCCCCCCTGAAAATTTACACCTCCTATCCCACCTCACCCCCCTGATAATTTACACCTCCTAACTCACCTCACCCCACCGATAATTTACACCTCCTAACCCACCTCACCGCCCCTGATAATTTACACCTCCTAACCCACCTCACCCCCCCTGATAATTTACACATCCTAACACACCTCACTCCCCGATAATTTACATCTCCTAACCCACCTCACCCCCCCTGATAATTTACACCTCCTAACCCACCTCTGCTTCCTCATAATTTACACCTCCTAACCCACCTCGTCCCTCTTATAATTTATGCCTCCTAACCCACCTCACCCCCCCTGATAATTTACACCTCCTAACCCACCTCACACACCCTTGTAATTTACATCTCCTAACTCACCCCCCCTGATAATTTACACCTCCTAACCCACCTTACCCCCCCTGATAATTTACACCTCCTATCCCACCTCACCACCCCTTGATAATGGACACCTCCTAACCCACCTCACCCCCCCCTGATAATTTACACTTCCTAACCCACCTCACCCCTCCTGATAATTTATACCTCCTAACCTACCTCACCCCCCCTGTTAATTTACACCTCCTAACCCACCTCACCTCCCCTGATATTTTACACCTCCTAAGTCACCTCACCCCCCTGATAATTGACAGCTTCTAACCCACCTCACCCCCCTGATAATTTACACCTCCTAACCCACCTCATCCCCTCTAAAAATTTACACCTCCTAACCCACCTCACCCCCCCCCTGATAATTTACACCTCCTAACCCACTTCATGCCCCCTGATAAATAATTTACACCTCCTAACCCACCTCACCCCCCCCCTGATAATTTATATCTCCTAACCCACCTCACCTCCCCTGATAGTTTACACCTCCTAACCCACCTCACTTCCCCTGAATTTTTATCCCTCCTAACCTACCTCACCCCCCTGATAATTGCCAGCTTCTAACCGACCTCACCCCCTGAAAATTTACACCTCCTATCCCACCTCATCCCCCCCGAAAATGTACACTTCCGAACCCACCTCACCCCCCCTGATAATTTACACCTCCTAACCCACCTCACCCCCCGATAATTTACACCTCCTAACCCACCTCACCTCCCCTGATTATTTACACCTCCTAATCCACCTCACCTCCCCTGATAAATTACACCTCCTAACCCACCTCACCCCCCCTGATAATTTACACCTCCTAAACCACCTCACCTCCCCTGATATTTTACACCTCCTAACTCACCTCACCCCCCTGATAATTGACAGCTTCTAACCCACCTCACCCCCCTGATATTTTACACCTCCTATCCCATCTCAACCCCCCCTGAAAATTTACACCTCCTAACCCACCTCACCCCCCGATAATTTACACCTCCTAACCCACCTCACCCACCTGATTATTTACACCTCCTAACCCACCTCACCCCCCCTGATAATTTACACTTCCTAACCCACCTCACTCCCCCTGATAATTTACACCTCCTAACCCACCTCACCTCCCCTGATATTTTACACCTCCTAACTCACCTCACCCACCTGATAATTTACACTTCCTAACCCACCTCAGCCCCCTGATAATTTACACCTCCTAACCCACCTCACCTCCCCTGATATTTTACACCTCCTAACTCACCTCACCCCCCTGATAATTGACAGCTTCTAACCCACCTCACCCCCCTGATCATTTACAACTCCTATCCCACCTCATCCCCCCTGAAAATTTACACCTCCTAACCCACCTCACCCCCCCTGATAATTTACACCTCCTAACCCACTTCACCCCCCCTGATAATTTACACCTCCTAACCCACCTCACCCCCCTGATAATTTACACATCCTAACCCACCTCACTCCCCGATAATTTACATCTCCTAACCCACCTCACCCCCCCTGATAATTTACACCTCCTAACCCACCTCTGCTCCCTCATAATTTACACCTCCTAACCCACCTCGTCCCTCTTATAATTTACGCCGAGTCCTAACCCACCTCACCCCCCCTGATAATTTACACCTCCTAACCCACCTCACACACCCTTGTAATTTACATCTCCTAACTCACCCCCCCTGATAATTTACACCTCCTAACCCACCTTACCCCCCCTGATAATTTACACCTCCTAACCCACCTCACCACCCCTTGATAATGGACACCTCCTAACCCACCTCACCCCCCCTGATAATTTACACTTCCTAACCCACCTCACCCCTCCTGATAATTTATACCTCCTAACCTACCTCACCCCCCCTGTTAATTTACACCTCCTAACCCACCTCACCTCCCCTGATATTTTACACCTCCTAAGTCACCTCACCCCCCTGATAATTGACAGCTTCTAACCCACCTCACCCCCCTGATAATTTACACCTCCTGACCCACCTCATCCCCTCTAAAAATTTACACCTCCTAACCCACCTCACCCCCCCCTGATAATTTACACCTCCTAACCCACTTCATGCCCCCTGATAAATAATTTACACCTCCTAACCCACCTCACCCCCCCCTGATAATTTATATCTCCTAACCCACCTCACCTCCCCTGATAGTTTACACCTCCTAACCCACCTCACTTCCCCTGATTTTTTATCCCTCCTAACCTAACTCACCCCCCTGATAATTGCCAGCTTCTAACCGACCTCACCCCCTGATAATTTACACCTCTTATCCCACCTCATCCCCCCCGAAAATGTACACTTCCTAACCCACCACACCCCCCCTGATAATTTACACCTCCTAACCCACCTCACCCCCCGATAATTTACACCTCCTAACCCACCTCACCCCCCCTGATTATTTACACCTCCTAATCCACCTCACCCCCCTGATAATTTACACTTCCTAACCCACTTCACCCCCCCTGATAAATTACACCTCCTAACCCACCTCACCCCCCCTGATAATTTACACCTCCTAAACCACCTCACCTCCCCTGATATTTTACACCTCCTAACTCACCTCACCCTCCTGATAATTGACAGCTTCTAACCCACCTCACCCCCCTGATATTTTACACCTCCTATCCCATCTCAACCCCCCCTGAAAATTTACACCTCCTAACCCACCTCACCCCCCGATAATTTACACCTCCTAACCCACCTCACCCCCCTGATAATTTACACCTCCTAACCCACCTCACCTCCCCTGATAATTTACACTTCCTAACCCACCTCACCCCCCCTAATAATTTACACCTCCTAACCCACCTCACCTCCTCTGATATTTTACACCTCCTAACTCACCTCACCCCCCTGATAATTGACAGCTTCTAACCCACCTCACCCCCCTGATAATTTACACCTCCTATCCCACCTCATACCCCCTGAAAATTTACACCTCCTAACCCACCTCACCCCCCCTGATAATTTACATCTCCTAACCCACCTCACCCCCCCATATCATTTACACTTTCTAACCCACCTCACCTCCCCTGATAATTTACACCTCCTAACCCACCTCACTTCCCCTATTTTATCCCTCCTAACCCACCTCATCCCCCCCTGATAATTGACAGCTTCTAACCCACCTCACCCCCCTGATAATTTACACCTCCTATCCCACCTCATCCCCCCTGAAAATATACACCTCCTAACCCACCTCACCCCCCCTGATAATTTACACCTACTAACCCACCTCACCCCTCCTGATCATTTACACCTCCTAACCCACCTCACCCCCCCCCGATAATTTACACCTCCTGACCCACCTCACCCCCCCTGGTAATTTGCACCTCCTACCCCACCTTACCACATAGCATGAATATATAGGCATCATTTGGTATTTACCTGTGTTTGCTGCACTGTAGGAAAATCTGTCTTCCTGGACCCTCACCCACTGGAACTGTCAGCAAGGGAGAGGAACAGTCCTTGCAGAGCAGGAGGGGGCAGGGACTGGAAGGGGGCAGGGAGATTGAACCTTTTGCTGTGGAGAATTTGCTAGGCACAGCTGTAGGGGGCGGAGCCTCGGGGTGGGGAAATGGGGCCACAAGCTGTTTGCTCGTGAGGACATGTCAGACACAGCAGGAGGGGCGGGGACTCGGGGAGGGGGGCAGAGACTTCCATCCCCGGCAGTGCAGAAACAGATAGGACCCGGAGGAAATATATGGATAGTGTCAGTGACACATTGGACAGGTCGGGCTGCGGGCAGAGACAATGACACTGTAAGTGTAGCAGAGAGGGAGGCATCCACACTGACCAGGCTCTACAGCAGGCTGACACTGTCTGTCATAGTGTGACAGGTGCAGTGGCAGCCGGCAGTTGTAACAGCAGACTCAGCAACAGCTGCAGGGAGAGCGCCTCTCCAGCTTGGCGCCTCCCTGCAGTGCAGGATCTGAGCAGGTTGTGCCGGACCTGCAGCCGTGGCAGAGTCTGACACAGAATCAGACTCCAGGCAGCAGCCTTGGGAGATAAAGGAGAGGGTGATGTTGGCAACAGAAAAAGAGGTGAGAGGTGGAAGGGATCCTGGGCAGAGGAAAATAATAAGACGTCTATTTAGCCTTGGAGAGAGATAAAGTGGATGGAGATTAAGTACCAACCACTCAGCTCTTAACTGTCATGTCACAGTCTGTGTTTGAAAAATGACAGTAGCTGGTTGGCTGTTACTTTATCTCCATCCACTTATCTCCATCCAAGGCTGAGGGCCTGATTCAGAGATGTACGTTCCTCCAGCGATGAATGCACCTCTCTAAGGTTTAGGGGTCTGCATCTACGCATGTCCAGTATGGATCCTGCGATCTTGCTTACAGACCGTCCCAATCCGCAGCATTATTGACATGCTGTGGTGTTTGGGGGGGCAGAGCCAGGGCATGTCTGGTCACCATTCCCAGGAACCGGGGTGTGTCGCCTCCATTTTCAGGGAGTGACAAGGCCAGGGTCTGCTTCGGCAGATGCATATTCCTGGCCTCTTACATGACCAGTACCCGGTCAGGCTGTGGGAAGCTTTATCTACTGCAACCTGACCAAAGGAGCGGCCATTGGTCATGATGGAGATCCCAGCCTGCATTGTCACAAATGCAGCAAGGAGGTGTCTTATACTTGATGAACGGAGCCTCAGTTATTATATAAATCTAGTATTTTAGATCTGATACTCGATAACTAATGTTGCAGGACTCCTCTATACTTTCTTCCCCTGTTCTCTAGCTCTCTCTTCCACACCACCTGTTCTCCTTCTCTCCGATAAACCACCCTGACACATGTATATAATTTTCCTGTGGCCATCGTTTCCATTTTTCTTTTTTTCTCTCTTGCCCCGTCTCTCTTGTCAAAGTCAAATAATTGGGTATGATCGCTTTACAATTATTATCTGACTATATAGTCATAGTCTGATGGCGTGTTATTAGGACGCTACTTTGTGTCGGTGTAATCCAATGCGCTTAAATGCGAACGCACACATGTATTCACATACACACACATACACAGACGCACATATGCGAATTCCACACACAGACGCACATATGCAAAAGCATACATATAAAATGGTTCCCACGCATAATAGATAATAATCAGAGTTATTAAAGGTATTGTTAGCTAATAATTAAGATGTCAGATGTACTTAAAAGAGATCTAAGGTTCAGAATACAGTGGACATGTTATGTTTGGTATCATACTAAATCCCTGTTTATTTGCAGACATCTGTTTCTGTCAGCAAAGAAGTCGCATCATGCGTCCGCTAGTTATGGATGATAGGGAGTTATTGAGTAGAATGCTATTACTTGTATGCAGTGTTGTGACCAGTTTTAACCAGTTCTTCGGCAGGAAGAGACACAATGTGACCGTTGGAAGACTGATCCATACCCCTGATGATACCGTACGAACTGACCAATGACCAGATTGACCAGAAGCAAGAACCAATGAAAACATGCCAACTTGTCCCTTTGTTATCTCTGTAACCTGTGCCGTATATAGGCTTGTGTCCTGACCCCAGTGTACACACATCTTCTTTGCGAGTGCAGACTTCTGGACTGAATGACTGTATACTGGGACCAGTTCCCATGTGTATCGGCTGTACTTATTGTTTATTTTCTTGCTTTTTACTCTAATTGTTAAACTTATATCGTGTTACCCCTTTTTACATAAAATAACTTTTGTGCTTTGGAACCACACGATTAGACTGGAAAGCAATTCTTTCTAAAGCGGCTTGCACCGCAAAATAGCAACTGAACGGCATTAATACTCTTATATCTCTCTCCTCTCACCATGTCTCTCTCCCACTCTTTTCTCACTCTCCTGCTGTCTGTTTTCAGATGTTGGGTGATATATCACCACCGGACAATATATCTGGCAACCATGGATTGATAATATTGAAGAGTGCACAGAAAGAGGCATTTTTTGGTGTCAAGGCAGCTGCTAGTGAAAGCTGTAAGAGGAGGGAGCGGGCCGCCATTGAGTTCTTTACTGTGTAGCTGCTGGACACATGCCTAACAGCTTTATATTACAGATGTTACCCTTTGTGGTTACATTTTGTGACTCTTGGTTGATCTATTGACTCCTGTGTTTTATTTTATATGAAGTCAGTGCAATTGTAATGTCAAACTACAATTATATGTAAAAAGTTTTTATGGGGATGTGTGGCTTGGCTGTCTAAGATGGTAGATGTAAGGTGCAGTTCACCCATGCGTATGACGGTGGACGCATGGGTGAAGTGTTCCATATTCATGCCATGAAAATTGTTCTCTATTGAGAGCTTGAGCTTTTTTTGTTCCTAACTCCACCGAGTGGCTGCATCGTGCCTTCTACGTCACAGGCTATCCAGTGTGCTTTTCATGTTGGCTCCAGAATAGAATATTCGGCTTACTGACATTAGGCAAAGCTGTCTGTGGCCCAACTCCTGTTTGCACCCTTACTGTCTGTTTACCCTCCCTGTTGGCTCTGGAGTTGTTGACGTGGTTCCAGCTCCCTCCCTTTGATAGCTCACTCGGTGACTTGTCCAAGCAGATGACCATAGCCTAAGACCCAGCCTAAAGCTACTTACTGAGCCATGCCTACTGCTTTGGCTTTTTGCCAGATCAGAGAAGTCCCTTTCTGGTTTTAAACTTGGACCTGCCTCGGAACACCCTTGCCGCTGCATCATACTGGATCCTACAGTAGGAACATGTAATTATAGAAATAATCCGCCTCCACTTAGAACAGAAAGCAGCAATCTTGGTAACTGACTGAGAACTACTATCAGCTCTTCCATACAGTCCTCATGACAGCTTGCCACATTACTGGAAAACATACAATCAGCCACTTAGTCGTTATCTCACTAAAGCAGAACTTGGCCTTAGTCAACCTTCAGATCATACTGTCATCTAAAGTAACAGAATGCAATTTCCACACTCCCTAATGGGGAAAGATAAAAAGGTTTGGTAGAAGGATGTGTGAAACACCCATGCTTGTTCACCTCAGTTGGTCCTCCCTCTACTGACTCTCAGATTGACCTCCTGATTGCAGGTCAGACATTTCCCAATGCAACTCCAAATTGATGATAATACAGGACAACGAAACAATGTTCAGATATGAGGGCTCCATGAATATTTCCCCATACATGGCCTCATTGCCGCTTTTCAAAAAAGTTTGAGCCAGAGATGTTATCTATCAACTCGGAATCGATATTTATTACTGCCGGACCTAAGCCCGGCGGATGAAATCCCGGCACCAGAAGGCCGGCAGATGAAGATCCTGATTAAGGTAAGTAAGTATCCTAACCCTCCCCTCTCCCCCCCCCATAACCCTAACCATCCCTTAGAGGTGCCTAACCCTAACCTCCCCCCAGGGGTGTCTAAACTTAACCCCCTCATCCCCGCACCCTAAACCTAACCTTCCCGGTGGTGCCTGACCCTAACCCCCCTTCCCCTAGCATAACCCTCTGGGATGCCGAACACTAAGTCCCCCCGGGAGTCCCTAAACCTAACCGTCCCCCCACGGCTATGAGCTCCTGACGCCCGGGTTACCTACGTTCAATATGCCGGGCGTTGGGATTTCGGCATGGGGCTAATAATAGATGCCTATCTTTAGTCCCATGGGTCGGCAATTTGACCACTGGCTTCCTGACTACATTCCGCCAGCTCCACTATTTCTCACAAAAGGGCCAATGCTTAAATCTATTTTTAAATAAAATTATGCAAAAACTGTAGTTTCTGCATCATTTTATGTATTGATCCTATGTACTAATAGCAAAATGCAGGATATTTCACAAAAATCTCTGGCAAAGAGCTAATTAGCACTGCAGATCGCAGTCTCCATTATTATCAATGGGGACTACAATCTGATCCCCATGTACTAAACTCCTAAAAGCAAAGCTTTCCGGAGTTTAGCCCCAGTAGTTTACACCATCCTCAGATGGTGTAAACTACTGTAAGTCTATGGAGGCTCTAAGGAGCAGGAGAGAGATCTTTCCATCTCTCTCTTGAAGCCCCCGGCCGGCTCTAGAAGCTGACACTTCACGCATGTGCAATGTCAGCTTCCCCGGAGAAGTCTTTCAGTTCTTTGAAGGACTTCTACAATTAGCTGAGGATATAACTTGCAGGGACAGCGGTTACCGCAAATGCTGTCCCTGCAAGTTCCCCTTTGTACATAGCTGGGATATTTTCATTAAAAAATATCCTGGCGTTTTTTAATCTTCCATTGTCTTTAAAGGATTATTCATGTTTAAATGTTGCTGATTTATATGCACATTTGTGTATCATGTTTGATATGACTCATTGGGTTGACAGAGTCGAGAACCACCAGTTTGCCCCTACGGCATATCTTACCCCAAGCCGTGAGTTGCCCAGTGTTCCCTACAGATTTCCGGAGTGGCTTGCTGAATTCTACCCTGCTTCATTACAATTTAATTTACTGTCTTTTTTTCTCATTCCTCTCCATCTACTCCCTTCCCTACATTGTCCATCCTCCACACTATGTAGTTTCACACTTTTAATCTCCAGATCCTCTGCTCTACTCTATAGTTTAGTCTCCAAATTGCTGTCATGCTGCATCTTATCTTCAAAAATTTAATATATGTAATCAAGGGGCTGACCTTCTGTGAATTTAGTATTGATACCATCCTTTTAGATGTTATTACTTATTACTGCTTTAAATTTTAAGCTCCAACCCCCCAAGTGGCGGCTTGCAAAAGCCACCTTTTCATAAATGTAACCCTAGGACTCTTATCAGCCTCAACTCCCTTGGATCTCTACCTAACAATCTGGCTCTCTTCGATGGGATGGATACCAGGCTTACCAGCTCTTTAACGTGGAATGTTGCAGTGTCATCATTTACATTTGCCACTCTCCATGGCTTGACTGCCTCTTACTTTCAGTATATTCCACCCATTCCCCCCCCCCCTCTAACATCTTCAACTGCATAATTCTTGTAGGTTTTTCATTTCCATTTGTTATCTACTAGACAATGACTTTTTACACCTGTGTGGTGGTCCTAAACACTCTCCCCTTTGGTAGTCGGATTACCTGTTTAGTAGTAGTTTTCTAGTTGCATGCTGTTGCTATCACACTATTATACACCCAACAGCCATAATATTAAAACCACCTACTGAATCTTGCCACTCTGCTCATCTTTCTCTCCAAATGCTCTACATCTGCCTCCCCTCTCCTACAAGCCCTCCACTGCCTCCCCTTCACCTTCAGAACCCAATTCAAGGTTCTCACACTCACTTACAAAGCCCTCACCCATTCCTCTACCATTTACATCTCTGACCTCATCTCGCTTCACTCTCCTGCCCGCCCTCTTCGTTCAACAAATGCATGCCGCCTCTCATGCCACTGATTACTTCATCCCACTCCCGCCTCCAAGATTTTGCCCATGCTGCTCCCCACCTTTGGAACTCTCTCCCTCTCCCCATTGGACTATCCACCTCTCTACAATCATTCAAACGGCTGTCAAGATCCACTACTTCATCAAAGCCTTCCAGCTCTCATCCTTACTTGTCCTGCATTGTATTGTACTGTAAGTCATTTATTAAGTCATTTAGTCATGTTATTTGTTTACGTACTTTGTAAGTCGCTGCAGAACACTTGTGGCACCATATAAATAAATGATAATAACAATAATATTTTGTAGTTCCCCCTTGTGCAACCAAAAGAACTCTGGCCTGTCAAAGCATTGAGTCCACAAGACCTCTGAGGGTGTCCTGTGGTATCTGGCACCAAGACGTTAGCAGGAGATCCTTTAATTCCTGTAAGTTGCAAGGTGTGGCCTCCATGGCTCACACTTTTTCCACCAAATCCACAGATGCTTCATCAGATTAGATCTGGGAAATTTGGAGGCCAAGTCAATACCTTGAACTCTTTGGCATATTCCTCAAACTATTCCTGAAAAATTCTTGCAATGTCCTTTTCCTGCTGAAAGGGCCACTGCCATAAGGGAATACTGTTGCCATGAAGGGGTATACTTTATCTGCAACAATGCTTAGGGAGGTGGTACATGTCAAAGTAACATCCACATGAATGGCAGGACTGAAGGTTTACCAGCAGAACATTTCCTAGAGCATCGCACTGCATCCATCAGCTTACCTTCTTTCCATAGGGCACCCTGGTGCAATCTTTTCCCCAAGTAAACAACGCACCCAGCCATCCACATTATGTAAAAGAAAACGGGATTCATCAGACCAGGCCACCTTCTTCCATTGCTCCATGGTCCAGTTCTGATGCTCATGATGTGTCCATTGTAGGTGCTTTCAGCGTGGACAGGGGTCAACAAAACAGCAAGCTGTGATGCACTGACACCTTTCTATTCTATTGCAAGAGCCATCATTAACTTTTTCAGCAATTTATGCTGCAGTAGCTCTTCTGTGGGATCAGACCAGACGAACTAGCCTTCACTCCCCAGGCACATCAGTGAACCCTGGGCACCCATGTCCCTGTTCACTGGTTGTCCTTCCTTGGACCACTTTTGGTAGGTACAAACTACTGCATACCAGGAACACCCCAAAAGATCTGCTGTTTTGGAGGTGCTCTGACCCAGTCGTCCAGCTATCACAATTTGGCCCATGTTAAAGTTGCTCAGATCCTTACACTTGCCAATTTTCCCTGCTTCAAACACATCACCTTCAAGAACTGACTGCTCACTTGCTGCCTAATATATCCTACTCCTTGACAGGTGCCATCTAGCTAAATTATCAGTGTTATTCAGTTCACCAGTCAGTGGTTTTAATACTATAGCTGACTGGTGTATGTATAATGTTGTCCAACATGGGACTTGCTTGTTCACTAGTGTGCTTGTTCATGCCATGCATCTTGCTTGTATTTCTTTTCTGAAAGTCAATAAAGAAATTTTGCACTAAAAGTTTCTTTATAAAATAAATATACACAAAACAATTTAAATTAAGTGCAGTAGGATATAAATGTAGCATAACATCAGCCAATTGCACTATGTTTTATACAAAAATATTAACTTAAAATTACAATAAAATAAATGTACACAAAAAGATGTATTAAACATTAAATATAATAAAATACAAGTTCAAAATCTGTAAGATAGTTGCACTTTAATTAACACAATAAGTAGGACAGCTACCTTATTTCATGTTGCAATCTTAAAAACAGCAAGGCTAAAGCCAAGATTGGACCCACATCCTGGATGACAAAAACATAAATATTCACAGCACTAAAGCATTTTTTTTTGTAGTTGGAATTCTGTACATCAGATGTTACTGGGGTGAATTTGATCAGCGCTGTTGGATCCTAATGTGAGTTAGGGAGCAGCCAAGTACCCGAGATGTCCAGTCTTATGTTGCTAAATATATGACTAAAGTAGGGTTCATAGTCGGTGCTGCATCTAGTGTGATTAACGTGTGTACTGGATGTGTTACTCTGAGAGCACAGACCCTAATTAATTAGTAGATCATATGGTATCAGATGGTGAAAATGAAGGTTTGAAGCAAACTGAACCAGACATCTCTAAGCCACAGGCCATAGGTGCACACATAACTGCCTTCTCTTCAGCTGGTCGTAATTCTTTCTGCAGCAACTGAACAGCCTCCCTGAAATAGAGACAGGTCACACTCATATTTCATGTCTGTCCAGTGGCGTAACTATAAATTTTGCTCCCCCATGCCAAAAAAGTTTCAGACGCCGCCCTCCACCCAAAGATCAAACACACCCAAAGACTACGTTTAAGGTGTGTGGTTACATGATACAGCAACGTGCCTTACACATTATGACACACTAAGTAATGCCACTTATAACACAGTGTGCCACACCGGAATGCCCCTTACAACACATTATGCCACACCAGAGTGCCCCTTACAACACATTATGCCACACAGCAATGCCCCTTACACATCCCACACAATAATGCCACATATAACACATAATGACATACAGTAAAGCACTTATAACAAATTTATGCCATGCTGTAATGCCCCTATTTCACATTATGCCACACTGTAATGCCACATACAACAGATTATGCCACATACAATACATTATGCCACACAGTAATACCCCTTACACATTATGCCACACAGTAATGCCCCTAATAGCACATTGTGCACACAGTAATGCCAAATACACATTATGCCAAACAGTAATGCCCATTACATCCCACCCTGACAGATCTACTTCACCAACCCTCCTTTCTGCTCCTGCCAGTCCGTCACCTCAGCTCAAGACAGGTTGCACAGTTTTTATGTCCGTGTAGAACCAGATTACTGGGAACATAGTTTATAACCTGTAAACTGTATCAAATTAGTGCCCCTTATACAGTGCCCCCTGTAGTTGTGCCCCAAAATGCAATGCCCCCTATACTAGTGCCCCTTATGCAATGCCCCCTGTAGTAGTGCCCCTTTTGCAATGTCCCCTGTAGTAGTGCCCATTTTGCAATGTCCCCTGTAGTAGTGCCCATTATGCAATGCCCCCTGTAGTAGTGCCCCTTATGCAATGTCCCCTGTAGTAGTGCCCATCATGCAATGTCCCCTGTAGTAGTGCCCATTATGCAATGGCCCCTGTAGTAGTGCCCCTTATGCAATGCCCCCTGTAGTAGTGCCCCTTATGCAATGAACCCTGTAGTAGTGCCAATTATGCAGGGCCCCCTGTAGTAGTGCCCATTAAAGTAATGCCCCCTGTAGTAGTGCCCATTATGCAGGGCCCCCTGTAGTGCCCCTTCTAGTAGTTAGCCCCCCTGTAGTGTCCCTTCTAGTAGTTAGCCGTCTGTAGTTAGCCCCCTGTAGTTAGCCGCCTGTAGTTAGCCGCCTGTAGTTAGCCGCCTGTAGTTGCTCTTCCCTCCGCGCGCACACAAACACACACACACAAAAGAAAAAACCACAAACACTTACCTTTATCCCCGATCCAGTGCTGCTGCCGTCCATACCCCGGCGTCCGCTCCTCGGCACTATGGGAGTGACGTCATTATGTCACTCCCATAGTGCCCTGCGGGACCCGGAAGACAGAGGGAGCTCCGTCCTCCGGCTGCTGCCGGGGGTTTGAATAGGAGCCGGGCGCCCGCTGGTAACACACTCAGCGGGTGCCCGGGAGATGGAGGGTGCAGGGGGTGCGACCACACCCCCTGCACCCTCCGTAGTTATTACTACTGCCCCCGTCGCCCCCAAACTACCCAGCGCCTCCAAGCCACCGCGGGGGCTGCGGGGGCTGCGGGGGCAGTAGTTACGCCACTGTGTCTGTCTGTAAAATAACATACAATAACAGTCTGAACTGCACCCTCGCAGTAATAGACTATGGGCCTGATTCAGCAAGGATCGCAACTGCAATTACAAACGCAACCGGCCGATAGTTGCATTCTGCGCATACGTAAGCACGAACACTCCACTGCGATCGGGACTGCAGTCGCAGTGACTAGGCAGACCCATCGCAGAGTGATTGACAGGAAGTACCATTTGGGGGTCGTGAATGAGGGGTGGTCGGAGAAATGCAGACGTGCCAGTGCGTTCAAACACCGTTACAAGGCGTACATAAATTAGCCATTGCGATGCCATATGCAGCCTTGGCTCATACTGCATATCGGAAAGTTAACAATTTCTGAGTAAGGTCAGAGCTTGTGCAAGTGTGCGTGAGGCAATGATTGTACTCGATGTTACCAATGTTTTTGGAGATTTGCTAAGTATTACGGTGGTGTGTAAGGTACGGTGGGCGTCTTAATGTTGTGCTGTGACGGCATAGTGATTGCAGAGGATTTGCATATCTTCGTAGTGAGACTGCGTGTGTAATCGCTATTGCATTCGCAGTTGTGATCCGTACTGAATCAGGCCCTATCTCTGTAGTTATAATGAGATGATGCTGCTTATGACAATATTTTATGTTACACTACAAATAATTCTATGCTAATCGCAAAATGCAGCAGAACTGCAGACTTGTCACCAATATCACAGCAAAATGAATAAAAATCTGTTCTTACCAGGCTGCCCGTGGCATTGCATAGTAGATATGGGATTGCGGAAAGCCATTGAATGTGGAAGATGTTGCCACTGTGTATGCGCCCATGTTGTCAAACAGGAGCCAGTCACCAACATTTAGTTCAGGCAGTTCAATATGCTCAGCAATCTGATCTAATCCATCACATGTTGGTCCCCACAAGCTACTGCTGTACACAGGCTGGCTTGGAGAAGGCTTCTGAGAAAGAGAATCAGCGAATCAGTGATAAGGTCTATATAAGGGGTTGTTGACCTATCATTTAGAAAGCGTTGGTAAACACATGTGGGCAGTGTAACATATGCCTGTTAAATGTACACTATGGTTAGCACAGCACAGTTAACACTGTTTATGCATGTCAGAATAGGGATTAATAAAACACGAATGGCCTGATTCAGCTGTGGATTCCCAATGTTCCGGAATCTGCTCATGCGCCAAACCTGTACTGCACATGTGATGAATATGCAGCACGGGTTTGCTGTTGCTCACAGTTTGGGGCAGGAGGGGAGGGGAGGCGTGTTGCCGCCGTTGCGGGGAAGTGGCGAGGCCAGGATCTCAGTCGGCTGCCTGAAATTTCCTGGCCTCTTTCAGCATCTGCAGTGACCATCACGCGTGATCCCATGGGTCACTCAGTCGGCCGATGGTATCGCAGATTATCCGAAGTTGCGTTCTAGAGCGCAACTCGGATCAGTAGTGCATGCAGGAGGCAGGACACATACTGCTGCATCACCGTATTAGAGCTATAGCAGCTGCTACCATGTAAGCAGCTGCAATAGCTATTCCATCCGCTGCTGAATCAGGACCTATGGCGCTTGCCATTTTTTTACCTGAGCAATATTGACAATCATTCAGTGTATTTAATAAGCAGGTGTTAATTGACCCACAAGTACATATCCTTCAACTGTTTTAAGCTTGTATAAGTATGTTTTAATGACTGAACCATAACTGAAACCTCATTTAATTAGACAAATAACTCAAAGCAGCTTTATAGAATTATATGCATATGAAGTATGAGATCACATAAATAGCAATGAGGACAGCTGTACCTTGAGAAGGATGGGTTGAGGAGGAGCATGATCAAAGATGATACAGTTGAATGATCCATAAACACCGTCATTAACATAATACATGATGTTCTTGTTAGGACAGATTCTTTCATCTTAAATAGAGAAAGGTAATTAAATTTAGTGTTTAAGTTTTTCTCAAAAAATATAATTATTGGGATAATGTGACACCCTCCTACACAGGTAAGGATATTCAGAGAAAGATTACAGAGGTGTTTCATCTCTCTCTCTTTAATGATGTTTGCAATAGCATTGTAATACCCCTTTTACACCGACCTAAAAATCCTGGGTGGATGTGCATCAACCCAGGATTTTTGTCGGTGTAAATGGATCCACCCGGGTTCAGGGACCCAATTATTCAACTTGGGTACTTTGCAGGGTTGGCCACGGGTCGTTTCCATGCCACCCTGCAGTGTAAACGCCGCAATCCGGGCCGCATACCGCCCGATTGGCCGTCTTCAGTGGTCGCTTGGAGTTGACATCATCTCCAAGCGTCCACTGCAACACCGAAGAGCCAGATCACTGCAGACCCGGCCCCGGTGTGAATGGCGCCCATTCGGGAATATCCTGGATTGGTGCCGCAGTCTGAAAGGAGAAAGTTCTGGGTCTGATCCGGATTGAAACCCTGTTTCAAACCCTTGTCACACCCGGAACTTTGGTATAAAAGAGATCGAAACGCATTATTTTATATTTTTAATTAGACATTTTCCTTATATGTCTGTATACCATTCTGATTTATCTTGTTTTCTCAATAAAAAGAGTTTGTGTAAAAATAAAGAGATATTAGTTTAGTAGGTGTACACTATAATACACATAACACATAACTGTACCTAACTATTACTGCTTATGGTACACCCTGATTTACTGGCAGCAGCTGGCCCTTCTGTCTCTGCAAATTACAGAATAGACAACTTTACCAAAACTCTAGCATTTCAGGAATTGTAATATATGGTGTTTACAAAACATAAAGGCAACAAGTGCTAACTTTTTGCAGCACTGAAGTTTTGGTAAATGCTGTTATCCAGCAATTAAAAGGGACCTGAGCAAAATACAAGAAGGCAACCATGAAAGAACCATAAAGTACATTGTTATCTGAACATTCTAATCATAGAACATGCCAAAAATATTATATTTCACAATTGATTTTTAGCATTCATATCCCAGTATGTGTATGTATATATGCTGCATTATACTGGGGATGTCCATGAAAACTTACAAATATAAATAAATATAACATACTATATGATCCGGAGTGGTGTAGTTGCACCTCCTTCTTAGCAATTACGTTTACGGCCAAAGTGAAAGCAGATGCCACATAATATCTCCCTGGTTCAGCAATGATCTCCACACCAGAGCCTTCTGGGAAATAAAGGTCCAGTGCTGGATTTATCACAGCTGAGATCTGTGAGAGAAAGATAAGCCATACACAGTTTGTGAGCATCCCAGTCTTTGACGTTATAAATTATATAATGTAATATATATATATATATAATATAATATAAAAAGAATTCTCACCTCATTAAACAGATTTATTTCTTCCTCTGTCCCAGGGAAACCCCCTCCGATATCCAGCAGGCACATCTTGTATCCAAACTCAGACGCCATTTCAAAAACTTGTCTGGCATCTAAAATGGACTGAGCATATGCCTTAGGACTGCTGCATCCGCTGCCCACATGGAAACTGCAATAAAAAGATCACACTGAAATCCCAGGCAACACGGCTTCCAATACAGAGGTATACATAGGCTAGACAGAACTATTTTATCCCACATTTCCAGACCTTCCCAAAATGCTACCTCATAATGCTGATGTCATATCTGCAACACGGCTTAATACAAGTTTTCTATAGGTTTTTGGAAGTCGATAAAAAGTTTGCTGGACTGATACATAGAACGACGTAGTAACTAGTTATGGATGAACTCTCCCAAACCAAATTGTATTATACATTTGTCTAACATTTACATTAAACAAATACATAGGGACAATACAATATAGGATTCTTTCATTTGGGCATATAGGATTAAGTAAACAGTAAAATGTATGTTTCCAAGTCAAATACATTCACGGTTCTATACTTAAAACATCATCTGACTTAGATGATACCCAGCTATACACTAAACAATGTGTCACTGACACCTCCTGTAATGGCTAGAAAGCAGATGCTGTACTTAAGCTATATGATTGGAGACTGGGGGGGAATATACTAGGCTCTGATTTTGAAAAACTGGCGATTTTTCTGGAGTTTGAAGTCTCCAAATGTAATAAAATACGACTAGTGGCAAACTCTCTAGAAATCTGTTTAATGAATCACTCTCAACTGGATACAAGTCATCATTCTGATTTTGTAATGTCAAACATACAAGTCATCAGATGTAATAGCCTGTGACTTGTAAACTCGCCATAAAAACGCGCAGATTAAAAAGAGGTGCCTCTGGCCAGCGAGATTGCTGAAACTGCATAGGTGTTAGTGTCATGTTAACTGTCCAGGCAGAAAGTAACAAAGAGTTACATTAAACATATGGAATACTGAATTAAGAGGTCCCAAAAAATAAATATCGTGATAGGCAGAGTAATATGTATTGTCAGATGCAAGAATCTTTCAGTCGCCTGAGTTGGGGAGAGAGAACATCCCATCACACAGATGACAATGTAAGTGCTGATACTATATTGTAGCCATAGAAGAGTATCATACAATCATGCTACCACCACTGGAGAAAACAAGGTTTACTCTATAAGATTTACTCTACTCCCTTTAATACATTTCGGGAAATGATAAGTTTGTAAGTTTCTGCTGGATTCAACCCATTTGGCATTTACCATTAGTTGATACATTTACCCCTATTACAGTACAGTTGCAAGTTCAACTCACCTAACACCAATTACATCAATATGCAGATGTTTAGCCATTTCTAGCAATTCCCTACATGATGTTAATGGAGCCCCAAACTTTATGCTAAGCGGTGTTGAGGCATTAGTGTGGTCTGTTGCTATGCGCAGTATCATCCTATAAACAATAAAGAGGACAGTTAGGCTCCAGAAACTCTTACTAGTTTATATATAAAGTGACCTAGCTTCTGAATATTATTTAATTTCTGCCCATACAACGGCGGGTACATACTTGGCATTTGAGTGGCTTTGAGACACTTTCAATAGCTCCAGGTCATTATCGAACATCAGCCTTGTGACTCCATTATCAACAGCAAATTTAATCTGTGAGTTCAGCTTGCAAGCATTTGCATAAATGATGTTTTTTGGCTTAATTCCGATGGTATTCACTAGTGTAATCTCATTCTGCAGAGAAAAAATATACAGTGTGTTACACACATGTAGTGACTCAATAATCCTTTGCCTTCCCAAGTGATATTATATCAAACAAAGGGACATATCAGTCTCTTATTACCTTGCTGGCACAGTGAAATCCAGCCCCCAGTTCAGCCAGAATCTGAACCACTCCCCGGCTGCTATTACATTTGACAGCATAGAAAGGCTTCACACGAGGTAGAGCTTTCAGAAAGCGCAAATGTTTCTTCACAACATCCCCCAAGTCCGCAACAAAAAAGGCATCTTGGTCATCCTGAGGACAGATACAGGGGATACTTTAAACAGGACAGGAATAAGTGATATAGCAAAGCAACAAAGACTGAATATCAAATGCAAGACTGCAGTACATTTTGAAGTATTTTAACAAATATTTCAGAGAAACCTATCAGTCTAGGAGTTATTTTGATATTTAACAGCAGCCACTGGGAATATTTTTACTAACAATTTTGCAAAGTATGAAGGTGCATACACACGTAACGATTTTTCAAACGATTTCTCGATAACGACGATTTTTTAAATCGTTCAAAAAAATCCTTCAGTTTATGAGTTATAACGATGAACGATAATCATAAATGCGCACTCCCGTTTGTAGTTATTGTTCATCGTCAATTTCAGACTGTCCAACATGATGATTTTCATTAAGGGAAGGAACATTGGACCTCATTCAGACCCGCTCGCAAGCGGGTCGATGGTGAGGGCCTGCACATGCGCAGCGCTCACAGTGCATGTGCGCAAGCCATGTAGCAAGTGAGAACTTCACTCGCTCCGGGGCTCGCTACAAACGGGGCGGCTGGCGATGTTGATCGACAGCTCACCCTGTTTTGTAGGCAGGGAGGGGGGTGGCCGGACAAATGGAGGCATTCCTGAACGCCTGCCGTTTGTGGGCGGCCCTACTGTGATCACTAGTGATGTCAGTAGGGAGCTTCCTGCTCTGTTAGAGCATGAAGCTAACTGGGGCTTGCGGCAGATGAGACCCTACCGCAAGGGTCTCATCGCAAGCCCCGATGGTCGCGATGGTCTCGACCATCGCGACCATCACCTGGCCGCTCGCTAAAGCTGTGGGTGGTCACCCACAGCTTAGTGAGTGGCCAGGGGGCCGGCTTCAAAAAACAAAGCGGCCGCCCTCATTCAGAGCGAGCGCTCACTTTTTGCGAGCGGCTCTGAATGAGGGCCATTATTCGTTCATCGTTCAAAAAATCGTTCACTTTTTCAAGGGAAATTCGTTGGTTACAAAATCGTTACGTGTGTATGCACCTTGACAAGTAATTTTTATTTATTTATTCTAGATTCTGTCAAATAGAAATGTATACAAGAAAAAAATAAAAGGTAATTTAATAAAAACTCTATATACTACACGTTGAAATTTACTGGAGTTATGTATTTTTCTTAGTTTAGCAACTTTAGAAGATTCAAATTATAATTTAAAACATTGGACTTTGAGTTGTTTCCGCTCTCTAAATATACAGATGGGTATAAATCCTGGCAGAGCCGCAAGGATTCCAGTGGGCCGAGAGCTGGGGGCCGTGGCCACTGGTGGAGACAGGGCTACGTCCCCCGGTCCAGTACTTATCTATGGTGCGAGAACAATGGAAGGGGGGTAAAGGGGTGCAATTGCATTGCAAGGGGGCAAGGGGGTGTAATGGCATGGCAGGGGGTGTGATAATCGGGTACTTACAATCTTTGATACATCATTAATAATTTCCTCCATCAGGTCTCTGGCCGTAAAGCCTTCCTCCACCATGAAGAAGTCCGACTCCTGTATATACGTTGGCATTGTAATGTTCTTTACATTAGGGTCCCTACTGATAACTTCTAGGTTTGCTGTTTTAGATATGAAACAAGCTGCAGTGAAGGACAGTAGTATGTTAGAGAATGCACACACACCTTTGGAAAAAAGCAACACTACCATGTGATGTATAATGTGCCAGTACTGTGAGTGATGAAGAGGAGAATTACCTTCTATAGCAGAACCCAAGGAGGATCTGATGGTAACTTCCCGATTTTGCAGCACCCCGGGCTGGTGGTGTCGCCGCCGCAGCTGGCGCCTTGTGGTTTCTATAGGAAAAGAAGAGCGATGAGACTGGGCACCGTGACAGCGCTGCCAACCTACTCCACACCTCCCCAAACACACATCCAGCCATCACCCGTCGCCTGCTCACCTTAATGCGCAGCATTTATGCAGCTTTCCATGGGTCTGAGCGATGTTTCTATGTCCTACTTGCCACGATGTTCCGGACAGCCGTGCAACTCGCTGTCATCTGGTGGTGAAGCTCTCCACACCCGGGACTCCCCTTATATAGGGCACTACAGGTACACAGTGACGTCACACCATGCCTGCAGGCAACAATCAGTGCCCCGTCCTAGCTCCCCGAGTACCCGTCACCCTGAGCCTCCTTCACACAGTACGTTTGGGGCGGGCAGTGTTGTTGTTATGTAGGGAACACACTTCACACACGTGATGGTGACTAATACTAGTGGTGGGGAAATCCTGAAATGCCAAATGACGTGATACATAATAGTGTGAAGTCATTCGTGTGAGTTAGAACAAGTTTGGAGCTGTTTTCTAAACTAAATATGTAAAGAGGAGAACTGTATTTTCGTTTCCCCTCTATATTAATTAAGAATGATATTTATAGGCAATGGCATGAGTGCTGATGCATGCTGCTGCTCGTTACGATTCTGCTGTTCCGTAGACAGGCGGGTTATTCTACATGTACTCAGCAGTTTATTCTACATGTATGTTATACCTGACATCATCTCTGAATATGATCGTAATACAATTCCACCGTGATTTAGATAATAACACTTAATTTATATGGCACAGAAGAGAAACATACACAAACGTGTAAGTATCCGTGGAAACAAGAGAAGTCACGTCACATCAGGTATGGTCAAATAAAAAACAATGTGTACAATTCTATCTCTAAGTTTAAGACACTATCATCATGTTATAAATATATTGGTATATAGTATATACATGATCTATAGAGTGTTGTAACTGCAACCCATAAGATCTCTGACCTCATATTAGTATCACATATTGCGTACCTAATAACACTACAGTGTGATGGTAAGATCCTGATGCATAAGAGACAGTTGCCTGTGACATGAACAACAAAAGTCAGTATATTCTGTACATGTGTGTGCATGTATGTATGTACGTATGTATATATATATATATATATATATATATACACACACACACACACAAAATATAGACAACGTAGAGCCCCTTGTTAACATTACAATGAAGTGTGCAATATGAGGTCAGGGATCTTATGGTTTACAGTAGCAAGACTCATGTATTTGCAAATATATTCATAATATGATACAGTGTCTTAAACTTAGAAATAGAATTATACTTTGATGATTTATACCAATAGATACCTTTATCGATATGAGATAAGTATATACTGAGAAAATGTAACTGATCACTGTGAGAGACTACAATTGTTCATAATTTAATAACTAACTTCCCTATGGCTTTTAGTGCATATATGATTCTAATATAAGAGAACCTGAAATTATATATAATTGTGAGTAGGGATTGAGATCCTCACAAATTCTGGATGAAGTACATATGTGGAGAATCTATGGTATTCCCCTGACAATAAGAGATATGTTTCCGTTTGGGAGGATAAAGATACATTATTACCCTGATTAGAACCACTAGTGTGGAACACTGAATCTGTTACTCTGTTTCTAATATTACATATTCTTCCTACAAAGGATACTTTTATTACCACTGTATGAAATATTTCAGATGCCATTTGCATCATGGTTCCATGAACAAATATGTTGAAGAATAAAGATTCACACACTATCATTTGGGAAATATATTTACTGATAAGTAAGTCCAATTATTCGTTGCCAAACTAAAGAACAATAACATTACACAAAGTTATATATGATATTAGGTTACTATATGAGCTTGGTTGTTTTTATTACACTTAACTTCTTTCTTCAATACACATATTGTATCATTTATTTTTCACTGTTTTATTTATGCATATATAGATTCATAAATAGTCAAAAATAAAAGTTATATTTTAATTTAATTTACATCCATAAATGCCATTTTATTCTTGTTGCTAATAAGGAAGGGCCATCTTAACAGTTGTGTAGGCCCTGGGCAAAGCAATGCACTAGAGCCCCTATGATTGGACACCCACTGCCCGCTCCCCCATTAATAGTGCAGACCCCAGTTCGGACACCCATTGACTTCACCCCTTTTCCAGCAGACACCCACTGCCCCTTCTCCCCAATTAATAAAATAAGACCCAGATCTGACAATGACCTCCCCCCCAAACTTTAAAAAAATCAAACCCCAAATTAAAAAAAACAAACAATAACTTACTCCTCCTGCAGACCCACCTCATCTCTCCACATGCTTCCATGCAGTGGCTGTCAGCACTCTGATTGGTGGATAGCTCTGATTTATACTTTGTAAATGTCATAGTTATAATAACAATTTGTTGTAGTGGTAGTAATAAGAATGGTTCTATTAATGATTATATCATGGTATCATTTAATGTATATGAGATTAGCTTGTGGGCTTGTAAATTACATTGTTTTGATGAGATATTTATCTACATCTCAAAAGGTGTCATCAAGTATATGTTAATAGTGGGTGTGTGTTAATATTTGATTTGGTATCTGAGCAACCTCTGAAGCCCGCATTTTGGTGTCTGCACACCCCCCCACACACACCTAGTGACGCCACTGCTCTCATGTAACAAGTCCATGAGGACTATTTACATTATCCTATTACAGGGACTTCAGTCCTCAGTTTCCATTCAGTCTTTTACTACTTTCTTTGCTGCATTTATCATTTCAGTTTTATATGTTTAAATGCAAAAAGAGCTTTATATACAGTACGTATAAATTCTTTCCTGGAACTTGTAGTCGGTCTAATAATTTTTATACTTCCACAGCATTTTTTTACTCTTTATATGTGAAGGAGATATATCAGTAGATATGCATGCCTGAGCTGGTACATCAGACTAGGTTGGTATATTCACAATTGTTTGCTGTTTATTTCTATGTGATTAACCATTGTGTAAAAAAAAGTATATGTTCTTTTATATAAATATATTGTACATATTTAATTCTTTGGACGTGTCTTGAATTTATTCTGCCACATTAGCATACAATAGTATATAAAAAGTGGTTATCAAATCTTTTCCTGCAATATAAAGGGGAAATATATAGATGGAGACCAAAAAGTCCAAATATATACTTATAATACGCCTTTTACACATGCTACAATAACCCGGGTTATGGCACTTCAATGCGCAGCAATCTGGGTTACTGTGCACTGTGAAAGGACCAGGTTGCAATTAGTCGGGTCGGGCATTTCAACCCTGGTCATGGTTCCACCCTGCTCATGATGCAGTGTGAGTGAGTAACCTGGCTCGATGTAATGAAAATGCATATACTCAGGATAAATTGTGAACTTTAAATTTGCTTTAAACTTACAAACACAACCAAAATCTATGTACAGCTTGTATTTTGTCTTCACAGCAATATAATTCCCATATTATGGGGTTTATGTAATAGGGTGCAGTGCAGGTTGACTTCACCAGCCTGATCCCTGCGATTGTGTCTTGGATTTTTATTTTTGTAATATGACAACCCTAATTTGGAGTGAACTTCAATGAGGAATTTACTTGTCCTACTAGTAAATTCCTATGGAGTTAATGAAACAAGGTACAAAATTCTGTCCCAGTTGTCACAATTCTTTCACAAACAATTTTCTTCCATCTCTAGATTTGTATCTGGTATAAAATTCCCTGATCCCCAAACTCCCATTTTATTACTACAGTTACCTGCAATGTATTAATTCGTGTTAATGAAAACTCCATTCGCATCAGATTATTCATTCAGCAGTTGTAACCTAGCCCGGCAACATAGAGGCACTAGGGGCACAGCTGTTCTGGACCCCATGGTTCCAGGGTGCCCCAGAGCCTCACAGATTAACTAGATCTAACTATTTCCTGTGCTCCAGCAGTGATCAGCAGGGCACTGGCAACGAGATCCATCCGGGGTCTTGGAGCTGCTGTAGCTTGTAGCTGCTTTACTGCACAGGCAGTGGTTTATTGCAGTGCTGCACCACTGAAACAGAGCAGAGGACCCGTGGCTACCAGAAGAAGGTAAGTGTGTGGGCTGGAGAATGAATGTGGGTTCTGGAGGGTGATTTTGGAGACTGGAGGGACATGGGGGGCTGAAGGTTCACTGGGGTCTGGAGAGTGACTGTGAGAGCTGGAAATAGACACTGGGGGTTGGAGAGAGAGACTGTGGGAGTTGGAGAGAGACTATGCGGGATGGAGGGTGACTGTGTTTGCTGGAGGTCCACTGTGGGCAGGAGAGACACTGTGGGAGCTGGAGAGAGACTGTGGGTGCTGGAGAGAGACTGTGGGGACTGGAGTAACACTACTATATGACAAAAACATTGGTTATATTCTTACGCAAATAGGCATCTTCCGCACCACATGATCTCTAATGTGAATAACGACTGCCAAACACCATCTGCCAAGGGAGGAGCAATTCCTTCAGAGGTTCCCCATTGCAGAGAAACCACATATAGGTAAGAAAGTCTCTCAAATGACTGGCCTGTACCTGCCAGAGACCCAGTGATGGGGGATCCCTAAAAAAATAGGTGCACCAGGCCCCATGATTTTTGTTGCCGGCTCTGCATGTAACTTCTATAGTACAGTATATTAGGTTGGAAGCTCTGGTGTAAGGGGTGATGTTGGTAGGTATTTATTGGTGGGATTATAAATTCAATGCATCACTTGTTTTACTAAAGCTGGTCATACATCTAACCAACTTCCACTCAACTAACCAACTGAAAGATTATCTGACCAACTTAATGATCACCAAGTTGGCTCCATACACCAAACAAACTCTTTCATCAGACCAGCCAGCGTCTCTCCAACTGAACAATTCTGGAGTCATAGAAGTATTTATTATTTATTAAGTTATTTATGCAACACACACATATAGAGAATATTTCAGTCATTCACATCAGTCCCTGCCCCAGTGAGTGGATCTTACAATCTATAGTCCCTTGTAGTAACGAAAGAAAGAAGAAAAAAAGGAGAAACTCTGTGTGGGGGCACACTTATAGGGAGAAAATACAATTAAAACTTAACTTTTAATAAATATTACTAATAAAAAAGGTGAGTTAATAATAGAAAAATATAAAATACAAAATCAACTATAGTTGATCACTGCTGCAGAAAGCGAAAATATTAACTAAGTCAAATCTTCAACCAGTATCATACTGTAATCTTGCTGCCGGTTACAAGTAATGCTCTCTGGATAATCTAATAAACAGGTATACATAATCCATACAAATGAAACTAATACATATTAAAATAATCCATGACCTCACAACCATCAGATCTGTGCATAATATCTGCAGAGACAGTAATTCAACTGATATAAACACAAAAAATAAATACCATGGGTGCACCCCTTATAGTAACTGGGAACAATTATCCTATAATAGACAACACCCTAATATAGTGTTATATATATCTCTTTAGTGGATTATCACATTTTCTGCAATATTGCAGTATTAATGAGAGTAGAGCCAGTTGATAACTGTATTTGTAAGCAATTGCATGTATATTATTACTTTTTATATATTCCTTTTATTTATCATCACTTCTTCTGCCATATTGCAGTATTTTAAAAGAGTAGATATTCGTGCACATAAATTCTATGATTGTTCCAGATGAATACTGTGCTCAATCAATACATTGAAGTTTAAGGAAAAAGATCCAATTAAATTCAGAGTGATATATTGTTCAGTTAATGAATAATCATATGCATTCTCTGTAGTACCGGTATGTGCATCCTCTGTAGGTCAGTCTTTCATTAGAATTTAAGTCCAATTTAAGATATTGTCAAGTGGATGTTAAATGTATAATCCAAGATAATATATAGTCCAAAAAATTATTTTATAGGTATGTCCAAATAGATTCTCCATTAGTTTTAAACAGACATATCCATATTTAAACAGATCTACATTCTATTAGGATTAAAGTGTGATGTTCACAGTATATCCAAACCATCGATGTATACGTTTGTTATATAATCCTAAATTGACAAGGATTTTTAATTTTGTTTGATAGATAGCCCTGATCTCAATCAGAAAGAAATAAGTGCCGATGTCTGACTAACTAGCCCCCTTCTGCTGTTTACCATCATAGGATATACCCTAGAGGATAGGAAATGAGAGAGGGGACTGTTTGCATCGTGAAGAAAGTGTGGAGAGCAGTGTGCAGGAAGGAATGGTGGCAGTCCGCCCTGTTACCCCTAAGGTAGCGCAGGGATGTCAACTCCACTTACCTAGCCAGCGCTGCTGTCCTGAGTAGCAAAGAAAAGGGAGAGAGGAAGTTGTTGGCAGCGTGTCCCTGCAGAGTGGAGAGCCTACCGGCTTGTAGGTCACATGGGCGCCCTGTCCGGTGCTGCTGTCCCGAGTGACAAAGGGAGGAGAGAAGGGAGCTTGTAAGCAGCGTGTCTGTGGGGAGATAGGAAAGCCTACCGGCCTGTTGGTCACGTGTGCGCACCACGTGACTGCTTGGCTGTGTACTGACGCGCGTTTCGCTGTGCTTGATCACAGTGCAGCTGCAGCACGAATGTGCACGAATATCTACTCTTTTAAAATACTGCAATATTGCAGAAGAAGTGATGATAAATAAAAGGAATATATAAAAAGTAATAATATACATGCAATTGCTTACAAATACAGTTATCAACTGGCTCTACTCTCATTAATACTGCAATATTGCAGAAAATGTGATAATCCACTAAAGAGATATATATAACACTATATTAGGGTGTTGTCTATTATAGGATAATTGTTCCCAGTTACTATAAGGGGTGCACCCATGGTATTTATTTTTTGTGTTTATATCAGTTGAAATACTGTCTCTGCAGATATTATGCACAGATCTGATGGTTGTGAGGTCATGGATTATTTTAATATGTATTAGTTTCATTTGTATGGATTATGTATACCTGTTTATAAATTTATTGTTTGCAGATATACAACATTTATGTCAATGTGTGGATAATTGTCCTTATATTCCAAGAAAATAGCACCTTGAAATATGTGTATATTTTGTGAATATCAGTGTGTCTTCTCTTTATTCTCTTTTCATTTCTCTGTTTTTTTGTGCTTCTCTTATTTTCAATTTTCATATGGGAGATAACAGTGAAGTTTCATGTATTTTTCTATGTTACGCCTACATTTTGAGTCGGCATGACTTTTCAACATGTGGATAATCTACCTATGTTGTTACTAATAGGCCTAGAATATGTTTATGTGGAGATACATGTATTTAATATAAAACATCTTGGAAGGAGCATATACCTAATACAATATATCAGTATAATAAGGTATATAATAGCAGGTCGGGTGGGAGATAAATAACATATAGGAATTTTTACCAATTATATTTTTGATTATCCAGAGAGCATTACTTGTAACCGGCAGCAAGATTACAGTATGATACTGGTTGATGATTTGACTTAGTTAATATTTTCGCTTTCTGCAGCAGTGATCAACTATAGTTGATCTTGTATTTTATATTTTTCTATTATTAACTCACCTTTTTTATTAGTAATATTTATTAAAAGTTAAGTTTTAATTGTATTTTCTCCCTATAAGTGTGCCCCCACACAGAGTTTCTCCTTTTTTTCTTCTTTCTTTCTTTCTTTCTTTCTTTCATTACTACAATGAATATACATGGCTCTGGGGAGCACCACTGACCAAACAGGATTGCCACCAACAAAAAAATTTTAGATGGTGGTTCTGTTTCAACTATAATTTTTAATAAATTTCTGGTTAGTATTGGGAGAACTTAAAATATATATCTAGGTGAATGTTTGAACTGCCCTATGTTTTTCCTCTGTGCGGACTTGCCTAAAAATTTATTTCTGTAAATCTATAGTCCCTATCAGAAGGACACACTAGGGTTAATTTTTATTTTATTTTTGCCAGCAGTCAATTAACCTACAGTATGTTTTGCAGTGCGGGAGGAAACCTATGCAAATAAGGGGAGAACATCAAACTCCACATAGATCATACGAAACCAAAATTGAACCCATGACCTCAGTACTGTGAGGCAGTACTGCTAACCACTATGTCAATCGTGCTGCCCTTTGCCTACTACTATTGTAAAAAAAGAAAAAAAGAAAATAATTAGAAATAAAATAAATAATTAAAAAATGCATTTAACATATGCCATCAGACCCCTTCTCCGCAGCAGAATGTCGGCATTTCACATGTCGACATTTCAGATGACATTTTGAACATGTCGATAATGTACAGATGTTGACATGTTCCATTCTGACATTTCCACAATATTGGCATCATAACTGTCGACTTTAGGATTGTTGACACAGTAAATGACATGATGACTGCATTCCGCCTGATCGATGGTTATCAGCCGGTGTTCTGCATGTGGGAACAAACTCACGATTATCACTTGATTCTACCCGGATAGCTGCATTCCAACCAGCCAGTTACTGTACTTGTAAAGCATGGCCAGTTTAAGGAGCTTGTAACTGACAGAGGTCTGGACTGAAACAGTTAAAAGATAATTTCACACATCAATTATATTTTGAAATTCATATTTCCACAATGAATAAAAGGAAGATGTTTAGATAATTCCATACATTCTCCTGCTGCTTTCTGATTGTTATGAAGACAGTAAAATTGATTTTATTTAATAAACTTTATTGAACAGGTTCAAAGAAAAACAGAACAGTGCAAATAACAATAATCTGGTAATAAGTAAAATGCTATTAAACTTTCACGAAGACAAAACAATTAAGTTAAACTGATTTTTAATTTAAAATCATCTGAAAGGAAATACTGATTATTTGTATTGAGGAAATCTGGAAATACACTATTATAAGCTTTCACTGCCACCTGCCATTCCTACCTTACCAGGGCCATAGAGAGCAGTGGCGGGCTGGTCACTGTAGAGGGTGTGGCCTAATTGTGCAGGCATGTGCGCGTCCCCTACCAACAAAAATTTCAAAAATATTAATTGTGGTGCCAGCCATTCGCCCCTCAGCCAGTGGCAGATCCAGGTGGCAGCACAATCTGTGCGATCACTCCCTCCCCCCACACACACACACACACACATAACAGACAGATAATACTGCTGGGTCCAGGGAGGCTGCTCCCTGGATCCACCGCAACAGAGCAAACACCAACGTGTCCTGGACTGGGGAGAAAGGCTGCTGCAGCTGGCAGGTAAGGCCGGGTACACATCAGGCAATAAATTGGATGATATATCGCTCCGACACAGATCATCGACCATTTTGCTCAGTGTGTACCCTCAATTGCGCTTTCATGTGCGTTGTCAGCAGGGTCAGATGCTGGCTGGAAACTTTTAGCCTAGGGGGCAAGTCCAGAGCACTGGCCCATAAGCAACGGCTCATCCTTAAATAGAGATTGAGAGAGGATATTAGGACAGGTCTTTGAATGCATAGAGGGGGGTATTAGAATGTGCCTATGAGTGCAGAGAGAGGGAGTATCAGGAAAGGGCTGTGAATGCAGAGAAAGGGTATTAGGACAGGACGATGCAGAAAGGGGGGTATTAGGATATGCCTATGATTGCAAAGAGAGCGAGTATCAGGATGTACTTATGAGCGCCGGTAGAGGGATATTAGGATTTGTTTGATGGTGTGTGTGGGTGGGGTATTAGGATGTGTTTGATGGTGCATGGTGTAGTATTAGAAAGTGCCTGTGAGTACATAGAGAGGGGTATTAGGCTGTGCATGTGAGTGCACAGATGGAAGTATTAGGACAAGAAGTGAGTCATTCATTTTATATAAGAACTTGTATTTTTAGAAATAAAACTAGAAAAACAGTTACAGAGTAAACAGAAAATGTTTCCCAGTGACTCTGGCAGAGGACTGTCTACTATACTAGCTGCTATGTGTGTGTCAGTGCTTAGCTTACCTACATCAGCTACCTAGCAGCTCTTACTCAGCAGCAGCCGGGATTCACCTTCCACAGCGTGCATCACAGCGGTCAGCCGGGATTCACCTTCCACAGCGTGCATCACAGTGGTCAGCCAGGATTCATCTTCCACAGCGTGCATAACAGCGGTCAGCCGGGATTCACCTTCCACAGCGTGCATCACAGCGGTCAGCCAGGATTCATCTTCCACAGCGTGCATAACAGCGGTCAGCCGGGATTCACCTTCCACAGCGTGCATAACAGCGGTCAGCCAGGATTCATCTTCCACAGCGTGCATAACAGCGGTCAGCCGGGATTCACCTTCCACAGCGTGCATAACAGCGGTCAGCCAGGATTCATCTTCCACAGCGTGCATAACAGCGGTCAGCCGGGATTCACCTTCCACAGCGTGCATCACAGCGGTCAGCCAGGATTCATCTTCCACAGTGTGCATAACAGCGGTCAGCCGGGATTCACCTTCCACAGCGTGCATAACAGCGGTCAGCCAGGATTCATCTTCCACAGCGTGCATCACAGCAGTCAGCCGGGATTCACCTTCCACAGCGTGCATCACAGCGGTCAGCCGGGATTCACCTTCCACAGCGTGCATCACAGCAGTCAGCCGGGATTCACCTTCCACAGCGTGCATAACAGCGGTCAGCCAGGATTCATCTTCCACAGCGTGCATAACAGCGGTCAGCCGGGATTCACCTTCCACAGCGTGCATCACAGCAGTCAGCCGGGATTCACCTGCCACAGCGTGCATAACAGCGGTCAGCCAGGATTCATCTTCCACAGCGTGCATAACAGCGGTCAGCCGGGATTCACCTTCCACAGCGTGCATCACAGCAGTCAGCCGGGATTCACCTTCCACAGCGCGCATAACAGCGGTCAGCCGGGATTCACCTTCCACAGCGTGCATCACAGCGGTCAGCCGGGATTCACCTTCCACAGCGTGCATCACAGCGGTCAGCCAGGATTCATCTTCCACAGCGTGCATAACAGCGGTCAGCCGGGATTCACCTTCCACAGCGTGCATAACAGCGGTCAGCCAGGATTCATCTTCCACAGCGTGCATAACAGCGGTCAGCCGGGATTCACCTTCCACAGCGTGCATCACAGCGGTCAGCCAGGATTCATCTTCCACAGCGTGCATAACAGCGGTCAGCCGGGATTCACCTTCCACAGCGTGCATCACAGCGGTCAGCCAGGATTCACCTTCCACAGCGTGCATCACAGCGGTCAGCCAGGATTCATCTTCCACAGCGTGCATAACAGCGGTCAGCCGGGATTCACCTTCCACAGCGTGCATCACAGCGGTCAGCCGGGATTCACCTTCCACAGCGTGCATCACAGCGGTCAGCCAGGATTCATCTTCCACAGCGTGCATAACAGCGGTCAGCCGGGATTCACCTTCCACAGCGTGCATAACAGCGGTCAGCCAGGATTCATCTTCCACAGCGTGCATAACAGCGGTCAGCCGGGATTCACCTTCCACAGCGTGCATAACAGCGGTCAGCCGGGATTCACCTTCCACAGCGTGCATCACAGCGGTCAGCCAGGATTCATCTTCCACAGCGTGCATAACAGCGGTCAGCCGGGATTCACCTTCCACAGCGTGCATCACAGCAGTCAGCCGGGATTCACCTTCCACAGCGTGCATCACAGCGGTCAGCCGGGATTCACCTTCCACAGCGTGCATCACAGCAGTCAGCCGGGATTCACCTTCCACAGCGTGCATAACAGCGGTCAGCCAGGATTCATCTTCCACAGCGTGCATAACAGCGGTCAGCCGGGATTCACCTTCCACAGCGTGCATCACAGCGGTCAGCCGGGATTCATCTTCCACAGCGTGCATAACAGCGGTCAGCCGGGATTCACCTTCCACAGCGTGCATAACAGCGGTCAGCCGGGATTCACCTTCCACAGCGTGCATAACAGCGGTCAGCCGGGATTCACCTTCCACAGCGTGCATAACAGCGGTCAGCCAGGATTCATCTCTCACAGCGTGCATCACAGCAGTCAGCCGGGATTCACCTTCCACAGCGTGCATCACAGCGGTCAGCCGGGATTCACCTTCCACAGCGTGCATCACAGCAGTCAGCCGGGATTCACCTTCCACAGCGTGCATAACAGCGGTCAGCCAGGATCCATCTTCCACAGCGTGCATAACAGCGGTCAGCCGGGATTCACCTTCCACAGCGTGCATCACAGCGGTCAGCCAGGATTCATCTTCCACAGCGTGCATAACAGCGGTCAGCCGGGATTCACCTTCCACAGCGTGCATAACAGCGGTCAGCCAGGATTCATCTTCCACAGCGTGCATAACAGCGGTCAGCCGGGATTCACCTTCCACAGCGTGCATCACAGCGGTCAGCCAGGATTCATCTTCCACAGCGTGCATAACAGCGGTCAGCCGGGATTCACCTTCCACAGCGTGCATCACAGCGGTCAGCCGGGATTCACCTTCCACAGCGTGCATCACAGCGGTCAGCCGGGATTCACCTTCCACAGCGTGCATAACAGCGGTCAGCCAGGATTCATCTTCCACAGCGTGCATAACAGCGGTCAGCCGGGATTCACCTTCCACAGCGTGCATCACAGCGGTCAGCCGGGATTCACCTGCCACAGCGTGCATCACAGCGGTCAGCCAGGATTCATCTTCCACAGCGTGCATAACAGCGGTCAGCCGGGATTCACCTTCCATAGCGTGCATCACAGCAGTCAGCCGGGATTCACCTTCCACAGCGCGCATAACAGCGGTCAGCCGGGATTCACCTTCCACAGCGTGCGTCACAGCGGTCAGCCGGGATTCACCTTCCACAGCGTGCATCACAGCGGTCAGCCAGGATTCATCTTCCACAGCGTGCATAACAGCGGTCAGCCGGGATTCACCTTCCACAGCGTGCATAACAGCGGTCAGCCAGGATTCATCTTCCACAGCGTGCATAACAGCGGTCAGCCGGGATTCACCTTCCACAGCGTGCATCACAGCGGTCAGCCGGGATTCATCTTCCACAGCGTGCATAACAGCGGTCAGCCGGGATTCACCTTCCACAGCGTGCATAACAGCGGTCAGCCGGGATTCACCTTCCACAGCGTGCATAACAGCGGTCAGCCAGGATTCATCTTCCACAGCGTGCATCACAGCGGTCAGCCGGGATTCACCTTCCACAGCGTGCATCACAGCGGTCAGCCGGGATTCACCTTCCACAGCGTGCATCACAGCGGTCAGCCGGGATTCACCTTCCACAGCGTGCATCACAGCAGTCAGCCGGGATTCACCTTCCACAGCGTGCATAACAGCGGTCAGCCAGGATTCATCTTCCACAGCGTGCATAACAGCGGTCAGCCGGGATTCACCTTCCACAGCGTGCATCACAGCAGTCAGCCGGGATTCACCTGCCACAGCGTGCATAACAGCGGTCAGCCAGGATTCACCTTCCACAGCGTGCATAACAGCGGTCAGCCGGGATTCACCTTCCACAGCGTGCATCACAGCAGTCAGCCGAGATTCACCTTCCACAGCGCGCATAACAGCGGTCAGCCGGGATTCACCTTCCACAGCGTGCATCACAGCGGTCAGCCGGGATTCACCTGCCACAGCGTGCATAACAGCGGTCAGCCGGGATTCACCTGCCACAGCGTGCATAACAGCGGTCAGCCAGGATTCATCTTCCACAGCGCGCATCACAGCAGTCAGCCGGGATTCACCTTCCACAGCGTGCATCACAGCAGTCAGCCAGGATTCACCTGCCACAGCGCGCATAACAGCGGTCAGCCGGGATTCATCTTCCACAGCGTGCATCACAGCGGTCACATACACAAGCAGAGCTGCTGCAAACCACAGCTGGAGGGCCACTTATTCATTTATTTTAAAATTACTAATTATGGTAGCCTCCTATGAAGAATGAAGCTCCCATTTATACCACCATTTTGATTTACTTTTTTGGGGGGAGGGGGTATTAATGGGCAATAGGGGCACCTAAGAAATCTGAGAGGACGGGGGGGGCCTGGGGGACAATGCCACCCACATATATATACTTAACTAACTGACACTGCTATTTATTTCAGAGCTCTTTTCACGTATCGGACCGCCTGGAGTTTATCACCATGGGCTCTATTTACTACAATCCGCATTAGTAATGCAGATTGTAGTGTGATATTACCGACTGAATTCCAGGCAATATCACAGGGATTTACTACAAATCCCTTGCAGGGACAGAGCTTGTGATAAAGTTCTGTCCCTGCGAATCCCCTTCGGAGCCTTATCACAGTATTTTCGCAAAAAATACCGTGATTAAGTGCCCCCGCATGCGCCGACCGGTCGCTGCTGCTAACCCCCCTCCAGTGCTAAGCCCCGCCCCCTGGTGCTAAGCCCCACCCCTGCAATTGCGACCCCCCCCCCGCGACCCCCCTCTCCCTTACTTACACTTACCTGTATGCTCCAGGCCTCCGGTGATGTTCTCCATTCCTCCGGTCAGGTGATCTCCCATACTGCACTGGGGCCCGATCACCTGATGACCGGGCCGCAGTGCACTGTGGGAGACCAGCTGACCGGAGGGGAGTCATCACCCGAGGCCCGATCACTGGTCCCTGGAGTCAGGTAAGTAATTTTTTTTTTTACTATTTTTTTTTTCTTTTTTTTACAGTAATCAGCTTGCGGTCTGTTTAGACCACACAGCTGATTACAGGGACCGTCTCCCGGCTCTGCTCTCCCCGTTAGAGCAGGGCAGGAGGTCGGTAACCGGGGGAGACCCTGGATAACGCCACCTCCATGGCGCCACCTCCATGGCGTTATTATCACAGGGCTTTCCCCGATATTTTTTTCACATTTATTTTTAGTAACTCTGGTCGGATCACATTTCCCATTACAATTATGGGAAATGCGATCTGCTTACTAAAAATAAGTGATACTTAGGGGTTGGAGTAGAATTTTATGAATTCTACTCCAATTGCCCTATAGTAACTATAGATGATACTAAAATAATGTGAAAAGGGTATGAAAATACCCTTTTTCACTTTATTTTAGTAAAAATAATGTTAATAAATAGAGCCCCATATGAGTAAATAACTACATTTTGGAGGAACTTTTTAAGTTAAGTATTTCCTGTTACTTAACAAGACTTTACTTTTGATACATATTGAATACTTTTCAATTCAATTCTACATGATGATTCTGCACTGTTGTTTTCCATATACCTATATTTGTGTTTATTATGTGGTTTTATTCCTTTTTTTCTTGTTATAATTGTTATACATATAATAAAACTAGATAACTATTATATTTAAATATTATTACATTCTGTTGTATAACATCTGACTCCTAGGGGTATATTTACTAATTGCTGGTTTTTAGAAGTGGAGATGTTGCCCATAGCAACCAATTAGATTCTAGCTATTATCTTCTAGAAGGTGCTTGTTAAATGTTAAGTAGAATCTGATTGGTTGCTCTGGGCAACATCTCTACTTTACCACTTTTGTAAATAGCACTGTCTGTTTTGTTTATTTTTCCTTTCCTCAATTTTGATACTTTTTTTTAAATTTTGCATATAAAGGTGCGTACACACGATACGATTAAAATGTTCGATATGAACGATAACGGTATCGATCATATCGTTATCGTTCATATCGTGCATTTTTCGGTGCCTCCAACCCACCAACAACCTGCGATGCGCGGGCACATATTGACAATAAAGATATCATCCATCGACCGTGCACACAGGCCAACCTGGTCGATATCGACCAAGTTACTCTAGGGACCCGCGATTGTTGATCGTGGGTCGCTAGCCTTCGTTGGTGAGTTATTGGTGTGCTGGATGATCGATATCGATCATCCAGCACACCTGGGAGATCGTTCAATGATATTGTTATCGTTGATGATCGTTCCGTGTTTAGGCACCATTAGTTTACATATAGTGTATTAGGTACTTAGGATGAGGTTTTTTTTGTCGTAAAGGAGTTAGTAGAAAGTCTCAGATAAAGATGTATCAGACCTGTTTTTCTTCTGTTTAAACAGACTGCATACTATTTCCCAATTTTCCTACTTGTTCCTCAATTTTGGGTATTACCTTGCTTATAGTGTACTAGGAATTTATGATCAGTGGAGGATTTTACCTAGGCTGCTGCCCCCCCAGTAAAATCCACCACATCAGTGAGTCAGTACTGTTCGTGACTGCACTGGCGACACTATGTCTGGCAGTGACTTCCCATTGGAAGCGCTATCTGCCAGGCACACACAGGACAGGAAGCCCGGGGAGATGTGTTTTCTCCCCCTCGGACTGCCAGTCTGGGCTGCGATTAGCAGAGAAAGGCTTCCACTGCAAGCTGCTCCTCTGCCTTTCCAACAGTTCTACACAGCTTCTAGAAGCTGCTGCCTATGCAGTCCCTAGAAACCGTTGTTATGCTAATACGCGGTGCCTCCACCACCTGTGCGCATGTGTAGTTCTCAGGACCTCATTCAGATCCGCTCGCAAGCGCTGAGCGATCACAAGCGGGTCGATGTTTAGGCCCTGCACATGCGCAGCGGCTGCACTGCGCGTGCGCAAGCCCCGGAGCGAGAGAGAAATTCTCTCGCTCCGGAGCTCACTACGAAAGGGGTGGCTGTCGATGGTGATCGACAGCTCGCCCCGTTTTGTAGGCGTGGCGGGAGGGTGGTTTCACAAATGGAGGCGTTCCTTAAGGAACGCATGCCGTTTTGTGGGCGGCCGCACTGACCTCAGCAGTGATGTCAGTGGGGAGCTTCCTGCTCGATCAGAGCAGGAAGCTCCCTGGGGCTTGCGGTTGCCGAGACCCAACCTCAAGGTCTCGTCGCAAGCCCCGATGGTCGCGATGGTCTTGACCATCAACCTGGTCGGTTGCTAAAGCTGTGGGTGGTAAACCACAGCTTAGCTAGCGACCAGGAGGCCGGACTTCAAAAGAGAAGCGGCCGCCAACATTCAGAACGAGCACTCACATTTTGCGAGCGCCTCTGAATGAGGGCCTCTGTGCATGCCAGATCCATTCCACAGGTGACAGAGGCCCTGATTCAGAGCCGGACGCTCTTTCAGAGCGCTCGCTCTGAATCAGGGCATTTTTTTTTTTTGGCCTCCTGACCAGTGACCACCCACAGCTTATGCGAGCGGCCAGGTGATGGTCGCGATGGTCGCGACCAGTGACCAGTGAGCTACGGCTCTAAATAGAGCCAGAAGCTCACCACTGAAATCACTGGTGATGTCAGTGGTGCCTCACACAAACCCGAAGGAACGCCTCCGTTTGTGTAGCCATCAGGGCCGGCCCTAGCCCACATTTTGTGGTAAGCGAGTATATTTTTTGGCACCCCCCTATGCAGTGCCCCTTGTGCCCCCAGTAGTAAGCCCCTTATATAGTGCCCCCAGTAGTAGTCCCCCTATGCAGTGCCCCCAGTAGTGGAACCCTCTATGCATTGCCCCTTATATAGTGCCCCCAGTAGTGGTTCCCCCTGTGCAGTGCCCTTGTGCACCCAGTAGTAATCCCCTTATATAGTGCCCCCAGTAGTAGTCCTCCCATGCAGTGCCCCCAATAGTGGTACCCTTTATGCAGTGCCCTTAAAAAAGTGGCCCAGTTGTAAATCCCCCCCTATGCAGTACCTCCAGTATTGCCCTTTATATAGTGACCCCAGTAGTGCCCCTAGTAGTAGTCCCCACTCTTATAGTGCCCCTAGTAGTAGTCCCCCCTAGTAGTAGTCCCCCCTTGTAGTAGTCCCCCCGGTGGAGGATCCACCCCTATGCAGTGCCCCCAGTATTAGCCCCCTCTTGTAGTGCCCCCAGTAATAGCCCCCCCTTGTAGTGCCCCCAGTAGTAGCCCCCCCCTTGTAGTGCCCCCAGCAGTAATCCCCCCTTGTAGTGCCCTAAGTAGTAATCCCCCCTTGTAGTGCCCCCAGTAGTACTCCCCCTTGTAGTGCCCCAGTAGTAATCCCCCCTTGTTGTGCCCCCAGTAGTAATCACCATTTGTAGTGCCCCCAGTAGTAATCCCCCCTTGTAGTTCCTCAGTAGTAATCCCTCCTTGTAGTGCCCCCAGTAGTAATCCCCCCCCTGCAGTAGACGTAATAAAAATAAATAAAGAACACTAACCTGAAACCCTGCTCCTGCTCCTGGTCTCGCCGCCGCTATCAGCTCCTCCGTCAATCCTCCCTGGCCGGGCCGCTTTGCATTATGGAAGAGACGTCATGACGTCTCTCCCATTACCCACTGTGGGAGCTGGAAGATGCCCGGCCCTGGCAGTGGGAGCAGCAGCCGATGAGAGTCAGTCTGACTCTCATCAACTGCTTAAGCAAACACACAGCTGCTGGCGTCGGCGACTGTGTGTTTGGCACTGTGTAGTGCTGACTGAACTTTTTTCAGTTCCAAAGGCAATAACAATTGGATCACAATGTCGAAATCTGAAATGTCCACATGAGAAACCCCGACATTCTCAGAATGTCAACATAGGGTTAGGCTAAGGAATGGGAGGGTTAGGGTTAGGCACTAGGGATAGGTTAGGGTTAGGCATTGGGGGGGGTTTGGGTTAGGCACTAGAGGGAGGGTTAGGGATAGGGATAAGGGATAGGGGGAAAATACTCACTGGAACACTGCTCCTTCAAGTGTTTGCACCGGAACTGCACCACATATGACCACCTGGACTCGTAAACACTGCTGCCGTCAGGATCAGGTAAGTGACCTCTGGGCCAACGGGGATTGTTTGTCAAAATTCTGTCATGTCGACATTTCAGAAGTGTCCACATGGTTGACGTTTCAATTTCAACCATGATGACTTTCTTATGTCAACGTTATGAATATTGATATGATGAATATCAACCTTTTCTACAACTTCATCTTTACATGGGGCCAGCAAGACCTAGTGCCTGGGCAAACTTGGTTTTCTAAGTGCCAGAGACACTGGCAGCCATATTAGCCATGCTTGGACCTGCTTTTTTATATTAACCAGTTCATTACCCTATACTCACTGCTCTGGGGTACACGGAAGAGCCCTGGTGTCAATGGTGCCAAGGCTGGTTATACCTGGGGGAGGGGCCGGCACACTTTTTTGTAGGCCTGACTCCCCTGGGGAAAGGAACGTCTATGCTGTATGGGCTCCCTCTATGGTTCCACCAGCTCAGGCTGGCAAAGTCCGCTGCTGGTTACCGCAAATTCAAAGGAGCCCACATTACCCCCACCCCAGATTTTGGGGTAACATGCAAAAAAATCTCCAGTTTTATGTAAAAAAAGAAGAAACACACATACATAAGTTGTTTCTTTGTTTTAAAACAAATATTCATTCTAAATAGCAGAATTAAGCAGACATTGTCTACCTACTTCAGTTACATCAGAAGTTGGAGAGAAGTTGGCTGGTCTGATGAGAAAGTTGGCTGGTCTAATGAGAAATATGGTTAGGTGTATGGAGTACCATTTTAGTAGGACAGACAAGTTGTACTGCTGGTAAACTAGCCACACATCTAAAAGATTATCTTTCCAACCATCCAACTAGTTAGCTGGTTGGAACGAAAATCTGGTAATGTATGTGAGTGAATGCCAATCGACCATTTGCCCCCAAATGACAGAATACAGCCAAACACTGTCATTTAGACAATTTGGCTAAATCCATTTGATTTAACCAATTTGTCTGAATGACCGTTTTAGTCCATATTCGAACACTTGGGAGCAAAAAGCCAATTATCCGTTGGCTGTTTGGAAAGATAATCTATAGATGTGTGGCCAGCTTTGATTGGACTGTTGGATGACAATTGGTCTACTGTATGACCAGCCTAGTATATTACAGGTCAGATCCAGTTTCTCTGGTTAGGACTGGTATAGATGTAGCTGTAACTGTAATAAATCTTTTTTTTTCTACTAACAATTTTATAAAATCGATAACATTTAAAAATGTTTTGAAAATTATGAGGAAATGGTACTTTACTCACATTACTTAAAACCTCTTCGCCAGGGCAAGCTCCTGTCGCAGCCACAGGCCCAGCAAGATTTTATTTGATATATGTCTACAAGAAATGTTACTTCTCAGGAGGACCCCTGCCATCAATGATAAATGGACCCCAAATTATGAAGAAAGATGAGTGGGCATAATTATCAAGTAACACATTTTTGATCTATTAAACATAATCTCTTATAAACACTATTCACAGTGATTAGATGGGACAATTTATCAAGAGACTCTTGCCAGGACAGCGCATTCAATTAGATGGTTACCAGGCATAGTGTTTTCAAAATAGTGATAGCTTCCACTATGCCGCTGCATTAGGACCCAGATGGGCCATCAGGCCGCACATGTGCTTAGCAAAAACCTTGCAACATGGGAGCAGTAGAGCTTCAGTGAATCAGGGAGGGATCAGAAGATCCCTCTCTTGCCGGATTTTCCAATATTAAGGAATGGATGGCTCCAAAATGACTGCAATGCAAGATAACATGCCAAATTAAATCTGTAGGATCACAATTTCCAAAGAATAACCAATGTCAGCTTGTTAATGTGGTGAGTTTATGGCAATACTAATAGGCTGGAATGAAGCCAGAAGCCTGTTGCTTGACCTGAGATATGTACAGCCTGATGTTTTATAACTAATGTAAACACACTTAATTTTATAATAGGTAATGATGTCAGTTGCTGTAAATAGCAGTTTCACATGGTGAGCACATCACTTGAAGGGTGATGTCAATAAACAAGTGTTTTTCTTGTGGCATTTTTATAGTCTGAGAATTTGGGTAAATGTAGTAGGTAAATGAAGGGGCAATAATAGATTACCAGAATGTGATCAGGGGTAAACTTTTCAAGAATAGTACAACATATATATTATTAATTATTGAATAGTATATGTAGGAATAGGAATAATTTTATTTGAAAATGAATTAGCGCCAGTACAAATCCTGAGCTGCCAGTTATATCTCAGCGGAATCTTGTATCTTTACTAGGTGTATGGTATTGTACAGATACAAAAACATATTTGTGACAGGATATTGTTACATACTGTACTCTTATGCAGTCTATAGATCTAGGCACTTCATTCTATGGGAAAGTGATGTACTTTTTATTTTTGTCTGTGACACTAGATGTTTCTGCTTTGTCCTGGATGAAACCAGTTATCGTTCAATGACAGTAATAATTACAACACTTACTGTACTTACACAGGAACCACATTGTGCAATAGGAACTCTTTGTCCAGGTGTCCACACTAGCCAGAGTACAGAGGAAACGAGTGCAGGCACGTAATATGTTCATATGGTAAAACACCATTACAGTGAAATGACAGCCTGGAAGAGTCATGTATGAGGGTGCAAAACTGCGATCTTGCAAAGCAAAAATTTAATTACACCGTCTTTTATATCGGAATCACATGTATTTGTGGGTAAAATGCATTCATCTGTGGGGGTGCAATTTTTTTTTATCTGACAGGAGAATCTGAGTGGATTGGGCATATATAGCCAGTAGAAATCTTTGTTAAAATGTTTATATGTTATGTGTCCAGTTTCTGTTTTTCTGTGTTTCTTTTTTTATAGAATTTGGTGATTATTATTTATTTTCTTGCAGTTTGTTTCATATGCAAAAAAAATGTTTACCAATAAAATAAATATAACACTCAATATAATGTCTTATTTATTATATTTTAATTTTAATCAGGTCCTGTGAGAAAAGAAAGAGGACCCAGGGGATGGAGTAATGGGAAAGAACAGTGTACCTGGGAATAGAGTCACAGGGCTCAGGGTGTCAAAGGAAAGAGTAGCAGGAAAGTGGGGGAGGGAGTCTGGGGGTAGAATCCCAAGGGAGAGAGCATGTATGTATGAAAATAGAAGATAACAAGGGTGCCTCCTAGTGCAATACTTATACCTCCTAGTGCAATCCTTAAAACACACTGCTATTGTGATTAGATTAATATAATAAAATATACAGCTTATCTGACAGTAAACCATCAATAGCTCCACGGATGTTTTTTATTATAATTATAATGATAATAGAAAGAGAACATATACATAGTGTAATCCTGTTTCCACTTTCATATAAATCAATGAAACATATATATAAAATAAATGGGATGCTCACCGGTTCAGGTACGGGATCCCAATGGGCAGGATGCCGACGGTCAGATTACTGTTAGTATTATGACCCTTACCCTAAGTTTCCCCATAACCCTAACCCCCTCCCCACCCGCAGCTTAACCCTAAACCTCCCCCTAGTGCCTAAACCTAACCCTTCCCCTAACCCTAAATCTCCCCTGACCATAATACCTCCGCAATCTGTCGGGATTCTGACAGTTGGGATGCCACTGTTGATATTGAGACCATTGGCATCACTGGGGAAATAGTGCTACCCCAATTTCTCTGTGGCCCAAGCATGTGGAGCAAGGAGGGGGTCTGCATGGAGGCTGCACACAGGCCCCTTCCTCACTTAATCCGCCCCTGCTCCCCTCCCAAAAGTACACACTTCCCAGCCCCTTGCACACATTTCTTTTTCAAAATAAAAATAATATCTATTACCTGCTCCTAGAGGGCTGAAGAGGCTGCAGTCCAGATGCAGTGATGTCTAATGCTAAACTCTGATCAAGCTCCTCTGCTACCCAAGTTCACATACATGATTTCTAGTTGTGGGGGGAATTGAAATGTTAGCTGAACAAAGTAATGTGTCAGCTCAGGGTCCCTTCCGCACATGTAAACGCAGATTTTCCAAGTCACACAAATGCACTGATTTTTTTTTATATGGGGAGCCATGCTGTGTGCGCGGCGAAGCCATGCACCACCGAAAAAGGGAACATGGCCTCACGGGCAGGTCGTGGCAACACAGAAAGAGGCATGGCCTTGTGGCCGAACCCCCGTGGTCCCGTCACCATGATTATTACTGGGGGCCACGGGGTTGTGGAGGTGCGGACTGCCCTGTGTGCAGTGCCGGCTCCCTCACAGTATCAGGAGCCGAGTGCTGCACTTAATTATACAGTGCAGCACCCGGCTCTTGTCACGGAGCGTGAGCCTGCACCTTGGTGTCACCCCTCGGCAGGTGACACCCGGGAGCGACCCACACTCCCCTTGTGACACCACTGGAGGGTCAATCAATAAGTAAGGTAACAACACCAATTTATGCAATGAAAGTCCTTGTTACCTTATTTATTAAAAAAAAACCATATGTGTATGTATGTATGTGTATATATATATATATATCTGCGGTGAATGGATGTCATGCACTTGCAGTGCTGAGAGAGCCTGGGGGCATCCAGTAGATGAGGGAATGCTGTGCATGCTTCCATTGTGACGAGAACAAGGGGCTTTCTACTAAAATGATTTGCAATGGGGCATGGCCTCACGTACCGCGAAGACACACACACACAGATTATATATACAGTATATATATGCACTGCATTATAGACAAGTCAGTAATGAGGGCATGATGGGACTTGTCATCCCCCTGTCCTGCCTGTCAGACCTGTTCCCCTCCATAAAGCTGAATAATAATCTAATCCTCTATGACCTGTGCAATAGGTACTTTGTCTCTCTGTCTCAACTGAAGTATGAGTTATGCATTGTAAGAGTCAGGCTATATGCCAGAGGCAGTGCAATAGACAATAAGACTGGGGTTGAAATAGGTGATATCACTTTAAGGAGCAGGTTTAAGGTAAAGGTACTTGGAGGCTGGATGCAGGCAAGACAGGAGTGGTCAAGTATTTGTGTAGCAAGTATAGGAGCCCAGCAGAACAGTAGACATGTACTGCTGCACCGAGTGAGGGAGGTGTGTGGCATTCTCAGCTGTCAGACAAGTAGGGTATAAGGAAGACTGAGCACCCAGCACAGCCCCGTCTCACTCGCTTTTCCTAGCTCTGGCGGGAACTTTCCTCCCAACTCCTTAGAGTCCAGCATGTGGCTGACAGCAGGGAGCAGGTGTTCCTAGTGGGTCTGCTGGATGGCTCTCTATGTGCCGGCATATGCAAAGTAATAGTCAGGTCACCCTGCATGATCCCTCCGTCGGCATTAGCATATTTTAACATTACTGCTCTTTCCAAAGATGCAGCTAAAAGTACAACTCTGAATAAGACCCATAATGAAGCCCCCACAATGCTGTCATATTTGTATTTTAAAGTATACCATGATTTTTTAATGTCCTTGATCACACACCAACCTCACACATATTGGAGACTAGGCAAGTATAGTTGAGAGGCAAAATTATTCCCTACTGATTATACTGTATCGATCCACATCATAGATAAGTGCTATAGGATGAGAGGTACAGAATTTAAACAATGGGCCAATGGAAATTGTTTCTTATCTATCCCCATTAATACAGCCCCTTGGATACAGATTCCACCATCTCTGACACACCCGGCGAGCTCTCGCTATCATGTTGGATAAAACACAGGACTCTCCCACACATTTCTTCCTCGCCTTCACCTCTTCTCTCTTCTACAATTCAGACTTTGTGCCAGGTCTCCATCCACACTTATTCCCACATTGGTGCACATCTCACCTGCTCCTTCTTGGTCAACTGGTGGAGAATGACGCTGTTGTCCCATTCCTCACCCTTCATGAAAGATGGACTCTGGCGAGTAGTGAGATATGGGAATACTTACAAGTGAAAATGTATACAAATTACTGGCTAAAATCCAGTATAGTTCTCTTCCTAATTTTACCACAGTCAGGCAGAGGGAAATGGGACTCACTATTTCTGACAGGCAGTGGGAATTTTTTTTCTTTATTCTCAAGTCTCCTCTCAAAGTGTATCCGTGATTGAAATGCACTTTAGATATCTCACCAGATGGTATAGGCAGAGCCGGATTTAGACCTCATGGGGCCCTAGGCAAGATACCAGTTTGGGGGCCCCCTCCCTCAAACAATTCAAAGCACTATATTTTCATTCCTGCTTCATGCCCCTTACATTATTTATTGCAACAGTAGCGACGCTGGCGCCATGTTTCTCTACGTATATGATCTCAGCTGAAGGAAGAAACATGCACCGAAAACAGCCATGACATGCATCCCTACCATAATCCTGACCCTAAGTCAACCCTAACCCCAAACCTCCCTGTCAAAACTGGATTATTGGCTGAGACAAGATAAGTTTAAAATTGAATCGCAGCGACGCCATTTTGCGAAATGGCCGCCTAAGCGCCATTTTAGATAAACTCACACTTTAGTACATGTGGCGATAATACTATTAACATCATGCGAATGCATCTGTGACCATCGCCATAAGTTACGGCGATTCACCAAAAGCCTATTTCATGACTTTACGTATTATAAAGGATATATTTCAGAAATGGCTTTACAGTATGTCAAAATTTGGAATGCATTAGATGAATAGTGCAAATGGCCACGTGACAACTAGCTTGTGTAGATAAGCTTCCTGGATAGTGTCTGTTCTCACTACAGGTGGCCTGGCTCGAATACACACCTTACATTAGCAAGCTTCCTGCAATGAAATGACTTCAAAGACTAGAGTGTTATCTTAGGTCTGTCTCTTGTAGCTGGGCTATTTGCATTCACACAAGAGACTGGGAGAATAAAGAGTTTTTCTTTTGAAGCCTGGGACAGGTGGGGGCTGCTGACAGAGGGGGCATGTGGAACTATCAGGCTCAGCATGTCACACTGCTAGATGTTGACTTAGCGAGATTTAAGTGCATCATTCCTCATACACACATTAATACGCACAATTGCGCTGTTAACTAGTCGCATATTAGCGAATGCATAGGACTTTGTATGAAACCGCTGTTTTATTAGCTTTATGCGCACGCATCTGCCCCAAGTTAACTAGCGTCCTTATATCAAACCCCGCATACTCACACATTGCATATTCACACATAAGGTTTAATAAGCTTTAAAGTATAAGATGTAAGTTTGTCCAGTTAGTATAAATGCAGTGAAAAAAAGATATTTGATAACTAAGGTTTTATACATGCTAAGAAAGCCGTGTTTGGTTTCGTACTGATGCGTACTCTTTCAACAGAATTCCGGTACTATCGGTGTGGATATCGCATCATGCATTCCCAACTTATGTACCGCAGAGACTACAAGCAACAAAATGTATATTTTATGAACAACTGTTAGGATGTAGCATGGGGGCGGGAAGGAAAAGACCCCCAGTTGTTAGAGGCTGGGCGAGTCTATTTGAACCAGCCTGTTAAATGCATTGTAACAGATGCTTCTCCCCTGGGAACCAATGATATCAGCAACAAACTTCTCTATTGTCCTGTCTATTCTGGGGGGGTATAAACATGTGTGCTCAAACACTGGGTCTTAGTCTTCTTGCTGAATGCTGACGGACGAGGGGTTTCTTGCTGATACCTAACATCTGGACCAGAGGCGCTGCGTATGTATACTGTACTTGGATCTGTATAATTCCTTTGCGCTAAATTGTACACAGATCATAGCGTGTAACTGACTGTACTTTTACTTGAATAATACTTTGTGCTTCGGAACCACATGTTCTGAGTCTGGAGCAGTGGCGTAACTAGGTGGGGTCGAGTGGGACACGTGCCCTGGGCGCCCTGGCAAGCCCAGCAGAGGGGGCACCAGCAGGGCATCACACCCACACACACGCCTGCCTTTCTCCCTCCCGCCATCATTATATCCATTCCTGACTTTAATAACGAGCAGGCAAGTGTGCTGTGCCTGCTAGCCTGCTGCTAATTTTGCTGCCTCTAGGGGGAGCTGCAGCGGAAGCGCGCAGCCCCTCACAGGCAGTCTTGTTGCTGAGTGCTCTATCCTGCTCCCTGACCAGCCTGAGACAAGCTGCCGTCTGACACCAGGTACCAAGTGTGAGGAGTGATCCTTCCCCAGCCCTCTCTGCTCACCACAGGTGGGTAATGGGGGGGGTGTTAATTTTCCATGTGTAGGGGGAGTGGAGGTTGGTGTGTGTTATTTTTTTATGTGTGGGGAGGGGGCTGCTGGCTGCATTTGTGTGAAAGAGATATGTGTGTATGTGTAGGCTGTCAGTGTATGTATATATGTGTCAGTGTACTGTATATGTCAGTGTGTATGTGTCAGTGTACTGTATATGTGTCAGTGTGTATGTATATATGTGTCAGTGTACTGTATATGTCAGTGTACTATATATGTGCATACCTCCCAACTTTTGGAGATGGGAAGGAGGGACAGGGCGCGCGCCCAAGGCCAAAAAAGGGCGGGGCTTCCGGAAAGGGGGCAGAGCCAAATGAAAATGGGGCGGAGCCTCACGGCTTCCTCCCGTTTTCGTCACTATAGGGGGCGTGCCCAGCACTCTCCGAGATGCTGGGCAGCCCCCCAGGCTCTCCCTACGCTAGTGAACAGATGCCGTGCGATGCGTCAGTGTACTGTATATGTCAGTGTACTATATATGTGTGTCAGTGTACTGTATATGTGTGTCAGTGTACTGTATATGTGTCAGTGTCAGTAGCGGCTCCAGGCACGGGCAAGCAGGTCCGTCGCCCGGAGCGCTACTGTTTCCGGAGGGCGCAGGAAACGCCCACCTCCCTCCCAGCGCTATAGGTCATATTTAAGCTCACGGGGAGGGAGCGGAGGAGGGAAGGGGCGGCAACATAGGACGGCGCTGGGCCCTGTGTATGTATATATGTGTCAGTGTACTGTATATGTGTGTCAGTGTACTGTATATGTCAGTGTACTGTATATGTGTGTCAGTGTGCTATATATGTGTGTCAGTGTACTGTATATGTGTCAGTGTACTGTATATTTGTCAGTGTACTGTATATGTCAGTGTACTGTATATATGTGTCAGTGTACTGTATATGTCAGTGTACTGTATATGTGTCAGTGTACTGTATATGTCAGCGTACTGTATATGTGTGTCAGTGTACTGTATATGTCAGTGTACTGTATATGTGTGTCAGTGTACTGTATATGTGTCAGTGTACTGTATATGTCAGTGTACTGTATATGTGTATCAGTGTACTGTATATGTGTCAGTGTACTGTATATGTCAGTGTACTGTATATGTGTGTCAGTGTACTGTATATGTCAGTGTACTGTATATGTCAGTGTGTATGTGTCAGTGTACTGTATATGTGTCAGTGTGTATGTATATACGTGTCAGTCTACTGCAGCATTTTTCAACCGCTGTGCCGCGGTACACTAGTGTGCCGCGAGCGGTTGTTTAGTGTGCCGCGCGGTCAGATCCACCGGTCAGATCTACCATACTGTGGTCCGGGCAGCGCTGAGCTCGTCTGGGAGTCTCAGGCCTCCCCGGGCCATCACCTATGCAGATGCGGCGGTGTGACATCACAGGTCAGGCACGCCGCGCCTATAGTTAGTCAGCCCGCCCGCCTGCCTGCTCCGCGGTTCCTAGAGAAGCCCTGCATGAAGGCCACCAGCACCCCCAGTCAACAGCTTGCCTCCACAGCAAGCCCCGCGACCACTAGCCAACCTGCCTGTCTCACCAGCCAGCCAGCCCTGCGGCCACCAGATCCACCAACACGCCTGCCTGCCTGACCAGCCAGCAAGCCCTCGGCTACCAGCACAGCCAGCCCCACGCCCAACAGCACCCCCAACCAGCCCTCGGCCACCAGCCAGCACACTGCACTCTGCTGACTAGGGACAGGTAGGGGCAGTAAAAAATGTAAATTTATATTTTATGTGTAGCAATGTGGGGGGTTTTTTCCTTTGGGAGCCAGCAATATCTATTTTTATTTTTTTTACTGTGGGGGTCAGCCAATGTTATTTTTTTTTCTGTGAGGGCCAATGTATGTGTTTCATTCCTATGAGGGCCATTGTATGTGAGTTTTATTCCTATGGGGGCCAATGTATGTGAGTTTTATTCCTATGGGGGCCAGTGTATGTGAGGTTTATTCCTATGGGGGCAATGTAAGTGTGTTTTATTCCTATGGGGGCCAATGTATATGTGTTTATTTCTCTGGGGCCAATGTATGTGTGTTTTATTTCTCTGGGGCCAATGTATGTGCGTTTATTCCTATAGGGGCCAATGTATGTGTGTTTTATTTCTCTGGGGGCCAATGTATGTGTGTTTTATTCCTATGGCGGCCAATGTATGTGTGTTTTATTCCTATGGGGGCCAATGTATGTGCGTTTATTCCTATGGGGGCCAATGTATGTGTTTTTTATTTCTCTGGGGGCCAATGTATGTGTGTTTTATTTTCTCTGGGGCCAATGTATGTGCGTTTTATTTCTGTGCAGGCCAATGTGTGTGTTTTTATATGTGGGAGCCAATATGTATGTTTTCCAGAGGTTATGCACGCCGCATCGCCGGATGGTGTGCCTTGGCAATTTCAATATCTTGCGTAGTGTGCCTCGAGTTAAAAAAGGTTGAAAATCACTGGTGTACTGTATATGTGTGTCAGTGTACTGTATATGTCAGTGTACTGTATATGTGTGTCAGTGTACTGTATATGTCAGTGTGTATGTGTCAGTGTACTGTATATGTGTAAGAAATGGTAGTTGCTCAGATCAGCTTAATTGCATAACACAGGTGCTTGTAAAGGGCGGGGTTTACTCTGAACACAGAAAAAAAGGAGATTTGCCCCCCAGCACACTGCAGCAAATACAATACTTAAATCCTACATGATAATAGCGATTCAGAGGTATTAGTTACATACATTTGCAAATATATGAATAAGCGCCAGGCCAATCGTCAAGGCTCCTTTATACTGGCGTCCCTAGCATTAAGGGGTTCACGTCCGAGAAGCAAGGCACCCCAAAAAAATTCCAAACAAGGACCATCCCCAGGGCATCACACGAAAAGGGAAAAAGTTGATAGTGAAGTATAAAGAAAAGATGTGTAAGTATAAATCAATAAGTGTTTTAATGAAATGAGAAAGAATTAAAATGACAAATAATATACAAACAAATAGAAAAGTGATAAAAGTATTCTATGTGAATTAAGTGGTGATGCCATGAGAAAGGCCCAGTCAGAACCCCCCCCGGGGGCCCCACTCCCAAACGCTCACCCCAAAATAATTATTGCTACATAATAGTAGCACCCACTCTGGGTCATATGATTACAATTGATGTACTGCATGATAACAGTACATATAAAAGCTGAGAGCTAACTTACCTTGGAGGTACCCCAAAAAACCTCCACATGGCACTATAAGCATCAGCACATCCTCCTAATGCTGACTGCCTTCATGCCTCTCCAAACTTGCAAAAGAAATGGTAGTTGCTCAGATCAGCTTAATTGCATAACACAGGTGCTTGTAAAGGGCGGGGTTTACTCTGAACACAGAAAAAAAAGGAGATTTGCCCCCCAGCACACTGCAGCAAAAACAATACTTAAATCCTACATGATAATAGCGATTCAGAGGTATTAGTTACATACATTTGCAAATATATGAATAAGCGCCAGGCCAATCGTCAAGGCTCCTCTATACTGGCGTCCCTAGCATTAAGGGGTTCACGTCCGAGAAGCAAGGCACCCCAAAAAAATTCCAAACAAGGACCATCCCCAGGGCATCACACGAAAAGGGAAAAAGGTAAGTTAGCTCTCAGCTTTTATATGTACTGTTATCATGCTGTACATCAATTGTAATTATATGACCCAGAGAGGGTGCTACTATTATGTAGCAATAATTATTTTGGGGTGAGCGTTTGGGAGTGGGGCCCCCGGGGGGGGTTCTGACTGGGCCTTTCTCATGGCATCACCACTTAATTCACATAGAATACTTTTATCACTTTTCTATTTGTTTGTATATTATTTGTCATTTTAATTCTTTCTCATTTCATTAAAACACTTATTGATTTATACTTACACATCTTTTCTTTATACTTCACTATCAACTTTTTCCCTTTTCGTGTGATGCCCTGGGGATGGTCCTTGTTTGGATTTTTTTTGGGGTGCCTTGCTTCTCGGACGTGAACCCCTTAATGCTAGGGACGCCAGTATAGAGGAGCCTTGACGATTGGCCTGGCGCTTATTCATATATTTGCAAATGTATGTAACTAATACCTCTGAATCGCTATTATCATGTAGGATTTAAGTATTGTTTTTGCTGCAGTGTGCTGGGGGGCAAATCTCCTTTTTTTCTGTGTTCAGAGTAAACCCCGCCCTTTACAAGCACCTGTGTTATGCAATTAAGCTGATCTGAGCAACTACCATTTCTTTTGCAAGTTTGGAGAGGCATGAAGTCAGTCAGCATTAGGAGGATGTGCTGATGCTTATAGTGCCATGTGGAGGTTTTTTGGGGTACCTCCAAGGTAAGTTAGCTCTCAGCTTTTATATGTACTGTTATCATGCAGTACATCAATTGTAATTATATGACCCAGAGTGGGTGCTACTATTATGTAGCAATAATTATTTTGGGGTGAGCGTTTGGGAGTGGGGCCCCCGGGGGGGGATTCTGACTGGGCCTTTCTCATGGCATCACCACTTAATTCACATAGAATACTTTTATCACTTTTCTATTTGTTTGTATATTATTTATGTCATTTTAATTCTTTCTCATTTCATTAAAACACTTATTGATTTATACTTACACATCTTTTCTTTATACTTCACTATCAACTTTTTCCCTTTTCGTGTGATGCCCTGGGGATGGTCCTTGTTTCGAATTTTTTTGGGGTGCCTTGCTTCTCGGACGTGAACCCCTTAATGCTAGGGACGCCAGTATAGAGGAGCCTTGACGATTGGCCTGGCGCTTATTCATATATTTGCAAATGTATGTAACTAATACCTCTGAATCTCTATTATCATGTAGGATTTAAGTATTGTTTTTGCTGCAGTGTGCTGGGGGGCAAATCTCCTTTTTTTACTGTTTATGTGTGTCAGTGTACTGTATATGTCAGTGTGTATGTGTCAGTGTACTGTATATGTGTGTCAGTGTACTGTATATGTCAGTGTGTATGTGTCAGTGTACTGTATATGTGTGTCAGTGTACTGTATATGTAAGTGTGTATGTGTCAGTGTACTGTATATGTGTCAGTGTGTATGTATATATGTGTCAGTGTACTGTATATGTGTGTCAGTGTACTGTATGTGTCAGTGTACTGTATATGTCAGTGAGCATGTCTATATGTGTCAGTGTGTTGGTGTACTGTATATGTGTCAGTGTGTGTGTATATGTCAGTGTATGTGTATATGTCAGTGTATATGTGTATATGTCAGTTTGTGTATGTGTCAGTGTGTGTGTGTATATGTCAGTGTGCGTATGTGTATATGTCAGTGTGTATGTGTCATTATGTATGTGTATGTGTCAGTGTGTATATGTCAGTGTGTGTATGTGTCAGTGTGTGTATGTGTCAGTGTGTGTGTGTGTGTGTGTATATATATTTTTATATATATATATATATATATATCAGTGTGTATATGTCAGTGTATGTATATGTCAGTGTGTGTGTATATATTTATATATATATATCAGTGTGTATATGTCAGTGCGTGTGTATATATGTGTCAGTGTGTGTGTATATATATGTCAGTGTGTGTGTGTATCTGTGTCTGTGCGGAGAGACAACGCAGGGGAAGATGATGGTGTGACTGAGAGACAATGCAGGGGGGAGCTGATCGCGTAACTGAGAGACAATGCAGGGGGGGGCGGTGATGGTGTGCTGAGAGATGGCGCGGGAGGGCGATGGTGTAGCTAAGAAGAGATGACACAGGGAGGGAGATGATGGTGTGGCTAAGAGAGGATGTAGTGAGATGATGGTGTGGCTGAGAGACACAGGGGGAAGAAAGTTACACAGGGGGAACAAGTCTGGTTGAACCGCTGTTTTATGTTTATTATTTTTTTAATACACAAACAGGCATCTTCCGTACGATGTGACCTACATGAATAGTGAATACCGACTGAAGACGCCATCGTCCCAGGGGGGATACATTTCTTCAGAAGTTCCACATTGTGAGAAACCCCCGCAAAGTTAAGGTCAGTGGCGGGCTGGGCTGGGGGGCAGGGTGCCATCTGCCCCCCGGGCCAGTACTATTTCAGTCCTCGGTGGCCGCCAACTGCCTGCAGCCGAGCGCTGCATGAATGCCTGGTAACTGGAGACAAGCTGTTGCAGCCGAAGCCAGCTGCCTCACCAGCGGCCGTACAAGGCCCTGCCCACAGAAACACCGGCGGTACCGCCCTCCCGACCGCCAGTCCACCGGCACCGAGCCGGGGCTTGCTAGTGAAGCCTTCCACTCTACACATCATATAGCGGCGCAGTGGAGTGGAAGGCTTCACTAGCAAGCCCCGGCTCTCACTGTGCCGCATAGCGCATTGGCGCCTCCGTATGATGACACCTAGGTGACGCCCCCACCAACAACACAGCCAAGCATTAGCAGGAGCCCAGCCACATTGGCTCCGTGGAGACTGCTCGACCACCTGGGTGACAGATTCTTCCTGACTCCAGTGGCAGTCCAGCTGATTAGAGTGTCATTTCCTGGTGGCTGCTTCTGCTACTGTTGATATGTAAGCACTTATATTAATTATATTTGTAAAGCAGCACTGTAGTGTGTGTGTTTGTGCATATATATATATATATATATATATACACACAGTATATATATATATATATATATATATATATATATATACTGTATGTGTGTGTATATATATATATATATATACACACACACACACACACCTACCTTAGTATAGATATACCCCTCCCCCACCCTGGCTCTTCCCCACCTTTTGTGTGGATAGTCCCACTTCCTCTTTGCTGTCCTCCTCCACCTCCTTTCCCATCACATCCATGCCCCAACACCCCCTTCCCCCCACCGCCCCCATACTAACCCCGGAGGCCAGTGTTCCTCTCCTCAGACTGTCCTGTCTCCTTCGCAGTGGGAGCCATTGGGGTCGCACACTGAGGAGACGTGACAACCTTACATAATTATTATGTAGTATATATATATATTATATATATTTATTATATATATATATACACACTATATACTGTGTGTGTATGTGTGTGTATATATATATATTTATATATCCAGCAAAGCCGGCACTCAATCCTTTAGTGTATCATGCCTCTGTGCCTTCCCTCCTGGACTTAAATCTCAGCTATGTCCAGTATACAGAAAGAAACGACGGGCGGCACTCACAGGACTTCACATCAGATGAATAAGGAGACACACCTCCCTGCCTTGATTAATCACTCTTACTTTTTGGGAGAAAACCTGGGGCCACTCACTTGGGCTTGCCCCCCAGCCTGAAAGTTGCCAGCCAGCCCCTGGGTAAGGTGCATATGGAATGTGAAAAAAGGTGTGTATGGAGCGCTAGTGAAGATCAGGTGACCACGATGTGTAAATTGTATTTATTAAAACTCTTATAAAAAATGAGAACATGCACACAGGATACAATAAATGATAAGTATCAAATCACAATAACAGAAAAAACGTGGGTAAAGAGCATCTGAGAACACCTGGAGATGTAATATGGAACTGCTATGAAAGTCCCTCTCCTAAGACGGAGCTTAAGACGGAGTCCTGCTACCTTGTATTTATCAGACGACAGCCCGGGGTGGAAGTCTCCACAGTGGTACACATGGCACCTCTGCTCTCAGTCGCAGTGATACATACAAGTGGCCCCCATACCCTCCGGCAGGATTGTTACCGGCGGCAGATATTCGGGACACTCGGGAGCGATCTAAGAGCTATACAGGTGACTGTCATTTTTTTCGCCCTAACGGGCTATTCACATCGGCCTACACTGTCTAAAGGAATACTTCCCTTCCCATAGAGGCATTCAGCCCTCGGACCAGAGGATCACATACAGAGTGTGGATATACTACAGGGCTTGGGACATGGACACTATTTAGGAGAGGGACTTTCATAGCAGTTCCGTATTACATCTCCAGGTGTTCTCAGATGCTCTTTACCCACGTTTTTTCTTTTATTGGGATTTGATACTTATCATTTATTGTATCCTGTGTGCACGTTCTAATTTGTTATAAGAGTTTTAATAAATACAATTTACACATCGTGGTCACCTGATCTTGACTAGCGCTCCATACACGCCTTTTTTCTTGTTTATCATATTAGCAGGTGCAGATTCTGCTGTAGGAGCAGCCTGTCATAATCATGTTGGCACGCCCCATTTTCAGTAGCCACGCCCCTTCTGGTAGGTGACCACGCCCATATTTTTCCTGCGCGCCTAAGGCGCGCAAGATATATCTGCCTGTGTAGTGGGATGGGGGCGCCAATCTGAAACTTGCCCTGGGCTCCGAAGACCCTAGTTACGCCACTGGTCTGGAGTCTCTATTTATTGTATGACTGCGTACGCAAATTAGCTTCATCCTTAGAGGTTTATAGGAAGGATTTTAGAAGGTACAGGCAGGGGTATATAGAGGTTCAAATATAGATTCCTTATCCCCCTAACCATAACCTCTGACCCTAACACCTTTACCCATACCACTAAACCAACACTAATAACCTATTCCCCAAATCCTAACACAAACCCCTAACTATCCCTTTCGCTTTACCCAAACCATTGCACCAACCCTATTACCCTATTCATAATACCCAAACCCGTAAACTAACCCTAATAACCTAACCCTCGTCCTTTAGTGCCTAACTCTAACCCTCCCCCCTTAGTGCCTAACCCTAACCTCCCTCAAGTTTTGCCTGAATCTAACCCCCCGTCTAGAGACTAATCCTATCCTCCCTCCTCCCACAGCCTAACTCTAAGTCCCCTTGGGGTGCCTAAACCTAACCAGTTTGGGAGCCCTCTCCCTCAAACAATTCAAAGCACTATATTTTCATTCCTGCTTCATGCCCCTTACATTATTTGTTGTGACAGTAGCGACGCTGGCGCCATGTTTCTCTACGTATATGATCTCAGCTAAAGGGAAAAACATGCCCCGAAAATGACCATGACATGCATCCCTACCATAATCATGACCCTGACTCAACCTTAACCCCAAACCTCCCCCTAACCATAACCTCTGACCCTAATACCCTAACCCATACCACTAAAACAACACTAATAACCTATTCCCAAAATCCTAACCCAAACCCCTAACTAACCCTTTCTCTTTACCCAAACCATTACACCAACCCTATTACCCTATTCATAATACCCTAACCCAAACCCGTAAACTAACCCTAATAACCTAACCCTCGCCCTTTAGTGCCTAACTCGAACCCACCCCCCTTAGTGCCTAACCTCCCTCAAGTTTTGCCTGAACCTTACCCCCCCCCCCGTCTAGAGCCTAATCCTATCCTCCCTCCTCCCGCAGCTTAACTCTAAGTTCCCTTGGGGTGCCTAAACCTAACCCCCCCCCCCCCCGCAGCTGTTACTTACCTTTCCCAGGTCTCCTTACGTTCGGGATGCCATCTGCCGGGATTCCGACAATGGTATCCCCAGTCCAGTCGGGATTCCGACGCCTGTGTTCTCTCGGCGATCGGGATTCCAGTGCCGGGGTTCCAGCAGACGGCATCCCGGTTGTTGGGATCTTAACCGCATCCCATTATGACTAAGAGAAAGAAAGGTGATTCCTTTGTGGGGGCACTCTTATATTAATCACGTTATAATTAAAACATAACTTTTAATATTATTATTTAAAAATATTTTATTAATTGCAGCAGTAGAATTTGTGGCCCATCCTAGATAAAAATGAACCATTCATTCAATAATTATTTTTGTAACTGGTTCATATAATTGGAACCAGAGACAATCATATATTGTTTCTAATAGAAAAATGAGTCACTCTATGGTGTATTAAAATAGATAAGGGTGAAAATAATTTTATCAAAATTACAATATACTTGGCATAATAAAATCACTCCTGTAGACTAGTAGCATTGTATGAACCCATCCAGGAGACTGAACATCCTCAAAGCAGACAAATGCAATACAACTTAATTAAGAGGTAAGGTACAAATGATAAGATGTATTTCTTATCAACTTATTAATCAAAATGGGTCCTGTGAGCCAGGGGCTTTCTAGATAGGAGCGGTCCCCGTGTGCAGTCTCCAACACGGGCTCCCTGCTCTCCGCCCGGCGGCCGGCAGCGCACTGAGCTGTGCGTGGCCAGCGCCGGAGTTATAGACTCTGGGCACTAGAGTGTGCCCAGAGACTATAGTGTATGCACAGGTCACCGGGAAAATGGCCGCCGCGGCCGCAGACGACGGGAAAATGGCCACTGCGGCCATTTTCCAGTCGTTTTAGAGCGCCAGACCCCCACGCTGATGTGGACTCCGGAGTAGTAAGTAATATTATGGGTGCAGGGTGTGCGGTGCGGGGCCCCCTGAACCCAGAGGCCCGTGTTCCCCGCACACCCTGCACCCATTATAGATACGCCTCTGCTGTGAGCGAGGAAACACGCTTAGTTACCCATGTATGTTTGTCAATCACAGACATTATATATCATGGTAAGAAAGCATAGATGGTTATGAAGGTTACACACTGAAATCTCAAATATCGAAATAACTAATTATGTGCACAATACATTTTGGTCATTATGCAATCTAGTATATTCAGATAATAATTTTTATGATCAACCAATTATAGCGGCCCCAAATCAACGATATTCGGGTAGAAGTCTATAGAAATATCCAATCACAAGGTTCCCAGATCTTCCCAACTCCTGTTGGCGCTGTGGATACACCAGGGTAAACCTTTCCATATTTAGTGGAGATGTCCTAAGCTCCTGGAGTTCTGGAACATGATTATTCAGATCACCACGGTGGTTGTTGGAAACTGGGCGCCATCTGACCCTGGTTCCTGGTTGCTTAATCTAATAGACTTACCTATCTCTAGAAATAAGAAGTTTCTACTTAAAAATGTTGTCAATGCAGCAAAAGCTATAATACTAGTTAATTGGAGGGCCCCTCACCCCCTCCGATAACTGTTTGGTTTCATAGAACAGATATGTACATGGATATGGAAGATCTATCTCTTTCCAGCAGGGATAGACAACAGGAGTTTGCCACCATGTGGTTTGCCTGGCTGGAATATAAAGAATCTACTGAGTATCTGGGCCATCTGTCCAGGTAGACTGGGCAGATAAGGGTACACTACATTTTTCTTTTATCTTGGTGCTATATTTTGTGGCTAACTGTTCCTATATGCAATCCGACCTCCTTCCCATTTCCCCCTTGGCCCTTTTTCCCTTTATGTGTTTTCCTACAACCCCTGTGTTCCCCCCTCCCTCTCAATTTCTGATTTTGTTTTTGATGTTTTTTCAGAAAAATGCATTCACATTGTGATTGATTTTATGCTACTTTTTATGGTAGTCATTGTCTGGCTGTATTTGTGATTGTCAATAAGCATTGATTATTTGATTATACAAAATAAAAAAGTGCTAAAAATAATTAGACTGTAATTATGCCCCAAAGCATATTGTAAAACAAACTATTATCTTACAGTAGTTAAAGTTACAACAGCCAAGCCTTACTGACATATTAATCAATTAAGAACACAAAGAATGTTATTAGATTAAGTTGAATATGACATAGAAAGTCACAATGCTTATTGTATAAAAACGATACAAAAAATTGACATACAGAAACACCAATACAAAACAGTTTCTTAAAGTAAATAGGAAAACCCCCAGAAAACTCATAATTTTCATGTAATCTGTTACCTGGAGAAGGCATTGAAAGTGAACTAAGGGCCTGATTCAGAGCCGGTCGCTATTTGCGCTCGCTCGTCCAGAAAATAGGGGTGGCTATTCAAATGAACCATTCGCTGTTTGCGGTCTGTTCCCGCCTCTAGGTCTGAACGAGCGAACAAAACTTGCGGTCGTTTTTTGGGAAACTACGCCCCCTGTCCACTCGCATCCAACCTCATGTCCGCTATTTATTAGATTAATCGAGTACATCGAACAGGGTATGAGCTGCTCGCTATGCTTGTGGTTGGTTTTTGCTACCACAATTTTGCGAGCAGTTCTGGCTAGAAAATAACCCAGTGACGTGGTCAATGACGCTGCTGTTTTAAATATGCACACCCATAAAACGCCCGTTTTGACCTTTAAGTACGCCTGCGTTCGGATCTCCACTCCCCGTTTTCAAGCACCTTCCCCTGTTACCACCCACATATGCCTCATCCTGTCACTCAAATTAGCAGGCAATCGCTATTTTGCGAGCACATGAATTTCGTCCGCACTGACTGGTTCGCGCATGCGTATAACGATCCGTACGCATGCGCAGTTGGGCAAACATCGCTCGGAGCGAACGAGCTGCCACTTACGAGTGGCTCTGAATCAGGCCCTAATTCATGTAGCTGCCTAACTCCTGCAAAACTGTTAATTTAAATTCCTAACTCTTATGGTGCATACACATGGTCAGATTTAAAGGACGATTTAAACGATAATGATATCGTTTGATCGTTTAAATCATCCTTTTGTTTGCCCCCCTCAAACGACCAAACGATGCGAGGCACGGATGGTCAATATCGATATCGACCATCGCCTGTGCATGCAGGCCAACTTGGTCGATATCGACCAGGTTAGCCTGGTTACTATAGTGACCCTCGATCATTGACTGAGGGTCGTTATAGTAGCTGGGGGAATGGTACATGTGCTCGATAACGATCATCCAGCACATGTAGGATGTTCAGAAAACAATATCTGATTGTTTTCTGATCTGACCGTGTGTACGGTCCATAACAGTGACATCTTACCCTTCAGTCCATGCTGAGTTATTTTTTTGAATGCGACACCAACTTGAGACATCTGGGTTTTGTTTTATCTTCTGTCTGCTCCCATATTAGATTATCATGTAACAACCTAGCCTGTTTACTGACATTGCTTTGCAACTCCCTTGTCTGCTTGAAAACAACCACTGTGGACTCAATACTGACTTGTCGTTAGATCATGTCTGTCTCACCCCTATTAGTTGTTCCTGCTTTGCCATAAATCTGACCTACATCATTGTAGTTGCTCACCATTCATTGCTATATTGAGGTCCAACATTAGAAAAGAAGGTAACAAGATATAGTTATTGCTTTTCACACATATTTTGTTAATTAATTCTATAACTGGGATATACTGTAATTCTTAGGAACATAACAAAGTATACTAATAAGTGCATTAAACTGAATAGGAGTTTCTGTATATATGCATAGAAAACAAGTCTATGTTATATAAATTATTTTGGAAGATATTTGGTCTCTGGGCCTGATTCAGACCCTCTCGCGAGCGCTAAGCGCTCGCAAGCGGGTCGATGTTGGCCCGGTGCGCATGCGCGAGACCCGGAAAGCGACGGGCAAGCCGTCGCTCCGGGTCTCGCTACAAAGGGGGCATGCTGTCGATGGTGAGTGACAGCACGCCCCCTTTGGTGGGCATGCCGGGGGCGTGGCTGCCCAGACGGAGGCGTTCCCATGGGAACGCCTACCGTCTAGGGCCGGGCCCACTGACATCACAAGTGATGTCAGTGGGAGTGCTCTCGGCTCTGATACAGTCGAAAGCACTCCAGGGCTTGCGGCAACGAGACCCTACCACAAGGGTCTCGTCACAAGCCCGATGGTCGTGATGGTCTTGACCATCGCGACCATCTTCCTGGCCGCTCTAAAAATTAAGAGGGACGGCCCTGATTCAGAGCGAGCGCTCTGTCAGAGCGTCCGGCTCTGAATCAGGGCCTCTGTCTCTTCTTGATAAAGCTGGTATCTATGTTTTATAACTGTGATGAAACTGGTTTCACTCATAACAAATATCTACAGAGATCTCATCAAACAAGGAGTATAAAATCTAGTAATTTACTTTATTATGCTCCTTATATAATAAATATATAATGCACTGTGCTGGCCATAACTACTGCATGTGTACTGAAATGTTTCTGTCTATCTATGGTAACTTTGATTAATTTTGCACTTACAGTGCATCCGGAAAGTATTCACACCGCTTCACTTTTTCCACATTTTTTTATGTTTACAGCCTTTTTCCAAAATGGAATAAATTCATTTTTGTCCTCAAAATTCTATACACAATACCCCATAATGACCACGTGTAAAAAGTGTTTTTGAGATTTTTGCAAATTTACTAAAAAAAAAAAAACCTAAGAAACAACAGGTACATAAGTATTCACAGCCTTTGCCATGAAGCTCAAAATTGAGCTCAGGTGCATCCTGTTTCCACTGATCATCCTTGAGCTATTCCTACAGCTTAATTGGCGTCCACCTGTGGTAAATTCAGTTGATTGGACTTGATTTTGAAAGGCATACACCTGTCTATATAAGGTCCCATACTTGACAGTGCATGTCAGAGCACAAACCAAGCATGAAGTCCAAGGAATTATCTGTAGACCTCCGAGACAGGATTGTCTGGGGAAAGGTACAGAAAAATATCTGCTGCTTTGAAGGTCCCAATGAGCACAGTGGCCTCCATCATCCATAAATGGAAGAAGTTTGGAACTACCAGGACTCTTCCTAGAGTTGGCCGCCCATCTAAACTGAGCGATCGTGGGAGAAGGGCCCTAGTCAGGGACGTGACCAAGAACCCAATGGTCACTCTGTCAGAGCTACAGCATTCCTCGGTGGAGAGAGGAGAACCTTTCAGAAGGACAAGTATCTCTGCAGCAATCCACCAATCAGGCCTGTATGGTACAGTGGCCAGACGGATGCCGCTCCTTAATAAAAAGCACATGGCAGCCCTCCTGCAGTTTGCCAAAATGCACCCGATAGACTCTCAGACCATGAGAAACAAACTTCTCTGGTCTGATGAGACAAAGATTGAACTCTTTGGCATCAATGCCAGGCGTTATGTTTGGAGGAAACCAGGCACCGCTCATCACCAGGCCAATACTATCCCTACAGTGAAGCATGGTGGTGGCAGCATCATGCTGTGGGGATGTTTTTCATCAGCAGGAACTGGGAGACTAGTCAGGATAGAGGGAAAGATGAATGCAGCAATGTACAGAGACATCCTGGATGAAAACCTGCTTCAGAGCGCTCTTGACCTCAGACTGGGGCGACGGTTCATCTTTCAGCAGGACAACGACCCTAAGCACACAGCCAAGATATGAAAGGAGTGGTTTTAGGACAACTATTGAACATCTCTGGAGAGATATGAAAATTGACGCTTCCCATCCAACCTGATGGAGCTTGAGAGGTGCTGCAAAGAGGAATGGGCGAAACTGATCAAAGATAGGTGTGCCAAGCTTGTGGCATCATACTCAAAAAAGACTTGAGGCTGTAATTGCTGCCAAAGGTGCATCAACACCTTGCTTTTTTATATATACTAATTGTTCACATTATCTACTGTATCTTTGTACAGAAATCTGTATGTATGTTAGTAACATTCTTTTAACCTCTATTTTTCACTGTACCATTCCTAGTGGATGGATTTTTTATTACAATAATAATAAATGTCAAGTTTAAATATATTATTTTTGTATTTGTGCGCTCACCATAAACAACCCCTAGCTCTCCTTACTAAACATAATCTAATTTAGTTGGATTAGGGTAGCACCCTCATCATTGAACACCATTGGTTGGCAGTTATTATGGGGCTCTATATGTGTTCATAACAAGCTATTTATTGGAGTGTGCAGGTATATTCTTTCTCTCTAATAGTGGTCTGATGCCAAACCTGGGCGGATTGAAGAAGTCGGCCTCCTATCCTGGTAGCGCCCAGGGAGAGGCCTGCCCCGTCAGGCTGCAGTCTTGTCCACAGGGCCGGTTCTAGGGGTGGGCGACCCATGCAATCGCATGGGGTGCTCCGTCCTGATGCGGGGCGCTCCGCCATGATGTTGAAAGCCATGCTGGGATCAAGTGGCTGAAGCCGTGCTGGGATTCATGGCTGAATATAGACGCCGCAGAGCGCAAAAAGGGAGATCAATGGCGGAGGGGGAGGAGCGAAGACCTCCCAAAGCAGGAGAGAAGAGCATCGCGGCAATGGTCCCGGCGGCCGCGGAAGAGGCCAGAAGATGCAGCGATCAAGAGAGAAGATCGACAGAGGCTGGATGAAGAGCAGAAGAGGCGGCGCCGCTGGCCATGATGGGCCAGCTGCAGAAGAAAGAAGCTGAGGACCGGAGAGGACTGCAGGGACTGGAAAGAAAAATAGCTAACAAAGCTCCCCTCGCAGCCTTTTCCACCGTACTGGTAGGCGGCCTTGGGCCACCGGTATTTAACTAGGCCTGTGGGGTACAATCAGGCATTAGGGGTGTGGTCAAATAGGTGGGCATTAGGCCCAGGCGCAGTAGTGTGCATTAGAAGTTATTTGCCCCAATTAGGTGCAAGTGACCTGTGTAATAGGCCCAGGTCACTAATGGAGAAAGTAGGCGGGCAGCCTGCCCGAGCCACCAGAACTATATAAGGTGGTCTGGGAACTAGGCCCAGACCACTAAGTAAGCCCCTCAGTCAGGCAAGCCCGTAGGCCCAGGTCATTGAGGGTGAGCCCCACAGTAAGGCACGCCCATAGGCCTGAGCCTCCAATACAGTGGATCTGGGCACTAGGCCCAGATCACTGAAAGTGTGCCCACCATTAGGCATGAGCCATCATTATGTAAAGAGACTCTGGGCATTAGGCCCAAGTCTCTCCTGTGCCCTGCAGTAGGCAGGCATAAAGCCTGAGCCCATTGAGAGTGGTACTGGGTAATAGGCCCAGACGGAATCGGTATGAAATACCGCCGGTCGATTCCCGGCAGTGCCTGGCCGACCAAAGCAGAGTTCCCGGCAGCGGAAGCCCGACAGCGCTGGAAATCCCGATCGTCGATAGGTAAGTACTGACTAACCTAACCCCCTAACCCTAACCAGCCTTAGGGGTGCTTAACTCTAACCCCCCCAAGTGCCTAACCCTAATCCCCCATCTAAGTGCCTAACCCTAACACCCCCTTCCCTGCTGCCTAAACCTAAGTCCCCCAGGGGGGTGCCTAACCCTAAGTCCCCCCCGGGGTTGCCTAACCCTAACCCTCCCTCCCCCTAGCCTAACCCTCCCGGGGGGGTGCCTAACCCTAAGTCTCCCCGGGAGCCCTAAACCTAACCCTTTCCCCCACGGCTGTCCACTCGCGGCGCCCGGCGTCGGGGAAATGTCAGGCGTCTACATCTAGATGCCCGGCATTTCACCCTCGCCAGGATATGACAGTCGGTATTAAGGCAGCCGGCTTCCCGATTGTATACCGGCCCAGACCACTGGTATAGTAAGTAGGTAGCCTCCTGTGTAATTGTATAAGAGAGACGTGAGTTGCTGTACAGCACTCACACCTCTTATACAATTACACTCACCTTCCAAATACCCCGTAGAGAGCTGTCAGGCTCCCACCAAAAGATTGTATTTCCCAGTCACCTAGGAGAGGAGCTGGCCAACTCTGGGTAGGCAGGATTAAAAGAGACAGTACTCTGGTTATAAATCCGTGGTAACTTTTGTATGCTTTAACTGTCCTTGAATTATTTTGTGTGTCGCCATGCAGAGTAGGTTGATGTAGCCCTATTACCGGAGGACACTTTCTATTGTCATCAAATATGGTTTTCTATGTTATTATTAAAAAACACATTTTATAACTTATTATTTGGTAATATAATGTACCTTAAAGGAAGTATATAATATAGTTAAATATGATTGCATTATAAGTGATGTCACTGATTACATGGCTCAGAGAAGTAAATATTATAATGGGGGGGTGCATTTTGAATGCTCACACTGGGAGCCAGATTAGCTAGAATCTGCCCTGCTTATCCGTAGACTTGGCTGGTGGAAGCTCAGCCACCAGATAGCGTACCCAGCAAAATTTTGATAGAACCTCAGACCATGGTGACATTGATGGAGCTTATAACTTTGGAGGTGCTGCTGGTAAGTTGCAGCAATCAACATGCTAATACGCAGGCAAACGGCCGATTGTTGCATTCTGCGCATTGTGCATGTGCATGCATCACTGTGTGCGTGTGCGAACTAGCTATTGTGATTGGGACTGCGATCACAGAGGCTACGCAGATCCGTAACAGAGTGATTGACAGGAAGTGCGTTTGCGGGTGGTGACGGCGGTGGTCGTGCAAACGCAGATGTGCCAGTGCGTTTCAACGCCATTGCAGGAGCATGCATAAATTATCCACTGCGATAGCCTACGCAGCCTGAGGTCTGATAGCGTGCATGTGAAGTTAGCAATTTCTGAGTAAGATCAGGGCTTGTGCAAGTGTGCGTAAGGCTGCAATGGTACTCGATTGTACCAACGGCTTTGCAGTCTTGCTAAACATTACGGATGTGTGGTAAGCAAAGTGGGCATCCCTGTGCTGTACTGCTATCGCAAAGTATTAGCAATGAATTAGCATATAGGGTAGTCAGACAGACTCAAATTGGCTGCTGCTGCTGCACACATATCATCGCCGCACGGCTGCAATGTGTGTGTTAACCAGCAGCCAATGAGAGCCAGACAGACTCTCGTTGACTGCTGCAGCGCCCACTGCAAAGCAAGGCTGGAGATCACTCATGAGCTCCGCCTTTCGGCTTTTGCAGTGGGTAATGGGAGAGACGTCATGACGTCTCTCCCATAATGCAGAGTATGCCAGCCCTGGAGGACTGACGTGCGGCGGCGGTGACGGCGAGAGCAGTGGCCGGAGCCGGAGCGTGGATTCAGGTTAGTGTATTTTTAATATTTTTTACTTTTGTGTCTGCACTACAGCGGTGGGGGAGGGGGCTACTACTGGAGGCACCATTACTGAGGGGGACCTCTACTGAGGGTGGGGCACTACAGGGGACTACAACTGGGGGAGGGGCTACTACTGTGGGCACTGCATTGGGGTGGGGAAACTACTACTGGGGGCACTAAATACGAAGGACCACTACAGGGAGCACTGTATAAGGGCACTGGATAGGGGGGATCACTACTTGGGGGCTGCATAAGGGGGACCACTACTGGGGGCACTGCAAGGGGGTGGACTACTGTTGGGGGCACTATATAAGGGGCTTACTACTAGGGGACCAATACTGGGGGCACTAAATAGGGAGGACCACTACAGGGGGAATTATATAAGGGGCTGACTACTAGGGACCACTACTGGGGGCACTAAAGAGGGAGGACCACAGGGGGCACTATATAAGAGGCTTACTACTAGGGGCACTGCACTGGGTGGACCACTACTGGGGGCACTAAATAGGGAGGACCACTACAGGGGGCACTGTATAAGGGGTACTGGATAGGGGGGATCACTGCTGGGGGCCTGCATAAGGGGGACCACTACTGGGGGTACTGCATGGGGAGGACTACTGCTGGGGGCACTATATAAAGGGCACTGCATAAGGGAGTGCCACTACTGGGGACACTGCATTGGGGGACTGCTACTGGGGGCACTATATAAGGGGGACCACTACTGCGGGCACTGAATAAGGGGGACTAATGAGGGGCTGCATAAGTGGGACCACTACTGGGGGTACTGCATAAGAGGAACTAAAGGGGGACTGCATAAGGGGGACCACTACTGGGGGTGCTGTATAATGGGCACTACTATGGGCCTGCATAAGAGGGACCACAACTGGGGACATTGCATACTGGGGGTACTGTATAAGGGGCACTACTGGGATTAAGGTGCATATGGAAAGGAATGTTCAGAGTGACGATAAAGGGGTGTGTGCCATGTTGACACGCCCCATTTTTAAGTGACCACATCCATTTCTTTGCCCATAGGAGGGGAGGGGGGGCTCCATTTTTAAATTTGCCCTGGGCTCCAAATACCCTAGTTATGCCACTGGTAATCAGCCAGCAAGATGACAAGTGACCAGCCGGTGAGTATTCACTCCATTTTGTCCTGTCTTTCCCTATCCCTTAATCCTGCCAGGCGTTGCAGTCCTTGTACGCTGGTCCATGGACAAACTACGTCACCTGGATGTGTGAGTGCTCGATAGGTGAACTCAGAGTGGCCGAGGTGCTTGTGATGACCATTTATCGCCATGGTTGCCAACTTTCTGGTTGCCCCTTCCAGGAAGGAGCAGCCAGATGGGCAGGGGGCATGACTGGCAAAAGGGGGCATGGTCGGCAGATGATGGTCAATTGTGGATGGGGTGGGGGCGGGGCCACACAATCATGTAATTTTGGCCCCGTCCCTGCTACACAATGCTGAAATTACGCAATTCAGCGTGAATCGCATCACCGCCCACCCTGCTGCGAGGGTTTCACAGGTAAGTGCGGGTGGGGGGGGCAACCGGAAGGGTTGCCTGCCTTTCCAGGGAACCAGGAGCGGTACCCAATTTTTGGAGGTCTCCCGGCTGAATCGGGAGGGTAGGCAAGTATTATTTATCCATATTGGTTAAGGATGCCATCACCCCCAAGGTTTCTACCTATCCAGCAAAGAGAGCAGCAGCACTGATTTTTTTTTATTCTCATTCCAGTGATGACAATCCTGTGTGTCCTCAGAGGCTCATTGTGCTGTTCCATAGCTAGCTATGCATGGAGGTGCAGATCCCCACAGGAATCTCTGCTACTTATACAGTCTCTCTCAGGACTGCTGTCTCTCATTCTATTCTCAGACCACTGAGTTCCCTACAGGCTGGGTATGTAGAAGGGGAGGAGTCTCCAACAGTGATCATTTTCATTTTAAAATGCCAAACTCCTGATTAAAACTGTATACATTATGATAGAGAAATAATAACTAAGGAGTGTGAATGGCTGGCTAGTGAGGGGAGGTAAAGGCTAGAATTTTTATTGAAATTTTTCAATTTAAATTAAGAAGCCTATTTATTTTATACATCTGTACAATATGGATGTAATCAAACTCTCTGTCCTACCAGAATAAGCCCTAGGTTTTACTAAGAACACCAATCATTCCACACATTGTACATCAAAAGGGACACTGAATAATTACTTATTAGACACTCCATAAAATATATTTATTGTATCATGTGCCTAGAACTGTGAGTTATAGGGATGGAGGACACTACCTCACTTCTTCAACCCTCTCCATATGGTTTACCTAGTCTATTTAGCAGTCTCTCTGAGGACAGCTGTCTCTCAGTGTCCTTCAGTCTCTCTCAGTAGTCAGAACTGCTGTCTCTAAGTCTCTCTCAAGTGTGCTGTCTCTAAGTCTTCCACAGTACTGCCTGATTCAGTACCAATCGCAAGTGCAAATACGGACACAGATCGAGTGATTGTTTGACATTGCGCATGCATATAAGCAGCATTACGTGTGCGCTGTGATTGCATTGTAATGACGGATGCACAGAACAATCCAGCACAAAGTGAGTGACAGGCTGTCAGCATTTAGGGGTAGTGATGGGGGAGTGGTCTGAAAAATGCAGCCATTTAATAGGCATGCATAAATTATCCACAGCAGTTTGAGAGCTCTCTGTGTGCAAGCAGACTTGTAGTGTCTGCTGCTGGTCAGACCTGCTGTAAATGCTGCATGCGTGGCCAATGTGCATCGATGGTACCGATGTTTACACAGAAGAGAAAGACTGGATGGATATGAGAAAGCAGCAGTGGGTGTCTTTATGCCGGTTGAGCTTTGGTAAGTATTTGCATATTTTAGCAGCTGCATACCATATGGATTTGCAGCTGTGATTGCAATTGCGAACCGTACTGAGGGCCTGATTCAGACCCGCTCGCGAGCGCCGAGCACTCGCAAGCGGGTCGATGTTGGCCCGGGGCGGATGCGCACGATGGACCCGGCTCTGTCGTGCGCATGCACGAGACCCGAAAAGCGACGGCCAAGCCGTCGCTATGAGTCTCGTACCAAAGGGGGCGTGCTGTTGATGGTGAGTGACAGCACGCCCCCTTTGGTGGGCGTGCAGGGGCGTGGCTGCCCAGACGGAGGCGTTCTTATGGGAATGCCTACCGTCTGGGTCCGGCCCCACTGACATCACAAGTAATGTCAGTGGGAGTGCCTTCGGCTCTGATAGAGCCGAAAGCACTCCAGGGCTTGTGGCAACGAGACCCTACCACAAGGGTCTCGTCGCAAGCCCGATGGTCGCAATGGTCTTGACCATCGCAACCATCTTTTTGGCCACTCGCTATAGCTGTCGGTGGTCACCCACAGCTATGCGAGCGGCCAGGAAGCCGCTCTAAAAAAGGAGAAGGACGGCCCTGATTCAGAGCGAGTGCTCTGTCAGAGCGTCCGGCTCTGAATCAGGGCCTGAATCAGGCCCTCTATCTCTATTAAGACTGCTGTCTCTCCTGAGGACTGCTATTTCTTTGTTTCTCCCGGACTGCTTTCTTTCAGCCTCTCTCAGGGCTGAGGTCTCCGAGGACAAGGCATGCACGCAGGTGGGGTTTCTGAGTACCCAGAAACTCCACCTGATGGACCAAAATTGTTTAATGAGACGGAGACAGCCTTGTCTGTCTCCGTCTCTATGCACCTCTCTGCCGGGCCAGCTGACATTCCTAACACCGCTAACACCGGCTGCCGGCACAGGCTTTTCCTATATCTGTGCCGGCTGCCGTGCTTCCTGGATTTGCGTTCCACTGTAGAACGCAAACAGAAAGCTGTCATCTGCTCAGGCTAGTGGACCTTTCAGAGTGCCGGCCCGTTAGCCTAGAGCAGCATTGGCCGCGTCAGTGTGTGGAGCTTGTGCTCCTACCAGGGAACCTATGCATGGGCAGAGTGTGGCACTGTTAGCAGGGGTGGTCTGTTTGCGCACAAGACCACCCCTTAGCTGTGTGGGGCCGAGCACCTTGCAACATAGACCTCATTTGGGAGCCGGACTGAGGAGCGGGCCACCCACAGTGATCACATCGCTCCTACTTATCCTCCTCAGCTCCCCTTTCCAGCGATCCAGCGCGGTCTGCCCACTGCCAGCACAGTCAACTCAGCACAGTGATCCTGGACCCTGCGGCAGCTGCACTGGAACAGCATGACCCGGAGCTCTACATTTAAAGGTAAGAAGTCCGGAGGTCCTATTTGCAGCTATATCACTGACTGTCTATCCAGCTGTGATGAGACTACAAGTCGCAGCACACTTTGTCAACTGGATGTGCTGGGACTTGTAGTGCCATCTTGTGGTGAACCCTCTATATTCACTCTTGTGAAGTCTTCTCTTGATTGGTGACTTTGACACATATACACCTACCTCCTGGAGAGTGTTCTTGATTTGGCCAACTGTTGTGAAGGGGTTTTTCTTCACCAGGGAAATAATTATTCTGTCATCCACCATAGTTGTCTTCCGGGTCTTTTGGTGTTGCTGAGCTCTCCGGTGCGTTCTTTCTTTTTAAGAATGTTCAAACAGTTGATTTGGCCACACCTAATGTGTTTGCTACTGTATCTCTCTGATGGGTTTGTTTTGATTTTTCAGCCTAATGATGGCTTGCTTCACTGATAGTGACAGCTCTTTGGATCTCATATTGAGAGTCGACAGCAAATGAGTCCAAATGCAAATGTCACACCTAGAATCAATTCCAGACCTTTTACCTGCTTAATTGATAATGAAATAATGAGGGAATAGCCCACACCTGTCCATGAAATTGCTTTTGAGTTGATAGTCACATTACTTTTGGCCCCTTAAAAAGTGGGAGGCACATATAGAAACCATTGTAATTCCTACACCGTTCACCTGATTTGGATGTAATTACCCTCAAATTAAATCTGAAAGTCTGCAGTTAAAGCACATCTTGTTTGTTTAATTTCAAAGCCATTGTGGTGGTGAATAGAGGCCCAAATATGAAAATTCTGTCAATGTCCCAATATTTATGCACCTGACTGTATATATATATATATATATGTATATATATATATATATATTGTGACACAGTCAGGTTAGGGGTCCCTCTCCTGGGGTAGATGGACTCCCTCTTTACACACACAGCAGCCGTAGAAACAGGATACAAGTCTGGGGTTCTAGTACAAACTGGTCGGCGCCAGTCTTTATTGTGCCAAATTAATATAAACATAAACAAAACATAAACATAAGTCCTAGCCCGGCTGGGCACTAGCTACACAGCAGATTCTCTCTCTATAATAATGGTAGGGTCTATTGCCCTCACCATCAACAAAACACGTGCACAGTACTTACAAGGAAAGTAACCAAGTGTCTCTGAACAGGCTAGTCTGCCTGCTCTCCCAGGTGTGAGACACTCAGCCACAAACAAACCCAGCTTATATTAGCCATTTCCAGTTGCAAGCCCTAATGAGCCTGTTACCAGGCTGAAAGGCCCAAAACCTGGAGTGGCCTATGGATGGAGCCCTCCCTCTCCTCACACCAACACCCTCAGGACCCAAACTGGCTTTTCTCTAAAGCCGACATTTCTAGTCTGTTTTTCCAAAACAGACTTCTCCCGGGGGTTTCAGAACACATATGACAGGAACCTAGGACATACATAGAAGCCATTCCTCACTTCACCAGTGCTTCTATCACATATCCCCCCCTTTGTTTCTACCTGTGGGGTGGAACAACTGCAACCCCCAAACAATGGACATGTGACAAAGCATCAGCATTGGCCAGCTGGCTTCCTGGCCTGTGTTCCACTGTAAATTTAAAGGTTTGTAATGCCAAGAACCATCTCGTTATTCTCGCATTACTGTCCTTGTTTTCTGACATCCACTTCAGATGGGCATGGTCAGTGATCAATCTGAACTTTCTTCCCACCAAGTAGTACCTGAGAGTCTCTAACGCCCACTTTATGGCCAATGCTTATTTCTCGACCATAGCATAGTTTCTTTCATGTACATTTAATTTCCAGCTTAAGAAGAAAATTGGGTGTTCTTCACCCTCTTTGCTTTGGGACAGGACCGCTCCGATGCCTATATCTGATGCATCAGTTTGTACAACAAACGCTCTGTCAAAATCAGGGGTCATCAGAACTGGTTGGGTACATAACACTATTTTTAACTCCTGGAAAGTCTTCTCTGCTTCAGGACCCCATTCCACCATGACTTTCCGTTTGCCTTTGGTAAGGTCAGTCAGTGGGACTGCAATGGTGGAAAAATTGGGTCTAAACCTCCTATAATACCCGGTGATCCCTAAGAAGGCTCTCATCTGCTTTTTATTCAGGGGTCGTGGCCAGTTTTGGATTGCCTCAATCTTATTGAGCTGTGGCTTTATCAAATCTGTGCCAATGGTGTACCCAAGATATTTTACTTCTTCCATCCCCAGACAACACTTTTTTGGGTTGGCTGTCAAACCTGCCTTATAGATGGAGTCCAAAACTGCTTGTACTCTGGGCAAGTGAGACTGCCAATCAGGACTATGAATGACCACATCATCCAGATAAGCAGCAGCATACTGTCTATGGGGCCTTAGAATCCTATCCATCATTCTTTGAAAGGTAGCACGTGCCCCATGTAGCCCAAAGGGCAACATTTTGAATTGAAACAACCCCTCTGGTGCAGAAAAAGCTGTCTTTTCTTTGGCATTCTCAGTTAACGGCACTTGCCAATACCCTTTGGTTAAGTCAAGAGTAGTTAAATATCTGGCTGTCTCCAGCCTTTCAATTAGTTCGTCCACCCTAGGCATAGGGTAGGCATCGAACTTTGACACACTGTTCAATTTCCGGAAGTCATTGCAGAATCGCACACTCCTGTCGGGTTTTGGAATGAGCACAATGGTACTTGACCACTCACTATGCGATTCTTCAATTACACCCAACTCTAACATTTTTTTAAATTTCCTTCGACACTGATTCTCTTTGGTCTTCTGGTAACCGTGGTTTTCCTTGGTAGGTCAGAAAACAGCACCCTATTTCTGATCAGAAATTCCTTAACTTCCTGCTGTTGACTGGCTGACAGGGTTTTTGCCACTGTCACTTCGGGTACCATGGGCCCTGGGTTTACTGGAGGGGCTCGGACGGCTGACAGTGCTGCTCTATCCTTCCAGGGTTTGATAAGATTTTCATGGTATATCTGTTCTGGCTTTCTGTTCTGGCTTTCTTTTCTTTATAATTGACCTGCCCCACTTCTTCTAAGATTTCAAAGGGTCCTTGCCATTTAGGCAAAGTTTACTTTCTACTGTGGGAACCAACACCAACACTCTGTCCCCAGGAGCAAAGTTGCATAAGCGAGCATTGCGGTTGTATACCCTCTGCTGTGCCTGTTGGGCCTGTTCCAAGTGCTCTCTTACTATCGGCACCACAGCAGCAATTCTTTCTTGCATTTGAGAAACATGACAATAACTGTTTTATACGGACTGGACTACCCCTCCCATGTCTCTTTGGTAATGTCAAGTAACCCCCTTGGATGTTTCCCGTACAACAAATCAAAAGGGGAAAACCCTGTGGAGGATTGGGGAACCTCTCTTATGGCCAACAGCAAATAAGGTAATCCCAATCTCTACCATCTTTGTCCACTACTTTCCTTAGCATGTGTTTTAAAGTTTTATCAAACCTCTCCACTAACCCATCGGTCTGGGGATGTTACACAGAGGTTCTTAATTGGTTAATTTTAAACAGGCGGCATAACTCCTTCATGATTTTTGACATAAATGGGGTACCTTGGTCAGTCAGGATCTCCTTAGGTATTCCGAAACTGCTAAAGACATAGACTAATTCTCTAGCAATGGTCTTGGTTGACGTATTGCGTAATGGTATCACTTCCGGGTACCTGGTAGCGTAATCCATTATCACCAGAATATATTGATGGCCCCGGGCAGATTTAATTAATGGCCCAACCAAATCCATAGCTATTCTTTCAAACGGAACCTCAATAATGGGTAACGATACCAGGGGACTTTTGAAATGTGGCCTTGGAGCATGATACTAACATTCAGGGCAGGATGCACAATAGTCAGATACCGCTTTATGGATCCCGGGTCGAAAAAACCTCTGCACAATTCGCTCAGTAGTTTTCTCTACCCCTAGGTGGCCTGCTGTTATATGACCATGGGCCAGATCTAACACTGTTCTTCTGTATGCTTTAGGAACTATTAATTGTTCCACAATATCTTCGCCCTTCTTAGTCACCTGGTACAACAAATCCTGACATACTGCCATGTGAGGATATGACAAAGGACTATTGGGGTCTATGGGTTTACCATTAATCACCTTGACATTCTCCCTGGCTTTTACCAGAGTAGGGTCATTCAACTGCTCCACGGCAAAGACCTCTCTTCTGACCCCAAGATCAGGCAGGCGGGCCATGGGCTCAATAACCCTCCCCACGTCAGTGGGAGGCACACCACTTGGTGAGCCACCATCATGCTCCGCATTCTCTAGTTTTCCAATCATACTATAAAAAGGGAACATCTCTGACTCTGCTACTACGTCAGAAACCCTCTCAAATGAGTCAGGGTGATTTACCTCTGTGCAAAATCTGCTTTCCCACAACTTCCAGAAGTGAGCAAAGTCTCTCCCCAATATTGCATCATACATTAAGCCCTGTACCAAACCCACAGAGACTACCGTGGAACCACACAGTGTTTCTATGTTCACTTATGCAGTAAAATAATACTGGGTATCCCCATGTATGCAGGTCACACCAACAGTTTTCCAACTCACGCTTCAAGGGGTTCACCAGTTCAGCCTTCACAAGTGTAACCAGGCTACCAGAATCTAACAGAGTCTCTACTCGGTTGCCTTCTACAGTGAGTATACACATGTGCTTATCTGTCTCAATCTGCCGGTCAGCAGTACAGGCTGGTTGTGCAAACAAAGACATCCTGCGGTTGACATGAGCAGTATCACATTGCATAGGTTCAGAGGTAAGTGAACAATTAGCCGCAATATGGCCGAAACCACCACATCGGAAACATTGAATTACATTAATACCTTTTATGGGGTAGAAACCTTCCTGGCCTGGCAGGCCCATCTCCAGGTTCCCGACCCCCAGTCTTGAGTACCTTCCACCGCCCAGCACCCTTCTCCCCTGGAACAGTCTTACCAGTGTCAATGGGAGTTCGCAGATGCGCCATCGGGGCTCGGTGGGGCACACTCATCAGCTCCTCAGCCGTCACGTACCTCTCCACCAGTTCGACTAGCTGGTCTGTGGACTTAGGATCTGCATGGCTCACCCACTTGCGCAGAGACGCAGGTAGTGATCACAGATACCGGTCCATCACGACTCATTCCACAATCTGTGGTCCTGTCAGCGTCTCGGGCTGCAGCCATTTTGTGGTTAGATGGAAGAGGTCATGCATCTGTGAGCATGGAGGTTTTTCCATTAGGAACTCCCAGCGGTGGACTCGTTGGGCCTGAACAAATGAGGTGACTCCCAAGTGGGTTAGGATCTCCAATTTTAACTTTGCATAGTCCTTGGCATCATCCAGGCATAAATCATAGTAGGGCTTTTGTGTTCTCCAGACAGGAAGGGTGCCACAAGACTTGCCCACTGCTCTTTAGGCCACTTCTCTCTTTCAGCGGTTCTTTCAAAGGCCGTAAGGTACGCCTCCACATCATCACTCTGTGTCATCTTTTGCAGAAAGTGACTGGCCCGTATGGTGTGAGTGTTAGTTAGCAGAGCAGGGGAAGCATCTCCAAACCGGAAAACAAGCTGTTGTACCACCTCTTTTATGGCCTGGCTGTTTTCCGCTATGGCCTGGTGGGTTTCCTCGATGGTGACTTGTTGTTGCTTCTGGGCTGCCTCCAAGGCTAATAGTTGCACCTGGGTGGATTCCTGCTGAGCCCTGGTAGCTTCCTGCTGAATTTTGTTAGTTTCCTGCTGAGCTTCCTTAGCTTGGAACAAGGCTTTAACAATGTCCTCCATTTTGTCCTGGGGTGTAGGTTGGAACCAGAATCTGGCTTCCCTAAGCATCTGCGGACGCCACCTCTATGGACTTTAAAGGACACAACTTTATATCCACACTGACGAATTGGTGTCTGTCCCTTTAAATTTTAAACAAAATTTTTTTCCTAGCTGCAATTCAGTGTGTGACTGCCCGCATTCTCCACCAAATGTGACATAGTCAGGTTAGGGGTCCCTCTCCTGGGGTAGATGGACTCCCTCTTTACACACACAGCAGCCGTAGAAACAGGATACAAGTCTAGGGTTCTCATACAAACTGGTCGGCGCCAGTCTTTGTTGTGCCAAATGAATATAAACATAAACAAAACATAAACATAAGTGCTAGCCCGGCTGGGCACTAGCTACACAGCAGATTCTCTCTCTATAATAATGGTAGGGTCTATTGCCCTCACCATCAACAAAACACGTGCACAGTACTTACAAGGAAAGTAACCAAGTGTCTCTGAACAGGCTAGTCTGCCTGCTCTCCCAGGTGTGAGACACTCAGCCACAAACAAACCCAGCTTATATTAGCCATTTCCAGCTGCAAGCCCTAATGAGCCTGTTAACAGGCTGAAAGGCCCAAAACCTGGAGTGGCCTGTGGATGGAGCCCTCCCTCTCCTCACATCCACACCCCCAGGACCCAAACCGGCTTTTCTCTAAAGCCGACATTTCTAGTCTGTTTTTCTCAAACAGACTTCTCTTGGGGGTTTCAGAACACATATGACAGGAACCTAGGACATACATAGAAGCCATTCCACACTTCTAAAGTGCTTCTATCACAATACATTTATATTTATAAGGAGTCAAATTCAGCATAAAATATCACCTTACATGCACTAGCAAATTTATCATTTATTCCATCACTTGCACGTGCTCAAAGTTGTATATAGGAAAAACGGAATGCACTTTCAGGGAATGCATGGCACAGCATCGTTCAGCCATACAGGCGGCGATAACCTCAGGCAACAGCGAGCAGCCTGTGGCAAGGCATTTTGCCACAGCTAAACATAACATCTCATCCCTGAGATACAGAATGATTGATCATGTACCCTCCCTTACTAGGGGATGTGACAGAGCTTGCAAACTACTGCAAAGAGAGTCAGAGTAGATTATAAGGTTGGATACCCTGGTTCCTCGAGGTCTCAATGAAACATTAGGTTTACATTGTTTCAATTAGTGTTAGTTGTTTGATCTTCTATTTTTCATTTCCATTGTAAACTCCATTGTATATGTATGATATCTTACAGCTTTGAGTGTTGAGGTTTTTGTATATTGGTGATTTTGGCTGACATAGTTCTTCTGCGTCATGATAAGCACTGTTAGGTTATGTCTCTATTTTAGTGCTGTAGGTCAGTCATCCTTAATTTAATGCCATCCATGATCTATCATGTTTTTGTTGAGCGGTGACAAGTGACATCAGCCTTACATGTCATAACTGACCCGGACCAGGGGTGTTTTCACCCAAATTCACCCTCCCAGAAGTTGCATATTGCATCGCAAATATATTGAGGAGTAACCTGATACTGTCATTGGGTCTGGAGCCGGACTCTATCCACCGGAATCAAGCCTGAAACATTTAGGTGTATATGACCGCCCCCCGCCATCTTGGGCGCGAAAAGCTGGGAGAAGGTTCTCCCGCTGTAACGGCTTTATGTGCTTACCCTGCAGTCCCATCACTGGAATTGCTAGTTCCCCGGACGAATATACCCATATAAGATAATTGTTTGTGGAGGCGGAAGATTAATTCACATCTGTGGACCATTTACCCTGCCCGCTGCTGACATCCTGCCCTGGAGAGGATACTACGCGGAGGCATCGTTCCCTGTGGATACTTTCCTCAGCCAGTGATATAAATACCTTAGACCTGGGCTGCATGTCCGAGGCATCTTCTCTGACCTCCGACGGAGGCAAGTTCTGGACCGGCTCGACCCCCCCTGATACAGCGCCATAGCCTGGAGCAGTCCTAGTGACTGCACGCCTGTTATACTAGGCGAATCTTACCTGCCAACCGCAGACTCTCGGGCGGGTGCTGACGCGGCATCCGGGAGATAGGGACGGGAGCTGCATCTGTCCGGTCCCTCGCTTGGATGGGAGCTGCATACCCGTCAGCCGTCCGGATCATCCATCTGGACACTTCTGCCGCGAGCTGCACGACCTGTCACCTCCACTGCTGCTGTTCCTCAGGCGGTGTTTCCCAGACATGGCTGCTGATATAACCGGAGATCTCTCTGGCTCTGATCTCCTGTTGGATATAGGCAGTGATCTGCTGAAGACTGCTACGTGCTTGGAAATTTGTTGCTGTCCTTGGGACTACACAGATGCTGAAGGTCCTTCCTTAGGTCCTGAGATCTCTTTTACTGCATCTGAAAGAAGTTGTCTGACTGCCAGGAGGTGCAATGCTTTACACCTTGTTGTGACGGCCGGAGGATATTTGTTTGGAATTAGCTGCTTGTCTCTCCCCCCCGTTTTGTCATTTTAGTTTTTTTACCCCCCCCCCTTTTTTTATTTTACTTCCCTGGTGTTTCCCTCCATACCCCGATCTTTGTCCCACTGTCTCCCTTTCTGCTCTCCCCTTGGTCTCCTTTTTTCTCTCTGTCCCCACCACTGAAAGCCAACTACCACGTTGCCGTAGAGAAGAAAAGAATAAAAAAGATTTCATTTGCAAAGGACTGTGAAACAGATCTACTACCCTTTGTGATACTCATTGTCTGGGATTTGTATCTCCTTTTGGTTCTGGACTCTCAGGGAACTCTCATTTTCACATAGAAATCCGCTTTCCAGAACTGGCTAACAATTCATTACAGGCGGGGGGGCATGGCCAAGACGGACATGGAGTAGCTACCATTTAGGTGAGCTCTCCAGCCGTGATATCCGCTGCCAACATCCTGACCTCTGCCCAGCGGTGCCCAATATACCTACCTTGTGGGGGAAGGTGTGCTGCCTCTAGGGAAGCAGTTTGAGCCGTATCCCGTCTCCTCCTGTCCGTCCGCGTGGCTCCGTGTGCTGTGTCCTCCTGCCTCTACACATGGCCCCATCTCCTGCTGCGGCTTCCTGTCCTGCCACTGAGCTCCCTGGGGTTGATACTTGCCGCGTGTGCTGCTGAGAGACCCTGCAGCCGCCGGAGCTATTTGCGGGTCACGTTCCTGCTCCTCCTGCCCTTCCATTACTGGGTGCGTGCTGGGACTGTTGCTGGCCACATCTGCCGGAGCTGGCTGTGAACATAGTGGCCTCTACAAGTGAGTGCCTGACCACCCCCTCATCTTCCTCGGCCCTCCTGAGCAGTGGTGCTAATTTACCCTTCCCCTTGCTGTGCAGCGCTGGTCATAGTGCTTTTCTGGGACTGTGAAGCTCTGTGCTGCTCAGTGCTGTTCTCTCTGGGGCTGTGAAGCTCTGTGCTGCTCAGTGCTGTTCTCTCTGGGGCTGTGAAGCTCTGTGCTGCTCAGTGCTGTTCTCTCTGGGGCTGTGAAGCTGTATCCTGTGTGCCTGGTAGCAGCCATTTTCTTCCTCAGTTAACCCATTGACTCTCTGCCTGCAGTAGCTCTCTATATCCCTAGTCTGTGTTGCCCTTCAGCTATGGAGAAAACAAACCATACATCAGCTGCTGCTAAACTGGAGCGCTTCTCTCGTAACCCTGGGTCTAATACTCCACAGAAGGAAATTCCTGTGGAAACGCCCGATCAATCACCCCCTTTAAATAAAGCTCCTCCTGCTGCGCAGGCCCAGGAGATCACCTTACAGCAGGTGTTGGATGCTGTAACTACCAGTGAGAAGCGCTCAGCGGATCAGATTGGCTCTGTACAGTCTGATTTGACTGTTATTCATCAAGATTTACAGCGTGTTCGCGAGAGGGTTGGAGACACTGAGACACGCATTTCCACCTTGGAAGATTAGTTCTCCCCGTTTAAAGTACAAGTTAATACCTTGGATTCTCAAATGTCGGCCGTGCAACGTAAATTGTCAGATATGGAAGGGCGATTACATCGCAACAATGTTCGCTTCATAGGATTGCCAGAAAAGGAGGAGGGGAATATTCCTGAAGAATTTCTAGAAAAATGGCTCCTGGAAGTTTTTGGTAGCGATGCTTTTACTTCTCACTTTGCAGTGGAACGGGCTCATCGCATCCCTACTAGAGCACCGCCACCTGGGGCACCTGCCCGCACGTTCATAGCCAAATTCTTACATTTTCAAGATCATGATTCAGTCCTCAGACTAGCTCGTGTCAAAGGTCCTATGGAAAGGAATGGCTGTCGGGTCTCCGTATTTCCTGATTTTCCTATTGATGTGCAAAAGGAGAGAGCTCAATTTATGCCAATTAAGAGATGCCTGCGTGAATTGAATCTCCCATATGCAGTGTTATTCCCGTCCAAGCTAAGAGTTATTGCTGACGGGGAAACAAAGTTCTTTATGTCTCTGAAAGAGGCTGCTCTATGGCTAGATCGCACCAGGCCTGGTCGCAGACAGGTGGCTGAAGACTAATTCAGATGGACCACAATTTGCCTTGAACTCACGTAACTATATTTTGATTCTGATTACTGTCTGTTGCTCTCATATAGGCTGAGTGCTTATGACTTGCTGTGATCTCCAAGTTGTTAATTATTTGTTGATAACAAGTCTGATAGTACTACAAGATCACTATATTCACATTTGTTACTGATTGCAAATAACGACTATTGTTTATTTGTCGGTTTATTGCATTGTATTCCGATTGCGCTATACAAGCTTATGTCACCTTTCTACTATATGTATCATGTTTGGGTTTGTGCACCTTCCCCTGCTATTGTATGTTTTTGTTTTGTTTTCTTGCAGGGGCACCGATGGTATTAATGGCTGGAGAGTTCCCTCATGTCTAGGGGTCATTTCAATTCTTTGCTCCATTCTCTGTAGGGGGGGTGTTATAACAGGGTAGTTATTAGGAATTATAGTTATGGATTTAGGTATGCCGAAGTTGGGGTTAGGTATACGGGGAGGTAATAAGGGTTGGGGTTTTTCTTTTGTTTTTTTTGTGTTTTTTAAGGGAAGTTTCTATAGTGATGTCATGTTAATTTTTTTGTATCGCAATTTTTTTTTGTTTTTTTTCATGCATATACCAGTTAATATTTAAAATACTTATTTGATTGTCTCGCACATTCTAATGCAATTTTGCGGGTTATCCGCTGTTTCTTGTTGCTATTATCTGTTGTTAATCTGGGATGATGGCTACTCCATTGAGAATTGTATCTTGGAATATCCGAGGGCTTAATGATAAAATTAAAAGATCCTTGGTCCTCCGGCAGCTCCGACAATATGGTTCTGACATTGCATGCCTCACTGAAACACATTTGCTGGGTAGTAGGTCAATGTCACTCAAAAAAACGTGGGTTGGCTGGGCTTACCATACCTCACACACTTCATCATCCAGGGGTGTTTCAATCCTTATACGCAGATCACTTGGTTTTGAGTTGGTTTCCCTACAAAGTGACCCTTGGGGACGGTATGTTTTTTTACAATGTCGAATAAATGCTGCCCCCATTCTTTTACTGGCTATATATATCCCACCTCCGTACTCATCTGAGGTTATGAAAAAAGCAGCTGAATTTATGGCTAGATTTCCAGATACACCTGTAATCTGTGTGGGGGACTTTAACAATGTAATGGATCCTGTTCTTGACAGGCGGAGCAATGCCTCTGGTTCCTCTTTCTCCAATAGTGGTCGCTTTGGAGCCCTTGTGGCAGAGCTGGGTTTGGTGGATGCTTGGAGGATGAGACATCCAACGGAGAAACAATATTCCTGTTTTTCACATAGTTGTCATTCATTCTCCAGGATTGACCTTGCCCTGATCTCCCCCAATCTGTTGCCTAAACTTCAGTCAGTTTTATGTGAAGCAAGAGGGATTTCAGACCACTCCCCATTAGTACTTGGGCTGGACCTAATTGGTCAACGCGGGCATTGCTTCCGCTTTGGTACTTTGGGATGCCTTTAAATCCTTCTTAAGGGGTACCCTGATTAGACGTGTGTCCGAATTAAAATCTTCCTAAAAGCATCGGGAGAAGAGCTAGAATCCTCCTGCAGGGATTTGGAGGCAGCGTATTTGTCTGATGGGCAGGACTCTTCCAAATTTGCTTGGCTCACCACGCAGAAGGAGTGGAGTGACTTAATGTTGGCTTAGACCCAGTATAGGCTGTTGTTTGCAGCACATTCCCACTATGCCTTGGCTGACAGGCCAGGTAGCTATCTTGCTAATTTGGCACGTGCAGAGAGGTCCCCTGTAGCTGCGGTTGAGGTTCTTGATTCTGCTGGGGTGGCCCAGATACAGACCCCAGATATTGCTGCAGTCTTTGTACAATTTTATAAGGCTTTGTATACTTCTAGACTGACCTGCACGTTAGACGATGTACATTCCTATCTCGCAGGTATATCACTCCCCAATTTGATGGCGGAGGACAGGGATTACTTGGACTCTCCCCTGACTCGTGAGGAGGTAGATGAGGCTTTGCGTTCATTCCCTGGCAGTAAGGCACCCGGGCTAGATGGAGTTCCGATTGAGCTATACAAGAAGCACAGTCAGTTCTATGTCCCACGTCTCCTTGACTTGTTCAACCAGTTATATGAGGGCACTGCTCTCCCACAATCTATGTCGGAGGCTCTTATTGTAGTCCTGCCTAAACTGGGGAAGGATCTGAGACTTTCTGACTCTTACCGACCCATATCCCTTCTCCCTACAGATGTTAAAATTTTAGCTAAATTATTGGCCATTCGATTAGGTAGGGTAATCTTATCTGTTGTCCACCCAGACCAGACAGAGTTTATGGCCGGCAAGTCCACATCCATTAATTTACGTCGTCTTTTCACTCATCTGCAGGTCTCGTGGGCAAGGGTCCTCCTCGGTTGTTGTCTCGCTGGATGCAGCAAAGGCCTTTGACTCTGTGGAGTGTCCCTTCCTATGGGAGACCATGCACTGTTTTGGGATTGGTCCTGGGTTTATAAAATGGGTTCAGCGCCTATATTCTGCCCCATCAGCTAGGGTGTCAATTAATGGCTTTATCTCCTCTTCTTTTCCTTTATCGTGTGGAACGAGACAGGGATGCCCTCTGTCCCCTGCCCTGTTTGCTATAGCAATTGAGCCTTTGGCTTGCCTCATTCGGGCACATAGGAATATCGGGGGATTGGAGCTGGGGGCCAGAACAGACAAAATGGTGTTGTACGCTGACGATATGTTGCTCTTTATTTCTGACTATTCCAGCTCCATGCCTCATGTTCTTGATCTCATTACTCGATTTGACAGTTTCTCGGGTCTTACAATAAACTGGGATAAATCTTGTATTCTCCCCCTAAGAGGACCGTGCCCTGTCAGTCCGAGTGTTTCACTCCCGCTGAAGTGGGTCAATACCTTTAAATATCTTGGTATTTGAATATCTAATGCTCCCTGAGATTATGTGACCTTAAATGTGGTGCCCCAGGTGGACTATTTACGGGCTCGGGCAAAGACATCGAGTAAACTTCCACTTTCACTCACGGGGTGTGTTAATTTAATTAAAATGGTGCTGCAACCTAAACTGTTATATGTACTCCATAACTCTCTGATTTATCTTCCCCAAAAACTTTTCCAACAAATAAACAGCTTAATCTCCTCTCTGGTCCGGGCGGATCGCCGAGCTCGCATAAAATTAGATGTGCTTACTAAGCCTCGTACACAAGGGGGTCTGGCACTTCCCCACTTTCGCATGTACTATTTTGCATCTCAACTAGAGCATTTGTGGCATTGGATAAATGACACTGACCCTCATGCCCTACATACTGTTATGATTTCCCAAGTTACTCCAGGCCATACTCCTCTGCAGGCACTACTTAGTGGTAATATATCTAACACTATGTTACCTATACTTAATCAAGCCATCAGAATATGGCACTCTGTCTCAAAACTTCTGAAGACACAGGGCTTAGATCCGGCTACTCCATTATAGTGCTCTCGAGCTTTGCCTAAACTTTTGATGTTACAGACCAGGGAGATTTGGGGCAGGTGGGGAGTGGTTTCCTTGGGACAGCTATATACTGCAGGAGTGCTTAAATCCTTTAGTCAGTTACAGGTTGAATTTGGCCTCCCACAGTCACATTTCTTTAGATACCTGCAAATTAGGCACGCGCTAGCAACCCAATTCCCCGACGTTCCCCCAAACATTCAAGATTCCCCTGTCAATAAATTCTTGTCTATAGGCGGACCTCGACGTTTTATTTCTCGTGCCTACACCTTTGTAATGCAGGCTCACCACCATGATGATCTGCCAGCTCTCAGAGCTAAATGGGAGGTTGATCTGGGTGCAATACAGGAAGATTCATGGCAGGATGCATTGGGATGTCCAAGATTAGCTACCACCTCAATTCGTTTCCAACAAATCCAGTTATTCCTGTTGCACCGAGTTTATTTAACCCCTGATCATCTGTTCAGGTTTGGTGGATGCTCGGACTCAAATTGCCCTAAATCTAGTGCTCTATCGGCCAACTTTTGGCATTTGCTTTGGGATTGTCCTCAGATTATGTAATTCTGGGAAAAAATACTCAGGGTAATCTCCTCTACAGAAGTTCCGCGGGCTGTTCTTACTCCTATTGTATGTACGCTTGGAATTATAAATGAACATTTGATTGATAGACACACTCGTCAATACGTACTGAACGTCTGCATGCTGGCCAAAGTTTGCATTGCCCGCTCCTGGATGGCCTCCACAGGGCCGGAGTATTATGATTGGCTATCCTTAGTCTCTACCACAATTGCACATGAAAAATATACCTATTTGGCTAGAAACGCTGAATCTAAATTTGAACATATATGGGCTAAATGGCTTACTTCTGCTTATGCTCGGACCTCGCATCGCCGGCTCTCTGTCTCCAATTCTACATCTGGATCTGATATTCAATAATACCAGTGGGGGAAATAATGCTACATAATCATTTATTGGTGCACGAGAAGTAAGGGGGAGGAAAAAAATAAATAAATAAATAAAATAATTAAATAAAAATGAAAAAAAATGTTTTTTTTTATATATATATATATATATATATATATATATGTAGACAATTGTTATATTTACCTATTAATATGCCAGTCTGTTTGCCTATTGTAATGTGACATCAATGATATGCTATTTCAATATCTTTTTATTTTGTTTTATATTTGGTTTATGTTTGTTTATTTGTTGTTGTTTTTCTTTCTGAAAATCAATAAAAAAAACACATAATTAAAAAAAAAAAAATCCATTACAGGCTTGTATGACTTAATATTTCATTTCTGTTCTTTCTTATTTTATATGGTAAATTGTGGTTGAGGCAGAGGCGGGAGGATTGAGGGTGGGAAATTCAGAGAGAAATTTCTAGTGTATGCTGCTGTATTTCTGTATACCCAATATTGCTCAGCCAAGGCTGCCCTCTTGTGGTATCTTTGAATTATTGCATATGTAATCCTTCCTATATATTGAATTCTTTAAACCATAAGAGCTATAAAAATTACTGTATTTTTTCTCATCTGTTTATCTCAATTTAATCACATTTGAGATTCCCAGTTTTTTTTTTTCTCTTCTAATGTGTTTTGCTTGTGCAATACATGAAGTGATTTTACCAATTTAAATGTGGGAGCTTCACTCCAGGTCTAATATCATACTTGCCATGCCATAAATTTTCAGTATTTCAAAATATTATAGCAGGTGACCGCAATATCTCTTTCCTGTCCTTTTGGTCGATCAGTGTGGAATGGATAAATACTTTGATAAACTAACACATCCCGGTGATCTGTCACAGGAAACTCCATCAAAAATAGGCAGAAACAGAGCTACAAACAACAAAGCCTCATCCTCACAAGGGGTTTCAGGTCCCTCGAATACCTCCGATACTGCCCACTTAGAACAGGGAGTTGTTGTAGCTCCTGCGTCAATCGCAGAGATGGTGGAGGCGTTGACCAAGGCCTTTCTCCCCCAAATAAACAAACAATTTGAAACTATGCAAGCCTCATTAGATGTGGCTATGACTAAAGTAGACTCCAATACTTCCCGCATTTCTGGCCTTGAACAACGTTTGAGTGATGCGGAGGACACTATACACTCTCTACAAGCCACCATTGAAACCCAAACCCAATCCCAAAACTCGATGTCTGAAAAACTAGACAATCTAGAAAATAGAAATTGAAGAAATAATTTGCATTTTATTGGAGTCCCCGAATCAGTAAAAGGTCCGCACTTAATAGATTATCTTAGTACTAAACTACCTCGTGCTCTAAACATCTCTGCAGATCCCATCCCACCTCAAATTGAAAGAGCACACCATTTTTTATATGGAATCCTAATGTTATGAAGGTGAAGCATTGTGTGGGCCCCCTACCATGGTTGGATCTCCTCGTATGCTGGGACGGGGAGAGGCCTTACTATACACTATTAATCTTTGATAGCTGTTTTCCCTCTCGAGGTATAGGATGACTTCCTACTCTTTGGGGCGGGACCTGTTGTCTTTGCCTCAGAGCTCGGGCCTTGATATAGTCTCGTGGAACATGGGAGGACTTAACTCCCCTATTAAAAGGAAAAGAATTACCACACATCTAAAGCGTTATAAGGCACAGATAGTATTTTTGCAGGAAACTCACTGGAGGGCTGGAGATGACTCCACTCTAAGGGATGGATGGATCCAGGAATGTATCTCTGTTCCCTTTCACACTAAAGCTAGAGGAGTTGCAATATTATTAAGTCGTTCACTACAATATCAAATACTAGACCGATTTTTGGACCCAGAGGGTAGGTTTATCCTTTTAGACATACTTATTTATGGGGTCAAATATACTTTATTGAATGTTTATGCTCCCAATAATCCCGCAGAATTTTTATTAGATTTGTCCCAATTTTTAGCTCAGCGAGACACCCCAGGTCTGGTGGTGCATGGTGACTTTAACACAGTGACAGATCCACTTATTGATAAGTCTCCTCCCCCTGCCTCTTTGCGAAGCTCTGCTTGGCAACACCTCACTAGGTTTATGACGTCGTGCGACTTGGTCGATCCTTGGCGCATCCTTAATCCCACCAACCATTCTTATACACACCTCTCTGCTGTCCATCTCTCCCTATCGCGGATTGACTGCATACTAGTAGGAGAATCCTTGTTTTCTTATGTACAAAATGCGACCATAGAAGATATCGTAATTTTAGACCATGCCCCTATAAGCCTATCTCTATGTTACCCCTCCCCTATGTTGTCCTCGCATCTTTGGAAGTTCCTTTCTTACTTATCAAACTCGGAAGACTTTAGAAACTACCTCACCCGCAGTTGGAATGATTATCTAGATGATAATGTTGGTCACTGGGATACCCCAATTCTGTTTTGGGAAACGTCCAAAGCGGTAATGCGGGGCCATATTATCAGCTATCTTGCTAAAAACGATGAGAAGAAAGAGCTCGCTATGTTTCTTTGCAGAAAACTATGGCCTCAGCTTTTCAGGCATATGTGGATGGGCCCAGTGAGGAAACGTTCTTTTCATATAAACAAGCCCGTCGTCTTTTAGAGTCTTACCTTCTGTCCCAATCCAAGTCTAAATTAGACTTTGTTAAAAATAAGTACTTTAGGTGGGGAAACAAGCTGGGTAAATTACTCGCAAATTTGGCTAGGCCTAAACAAAGAAAAACTTTTATTCATTCTCTTAGCGATCAATCAACAGGATCCTACATTACTCGTCTCCCAGACATTACCTCGCATTTCTACTCTTATTATGAACAATTATATAGTTCTGAAAGTATAGATATTGCTAGTCAAGACAGTTTACTAAATAGTGCCTGTCTCCCCAAGTTATCCCGGGACCAGGTGGGTTGTTTGGAGGAGGATATATATCGATGGAAGAACGTTTGGATAATATTTCAGGTCTAAGCTCTCATAAAGCTCCAGGTCCTGACGGCTTTAGTGGTGACTACTATAAAAAGCTACGCCAGGAAGTGTCCCCAGTTTTGTTAGATTTATATAATCTAATACATAGACAATCCCCTCCATACCCATCATTTAACTCCTCTCATACTATTTTTTTGCCTAAATCCAACAGACCCCCAGTTGGTGGCCTCCTATTGACCCATCTCCTTGCTCAATGTTGATTTCAAAATTCTGGCAAAAATTATGGCCAATAGATAACAATTTATTCTCCCTAATTTATTGACATCACACCAACTTGGATTCGTAAAGGGTAGACACTCAGTCAAAGGTATTCGGTCAGCAATAGCGGCTACCGTTTTCTTCCCAAGATGTATCCTCCTCCAATTTATTGCTAAGTCTTGATACACACATTCTTTGACACCATTCTTTGGCCCCATTTATTTGCAATTTTGTCACGTAGAGCCTTTGGAAAAGACTTTATTAACTTAATACATTACTTCTATAACTCTCCACAGACTAATCTTTTGATCAATGGTTTACTGGGAGGTGTGATGAGATTACATAGAGGCACTAGACAGGGATGTCCAATGTCCCCTCTTCTTTTTAATTTATCATTAGACCCCCTACTTTGTCTAATTCAGCAGGATTCTTCTATTAGAGGCATTAAGATAGGTACTAATGACGGCGTTTGCAGACGATGTGCTTCTGTATTTGTCTCAACCCAAAACTTCTATAACTTATCTATTATCTTTGCTTAAAGAATTTGGAGATATTTCTGGACTCCGGGTAAATTCGGAAAAATCTATAGCTTTATATATACGGCCTGGGTTTACTCGCCCACAATGGCATGCTAATGTACCCTTTACCTGGGTGAAGGGGTGTTTTACATACCTGGGAGTTCAGATAACTAAAAATCCCTCATCCCTATATTATACCAATATATCAAGGGCTATTAAAACTTTGCTTGGGGTTCTAAGTGGTTGGGGGCATCTTCGGCTCTCTTACCTGGGGAGGGCTAGCTTGCTTAAAATGATAGCGATTCCCCGATTGATCTACTTGTTCCAATCCTTACTGTTACTACTGTCTCAAGAAGACATTAGAAAACTCAACACATCATTTGTTAGGTTCATCTGGAACAATAAGCGAAGTAGAATTGGTCTGATTCGGTTCCAACAATGCAAATCCAATGGGGGAATTAATTTCCCAAATATCGTTCATTATAACCTGCTTTATTACGCCATTTACGAGATTGGTTAAATGGCACATCTATTTACACCGATTTAGCCCTAGAAGATTATTTTTTATCAGATTATAATCTAACCTCATTTTTACATCTTCATGACTGTGAAGTTACCTTGGATCAAAAAGCTAACCCTCTTCTATGGACCACACGCAGGATGTGGCACATACTAAGGCATAAGCAGGGATTGAATGCCCATAAAACTCTGTTTGTCTCCCTACATCGAAACCCAGAATTTCAGCACGGGAGTGCTACATTCCCTTTTTCAATGTGGGCTGCCCGGGGTATTCAGTCTGTACGATGTCTGGTGGATTCTGATCTTAGAGGTCCTCTCATGTTCCATAGGGCGGTAGAGAAATTTGAGTTTTTATCCTGTTTTCCTTTTGCTTATTACCAAGTACAACATTAAATAAAGCAAGCACTAAATATTTTTCAGAAAAAGATTGGGTCAACAATTTAGATGCATTACTATCAGTCCCCCCACCTTCATGTAAAGCGATATCCCACCATTACTTATTTTTGAGAGATCGCTTAGATTACAACACTCTTCAAACTGGTTTGCCCTTATGGATATGCAAATTCCCCCAACTCACACCTGATGTTCTGCTCAAGAATTTATATGACTCTTGTCGAATTATCTCTACTAGCTCTTATCAAGAATTATTTCTAAATGTCTACCACAGAACATATATTAGCCACATCGTAGCTTCCTGATGGGATCCTCGACCTCACACACATGTCGCCGCTTTTGGGAAGACAACGCAGATATTTTTCATTGTCTGTGGTCTTGCCCCCTGGTCAGAATATTTCGGTTGAGAGTTTGCAAATATACTATGGATAATTTAGTCAATTTTGTGCCATTTGATCCCCTATGGGCAGTATTGGGTATTTTTCTCCAAGATCAACATATAACAAAAGGTTGTCGCAGACTGCTGCTGGCTGTTAGCGCGGCCGCTAAGAAAACTATTTTACAGGTGTGGAATCAGCCAGGTACACCCTCCTTTTCACTATTTAAAGAGAAGTTATTTTATTTGTTCCAAATGGATTGGGTGGAGGCTTCTTTAGACAAAGAGTCTAGGATGGAAAACATTTTTGAAATATGGGAGAGCTATATTTCTACACACCCAATTACTACTCAACAACTTCTTACTAAATGTTTTTCTTCTTCTTCGTGGTACTAAGGATACTGGATTTCAACCTCTATACGCACCTACCTATACCTTCTAAACCCTGCCTATAAACCTATAAAATTGACGCTATTTGCGTACGCAGTCGTACAGTAAAATAAAGACTTTAGACCTTGAACATGTGTTCCAAAGCACAAAGTATTATTCAAGTAAAGTACAGTCAGTTACACGCTGTGATCTAAGTACAATTTAGCGCAAAGAATTATACAGACCCAAGATACAGTCATACATATGCAGGCGCTCTGGGACCAGATTCCGGCATCAGCAAGAGACCTCCGTCAATAAGCAATCAGCAGAATAGACTAGAAACCCAGGGTCAGAGCACACATATTTATACCCCCCAGAAATAGACAACACAATAGAGGAGTTTGTTGCTGATCCCAGTGCGGGTGCATTGGTTCCCAGTGCGGGTGCATTTGTTACAGGGCATTTAACAGGTTGGTTCAAATGGACACAGAACAGCCTCTAACAGCTTGTTGCCTCCTCTATTTCCCCGTCATGCAAATCTAGGCTGTTGGTTTCACAAAATAAATTTTGGTGCTTTATATCTCTACGGTCCATAAGTTGAGAATGCATGTTGCGATCTTCACACAGATGATACCGGGAAGCTGTTGAGAAAGTGCAGATAAGTATAATATCAAACACGGCTTACTTATCACGTATTAAATCTTAGATACCAAAATAGTCTTTATTTCACAGCATTTGTAATAAATGAATAAAACTTGGATCTTTTACTTTATAGCTATGGAACCTTTTGTGTAAGTGTGCATTATGTAAGTATTAGGGATATGGGAAAAGACGCTAGTTAGGTTTATCTGATTTGGGGCAGATGTGCACGCATGCAGCTAATAAACAGCGTTCGCATGCAGGATATTGTGCATTCGCTACTGTGCATCATGTTAGCAGCGCAACTGTGCGTAATGTGCGGTGTTTATGCATGAGATTCTATTTATGATTGATTTAACATATATATATATATATATATACACACATATCTCATTCCTTACTAACACTTTCAAACTGCAATGCAAATGTGTTATGGGCAGTGAGCTTCACTTCTCAAACAAGGTGGAGACCCCCAGCTGTGTTGGTGCCAGCCTGTCTGAAAAAAAGCAGATTTCTTACCATTGTTCATTCAGTCAAATTCAAGTGTCTGGGCCATATTACAATTGCCACAGCTACACCTGTCCTCATGTGAGGTCTCTCCCTTTACATGCAAAAACACTCACAGTTCCTGGTGTATTGTCTATTCTATTTACTTTTCTCAGGAGGCTGTTTTTCTAATTGTTTTGGTATTTCTCTATGCAAGGTTGTCCCCATAATGGGCCTGTCATGGCTTCTAAAAAGATCATCAAAAATATTGCCATCTGTACTTAGCTCGTGAGTTGTAACTTAAAATGGCGCTGGTTGCAAAATGGCGTCTTGCAGATTCTTATTTTTAAGAATCTAGAATTTAAGAGTCTAGCTGCCATTCGCAAGATGGTGTCGCGCACGCTAATTTTTACGCTGATTCCGTCTTCGACAGTACCTATTATGTTTGCTTGACAACGATCCTCCAGTTGCTCCATAGTGATATCCCACACGATGCAACCTTCACCTATATTATCTACATTATCTAATAATTTTATTTTCAATACAATGTTATCTATATATTGTATCATATATGTCCTGATATTTTGATTATATCAAATTGAAATTGTCTGTCAATTTGTATCCACAAATTTGTTTTTTGACTTAATGCTGAATTGAATTGTTTGTCTATATGTCTCTAATTCAATAAAAAGAAATAAAAAAGAAATAGAATACAGTATTGCAGCAAAAATACTCATATAATGTATTCATTTATATGTTCTTTATTATTGAGCAGAAATGACCAAGATATGTTAGAAATCAGGTTTGACATAATAAAATCTTTAGAATCACTGGTATTAGCCAAATGAATCCACCAAAGTGTAGTTTGAGGGCCTGATTCATTACGGATTGCTATTGCGAAAATATGCTAATGATAGCAATCTCAATGACCATCGCAGCCAAACATAGGGATGCCCACTTTACCTTAGACACATCCGTAATACTGTGCAAGTCTGTGCAACCATCGGTAATGTCGAGTACAAACGGAGCCTCACGCACACTTGCACAAGGCCTGACCTTACCCAGGAATTGCTAACGTCATTCCACGGAGTAAAAGCCAAAGTTGCGTATGGCATTGCAGTGGATAATTTATGCATGGCCCTGTAATGGCGTTCAAACGCACTGGCACGCCGCGTTTCGCTGGCCACCCCCCCGTCACCATCTCTAAATGCTCACTTCCTGTCAATCACTCTGCGATGGGTCTGCGTAGTCACAGCGATCGCAGTCTGATCGCAGTGAAGTCTTCGCGCATGCGCAGAACGCAACAATCGGCCGATTTCATGCATAATTGCAGTTGCAATCGTTAATGAATCAGGCCCTGAGTCCAATAAAATGATTGAATTCCTTGCCTTATGTGTGCTCCAATAGGCCCCTCATCACTATAGCTCATGAGCCGCTGAGCTGGATGTTGCTGGAATTCCTGCTCCACAGGAGCGAGGAGGAAGCATTCTACTCCACACTGCTTGTGCAAATGGTTCTGTGCATCATAGTGGTTGGCAGAGAATTGGTTCAGTGATCGTGTTTTCTTCTTTTCCACCCAGAATTTTACCAAGTGGATTGTTGTCTGCATACTACATTTGTTATAAACCATACATGCAGTAAGACATGGTAATGTGCAGCTTATTTACCTTCAACTAAAGCAGTGATGGTAAACTTCTTTTTTACAGACTGCCTTTACTGAATCCTCATACTGGGTGGTTGTATATATAACCCAAATGGTCATCCTTAGTATTGTAACCAATACATGGGGGACACTGACAGATAATAGGAGTAGAGGAGAAGATGTGCCAGAAAGTAAAGAAGCTTTCACAAGGTTAGGAAGGAAGCGAAGGAATGAAGAATGTGCAGGAGAAGAGGATCGTAAACTGCAGAGCCGTAACTAGACTTTTTGGTGCCCTGTGCCAGAAAGAGCATTGGCGCCCCCCTCATTTTTCAAAGGGACATAATGCACCCAAAAAAGGGCCATGGCCTCATGGGGAAGGGCCAGGGAAGAGATAGGAGAGGCCAGGAGATGCGGGGTAGAAATAAGAGGAAGCTACAAGCAAGAATGATAATAAACAGGAATATGACAGGCCCAAACAGCGCCCCCTGACCTGTGGTGCCCTGTGCACCGGCCGCACTACCCTAGCTACGGCCCTGGTAAACTGTTTTGAAATCAGCATAGCGGTGAGAGAGGATGAGGATGGAGAAGTGTCCTTCAGCTTGGCTGTGTGCAAACTGTTGGGCTGCTCACAGCCAAGTCAAAGGGTCACTTCTCACACTTTAGTATTGGAAGTTGCAGTAGAACGTAGAGGGTTGAAGAGGGAGTGAGAGGGGAGAAGGGGTTTAGCAGTTGTATACAAGCCTTCATGTAGTTTATAAAGAAAGGGAGGAGATAGTGGTAGTCATAGAGAAAGTTAGGCCTGAAAGTTGGTTCCTTTAGGATAAGAGAAATCAGTTTGAAAACAGTTGGGAAAGTGCCAGTGGAGATACACCTGTTGATGTAAAGTGGGCATCCTTATGTAGTGCTGCGACGGCATAGTGATTGCAGAGGATTAGTATACTATCCCAGTGAGACTGCGTGTATAAACGTCATTGCAATGACAGTTGCGATCCATAATGAATCAGGCCCAATGTCTGTTATAACTGGAGAGAAAGAACTGCGAGTCAATAGGGGAGTGATAGAGGAAGTGGGTGTGGGAGATTTTATTTGTGATACTGTAATTAGTGTACGCAATGATTATTAAAATGGCTTATGTATAAAAGATAAAACAAAACCCAATGTGATACTTGTGTATGGTTAGCTATATATCCATAACTTGACATGAAGGGGGATGAGCTGTGCCGGACAAGCTGTCTGACTGATTTTGTTTGCAATTTAGTTTCACGGCTTGTTGTATCTTGCAATGCTTTGTATCTGGTTACACTAGCACCCTGACAGCAGATGCCATTCTTATCTGTATTTCACTGACCAGTGCTGGAGACGCTCTTCCCAGTGCTGGAGACGCTCTTCCCAGTGCTGGAGACGCTCTTCCCAGTGCTGGAGACTCTCTTCCCAGTGCTGGAGACGCTCTTCCCAGTGCTGGAGACGCTCTTCCCAGTGCTGGAGACGCTCTTCCCATTGCTGGAGAAACGCTCTTCCCAGTGCTGGAGACACTCTTCCCATGCTTCGCTGCCCAGGCACAACATAAACACAGAGGTTGGATTAAAAATTGGCATCAAAGCAATAAAAAAGGAACAAGTTTGCACCTTGGGGAAACCACTGCAGGTGGGGCATATATTAAATGTGCAGAAAGGTTTACAGCTGGGACAGATTAATTCTCAATTACAGTACAGAGTAAAAATAAAGCCAATAAAGGTGCAGTGGCCTGTCTCTTCATGCACCTACCCGAGACAGAGCCACGGACCACTGGAAAAGTGCTACGAGCTAGGGACTGTGCACCAGCATTCCGGTCTGTGGGCCTGATTCAGTATGGATCGCTATTCTGCTTATACACACGCAACGCAGTTGCTAATATCAGCTGTGATATGCAAATGTTTGCATTCGCATTGCGTTTGAGCTGGACATAAGGACGCCTACTTTCCCTTACTCACATCCGTATACTTTGGCAACATAGCAAATCAACATCGAGTAATATCAGACCCATATGCACAGTTAAGGATGGTCAGACCTCACTCAGGAATTGCCTACTTCAGTGCATGCTGTGAGGCCTCAGGCTGTATATGGTATCAAAATGGATAATCTATGCACACTCTTGAAACGCTGTCCCAGTGCCTGCGTTAGCCCGACCACTCCCCATCACCACCCACAAATGGCAATCACTGTGCGATGGGTCTGCGTAGCTTCTGCGATCACAGTCCCGATCGCAATAGCTAGTTTGCTCACACACCCTGCGATGCATACGCATGCGCAGTATGCAACAATCGGCCGATTGCGTGCGTATAAGCAACTGGGATCCTTGCTGAATCAGGCCCTGTGTCGATTATTACAGCCATCTAATAGGAAGTGAATGATGCATATAGATACGGTTATCTTCTGTTTTATGGTTGGATTAATAAAGGGAGATCATTTTTAATGTTGATACACTTGGCCTGATTCAGAAAGGCATGCAAGTGAGAGATCGCACGGAGCCGGCCGATGTTGCGTCTCTGCGCATGTGTATGCGTCGCAATGTGCGTGCGCGAACCAGTCACTGCGGCCAGGTAAAGGTTCGCACGGCACACGCAGTAAGGACGGAGACCCCTCCGATGTTGATTGACAGGAAGTGCCGTTTGTGGGGCGTGCCTGTGCGTTTGAATGCCGTTACAGGGACGTTCATAATTAAGGTTGTGCAGCGGCATACGCAGCCTTAAGTCTCGATACACACAGGAAGTGGACAAATTCCTGTGACAGGTCAGGTTATCCTATATTGTGCATCTGGGTCCGACGGTTCTCGATGTTACCGATGTTTGCGCTATCCTGCGTTCTGATTGAGCATTGAGTAAAGGGAGATGGGTGGCACTATGTATTGCTGGGCGTCTGCATCCTTGTCCTGAGGATGCCGTGCGTATTCATTGATTAGCATATACTCGCAGCGGCCAGTCCGTGCGATCTCTCACATGCATCCCTTGCTGAATTAGGACCACTATAAGTTCTCCTTAATGCCATTTTACATGCTGACTGAGTGCTGAGGGTATTGTGAAAAGGTTCTACTGAAGGATTCTTTACACACTGGATTATTATTATCATTTATTTATATGGCACCACAAGTGTTTTCCGCAGCGCCTTACAAAGTACATAAACAAATAGGCTGACTCACAGTACAATAGAATACAGGACGAGGACAAGAATAATATATATTGCTGCATTAGCAACCATAACACCAAGATAAGTAACAGAGCAAAGCAACCAAGTGTTAGGTGCCCTAGTGGGGAGTAAGAAGTAGATGAAAGTAAAGTAAGGAGAAGCACAAGATGGTAGAGGGCCCTGCTCGTAAGAGTTTACATTCTAAAGGATATACATGTTTATCAGGTAACCATAGATCATCCTGTGGGGGACTTTGGGCCTGATTCAGACCCGCTCGCAAGATGCGATCGCTCGCTTGCAGAAAGGGGCCGGATATGTAAATTAAGTGCATGCACTGTGTCGCGTAGGGACGCTCACTGTGTGTTAGCGATCTATGGCAAAGTGCGCTCGCAAGTGTCTGAAGACGGCCCCTTGCCACTCGCAACAAATGTCATCTCCGGGAAATGTTTGATTAATCGGGACCATCGAGAGCCATCGAAGCTGCTCGCAGCCCTTGGGGTTGCCTTAACCTGCTGCAAGCACAGCGATCAGTGTGGGCTGAAATACATGCAGGTGACGTGTACAATGACGCTACTTTGCTAATTATGCACGACCTTTAATCACCATTTTGGCGGGCAGACATGCCTGCATTTGCAACACCACTCCCCCGTTCACATGCACCTTCCCCTGTTACCACCCACAAACGGCATACCTGTCACTCCAAGCCGCGAGCTGATAGTGGCTTATGAGCTACCAAAAGCAGATCGCAACGAATGGCTTGCGCATGCGCACTGCAAATTATACGCATGTGCAGATGGGGGAAAATTGCTCAAAGCGAGCGATCGCGCCTTAACGAGCAGGTCTGAATCAGGCCCTTTGTCTTCTCAATATTCAATTTTTATTGATTTGAAAAGAGAAGTATTAGACATATGCATAATAGAAACATACAGAAGATAATGAATAGTAAAAATAAATAAATAAAGAATGGGGGAAAAAATAAAATTACAGAAACAGCTGAAATCCATTTAGAAAGGTACATACAGTATAATTATATCTTTGAATCAGAATAACTCTTCTTCTTTCTTCTTCAAATACAGAAAATATAGCACTGACATGAAGAACATACATTCACTTAGTCATGATCTCTTCCTTATATAATGACTTTTCAATGCTCAACTGAATAATCAATATTACCGTATAACCTTATTGTAAATTGTGTCAAATAGAATCTTGAAAATATTATTGTATTGTTTAATTCACATTAGTTATCCGGGCCACCGTTATGTTTCCTATATTCGGTCCATACAAACCAGCGGACCAAGGGATTAGAAAGTGATGGCGAATATTTGGCACCTGCCGTTTCAAATTCGTAATGGGCCTGGATTTTATTTTCAATAGCTTGTATGTTGGGAATAATATTAGATTTCCACTGTTGAGCTATTAGTAATTTTGTGGGGATTAATATATGTCCCATAACATAATGATCACTACTGGAAATGGGTCCCCGATATACATGGAAAATAGCTATTGAAGGATCTGGATCTATAGAGATCTTCAAAACCTGTGTTATGAGTTTAAATACTTGGCTCCAAAGTGGACGTAGCATGGGACATGTCCAGAACATGTGTGGTAGTGTGCCTACCATCCCACAGTGTCACCAACATAGATTGGAAACTGAAGGCCAAATGTTATGAAGTTTCTCTGGGGTTAGGTACAATCTATGTAGTAATTTATAGTATTGGTCTACATGAGAAACACATTTTGAGAGTGTAAAGCAGTTACAGAAGACTGACTGCCAGTCTTCTTCAGTCAAAGAGAGTGACAAATCTGATTCCCATTTAATCAGAGAGGAGAATTTAGAGGGTTTTGTGGAATCATTTATAAGAGAGTACCACCAGGTAATGCTACCCTTGGATGTAATTGTATCCATCCTTTTTTGTAAATATTTTGGTATTTTACTAATATGGTGAGGGGAATTTGTTGCATCATATAACCAGTGGCGTAATTGTAGAAATGTAAAGAAATCTTTTCATCGAGCCAAGCCTTTCTAGAAGACATGGTAGCTGTTAGATACTTTGTGTTTTGGATATTACTGGATTGAGGCAGCCATAGCATATCCGTCAAAGGTAGTGGAAACATTGCGTCCCTCTCTAATATAACCCATGTTTTTGGTCTGTCTAATACGAACCAATCTCCAATTTGGCTCATTAAACATGCTAATTGATATATTTGCAGATTTGGAAATGCCAATCCCCCATTCCATTTTGGCAAGGATAAGATAATCCTAGCTATTCCAGGCTTCTTACTTTTCCAGTCATATGTAATGAACAGTGTATGAAATTTATCCAATATATATCTTGGAACCAACACCGGAATTGTTTTATAAAGATACATCAGCTTGGGAAGAAGCATCATTTATAATGCAGCAATTCGTCCCAGCCAAGAAACCTCCTGCAGGAACCAATCTATCGGTAATAGATAATAATCCAATCTTTCAGTAATAAAGATAGCGTATTCAATAAAGGGAGGTAGTTACTTGATATTAGATTAGAAATTTGTGGGGTGATTTGGATCCCCAAGTATTTAAGGCTCCCAGTTTTCCAAACATATGAGTAAGATGCCTTGAGCGAGGCAAGCATATTTGGTTCAATATTGATCGGGAGGGCTTCGGTCTTGGATGTGTTCAATTAATAGTATGATACATGCAAATAATTCTCTATTAAGTCATGGAGTTTTGACAAACTAGAAATAGGATGGGTGAGGGTCAATAGCACATCATCTGCAAATAAACATATTTTATTGTGTACTCCTGCTATAATAGGTCCTTGAATATCTGATGTGGATCTGATAGATTCTGTCAAAGGTTCAATAGCTAGTGGAAATATTAGCGGGGATAATGGACAGCCCTGGTGTGTGCCGTTAGTTATATCAAACCCATTAGAAAGCATACCATTTGAAAATACTTTAGCTGTGGGATTAGAATATAGGGTCCTTATAGAGGACAAGGCTCTGTTACCTATTCCAAAGCGCTGTAACACCGCTGTTAAATAGCCTCAGTGGAGTCTATCGAAAGCCTTCTCTGCATCCAGGGAAAGCACCAACAATGGCTCACCCGAACCAGAGAAGGCCTCGATCAGATCAATTACTCGTCTGGTACTATCTGGGGCTTGGCGGCCCAAGACAAACCCCACTTGGTGAATCAGGGAGGGTAGGAGTAATTTCAATCTATTTGCAATCAGTTTTTGCATAAATCTTTATATCTGTGTTTAATAATGCTATTGGGCGATAATTTGAAATAAGAGAGGGGTTCTTGCTTGGTTTTGGAAATGCTACTAATCTAGCTTCCAACATTTCCTTGGGTAGAGAGCTGCATTCAGAAACTTTATTAAAAAGATTTTCCAATGTGGGATTCCACAATTCTCTGAAGTCTTTATAAAATTTATTGATAAACCCATCTGGGTCCGAATCTTTTGCTAAGGGTAGAGATTTAATCACTTCATCCACCTCTTCAATCAACCATGGCTCATTCAGGGAAGCGGCGGTTGTGTCATCTAAGGAAGAAAGTCGTAACGTATTCAAAAATTTATCAATATCTGTCGTGGCCGGTTGGGATATTAGAGGATCATCTTTTAAATTGTATAATTTAGAATAGTAGTCGGCAAAGGCATTTGCTATTTCATAAGGATCAGTTACTTTAGGTCCTTTGGAATTGTAAATCATCTTAACTCGTTCCCTAGCTATTTTGCTCCTTAATTTCCTTACCAACATTCTTCCCGCCCTGTCGCCCTGGATATAATATTTATGTTTTAATTTTAAAATATTTCTATGAACTACTCCCAAAGCCAGCACATTCCACTCTTCTCTAGTTTTCAGAAGTTCTCGATACATTTTATCATTAAGAGGTGAATTTTTATGTCTGGAATCAAGGTCAGCTAATTTTACCTCTAAATCTATTCCAGTCTTAATAGTGTTTTTTCTAAGTCTTGCCGCTGCTTGTATAGCTGATCCTCTCACCACCGCCTTGAGAGTGCACCAATGATTAACTAGAGAGGTGCCTTCGGGTTTACTTGTTTCCAAGTACATTTTGATAGATTCCATAATGATCTGTCTAGCCGTGGGATTATTCAGAAGGTTGGCATCCATACCCATGGTCTAGGCGGAATCTTATGTGACTCAACATCCCAATGTAAAATAAGGGCCAAGTGGTCTGACCATGCAACTGGTAATATTGTAGCTTTCCTGAATTGCCGCAATGTCCATTTATCTGACAACGCTAAATCTATCCTTGAGTAGGATCGGTGCACATGGGAGTAGAATGTGTAGTCTCTGGTCGTGGGGTTTTTTGCCCTCCATATATCATAGATAACATACTCCGATATCATTCTATTAAACACTTTCGCGTGGCTTAGAGCCTTCTGTGGCTGTAGTTTATTAGTGGATGAAGATTTATCTAAGGAAGGGTCTAGCACCACGTTGAAATCTCCTACTAAAATAACCTGTCCCTTGCTATGTTGTTAGAGAATGGCACAGAAATTTCTGCAAAATACGGTTTGTTTAGAGTTTGGGGCATACACTGTGGTGATTGTGACTATCTTGTTTTCTAATTTCCCTATCAAGATAAGGTAGCGGCCATTAGGGTCTACAGTTTGGTCCTCTAGTGTAAATTGACAGGAACTTGCAAATAATATGGCCACTCCAGCTTTTTTTTGTGGGCCATTGGACAAATACGATATTGGGTAATAAAAATTAGTGAATTTCGGAGGAGCTGAGCATATAAAATGGGTCTCTTGAACCGCAACTATATGGGCTTTATGTTTATGGAAAAAATTAAGGGCCAATCGCCTTTTGTTGGGCGAGTTTAGCCCTTTAACATTTAAAGACAATAGATTAACCATTGAGTCACTATACAATATTTATAACTTATGCTATATTTAACCGCGTAAAACAACTGGTCTACACATATAGTACCGTTAGAGCGAGGAATAAAATTAAGGAAAGAAACAATTGCGCTACCAAAGCAGGAGGAAAAACAACTGTATAGATAAAACAAAAAACAGGAAAGGAAAACAAATTAGGGGAGGTAAAGTATCGCAACCTATGGGATCTATTTGGGACCACCTCCTGAGGTGGTACATACTAGGAATATAGGACCTCATTCAGAGTCGGTCGAAGCGGCCGCACGGTTGTACGGGAAAAGGGGCCGGATATGCAAATGATTCCCTCGCAAGTTGCGTCCCTAAGTTCGGATCGGTAGCTGGCCGACCAAGGGGAGGAAGCGGCCGGAAGACAAAAAAATACACCCCTTTCTCGTACGCATTACACGTCATCTCTGGGCATATAAGGATTAATCGAGACCATCGGGAACCATCGGAACTGGTCGTAGAGCTTAAGGTTGACCATACCCTCTCTTAAGCTCTACGATCATGTCAGTGTAAAAACCTCCCATGTCACATGTGCCATGATGCTACTTTGTTAATTATGCACTCCCATAAACTGTATGCACTCCCATAAAACGCCGTTCGCATAATTAGGCATGCCTGCGTTCGGATCTCCACTCCCCCGTTTCCAAGCACCTTCCCCTGTTACCACCCACAAACACCTCAATCTGTCACTCAAACTACCGACCTGGCTGTGTTCAAGGAGAGAGAAATTTCTGATCGTAGCGGCTAGTTTGCGCACGCGTATTGCGAACTTTACGCATGCGCAGTATAGCGAACATCGGTGGCGTACGACTGTGCTGCCGCTTCGACCAACTCTGAATGAGGTCCATAGTGGGGGTAGCTGCCTCCCCCACCACTCCATATTAAACAGTATAAGTGTAAATATCAATCTGCAATTATTAATGAAGATTAAAAAAACACAGTCAAATTATTATCAATTTATCTAACATTATCAGAACCAACTAACCGGAGAAAGAAGATATATTATATATCTATAGGCACTTAACGTATTAGCCTTTTTAATTAACTTATAGCAAAACCTGCGATATGAGAAAAATAGTGAACACTGTAATATTACTTAAGACCATACACACTCGATCCTTGGACTTTTGACCAGCGATGCCGAGATATTCTCTAGGTTCCAAGCGACCATCAGCTGGATACCGTCTTCCGGTGATGATACTACTGTGGTTGTCCCATTTCGAGCGATCAGCAATTTGGTGGGGAAACCCCACCGATAGGGTATATTAGCTTGTCGTAGAGCCTTTGTAACGGAATAGAAAGATCTGCGCTTAGCTAATGTAGATGCTGATAGGTCTCCATAAATTTGAAGATTGCCTAGCACAGGCCATGCAATGTCGGAGGATCTTGCTGCTCGTAGCACGGCTTCTTTGATATGAAAGTAATGGAGTCTCATGAGTGTATCTCTAGATTTAGGTAAACGGTGACTCCTATCTATCAGAAAGTCAGTTATGGTAGCTGTAGGAAGTAGCTTCGTAAACAAATTAGTGGCATATTCTTTGAGATCTGAGTTGGTTACGGACTCTGGAATGCCCCTGATTTTGACATTGTTACGTCGGGATCTATCTTCCATGTCTCCGACTTTATCTCTCAGGGTAGCCACTTCAGATTGAAGTTGTTCGTGAAGCGTTATTAAGTCATTGTGGGACTTGACCACTTCTTCTAATTTATTTTCTAAGTGGTCTGTTCGTTCTCCCAGGCTATCCACTGACTGCTGACAGGTCTGGAGTGCGGATTTAAATTCCAAAGATATGTCCGATTTAAAGGACGCCAATAGGAGCTTCATGGATCCCACTGTCAAGGGTGCATCGTCGCCCAATGAGTCCCCATTTTCAGAGGGTAGTGCATGGGGTTTTGTGATTGGTTCAGTAGTGGAGGTAGTTTTAGGACCTCCGTCGGCCCTTTGTCTTCTCAAAGGTGCAGAGATCTTGCAAATGAAAAGCATGAGAAAATGCATCCAGCAAGAAAAGATCTTTATCAGTCTATGGTGCACGGAGGCATCAGTAAGCAAGTTCTTTTGTATTAGGCGAGGTTCTCCTGCATCCGCTCTTGCTAGTACCATTCTTTAGCTAGATTGAAATGAAATGGCTCTGGCAGCCATGGGCATGATGGCTCTTGGTATTATTTAACTGTATTTAAAAAAACAAAATAAATACAGATTTGTGCAGTGGAGTGTGAGCTACACTAGTAAAAGCCTTTGCACAATCTAGGAATATTGCAGCAGGCTACAGTACCCTGCTCCATTCCTTCCATGCAGATCTCAGGAACATTAGGAGTGGCCAAATCAACAGTTTTGGCACTGGGTCACTAGTGTTTATTGGCGATGTGACAGAAGCAGCCTGATGAATTCTGAAGTGTATAGGGATATACTGTATGCTCATATTCAGCCAAATTCAGCAAAGTTGATTGGATGGTGCTTCACAGTACAGATGGACAATGACCCAAAACATACTGTGAAAGCAACCCAGGAGTTTTTTAAGGCAAAGTAGTGGAATATTCTGCAATGGCCGAGTCGATCACCTGATAACTTCATCGAGCATGTATTTCACTTGCTGAAGACAAAACTAAAGGCAGAAAGACCCACAAACAAACAAGTGAACACAGCTATAGTAAAAGCCTTGCAAAGCATAACAACGGAGGCAACCCAGCACTTGGTGATGTCCATGGGTTCCAGACTCCAGCGAGTCATTGAGGCATATTCAATTCCAGGTGAAAAGTCCCGTGCTTTTCACATGCAAGACTTTTCGCTGACATCGCTGGTTTTCAATGCGAAAACGCGCGTGCCCGCTTTTCCCCATATTCAATTAGAAATCGGCAAAAACGGGACCCGGTGAAACTCTAACATGCGAAAAGTACTGTCAGATTTGGGGAAAACAGCCTGACACCCCCCAAAAGATGCACTGACATTGGGGATCACTATAGATACCCCCGAATAGGCCTGCTGAAGGTTTTTGGGGTACTTAAATGTTCTCAATAGCTGCTATTTAGCGTGTTTGCTTAAGTGGTGAAGAATAGCATTTAGGAGGTTTTTTAGCAGAAAATAAGTAGTCCCAGCAAATTTGGGGTACCTGAAAATGGGTACTAGCATATTTTTAGGTTGTTAATGTGAAGTTTTAAAAATCTTAAAAAATCCACCTTCCGCAAGCACCTGCAAACTTAAAAACACCTGGGGTATAATTGGGGACCCCCCTGGAGTCTATTTCGCTAGTTTTTAAGTTTGTCCCCCAACTTTGGACTTTTTCTCCCCAAAATGAAAGTACTTTTTGGGGGTGATCTAAAGTATTTTTTAAACTTTTTTTGATGCAGTTTACCTTTGGGGGACTGTCCCAAGGGTGCAAGGGGGTTACCGCAGCTTTGCACCTCAAAACCCCAATTCTGTACTTTTTTCGACACCTATTCATAGGCAAAACTTTTTCACAGGACCCATTGCATTGAGTTTCCGCACCGGCGAAAAGTCTTCAAAATTGAATATGGAGGAAACTTTTCACAAGGCGAAATGACATTACTCGAGATACTTCTCCGCAGAAACTGACTTAACTCGCACCTAGTTGAATACGGCCTATTGTTTGCAAAGGATTCTTGACAAAGTATTAAAAATTAACTTTGTATTTTATGATTTTATTAATTTGTCCAATTACATTTGAGCCGCTGAAAATAGGTGACTGTGTATAAAATGGTTGCAATTCCTAAATGTTTCATACAATATTTTTATTCAACTCCTTGATTTAAAGCTGAAAGTCTGCACCTCAACTGGATCCCCATTCTTTAATTTAAAATCCAGGGCCAAAATTATGAAAACTATCAAAATATATATGGACCTACAGTGACTGTATATACATATAAGTATCAAGTTTACTCAAGTTTACTCTTATGTGTTTTGTATTGATGACCACAAATGTAGTTACTGGATAACTTTCTTCTTTTCCTCATGTTCCTTTATGTTTGTATATTGTTGCCTATAAAGCTGTCATTCAGGTAAAACATAGTATTTATATACCTATAGGTCATATTGTACATCTTTGTATATGTGTATATTATCCATAATGTGAAATCACAGGTTGCCTTATATAATAGGCTGTGAGATCCTGGTATGGACGTGATTCAGGCGAGTCAACCCATATTTCAAAGTGGTAATAATTTAAAAGGCAAACCAACTCGGTTTAAAAATACGCTTTAAAAATACATGGGGCGATACTGACTGATGTTGGGCGCGTTCCTGCATCTCACCGGCTGTTACACAAGGCCCAGAAGCTGCCTTAGAAACACATTGCAGCCAGTACAGGGAGCAGGGAGCTGGTCTCACGGCCACTGACATCACAGGATTCCATCAGCCGGAGTGACAGTTGGTTGTAACTGACACCGGAGCTGAGCAGCCAGAAGATGGAGCCCAGTCACGGAGAGCGAGGAGACCAAGCGGAGGAGAAGACGATGAGAGGAGAGATGAGGAGCAGGGATGCTGTGACACCCAGCCAGCTCCAGCATCCCAATGCTGTAGATGTCACAGAGTTGAACATTTTTACCATCAATGAGCTTGGCGAGTATGAAACGATTACATCTGGTGGAGGAGAGGACAGGACTAATGTCACCCCAGAGGGTCACCAGCGCGAACGGGAGAAGACAAGTTCCCATGAGGCCGTGGGTGGCAAGAAGAAGAGAAAGCGTCAGAGGGAAGAAGAGACAGGACAGCGGAAGAAGAAAAAGAAGAAGCATAGGAAGGAGAGGAAGAAGCATAAGAAGGAGAGGAAGAAGGAGAGGAAGGAGAGGAAGGAGAGGAAGAAGGTGAAACAGCATGAGGGTGATGTGCATGGAAAGAGGAAGAGATTACACCAGGATGTGGCCGAGGTCCGAGAGAAGAAGGTCAGGAAGGACGGCGATTTCCCTCATGAATGGGACAGACCAGGTAATGAGGGATACGTGGTTCTCAATATGGAGACCTTGCTCTCCTACTGCTGCTAGTTATAGATCAAGCTGTAGCTGGTTGTCTGTATAATTTTACCTAATGGTTACTGGGCCACGTTTCACTCACATAGAGGGAGGTAATGTGTCCCCCATAAATTAGCTGTGAGAATTACATTGTTTGAATGGACTAAATCTGCCAAACAAATGGCCTTAGAGATCTTTAAGCTTGAAGTGCTTCCCACTATAATCAGCTATTACAGGTGCTACTTATGTTACTTATTTAATAGTGCCAAATTCTCATATAGGTCATATGTCATCACTTCAGAAAATATGAGATATGGTAAGAACTTACCCTTGTTATCTCTATTTCTACGAAGTCCATAGGGTTCCACAGGATACCTTGGGGTATAGGTGTGACGTCAGTCGCAGGGCACCAAAGAGTTAAGCTTTCAGCCTCCCAGGATGCACTAGGTCCCCCTCCTATACCCCGCCCCCGGGCCAAGGCACCTCAGTTAGTTACCAAGCCATAGGCCGGAGGAGGAGAAGGAAGAGAGAGAACAAAGATCTGGACACATACAAGAATCACATTCTCACCAGAGGGAGACGGAAAACCGGTGACCAGAGCAAAGCCCATCTGCAGCACAGGTGCGACAGGGCGGGAGTCCTGTGGAACCCTATGGACTTCGTAGAAATAGAGATAACAAGGGTAAGTTCTTACCATATCTCATATTTTCTACTTCAGGGTCCATAGGGTATCCACAGGATACCTTGGGGATGTCCCAAAGCAGTATCCTTTAAGGGTGGGGACGCTCCTGTGCAGAAAGGAGAATCCGCCGCCCGAAGGAAGCATCCTGAGAGGCGAAGGTGTCAAACCTGTAATACCTCACGAAGGTATGGACAGAAGACCACGTAGCAGCCTTGCAGATCTGAACTGCCGAGGCACCACGTCGCGCTGCCCACGAAGGACCCACAGACCTAGTGGAATGAGCCTTCAGAGAAGGAGGGACCGGTAGGCCTTCATGAAGATAAGCTTCAGAAATAGCCATACGGATCCAGGCTGCCAAAGTTTGCTTTGAAGCAGGCCAACCCTTTTTACGGAAGCCAAAGAGGACAAACAAAGCGTCTGACTTCCTAAACGAAGAAGTGCGGTCAACATAAGTCCTTAAGGCCCGCACAACATCCAATGAGGCCTCACCCACGGAAAGACCCGGTGAGTTAAAGGCCGGAACAACTATTTCCTCGTTAATATGAAACTGGGAAATAACTTTGGGAAGAAACTCGGGCCGAGTGCGGAGCACTGCCCTGTTCCCATAAAAAACCAAGAAAGGGGGTCTACAAGAAAGAGCCCCTAACTCAGAAACACGTCTGGCCGAAGCAATAGCCAGAAGGAAAACAGTCTTAGCTGTTAGCCATTTAAGATCCACTGAGCCCAGTGGTTCAAACGGCGGTCCTTGGAGAGCCCTCAGGACCACAGCCAAATCCCAAGGCGCCACAGGTGGAACAAAGGGCGGCTGAATGCGGAGAACACCCTGCATAAAGGTGCGCACATCCGGGATTGTAGCAATCCTACGGTGAAACCAGACAGATAGGGCCGAAACCTGTACCTTCAAAGAAGCAAGGCGAAGCCCATGATCTAGTCCCGCTTGCAGGAAGGCGAGAATCCGAGACAGACGAAACTCCCGCGGTGCATAACCTCTCGGTCGACACCACTGGAAGAACGTATGCCACACGCGATGGTATATCCTCGCGGAAGACGGTTTCCGAGCTCGTAACATGGTACGCACCACAGAGCTGGAAAACCCCCGGGACCTCAGCATGGCCGTCTCAACAGCCACGCCGTCAAAGACAGCCGAGTCAGGTCCGGGTGAAGGCAAGGACCCTGAGACAGAAGGTCCGGTCGTAGCGGCAACCGCAGAGGAATGTCCACGGACAGACCCTGAAGGTCTGAGAACCAGTGCCGTCTGGGCCACGCGGGAGCTATCAACAGGAGCGTCCCTCCTTCCTGTTTGAATTTCCGGATTACCCGTGGAAGAAGGGAGACCGGAGGGAACAGGTATGCGAACCGGAACGTCCACCGGACGGACAGAGCATCCACCAGAGACGCCCCTTTGTCTCTTGTGCGAGACCCGTACACCGGCAACTTGTTGTTGTGCCGGGACGCCATGAGGTCGATTTCTGGAAGACCCCACCTGTCCACCAGTAGTTGAAAAACGTCCGGGTGCAGGGACCATTCCCCCGGATGAACGTCCTGGCGACTTAGAAAGTCCGCCTCCCAATTGAGCACTCCCGGGATGAAGACCGCTGATATGGCCGGAAGATTGCGCTCCGCCCAAACCAGGATCCGAGAGACCTCTACGAGAGCCGCCCGACTGCGAGTTCCTCCTTGCCTGTTTATGTAGGCCACGGTGGTAGCGTTGTCCGACTGGACCTGCACCGGGCGACCCTGGAGAAACCGCTGTGCCTGCTGGAGAGCATTGAAGACCGCACGGAGTTCCAAGATATTTATTGGAAGCTCCGCTTCTGTCGGCGTCCACCTGCCCTGGAACAAGTGTGGACCCGAAACTGCTCCCCAGCCCCGAAGACTGGCGTCCGTTGTCAACAGGACCCAATTTGGAACCCAGAACGGACGTCCCTTGTTGAGGTGGGTCGTCTGTAACCACCACGTAAGGGACAGGCGAACCTCCTGGGTGAGCACAATCGTCTGGGACTTCAGAGACTGAGTCAGCCCGTTCCACTTGGACAGGATCAGGTGCTGCAGAGGTCTGGAGTGAAACTGGGCGTATTCCACCATGTCGAACACCGACACCATGGAGCCCAGTAACCTCATCGCCGAGTGTAAGGACACCCGGCGGCTGTGCAGACAACTGCGCACCCTTGACTGTAAAGCAGAGATCTTGTCCTCCGTCACGAAGATCCTTTGCTGTCCCGAGTCCAATAAGGCTCCAAGATGCAGAATCCTCCGAGACGGGATTAGAGTGGACTTCTGCCAGTTGATTAGCCAGCCGTGCCGTTGCAGCAGTGCAATGGTCAGGTCCAAGTGGCGTAACAGGAGCTCTGGAGATCCTGCCACCAATAACAGGTCGTCCAAATACGGCAACATGCGGACTCCCTGCAGCCGCAGAGAAGCCGCCATGACCGCCATCACCTTGGTGAAAACACGTGGTGCTGTTGCCAGGCCAAAAGGTAACGCCCGAAACTGGAAGTGGTCGCTGCTGATTGCAAACCTGAGGAACTGTTGATGGCGCCAAAGAATAGGGACATGCAGGTAAGCGTCCTGTATGTCCAATGACACCAAGTAGTCCCCAGGTTCCAGCGCCAGAATGATGGACCGTAGGGTCTCCATCCGAAACTTCGGGACCCGCAAAGACTTGTTGAGTGCTTTGAGGTTGAGTATCGGACGATATGACCCATTGGGTTTCTGTACCAAAAATAGATTTGAATAGAAACCCTGGCCCCTCTGGGAGAATGGAACCGCCACTATAACTCCAGCCTGGAGCATAGTGTGCAATACCTTCCGCAGCTCCGTAGCCTTGTTCCGGTCTGATGGGAGACCCGTGGTGAAGAAGCGAGCCGGGGGTCTGTGCCGGAAGGAGAGGGCGTATCTGTGGGAAACCACCTCCAGAACCCAAGTGTCTGTCGTAGTGGTCGACCAACACTGGGCGAACTGTAGCAGGCGGCCTCCCACCCTGGGATCCCCCAAAGGGAGGCCCGGACCGTCAGGCCGCAGGCTTGTCATCTGGCTTGGGGGCCGGACGTCTGGTACTCCATGCCTGCTTCCGGGGCTTGACCGATTTCTTAGGGCCAGCCTGTCGAGGAAACGACTGTGGTTTGGGCCTGCCCTGGGCCCTAGATGACCGAAAGGACGATGGTCCCGAACCAGAAGGAGCAGCGGCCGACGGGAGACAGGCAGATTTGGCTGCCGCCAGCGTGGCCACAATCTTATCCAGATCCGGACCGAAGAGAACTTCTCCGGTAAACGGCAACGCTTCCAGACCTTTCTTGGAATCAGCGTCCGCCTTCCAGGATCGCAGCCACAAGGTGCGACGAGCAGCTACCGCTGCTGAAGAAATTCTAGACACCAGAGTACTAATGTCTAGAGCCGCCTCGTTGATGTAGGTGGCCGAATCACGGAGATTGCCAATCAACTCCGCCTGATCGGCCGGACAGTCGGATTCAAAAGAAGCCTCTAATGAATCCGCCCAGCGCTCCATCGCTCTGGCAACCCAGCAAATGGCCATAGCCGGCCGTGCTGCCCCCCCTGCAAGGGAATAAGCGGACTTCAGGCAGATTTCTACCTTGCGGTCCGTAGCATCCTTAAGGGAGGACATGGATGGCATCGGCAATGTGGCACTACGGACAAGACGGGTCACGTGAGAATCCACCTGTGGAGGGGATTCCCACTTAGCAAAATAATTATCCGCGAACGGATAAGCCACCGCCAGGCGTCTCTGCGGCTGGTATCTTTTGCCAGGTTGTTTCCACGCCTCCTCTAAATGGTCCACCAACTGACCCGAAAGAGGAAAGACTGTGGCATCGCCCTTCACATCTTTGAAAAAGGCATACTTAGATTTAGCCGCTGGGGGAACTTCGTCCTCAATCACCAAGGCTGTGCGGACCGCCCGAATAAGTCCAGGAATATATACTTTGGACTTAGCATCAGCGTCCTTAGTATGGAGAGGTTCCTGATCGTAAGGATCTAGAATCTCCCCATCATCAGACGTCCCTTCGTCATCCTCATAAGGAGCGGACAGAGACGCCACCGGCCTTTTATGAGACCGCATCACAGACTCCCCTTGCAACACATCCGACAAGTGCTGTACAGAACTTGTCAGGGAGTTAACCCACGCTGGCTCCTGAGAACCCGGGAGCGGGGAAATAGGGAGACTGTGGGGTACCACCAATTGTCGTGGGAACCCCTGCATGGGTGACGACACCACAGACTGCTGGGACAAACCCATCGGAGTAAACGCGGGCTGCGGAGCTAACTGGCCCACTAAAGCTGTTAACGCCTGAGCGAAACAAGCCCAGGGCGGCTCCTGTACCGGTGCTGTAACCGTAATAGGCCGCGCCATGGACAAACACTGCCGGCAAAGGCCCTCCACGCTACCCTCCCCCTCCGCTAACGGTACTTTGCACGTGGTACACTGTAGCCGGAGGGGAAAATCACTTTCAGACATGATGGCACCACGTATGTGACCTCTCTCACCAATTAAGTATTAAATAGGCGAGAGACCACCCTGCAGCACCGCACCGCAAGGGCTTTAGCAGAAAGAACAGGGACAGTAATAAAGCTGACAGTTTAGAGAAGAAAAGATTACAGGCAGCAGCGCTAGCACAGTCACATACAATGCAGAAAAATAACAATTCCTGCACTAACAGCGCTGATCACTCAACTACACAGACACAGGGCCTGGTAGGACACAGCGCTGCATACACAGACCTGACCACAGCGGAGGAGAGGTATGCGGGGGGACCCAGACCACGATGCTTCCGTCCAGCGCTTCCAGCAGCGTTCACCATGCGTTCTGGAGAAGATGGCCGCCGAGGAGCAGAGAGGAGGCTGGCCTGGGGGAGGAGCGCTGCCACAGGACCAGTCGGCAGCATGCAGAGAGGGCTGTGTGCAGCGGGGGAGGCGCCGGCTGTGAGACAGGGAAGGCGCGCTCCCCTGGCATGCATTTAACCCCTGGGACGCCGCAGCGCTACCGCTCTGCTGCGGTCCGCTGTCCCAGGGGGTAGTGGAAGCGCAGGTTGGTCGCCTGGCTCCACGCTGCAGCCAGTCCCCAGGGAGCCCCCTGCCTGGGGACTTAGGACCATGTGATCAGCGGGGACCCACCGCGGGACCCCGCTGCTTACCTCTGTCCCCCTTGAATCCGGCCATGGTCCGGAGCATCTGGGGTCACCGCTAGCTGTGACCCCAGACGCCCACCAGCATCCCCGGATCAGTACCGGCGTTCTGGTACCGGCGGGGTGTAGGGAAGACAGCATGGACGTCAGGACTGACTGTCCATGCTGTACATCCAGATGTGCAGCCACAGCTGCATGAAGAATAAGCTTCAGGGGCTCTTCTAGCCCCCACTCCAACAGGTGCACCCGACTCCGGCCGGGCACCAAACTAAACTGAGGTGCCTTGGCCCGGGGGCGGGGTATAGGAGGGGGACCTAGTGCATCCTGGGAGGCTGAAAGCTTAACTCTTTGGTGCCCTGCGACTGACGTCACACCTATACCCCAAGGTATCCTGTGGATACCCTATGGACCCTGAAGTAGAAATAATAAATATACTACATTACAGGACTTTCTCAGTGTTTTAGGTTGTTACAGTATTGCAGCTGTTAAAAAAAATTGCTCTGGCATTATACATATAAAAGACGGTTACTCTTTCCCAAATACATGTTATAAGTAACAGCAAATGCTGCCTAAGGGGGAGATTTACTAAGTCTTGGAGAAAGATAAAGTGTAGAGTCCTAAAGTACCAACCAATCAGCTCCTAACTGTCTCTTTACAGGCTGTGTTTGAAAATGATAGTTAGGAGCTGGTTGGTTGCTACTTTAGCACTCTACACTTTATCTCTCTCCAAGACTTAGTACATCTACTCTTTAGTGTTATATGTATAGGGCTGAAAAATAGACCTCATGCAATAAGGAGTGTAAAATCAAATGGAAAGAAACAGAGGCCTCTACTCGATCATGGGTATATTTAAAGATCACTAATCAAAGTCACTGAATGGTGAAAAACTGTATCCGAAACCCATTTTGAATCTATCAAAATAATAGCAGTAATAATATAATATAGACTTTAAATGAGCTGACGTCCAACCAATGTCCTACATGCCTCTAGGTGGGAAGTCCCCATTTGGTAGGGAAAGTCTGATATTCAGTCCAATGAAACAGCCATGCGACATACTGAATGGCAGAGCCGTAAGTAGACTTTTTGTGCCCTGTGCCAGGGAGTGCATTGGTGCCCCCCCATTTTTTAAATAGGGACATGTGCATCTGAAAAGGGACCATGGCCTCTTCAGGAAGGGCCTGGGAAGAAGTAGGCGATAAAAGAAGAGGAAGCTACAAGTGAGGATGATAACAGGAAAATTGTCATGCCAAGGCACAGGTCGCACCACCCTAGTTACAGCCCTGCTGAATGGGTCTCTAATACTTTGTCTGTAGCTCCTCAATTACACTTTTTCCTGCTTATATAACAAAATATCATAAATTTAACATGAAATCAGTTTGATGTAAACTGTTCTAGAAAGTTTCCTTTTTATGTTCTGTGATTCATCCTGTGTTATTTGTATGTGCGCTGTGCAAGAATAGTGTCTAAACCTTATGTGGCCCCTGACATGGCACGTGGCTCATCCCATACACACATTACTACATATGTAACAGAATCATGTAGGCTGTAAAATAGAAATGTTTACTTATTTGTTTTATTCTTATTCCATCTGCCAACATAGCACAAAACAACAAATAATACTGTTCTAGCTAGAAAATGACATTTGTAATGATGTCCTCTAAATACCATCTGCCTAATAGAAATCATTTGATGTTCCATCAGAAATATCAGTCAGATGGTTTCGATTAGGGGTGTGCACCGGCCACTTTTCGTGTTTTGGTTTTGGATCTGGATCTTTCTTCGTGTTTTGGATCTGGATTGGTTTTGCCAAAACCACCCTTCCGTGTTTTGGGTTCTGTGTTTTAGATCTGTATTTTTTTGAAAAAAAGCATAAAAACAGCTAAAATCACAGAATTTGTGGGTTTTTATGCTCCTATTCAATTATTAACCTCAATAACCTTCATTTCCACTCATTTCCAGTCTATTCTGAACACCTAACACCTCACAATATTGTTTTTATGGCCAAAAGGTTGCACTGAGGTAGCTGGATGACTATGCTAAGCGACACGAGTGGGCGGCACAAACACGTGGCCCATCTAGGAGTGACACTGCAGTGGCTGACAGGAAAAACTAGGCCCCAAACAGTACATACTACAAAGTAAAAAAAAGAGGTGCAAGATGGAATTGTCCTTGGGCCCTCCCACCCACCCTTACGGTTGTATAAATAGGACATGCACACTTTAACAAACCAATCATTTCAGCACCAGGGTCTGCCACATGACTGTGGCTGAAATGATTGGTTCGTTTGGGCCCCCACAAAACAAGCTGGCAATTAATGTGTCCCTGCACAAACTGGCTCTACGGAGGCAAGATGTCGTCCTCATCCTCCTCATCCACCGATTCCTTGGATAAAACAGGAAAAAGGGGTTTAGGTGTCCCTGGACTGCTTACGGTCTTAGCCAAAGTTTCTGAACTTGACAGTAACTTTTTATGAATGCGCTGCAGGTGCCGTATAAGGGAGGATGTTCCTAGGTGGTTAACGTCCCTACCCCTACTTATTTCACCTTTACATATGGCAAGACAGTTGTTGTCCGGATTTGGATAGAAATATTGCCAGACCAAAGAGGTGGAATGTTTGGTCTTCTGCCCAGGCATGACCGTGATGGGCTTTTTCATCCCACGGACAACAACTGTCTCCCCTGGTGCCTGATTTAAACAAACCACATCACCATCAGAATCCTCCTCAGCGCCAGGTACACCAGTATCCTCATCCTGTTGTACTTCAACAGTGACATCTTCAATTTGCATATCAGCAAGTGGACTGTGGGTGCTCCTTTCAGCACTTGCAGGGGGCGTGCAAATGGTGGAAAGAGCCACCTCTTCCAGTCCAGTGCTGGGAAGGTCAGGCATCGCAACCGCCACCACACTTGGACTCTCCTTGGGGATTTGTGATATCTTCTTAGAACGCACAGTTCTTCGCTGTGCTTTTGCCAGCTTAACTTGTTTGATTTTTTTAGCGGGAGGAGGGCTTCCATCGTCATGTGATGCTGAACCACTAGTCATGAACATAGGGAAAGACCTTAGCCTTTCCTTTCCACTCCGTGTCATAAATGGCATATTGGCAAGTTTACGTTTCTCTTCAGATGATTTAAATGTTTTTTTTAAGGTCATTTTCCTGATCTTTGTCATTTGGGATTGTATGTGCCCTCTACTATGACATTGGGCATCGGCCTTGGCAGACGACGTTGATGGCATGTTATCGTCTATGTCATGACTAGTAGTCAGCAGCTTCAGTACTAGGAGGAAGTGGTTCTTGATCTTTCCCTATTTTATTTTTATCGGAGAACGTTTGGTCCTCCATTTATGTTATATTGATTTGATATATACGTGCGGTTAAGGCGCACTCAAACACAGAAAATATTTTTTTATTTTTGCTGGAGAGTAGTGCACTTTGTGGGTTACACCACCCTTTAAGAAATGAGCCAGCCGGCCCTTTACTTATGGGACATAGGCGCACGCTTGGCGCTGCTCCTTTGTTGATGCACGTGCAGCCACAGTGCAGACAATTCACAAACACAGAAAAAAAAAAAATATTTTGTTTGGAGTGCCCTTTGGGGGTTACAGCAGCCTTTAGCGGTCAATCCAGCTGGCCCTTTATTTATGGGACACAGGCGCACGCTTGCCACTACTTTGTTGATGCACGTGCGGCTACTGCGCACACAATTCACAAACACAAAAAAATATTTTTTTTATTTTGTTTGGAGTGCCCTTTGGGGGTTACAGCACCCTTTAACGGACAAGCCAGCCGGCCTTTTACTTATGGGACACAGGCGCATGCTTGGCGCTGCTCCGTTGTTGATGCACGTGCAGCCACAGTGCACACAATTCACAAACACAGAAAAAATATTTATTTTTTTTGTACTTGGGGGGAGCACCCCTGACGGACAGAGCACCCCCTGGACAACACTACAGCACCCCTTTAGGACTGGGACACTGCACAGGACTTTGGAGTGGACACAGCCCCTATGGACAACTGACTGCACAACACAGTCCAGCCAGCCCCTATGGACTTTGAAGTAGTGGACACAGCCCCTATGGACAACAGCAGCGCAGCACAGCACAGCACAGCACAACACTGCACTACACTACACTACACAGCGCAGCCAGCCCTAACTCCCACCCTCCCTCTTCACTGTCCACAGCCGAGTGAGAAAAACCTTATATAGGATCCAAAACCCGCGAGACCCGGAAGGCGGGATGATGACGTTTTGCCTCGATTTCAGATCCGAGTCAGGCGGGAAAAGTCGAGCCTGACTCAGATCGGCCTCAGATCGGGGGGGCTCAGGGGGGTTCGGATTTCAGAAATCCGAACCCGCTCACCCCTAGTTTCGATGTTCGGCGTTCAAACCTGCAATGTTTAGGATCCAATGTTTCATCACCATCATTGTTCCATCACCAAAGATTGCTGCCCCCAATGTTTTTCCCTGCTTTTACAATATTTTTTTTTTGGTGACTTCGGGCCTGATTCAAACCCGCTTGCAAGCGGGTCGATGGCTGGACAGTGCATATGCACAGTGTGCGCACTGCGCGTGTGTGAGCCCCGAAGCGAGCAAGAAATCACTCGCTCCGGTGCTCGCATCCAAAAGGGGTGGCTGTCGATGTTGATCGACAGCTCGGCCCGTTTGGTAGGCGTGATGAGTGGGGTGGCTGGCCAAACGGAGGCGTTCCCAAAGGAACGCCCGCCATTTGGGGCCGGCCACACTGACATCACGAGTGATGTCAGTGGTGCGCTTCCGGCTCTATTAGAGCCGGGTGCTCACTGGGGCTTGCGACGAACGAGACCCTACCACAAGCGTCTTGTCACAAGCCCGATGGTCGCGACCATCGCGACCATCATCTGGCCGCTCGCTAAAGCTGTGGGTGGTCACCCACAGCTTAGCGAGCGGCCAGGAGGCCAAACAAAAAAGAACATGCGTCCGCCCTGATTCAGAGCGAGCACTCGCTTTTTGCGAGCGGCTCTGAAGCAGGCCCACTGTGTGGTGCTGTCACTGCTTTGGGCTGCCAGCCGGCTCTCTCCTTGTTTTATATTCAATTACAACTTAAGAAGAGAGTACAAAACGCTGACTGGGCTACTACTGCTGCTGCTGGGGGTTGTGGCTGACAGAGTGAAAGACACTCTGGTTAGCCAATTAGCAGCAGCACATAGGACAGTCCCACCCCTGGCTCACTGTCACTGGTGCTACTCTCAGTGAACACTGGTTTGCTGCTTGGGTGTCTGGCTGCTGTAGCTATTGGTAACAACTGAACAGTCAGTCTCACATTGTCACTGTCAGGCACTCACTCGTGTTCACTGCATGACAGACCAAGCGGTGCCTATGTATCTGAGGGGCCTATTCATCATACCTAAAAATTTGATGGAGGTAATAAGGTTTAGAACTAGCATGGAGTTCTACCTAATTACTGGAGGAATACATCATTCCTCCTCTCCATAACTATCTATTCCAAAAAGCTGTCATTTTTGCCCCCCCCGCTCACCTTCACCCATCCCCGCACTTACCTGCCCGCTCACCTCCCCCCGTCCCCGCATTTACCTGCCCCCTGCAGGACCTCCGGCTCCGGTGGCTGTGCTGACACGTGGTCTCCCAGCAGCACCTTTTTTTTCTCAACTTTATTGTGTTCTGCTGGGAGAACACGTCTCAGAACAGCCACCGGAGCCAGAGGAGGGACCAGGGAGACGGAGGAAGATGCCGGAGGACCTGTCCATGCTGGCACAGGTAAGTTTTACCGGCTATTCGCCACCTCACAGTGGCGAATAGTAACACCATCAAATTCCAAAAATACATAATTTTCGGAATTTGATGAATACCAGAATTTCCACATCCCCATACTAATGTATGGGGAGTGTGGAAACTAACACAGGGTGACTTAACCAGGAGATATCAGTGATATCTCCTGTGTTAAGTGTCATCATAAATACTAAAATTACGGTATTTAAGGAAAATGTCCTTAAAAACATTATTTTAGTGTTGACGAATAGGCCCCATGAGTGACATCATTGGTGAGGGGCTGAGAGAAAAAGAGAGAGAGAGAGAGAGAGAGAGAGAGAGAGAGAGAGAGAGAGTGTGTGATAATATAGAGAGAGACTTAAGCTAAGAGTGGAGAAGAGACAGAGAGAAAAAATTAAAGAGGTGGCTGAGGCTGACAAAGTAAATGGACAACAAGGGAAATTAAATTGAGAAGAGAAGAGAGTGAGACTGTAAGACACCTTTAATAACAAGTTTAATTTACCACAAAACATGTTTTATTTTTTTTTCTAAAACTGCATACAGTCTTATAATTTTTGCACCATTTCTATATATACATATAGCGCCGTATCAGGACAGCAGTGCACCCTGTGCTCTACTGCCACCCCTTTCGCTCCACCCCCCCCCCCCCCACCTCATCCCCCTGAGCGCATAGCTTTTTCCGCCAGGGGATAGGTGGAGGACGGGGATCTTCATCAGCATTGCCCTGCGAGCGCTGCGCAGCACTGCAGGAGGTCTCTTCATACAGACCACCGGAGCCAGGCAATTTGTGACCGGTGACCTTGGAGGATTCCATCCTGTGCAGAGGCACCGGCCGCACCACCCTCCAAACAGCCCTGTATATATATACAGTGCCTTGCAAAAGTATTCACCCCCATTTGCAATTTTTAATGTTTTGTTGCCTCACAAATTGGAATTAAAATTGTTGATTGTTTGTTTGAAGGTGTGCATCATTTCATTCACAGAACATGTCTACAACTGTGAAGTTGTGTATTTTTTATATTGTGAATCAAACAACTTTTAGGACAACATAACAGAAAACTTCAGCGTGCATAAATATTCACCCCCCTGAAGTCAGTACTTTGACGAGCCACCTTTTGCGGCAATTACAGCTGCAAGTCGCTTTTTATAAGTCTCTATGAGCTTGCCACATCTTGCCCCTGGGATTTTTGCCCATTCCTCAAGGCAAAACTGCTCCAGCTCTTTCATGTTGGATAGTTTCCACTTGTGAACAGCAATCTTCAAGTCTAAGTCTAAGAATTATTTTAAAAGTGTATTAGTCTATTATATGTTTAAGTGTAGAGTTTGCTATAAAAATAAATAAATAACAGAAACATCGGAAAACATTGGTTAACATTGGTTCCAGAGAACCAATGTTTATATTTAACTAATGTTTTGTATTCTGTGTTAAAAACATTGGTACTTCCAATGTTTTCTTTCGATGTCCCATCCCTACACACAGTTACCCTCATTACTGTATATGGAAACATTGCCTCCATTCTATATTACATTTATACAATGCAGATTAATCTAAAGTACCATCAATCAATCTAAGCCATAAAATTGCCTAGAACAAATGTATATACAGTATGTGGTAATGCAGAGGTTCCCAAATGCGGTCCTCAAGGCACCCAGAAGGCCCCCATACATCAGCAATCTGAAAACCACAATTGAACAATTTGAAGATTTATTGCCCGATCTTAGGATTTCCCAATCGAGCAATCTGCGCCCATACACTACAGATCTTTTCAGTGATTTGCAGATCGATTTCAGCAAACACAGATCTGGCAATCTTGAAAGACCCATCATTTTGCTAGAAACGGTCTGCAAATCTGCTGATCATGTCCATACACTAGCAATCTACAGCCCCAATCGATCTGTGAAATCCAACATGTTGGACAATCTGATTAAACAATTCCAATCACTTTTTGGTTGCAATCTGCGATCTGTGAAGCCCATACACTGCGGATTTTTATACACAATCGATTGCAAATTGCACGATTGCTGCAATCCATCTCTGATATATGGGGGCCTTAACAGTCCATATTTTAAGGATATCCATGCTTGACCACAGGTGACTTAATTAGTACCTCAGTCAATTTGATTTAACCACCTGTGCTCAACCATGGATATCTCTAAAACCTGAACTGTTGGGAAGCCTGGAAGACCGCGTTTGGAAAATTGTGGTAATGTTACGAGTAGAACTTATATAAAAGAAAAATTTGAATTAAGGCTTAAAGATGTTTTTCATTAAGTCCTACAATACAAGATCCCATAGGGCCCATATGCCAAAGCTGAATACTGATTTGTATAATATATATTTTATATCATCTGACTCTTCTTTTATATAAAGAGCAAATGTATAACCTATTCTTATGTTATGTTCCATTAGGAGGAAGCGGAGTCTCCCCAGCAGGCCCTGGCCACAGAACCTCATTATCCATCAGGAGGTTCATTTTCCACAAAGTGATCGGCCAGGGCAGCTTTGGAAATGTAAGATTCTAGTTTCCATCTGGTTTGTCAGGATGTAACCATTATGCCTAACTGTATATACAGTATACACACAGCTATATGTACATATAACAAACCTGCCACATTGACATTGGTTACACAATTGTCATTATAAATGTTTGCGTCCATATCCCATTTGCCTCTGTGTAAATGCAGCTATTGTTATTGATGTGAATAGTGTTATATGTGCAAATGTCAGTGTGCACCAGGGGGGAAAGTTGTATTGTCTGCAGGAAGGAGTTGGGCAGATTGGTGCTTCTGTACATACATCCATGCTGATAAACTTATAGGATAAAGGTTCAATCAAACAGTAATTTAGGAGAATGCAATTTAGAAATCTTAGATGTTTGTTATTGAACGGGAGTAGGTTAGGCTCTGAAGTGGCATTGTTTTGTTTGGTACATGCCTATTTTCACTTCAGTAAAAGTAGATGAACTTAAGGCTATAGCAGGGCTATAACCAGGGCCGGCCTGCCCATCACGCCGACTACGCATGTGCGTAGGGCGCCAGCCAGCAGAGGGCACTTTGATTCGTTCACCCTGCTGCAACACTCCTTCTTCCACCCCCCGGCCACCACAAGGAGGCTCCATTTGCCGGGTGCCCGCTGAGATTTTACCAGTGGGTGCCCGGCTCCCCGCAGCGGCAGCTGGAGCTCACTCCTGAGCTCCAGCTTCCAGCTCCCCCCACGGGCACTATGAAGAGACGTCATGACGTTTCCCCCATAGTTCCGAGGAGCGGCGGACAGCAGCGGATGCAGGATAGGGGCTTAAGGTAAGTGTTCTTGTTTTTCTTGTGTGTGTGTGCGCGGCACACTTAGAGGGGGCTTATTACTGGGGGCACTACTACAGGGGGCTTACTACTGGGGGTACTTCTACAGGGGGCACTAATACAAGGGGCTTACTAATGGGGGCACTTTTACAGAGGGCTTAGTACTGGGGGCACTATTATAGAGGGCTTTCTACTGGGGGCACTTACAGGGGGCTTACTACTGGGGCACTTTTACAGGGGGATTAGTAGTAGGGGCACTATTACAGGGGGCTTACTACTGGGGGCACTCTTATAGGGGGCACTATTACATGGGGCTTAATACAGGGAGCACCATTACAGTGGGCTTAGTACTGGGGGCACTCTTACTGGGGGCACTATTACATGGGGCTTACTACTGGGGGCATTATTACAGGGGGCTTAGTACAGGGGCACTTTTACAGGGGGCATTACTACTGGGGGCAATTTTACGGGGGGCATTATTACAGGGGCATTACTAATGGGGGCACTACTACTGGGGGCTAACTACTTGGGGCATTATTACTGGGGCAATATTACTGGGGCAATTTTACAGGGGCACTACTACTGGGGGCACTACTACTGGGGTCTAACTACTTGGGGCATTATTACAGGGGCATTACTACTGGGGCACTCTTTCTGGTGGCACTATTACAGGGGGAATTTTACAGGGGCACTACTACTGGGGGCACTACTACTGGGTACTGGGGCAAACTACTCGGGGCATTATTACAGAGACATTACTACTGGGGGCATTCTTACATGGGGCACTATTACAGGGGGAATTACTACTGGGAGCACTTTTACAGGAGGAATTACTACTGGGGGCAATTTTACAGGGCCTTACTACTGGGGGAAATTTTACAGGGGCACTATCACTGAGGGAAATTTTACAGAGGCATGCTTACAGGGGCATTACTATTGGGGGCACTACAACTGGGGGCTAACTACTTGGGGCATTATTACAGGGGCAATTTTACAGGGGGCATTACTACTGAGGGGACTATTACATGGGCATTACTATTGGGGGCTTACTACAGGGGGCATTACTACTGGGGGCACTAATACAGGGAGCATTACCTTTGGGGGCACTATTACAGGGCACTACCACTGGGGGCATTACTGCAGAGGGCATTACTACTGGGGTCACTACTAATGAGTGCATTGCAGGAGGGGCACCACTACTGGGGGCACTGCAGAAGGGGTACCACTGCTGTGGGCATTATGTGTAAGTGCCACTACAGCTGTAGGCATTGTACAAGGGGCATTACTACTGTGGGCATTGTATTAGGGTCACTAATGTTGACATTGTGTAAAAGGGGCACAACTGTATGTCAAAAATGCCTATCCTTCCAGGGGTGCGTGTGGGTGCGGGGGTTACCTGAAAAATCGGGAGCCTCCTGCTGTTATACTTTAGCACATTTTTAATTTAGTCAGTAATGGTGCACTTCCATTCTCTTTTCTCCTGACACAATGTTATCATTACTTAATATATGACCCATACCTCATATGTGAGTCATATATATATCTGTCTTTCCTGCTGATACTGTAACATCTCTCTGTACTGTACAGGTGTTAATGGCATCTGACACTTTGACCAAGAGACAACTTGCAGTCAAAGTCATCAAGAAGAGGGAGGTGCTGCAAGCGGACGTGGCAAGAGAGGTGCTGGTGGAGCGAGAGGCCCTGCACGATGTCTCTGGGACGGCATTCATCATTCAGGGGCTTTTTGCCTTCCAGACTGAGGTACTTTCATGAATACTTACTTGCAATTGAACTGACCCACAAAATAAAGGTGCACTGCTGAAGGGGTGTTTCCAGCTACCAGAGGGGTGTGGCCAGTTGTCAGAGAGTCGTGTCCAGGCACCACACTGACCCTGTGACCTCACCTGACTGATTCCTCTATCCTTCAGGCAGTGTCACTAAGGTGACCAGGGCAGTAACTCTTTTTTTCTAAAACAGTACCGAATGAGACACATGGTGGATGGGGTGCAGGAAGAGCAGGAGCAAATGCATGTTTTTTAGAGGGGTTGGGCACGCTATGCTGCCAGGGTGGGAATGACCAACATGCAAGAGAAGAAGTAATAATATAAACCAGTGCAAGGTTGCTCTCCAGTCCCCTTCTCTTCCACTTCTAATACACAGGCAATGCTATGTGCCCTACTGTTAGGTGCACACATCTCTCCCTTCATGAGCAGAGCAATGTGATGTGGGACATTCTAAGGAAACCACTGAGCGATTATTGAGGGGCATAAATGTGTCAGTGGTTTGGCAGCCTGGTGTATATACCACTGATTGTCCCACCGGAGGCTTGAGACACATCCAGCAGGATTCCTATTCCTTAGCAGAGGTACTTATATCCCTCATGGCTTCATCTTAATAGCAGCATGACCTGAGCATCCAGCAGCTGAGATAACAGAGGCACTGCACATACCATAACTAATTGCTTGAATTGAGCATAGCTGGATCTCTGTACATGCGAGTCATGATCCTGATCTATCTGCTTGCCTAAATAATTAATAATCAAGCTGCAACTGCATTGGAGTACATTATAATTCAGTATTTACATGTTGGGCATCTATTCATTATCTGTGAAACAGCTGTGCATGGCTACTAATATTGGTTTTGGCCGCATATAACAATAACTCATGGTTTGCTTGTTATATTTGATTATCAGACTGATTACTTATAAACCTCTGATTGTGATGTGGTTATAGATTATATATTTTGTTACTGCAATAATATATATACGTATATTGTTTTATTCCTACATTTGTCAAGTATTTATTAATATTTTGCATATGTGATCAATATATTTGTTTGTTTGACCTACAGCCCTTCCTATAATTTGTCTTATGATGTGGGAAATACCTCCCAACTGTCCTTGCAGTGTGGACAAAGGGGTATATTTACTAACGCGCAGTTTGCCAAAGCTGCAGATCATCAACGACTTAGAGCCGTATTCAATTTGAGCCGAGCCGCAATACTTTTTCGCATCCCAGACTTTCCGCCTACTTCGCCTGTTTTGTAGGCGGAAAAGTATCATGCGCGTGCCCCCTTTACCATGTATTCGATTTGAAAGTACGCGAAAACAGGACCCGGCGACACTTGAACAGGCGGAAAGTACTGTCAGATTTGGGGAAATCAGCCTGACACCCCCCAAAAGATGCTCTGACATGGGGGTTCCCTATGGTACCCCCCGATTTGGCTTGCTGAAGGTATTTGGCATTTTTAAACGGGCTCAATAGCTGCTAAATAGCGTTTTTCTATACGTGGTGCAGAATAGTATTCAGTAGTATTTTTTCCAGAAAATAAGTTATCCCAGCAAATTTGGGGTACTTGAAAATGGGGGTCAGCATAATTTAAAGTTGCAAAGTGAAGTTGAAAAAAACATGAAAAATCCACCTGCCGCAAACACCTGCAATCAAAAAGACACTTGGAGCATACTTGGGGACCCCCCCAGAGTCAAGTTCGCTAGTTTTTAATTTTGTCCCCCAACATTTTTTTTTCTCACCCCCAGAATGAAAGTGATTTTTTTGGGGTGTTCTTAAGTGTTTTTTTTTTTTAAATGTTGACACAGTTTACTTTTGGGGGACTGTCTGAAGGCTGCACGGGGGTTCCCGCAATGTTGCACCCCAAAACCCCAGTTCTGCACTTTTTTCCGCCTCCCAGTTAACGATATCTGACAGCTGATGTGTTTGCAGTCAGTTTTGGACGATTTCCATTCATTTTAATACAGTCTGTCGCATTGTCCCACCTGCGGGCAGGGCCGGCCTGGGACTAAAAATAGGCCCTGGCATTTAAAGCACACAGGCCCACCTTATGTCAGCATCTGGCTCCTGGCACAGACTCCTCCCCTTACTATTCTTGACTCCTCCCACTTAGCTTATTCCATTACAAATATAATTAATATTAGAACATGCAAGTGTACATCAATCTCTGTATTAAAAAACACATACAGAGCTGAGAGCTCCCCCTGCAGGGGATTCAAACATGTGCCATAGTCAGACATTTGGGGCGGCATATAATAGAGATCGAGTTTGTCGGAAACGGGATGCCGGCTGATCTCGATCGTTTTTTTAAAGTTGCAATCATTTACAAGGCAAACCTGAACTGGTTTTGTCTTGTAAATTATTGCAACTTTAAAAAAAACGATCGAGATCAATCGGCATCCCGCACCTCCAGCAAACTCGATCTCTATTACATGCCACCCTTGGTTGGTTCTGTTAGTTAAAGCTGGCACTTCATTGATGTAAGTCACACCTGTGAACCTGCTGGGTGACCTGGAAAACATCAACTGTGGGCCGGATTCAAGTACCGGCGATATTACCGCATCTTTTCATGTAAAAATGGAGAAAACTTTTCGCCATTTTGGGAAATAGGGAAATATTACCAAAATCTCTATTTTTTGGGTAAAAATTTGGATTTCTTACAGAACCCTTTGATTGGACAGCCCCCCTAATGAAACTTTTTCAGAAAAAAAAATTGTAAGTTGCGTACTTTGTTGAAAAACGACCGCTGAAAAGGTAGTTTTTTTTTAAATGTGTTTAACGTATTGGATCTGGTATTTCGGAGGGCCATAAAGAAGCGACAAGTGTTTTAAACATCGCAAGTGGCTGGCGCAGGTGTGCTTTTTAGCGCTTTGAAAAAACGCCTGCGCCAGCCAAGTGCAAAACACTTGGCGCATCCTTATGGCCCTCTGAAATACCAGACCCAAAAACGCATTTTTCACGAAAAAAATAAAAATTTTGACTGAAATTTCAGTGGTAGTTTTTCGCCAAAGTATGCAACTTACAAATTTTTTTTTTTGCTAAAGTATCATTAGGGGGGCTGTCCAAAGGGTGTAAGAAATCCCCACATTTCTACCCATACATAGGGATTTAGCACATTTTTTTCACCTGCCCTAGGCTGGAGAAAAGTTTTCTCCAGTTTTTAGGCAGTAAATGGACGTTTTTTCGCCGTCGGTGGCAAAATCGGACGGCTGATTTCGCCTCTAATTGAATTCCCCCCTGTGTTGGGTCCTGAGGACCGAGTTTGAGAATCACTGGTGAAGGTCACACACAAAGAAAAGGGAAGGAATTTTCCCAATTGACCAAGCCCTAGCTTAGCAGTTGTAGAGGATTAGATGGTGATCACTGTAGGATTTGTTTAGAACACAGAGGAGGACACATCTGTGCACACCAAAGCAGAGCTGTAACTCCACATTCTGGTGCTTAGTGTACATAAAGAGCATTGGTGTCCTCATCCACAATTGAAGTAGGGAGAGACAGCGGCGCAGGGAGTTTGTGCGCCGCAGGCGCGCGGCGGAAATATCTGGTGTGGTCTCACTGTGAAGGGGCATGATCACACAATAGTACCTCCAATTCAAATGATGCCACACAGTAGTGCCCCTTCATCACATTACACCCATACTTGCCAACTCTCCCTCATTGTCAGGGAGACTCCCTGACACAATAGTAATACTCACTGACTCTATATAACTGTAGCTGTTATATACTTGGGGGAAAAAAAAAATCAGAGATATATACATTCAAATGGGATTATCAGTACCATTTCCCTGCATTGGTTAGAGGGCACAATGATCCCTATAGGATTTAGTCGGTATCCAGGCATGTGGGATGCCAACAGTCTAAATACCGGTGCCGAAATCCCGACAGCGTCGGGTTCCCAGTACCAGTATCCCTGCCGCCGGCATCCCGAAGGTAAGTAACGCCATTTAGGGGAGGGTTAGGGTGCAGGGTTAGTTAGCGGGGTTAGGCACCGGGGAAGGAGGGTTAGGATTAGGGTGCGGGGAGGGGGAGGTTAGGTTTAGGCACTAGGGGGAGGTTAGGTTTAAGCACTAGGGGGAGGTTAGGTTTAGGCACCGGGGAGGGAGGGTTAGGATTAGGGTGCGGGGAGTTTAGGTTTAGGCACTATGGGGGAGTGTTAGTTTTAGGGTGTGGTGAGGGGGAAGTTAGGTTTAGGCATTAGGGGGAGGTTAGGTTTAGGCACCAGGGAGGGAGGGTTAGGTTAAGGGGAGGGGGAGGTTAGGATTAGGCACTAGGGGGGAGGTTACGGTTAGGCACCGGAGAGTGTTAGGTTTATGGTGCGGGGAGGTTAGGTTTAGGCATCGGGGAGGGAGCGTGCCTTAATAATGGTGGGGGATAAGCGGTGGCCGCATTGTTCCCAGTTAAGGAGGCAGTGACATTGGAGGGGGGGGGGACAGCACTGGGCTGGATGAGCTGGGGTGAGGGGGAGTGATATTAGAGAGGGACACTGGATTGGATTGGGGTACGGTGCAATGGGGGGCACTCTGCTGGATGAGAAAGGGAGGCAGATGGGGTTGGAGAAGGGGGGCACTGGGATGAATGTGGGCACTGACTGTGCTGGCTGGAGGGTTCTAGATGGCAGGCAATGAGATAGGGGCAGTAAGCTGTTTATGGAGGGACCGGGGGAGAATCTGGACTGGGTGGGTAGGAGACACTGAGATGGGGGTCAGTGAGATGGTGGGGGACTCTGGAATAGGGAGAGAAGGGGCACTGGGCTGGACATGGGGTAGACACTGGGCTGGGGGGAGAACGGAACACTGGGCTGTGAGGATTAGAACACTTACCTGGTGTTCCAGAAGACGGCATGCTTGGCCCCGCACTTCAGCTCCAGCACCGCGGCGCATACAATCACAGCAGCCTTCATTCCTGAGCAAACCTGGGAGACCGGACCTTGTCACAGGCACTCGGGAGGCAGAGTCACAAGAAGGGGCAGGCTGTGGCCGCTGTCCTATTCAGAGCTGGGCGTTGCGCATCACACTGTAAGTAGCGGGCGCCCAGTGTATTGAACAGATTGAGGTAAGCGGCCGCGTAAAGACGTCCCAACGTCATGACGCGGCCGCATATAACACCGGGCAGCCCTGCACATTGCCAGCTCACAGGAGCTGGCTGATTAGCATTACATTAATGCCCCCATCGTGTTCCTCACACAGAGGCGCCGGCCGCGTGATGACGACATGACGCGGCCGTGCATATTAAACAGATAAGTATGGTGCTGCCCGGGAGGCGGTGCTGTAGTATTGGGTATGCCTGCACTTGACCGAACCGGCCCATTTGGCCATCGGCCCTTATGGCATTTGCCAGAAGGGCCCGATGGCCAGTCCGGCCCTGCCTGCGGGCCACAGTGTCCTGCAGTTGGGGAGGAATTTGGGGGGAGCACACATTGCTGCTCTACATAGCAGAGCAGTGGTAGAGAAGATGTTGTGTGCATGCAAACGGCATCTATTTACAGGGTAGGGAAGTCTGGGGGCAGCCCAGCATCTCAGAGAGTGCTGGGCATGCCCTCACAGTGAAGTGAATGGGGTGCTGTGCGGCCCCACCACTTTCCCCGAGACCCCACCCACTTTTCCAGAGGCTCCGATCCCTTTGTCAATGGCCACTATCAAGATACTTAAATTAAATACCTCCTACCAGCACCCCACCAAAAATTAAATATCTTCCCCACTGTTAAAGTAGCTTGTACTTACCATTAAATTAGTAGTCCATGAATCTCCAATACATAAAAAGCCCTTTCTAACACTACAATATAATTCTTCTCTGCACCACCAACTATCTGCTGCAAGTTCCAAAACCATTTAAAATTAGTTGGACTCCCACCAAAGTACCAATAACTTAAGGTACAAAACAAAACAAAAAAACAAAAAACATTGTATTGCATTTAACTCCCAAATGGGAATATGAGTTAACTTATGACTGAGTGGTCTTTACTGCCTGAGCCATATTCTCTGTTTTAGATTATGCAAATATAGATCTCTCAGCTGTCACACATAATAAGGATATTATTATGCCCAATAACAAGAATAACCAGTGTTTTGTCAAGGAAAGGTGCAAGGGGAAATAAAGTAAAAAAAAGTGATTTATTTGAAAACTTTGGGAAGGAACGCTGAAAATAAAGTGTACCCTAGAGCACTTGTTTCCAAACTCGGGCCCTGATTCAGAGCCGGACGCTCTGACAGAGGTCAAGACCATCGCGACCATCGGGCTTGCGACGAGACCCTTGTGGTAGGGTCTCGTTGCCGCAAGCCCCAGAGAGATTTCGTCTCTAACAGAGCCGAAATCTCTCCCACTGACATCACTCGTTATGTCAGTGGGGTCGGCCCCAAACGGAGGCGTTCACATGGGAACGCCTCCGTTTGGGCAGCCACTCCCCCGGCCCGCTCACCACAGGGGGCGTGCTGTCACTCAACATCGACAGCACGCCCTCTTTGGTACGAGACCCGGAGCGACGGATTGCCCGTCACTATCCGGGTCTCGCGCATGCGCACAACGGAGCCGGCTCCGTCGTGCACATGTGCTCTGGGCCACCATCGACCCGGTTGCGAGCACTCAGCGCTTGCGACCGGGTCTGAATCAGGCCCTCGGTCCTAAAGGCACCCTAACAGTCCAGATTTTATTTTTTGCTTGCAGTCCAGATTTTAAGGTTATGTATGCTTAAGCAGATGTGACTTAATTAGTACCCCAGTCAGTTTGATGATTCCATCTGTGCACAAGCATGGATATTTGTGCCCCGAGAGGTTATTTTTCATGCACCTCCATTGCATTTTTGGAGAAAATCACTGGGACTTGCTCTGGCACCCTGGCAGCACCCTCCCCCCTGAGGACTAATTAAGCAATTGGAAGTATCCAATTAGCTTAATTAGTCCATAATTACTCACCTTCTGCAGCGCTGTTTTCTGCATCTTCTTCATCCAGCGTCGGAAGCTGGGTCCTCTGCTGCAGGGTGAGTATGTCAGTGTGTGTGAGTGTTTGTAAGTGTGCATGAGTGAGTGTGTGTGTGTGTATGAGTGTTGTGTGTGTGTGACCCCCCCAGTGTCTGTGTGCCCCCCCCCCGGAGCCTACCAGCAGCCCCCAGGACTCCCAGCAGCCCCCTCTCCAGAGAGAAGATGGAGAGGAGGCCACCAGGAGCTGCGGAGACAACTGGAGACCCCCGGCCTGGTATGTGAAGAATTTTTATTTAATTTTTTCTCGCGCCACAGGGTTTTCAGAGCTGAAAACCCTGCAACCACTTTTTTTTGATTGGATACCGTGGTATTCCAAAATTGGGCGTGAGGGGCGCAAGGTTTTTTACCTCGCTAAACCTCACCCCCAATTGAATATGCCCCATTGAGTGCTACTTGTTCTGGGAGGACTTTCAGCAGGGTGACAGTGACACTGTGCCCTTCATGGATCTCCCGTAGTGCATGCAAAGACCCTTCTCCTACCCCGTCAGCAGGTATGTTGCACTGGAGGTCACTGTGCCAGACAGGAACATACACAGTAAATGTACTGTAATAAAAGTTCCAATGACCTCTTTGGAGAACTCTGCCCTCTGCATAGCCACACTCATCAGCACTATTATAGTCTCTGTCTCCGCATCCCTCACACAGTGCCGTGACATTAACCCATGAAGTCTGTAAGACTATACATGAAACATTCTTATTTTCTCTCCCCCTGTACAAATAAGCAGGATCCCTGCTCCCCCAATACCCAGGTGCCGGTGTATATTGCAACTACCCATTCTGACTGAGCATCCCCAGAGTCTGTGATTACTAATAAACACTGACACTATCCACTCCAGGAGAGCAGTGCTGATAATTCATTCCCCCTTAGACTAGTTCTCCTTTACCCCAGTGGCAAACGCAGGATTTTGAAAGGGGGGTTTCCAATATATATATATATATATATATATATACGCACAAACTGCACAGCAAGCTTAGGTTCAGCCTTTGCCTTCAATGTGATAAATGCAAAAATACATTAGGTGTCAAATATATTCCACATGCATTACAGTACCACATACTAAGAGTAAGATACTGAAATTATGTGAACATAAAATATAGGAGAGAGTCTGTGCGACAGACAGCATCTAATTTACACTAAAAAAATTGGGTACTTCCGTATCTTTGTGGCCCCCTGGTTACGCTACGTAAGTAGCGTAAACTTCAGGAAATACTATTCGTCCCCTTGCGGGCTCCTTGCTCTCGCCACGCTGAGGGCACGGTGGCTCGCTTTGCTCGCCACATGGTTTTATTCCCCCTCCATGCCCACTTGGATGGTAGGGAATGACGTTGGATGGTAGGGAATGATGTTGGATGGTAGGGAATGACGTTGGACACTGGCTCATCTTTACGCTAATGTCCAACGTCATTCCCTACCATCCGTCATTCCCTACCATCCAAGTGGGCATGGAGGGGGAATAAATCAATGTGGCGAGCAAAGTGAGACACCGAGCCCTCAAGGGGCCAAATAGTATTTCCTGAAGTTTACGCTACTTACGTATCTACACTATTCAGTGAAGATATGTAAGTCCCGTAACCAGGGGGCCGCAAAGATACGGAAGTACCAAAAATTGTAATAACCATTAAATGTTTCCTTACATAACAATGAAATTAAATTATAAAGAGGTCTCATTAATATACCACATTATTTTATGCTGACTGAGTTATAAATATACAAATATTATATATATTATATTATTACACACTGACAGAGTACACAAGTACACACTCTGACAAAGACTACACACAGACTCACTGCCACACACACACACTCTAAGACTATACACTGACACACACATACTGACAAAGATTACACACTGACACACACACAATGACAAAGACTACACACTGACACACACACACACACTGACAAACACACTGACACACACACACACTGACACACACACTGACACACACACACTGACACACACACCGACAAAAACTACATACTGACAAGGACAACACACTGACAAGGACTACACACTGACACACACACTCACAAAGACGACCCCCCTCCCGCTCCCCCTCCCTCTTCACCGCCGGCAACCTCCACATGTGATAAACACACCTGCGGAACCGGGGAGAGCGCCGGGTATGCATTCAGTGCGACCCCCACAAGTGATAAACACAATTGCGGCTGCGGAGGGAGAGAGCAGGGAATACAGTCGGTGAGTTCCCCCACGTGATAGACTCACTTGATGCTGCGGGAGAGAGAGTGCCGGAAATACAGTTTGTGAGACACCCTCGGCTGCTCAGCCTCTCAGAATGCTCCATGGCAACTGCCTGCGCCTGGGAAGGGCTGCGCGCTGCAGCTCCCCCTACATTCAGTCAGCCCACCTAGTATAGCAGCAGGGACAGTTACCTGAACTCCGGTGCTCCCTCTCTTTAGAAAAAAAAAAAAAGCGCGGCGGCCGGGGGCGGTTTCTAGGTACTCAGAAACCCCCCCTGCGTGCGCGTATGCTTTACCCAGCCATAAAAAACTGTCACATGCAGTATATACTGTAAGCCACTCTAACACAGAGGCAGATAATGTTGGACTACAGGTTCCATCAGTGGAGCTAGCTGGGATTCGTAGTTACATGACTGCAGGGACTTGCAGTAGAAAAGCTTCTGGCAAATCACAGCTTACCTCGCCCCATGCTATATTACACAGGGAATGATAATACATGTCACTCCATCACAGCCCACCTGCTCAGGCAGACCACCCCACCTCCCTTCTTATCACAGGGGTGGGGTGGTCTGCCATATGAATAATTAAACCTCTAGTGGCAGTGGTTGCCCAAAATGCCATGAGTGACTTGACACATCATCACACCCCCACATAATGCGTTCCCCTCTGCACCTCCCACCGCTGCACACACTCCCCCCACACGTGGATTAGACGCATTTTGTGCCGAGCAGTGAACAAACCCACCCCAGCACCATCCCTCCCCCCAGCAGCAGCCCTACCCTGTAATTGGCAGTTCACAGTCCTGCGTGCGTGGTCCAATAGCAGCGTCTGGTTACCCCATGAGAGTGACATGAGCTTCATCCCCTCCAACAAATGGAAACCATCTAGGGCCACCCTGACTGGTAGCGGCTCATTAGTATACGGGAGAAGGGGATCTGCAGAGAGGCTCAGTGCGGCCGTAGAAGCGCCCATGTCTGGAGATACAGAGCCGGGTGAGGAGTACAGATATTGCTTTGCCGAGTTAGAGATAATGTGTGTGGGGGCCCCGGGCCGACCGCCCTGTCCGCCCCACCCTTAATCCGGCACTGGGCACTTGGTTGGTAGAGGACCAGTTAGTGCATATGTTTCTATCCAGCAGGCTGAAGACAAAACCTGACTGTTATCATTTGTGTAAAGAGCATTATGTACTCCTGAGAGGTTCCGGGCACGTGTCAGCATGATCTGGGACAGCCGTGCCAAATTTAAGCACTCCCTGGAGTCACTTCAGGAACCATGAAAAGTTTAGTGGGCTGCAGCCCAAATTTTAATAGGGGAAGATTTATCAAAGCTTGGAGAGAGATGAAGTGGAGAGAGATAAAGTACCAACCAATCAGCTCCTAACTGTCATTTTTAAACAGCCTGTAAAATGATAATTAGAATCTGATTGGTTGGTACTTTATCTCTCTCCACTTTATCTCTCTCAAAGTTTTGATATATTTTCCTTAAAGTGTTCACAATTCATTGTCACGTGGACTTGTAGTTGCATTCAAATAAAATAAACATATAAATAAATGGTTCTTACTGTAATGATCATGATTAGTACACCAGAGTACCCCCCATATCCATCACAGCTTCAGGCTGTGGGCCCACTGGGGATTTCTATAAACTTGACCACTTTATGTAGTAATTGTATCATGGTATCATAGCACTATTCCTTCCTCCTACTGCCTACATACTCCTTGCCCCTGTAAGGAGCAGGCCGTGCTGCCAGACACCATTTTTTATTGCACCTGTCTAAAATAAATTGTAACCTGTTTTCAGACTTGGATTTGAAGCACACAATGCACAACCCTATAGAAAGTTCAGCTATTCTGTCTCTAGCCATCTCATCAAGTGAATTACTAATTTATTGTCAAATATAATTATTTTTACTTTGTAAATGACAGTGAGTTATGTGCTGTCTGTAGCTGCTGATGAATGAGAACAGTAATATAATATATCATAATATTTTGGATCTGTGTCTGTCTACTAACAGGAGCTTCTCTTCCTGGGGATGGAGCTGGCATGTGGAGGAGACCTATTTGATCTGCTGGAAACAACTGGACCATTGGGTCTCATTACATCAACGTAAGAGCTGAAAATGAGCTGAGAGTAATGCTGCATATAGAGTACAGTAGTAGATGAGGGAGGATTTGACTTACTGCATAACTTTTAGAAATGTCAGGGCTGCAGACCGTGATGGATGTAATTCCTGAATTGTCCTTGTCCAGCTGGTCCAGCTATCATCCACCCTGAAACATTGTGAGACTACAGTCATACCTGACACCATTGCAGACAAAATACAGTAAAGAATGCAAATAGGCACATAAATAACACTGATATCCTCATGCTGGCTGGTCTGGGGGTATATTTACATATATCCCAACTGTCCCTATTTCAGCGGTTATGGATTGAAAGATCTACAGCAAAAAGGTAGACAATATCTAGATAGACACCAGATGTTAGACAGGCAATAGTTTGACAGGGACAAAAGGTCGACAGAGACAAAAGGTCGACACACTAAAGGTCGGCATATAAGAAAGTCAACAGGTACATATGGTAGACATGGTCAAAGGGTCGACATGCTTATGGTCGACATGAAAATGGTTGACATATTTTTTTTTTCTAACCCTAATCTTCACTCTAACCCTAACCCTCCTCTTTGTGTCTAACTCTAACCCTCCCTCCTGGTGCCTAACCCTAACCGTCGGGGTAGGTACCTGACCCTAACCGTCCCTTCTAGTGTCTAACCCTCCCTCCTGGTGCCTAACCCTAATCGTAGGGGTCGGTACCTAACCATCCCTTCTAGTGCCCAACCCTAACCCTCCCTCCTGGTGCCTAACCCTAACCATTGGGGTAAGCGCCTGACCGTTGGGGTAAGTGCCTAACCCTAGCTGTTTGGGTAAATGCCTAACCCTAAAAAAAAAATCATGTGTGAACCATTTGCATATCGACCTTTTGACCCTGTCGACCATTTGCACCTGCTGACCTTCTAACATGTCGGCCTTTAGTGTGTCGACCTTTTGTCCCCGTCGACCTTTTGTCCCTGTCGACCTATTGCCTGTCTAATATCTGGTGTCTATCAAGACATTGTCTACCTTTTTACTGTAGATCTTTAGACCGGATACCATTTCAGCAAGACAGTCCCACTTCTTGGGCACTGTCCCGCTGTTTCACCCACGGGCCGTGGTGTTCCATGGCCAGGAAGGAGGTTAGGGAAACACTCTGACAACGCTGCTTGTTGTAGCAGAGCAGTGGTGAATGGATAGCACATCATCCACACACACTGTGTCAGCTTTGGGAGAGGCTGGCGGGTGTCCAGCTCCCGGAGCACTGCCAAAGCCCCAGCATGACTAAAATGGGGGCGTGACTTTTGGGTATTTTATTTTCAACAAGGCCACGCCCCCTTTGCCATAAGCCATGCCCCCTAATCACCCACATGCATTTCCTACTTCACACAAATGTTGGGAGGTATGTATTTACTAAAGTGCGGGTTTATAGAAGTGAAGGTGTTACCCATAGCAAACAGGGCCGTAGCTAGAGTAGTGCGGCCGGTGCTATCGCACAGGGCACCACAAGTCAGGTAGCGCTGTTTGGGCCTGTCAAATTTCTGTTTATTATCATTCTTGCTTGTAGCTTCCTCTTATTTCATCCTCAGTATCTCCTGGCCTCCCCTCTCTCTTCCGTGGCCCTTCCCCATGAAGCCCCTGGTGTCCATTCAGTGGTGGGCTGGGCCGGGGGGCAGGTTGCCATGTGCCCCCCCAGGCCGCAGCGTCATGCGGGCCGCGGGCAGTCTGTGTCACTGTGACACAGACTGCACCGCGTGTGTAGCGCTGACCGGACGGAGTCCGGTCAGTGCTACACAGCACGAACACACAGCCGCCGGAGCCGGCAGCTGTGTGTTTGCTGTAATCAGCAGCTGCTGAGTCTGTCATACTCTCATCGGCTGCTGCTGCTCCCACTGCGGGAGCCATCTTCCGGGTCCCGCTGTGGGTAATAGGAGAGACGTCATGAGTAATGACGTCTCTCCCATGCAAAGCGGCCGGAGGAGCTGTTAGCGGCGGGACCAGGAGCGGGAGTTTCAGGTAAGTGATTTTTTTTTTTTTTTATTAAGTCTCTCTCTACTGGGGGGGGGGGACTACTGGGGGCACTACCAGGGGGGGATTACTATGGGGGCACTACCAGGGGGGGACTACTACTACTGGGGGAACTACAAGGGGGGACTATTACTACTGGGGGCACTACAAGGGGGGGCTACTACTGGGGGTACTACAAAGGGGGGGACTACTACTACTGGGGGCACTACAAAGGGGGGGACTACTACTACTGGGGGCACTACAAAGGGGGGGACTAGTACTACTGGGGGCACTACAAGGGGGTACTACTACTACTGGGGGCACTACAAGGGAGGACTACTATTAGGGGCACTGCATAGGGGGGAGGGGACTACTACTAGGGGCACTACATAGGGGGAGGGGACTACCACTGGGGGCACTGCATCGAGGGACCACTGCTGGGGGCTCTATATAAAGGGCAATACTGGGGGTACTGCATAGGGGGAGACTACAACTGGGGCCACTATGTAAGGGGCATTGCATAAGGGTTACCACTATTGGGGGCACTGCATGGGGGGTGGACTGCTACTGGGGGCACTATATAAGGGGCACTGCATAAGGGGTACCACTATTGGGGGCACTATATAAGGGGCTTACTACTGGGGGCACAAGGGGCACTGCACAGGGAGGACCACTACTGGGGGCACTATATAAGGGGCTTACTACTGGGGGCACATGGGGCACTGCACAGGGAGGACCACTACTGGGGGCACTATATAAGGGGCTTACTACTGGGGGCACAAGGGGCACTGCATAGGGGGGATCACTACTGGGGGCACTACTGGAGGCCTGCATAAGGGTGTTCTCTCCTGTGGCACACGGGGGCACTGCATATGGGCACTACGACAGGGGGCTGCCCCTAATCTTTATTTTTACCTTACCTTAATCCCATATGGACCCGCCTCCTCCCTGAAACATTTGAGGGGGGGGGCGCCGTAGCACGCATGTTCTTCGGGCACCCTGGCTACACGCTACTCCTCTGCCAGGACCGCCTGCAGGCATTTGCCCCCCAGGCTAAAAGTTGCCAGCCAGCCCCTGTGTCCATTACCACTCTGCACTGACTGTTATATAAGCCATTTCTTCCTTCTGACTGTCAGACACAATGAGGTGATATCTGAATATGGGATATCACATAAGACAGTGTGCTACACAGTCCTGAGCAGCAGGGGTGAGGTGTTACCAGTGTATTTTATATTTATATAGTGAGTTGTATGTCAACAAAAGATAAAGGTGTAATTCTGTATGTAAACTCTTCCTGAAGGTTACTACACATGTTCAGTGGCATAACTAGGGTATTTGGAGCCCAGGGCAAGTTAACCCCCCCTCAGTAGGTGTGCGCACTGAAGGCAAGGGACGTGGCCACTGGAAAATGGGGGCATGGCAATATGACACACCACCATTTCTTGTCACTCTGGGAACATTCCTTTCCATTCCATATGCACATTAATGCCCTAAGTAGTATTGCCCCTCTTGCAATGCCCACTGTGGTAGTGCCTCTTATGCAATATCTCTAGTAGCAGTGCCCCTTATGCAGTGTACTACTACTGTATAGTAGTGCCCCTATACAGTAGTACACCCTTACACAGTGCCCCAGAACCCTTATACAGTGCTCCTTATGCAGTGCCCCTTATACTGTGCCCCCAGTAGTATCACTTATACCGTGCCCCCAGTGGTATCACTTATACGGTCCCCCCTATGCAGTGCCCCCAGTAGTAGTCCCCCCTATACAGTGCCCCCAGTAGTGGTTCCCCTATGCAGTGCTCCCAGTAGTGCCCACAGTAGTGGTCCCCCTATGCATTGCCACCAGTAGTGGTCCCCCTTATGCAGTGCTCCCAGTAGTACCCCTTATACAGTGACCCCCAGTAGTGGTCCCCCTTATTCAGTGCTCCCACTAGTGCCCCTTATACAGTGCGCCCAGTAGTGGTCTCCCCTATGCAGTGCCCCTTATACAGTGCCCCAATAGTAGCCCTCCCATGCAGTGCCACCAGTAGTGGTCCCCCCTATGCTGTGCCCCTTATATAGTGCCCCCAGTAGTAGTCCTCCCTATGCAGTGCCCCTTATACAGTCCCCCCAGTAGTGGTCCCACTATGCAATGCCCCAGTAGTAGTACCCCCTATGCAGTGCCCCCAGTAATTGTCACCCCTATCCAGTGCCCCTTATATAGTGCCCCCAGTAGTAGTCATCCTTATGCAGTGCCCCCAGACCCCCTATACAGTGCCCCAAGTAGTGGTCCCCCTATGCAGTGCCCCCAGTAGTGCTTCTTATATTGTGCCCCAGTAGTAAGCCCCTATATAGTGCCCCTTCTATAGTGCCCCCAGTAGTAGTCCCCCCTATGCAGTGTCCCTTATATAGTGCCCCCAGTAGTAGTCTCCACTATGCAGTGCCCCCAGTAGTGGTTCCCCCTATGCAGTGCCCCTTATATAGTGCCCCCAGTAGTAGCTCCCCTATGCATTGCTCCCAGTATTGGCCCCCCTATGTAGTGCCCCCAGTAGTAGTACCCCCAGCAGTGCCCCCAGTAGTGGTCCCCCCAATGCAGTGTCCCCAGTAGTAGTAGTCCTCCCCCTCAGCAGTGCCAAAGACACTTACCTGAATCCCCGCTTATGCGCCCGCCGCCGTCCATTCCTCTGTCCTCCCGGGCTGCCCCGCTCTGCATTATGGGAGAGACATCATGACATCTCTCCCATCACCCACTGCGGGAGCCAAAAGATGGAGCTCATGAGTGAGCTCCAGCCCGGCACCGTCAGTGGGCGCAGCGCAGCAGTCAATGAGAGTCTGTCTGACTCTCATTGGCTGCCAAAACAAACACTAACGCCGGGTAGTATGAGTGTACTAGCTGGCGGCAGGTGGTGTTTGTTACTGTGTAGTGCGGACCGCACTCCATGTGGTGCGCACTACACTGACCATGGCCAGTGTCCTGGACATCGGCTGGCGGTGCCCACCCCTCCACCTTTCCGATGGTGCCCAGGGCACAAGCCCTGCCCAACCCCCCCTAGTTACACCACTGCATATGTTTACTGCAGTTTCCTTTCTTTCTCTGCCAGCTTCTATGCAGCTGAAATCGTGTCTGGTTTGGAACATCTACACTCAAAAGGCTTTATCCATCGGTAAGTATGTTTGTTTTCTCATTGTAGTTGATCATTGTTTCCTATCTCAGTTCTGCCATTGTTATTATATTTCTTTATACACTTGTGTCTTATTCACAATGAGGAGTTGGATGGGAATTGCCTGTTCTGTATGTTGCTCCTGAATTGCGTGCATGGAGGAAATGCATATGTTCCCTGTATGCAGAGCTGTACGCATCTTGCGGTGCACCCGTCTCCTAGGTGTATGATTGGTTTGCTTTTAGTCACCATCATCATTGCACACTTGTACTTACCTGATACTAAGTGTAGAAGATACACCTGGAAATAGCCATATATACTTTTATGCTAAGACTAGTTTGCAGCTGCAGTGAACTTTGGGCCTGATTCAGAGCCGGACGCTATTTGCGCTCGCTCGTCCAGAAAAAGGGGCTGGCTATTTAAATTAACCGTTCGCTCTTTGCGGTCTGTTCACGCCTCTATGTCTGAACGAGCAAACAAAACATGCGAACGTAATTTTTAAAAAAACGCCCCTGGCCGCTCGCATCATACGTCATGTTCGCTATTTATTAGATTAATCGAGTACATCGGATGGCGTATGAACTGCTCGCTATTCTTGTGGTTGGTTTTTCCTACCACAATCATGCGAGCAGTTCTAACTATAAAACAACCAAGTGACGTGGTCGATGACGCTGCTTTAGTAATTATGCACACCCTTAAAACGCCCGTTTTGACCGTTTGGCACGCCTGCGTTCTGATCTCCCTCCACTCCCCATTTTCAAGCACCTTCCCCTGTTACCACCCACAAACGCCTCATTCTGTCACTCAAAATAGCAGGCATTCGCTATTTAGCGAGCACGTGTTTTTCGGCTGCACTGACTGGTTTGCGCATGCGTATTAAAATCCGTACGCATGCGCAGTTGTGCAAACATCGGTCGGAACGAACGAGCGGCCGCTTACGAGCGGCTCTGAATCAGGCCCTTTGTCTTTGTGAGAGCACCAGTTACAGGCCACTTGCATCTCTTCAGTTGTAAGGGTAGATGTGAATAAAAGTGCAGTCTCTGCATCGTAGCTACATATGTGGCACTTCAGAGCATACGCAGTGCGAAAACAAACAAGGTACGGTCCACCAACAAGTGCATATTCATCTCTGCATCAGCCCCATAATCCCCTTTTATTCCTCTGATATATCTTCCTGCTGCCTTTTTGCTCTATGGTGCAGCTGTGGTAATTGCTCCTCCTACAAATATAAATGATGATCCCGAGACGAGTCTATAATAAAGACACTGGGGCAGCTGGCGCTAGCAGCAAGTGTTTGTATTTTTTTTTTTTAAATTGATAAAATCTGCTAAAATCACATAATTTGTGTTGTTTGATCCTACAATATTATTAACCTCAATAACATTAATTCCTCTCGTTTCCAGTCAATTTTGACCACCTCACAGCTCACAATATTGTTTTCATCCAGGTTAGGCCCAAAATTTGCACCAAGCTAGCTGGCTAAGCTAAGCGGCAGCAGTGGGCAGCACAAACACATGGCAGTTCAACTTCCAACATGACACATAAGGAAACATATGTTTTCATTAATAAAGAGGCCTGAGGGAGTTGGAGTATGTATGTAGTTGAAGACAGGGATAGGAAGGGTTGATTGGTAGTAAATTAAATTTATTTTTTTGATTCCGATGCAAATTTATGAGGGAGGAGGGGAGATCATGGGTGAACAATATGTCCCATGTTTTGCCCACAAATTCAACTTGGTGGTTCAGAATATTCTTTTTTTAATCAAAGGGGCATGCAGGAGATGCTGTCTGGACCAATAAACATTTCTGGACATTTTTGGCATTCAGCAACCGCATGTCAAAGATTGCAGCAGCAGTGGCAGTTCAACTTCCAACATGGCACACCAGGAAATAAATGTTTTTATTATTCAAGAGGCCTGAGGGAGTTGGAGTATGTATGTAGTTGAAGGCAGGGAAAGAAAGATTTGATTATTAGTAAATTTTATTAAATTTCTTTTTCTGAAGCAAATTTATGAGGGTGGAGGGGAGACATTTACAAAAAATATTTTATTAATTCACATCTGTCCTTGCCCCAGAAGAATCCTTGAGCGCTATGCCTGCTGCTGCTGCTGGAAGTGGATTTTCATCCCATGAGACCAGGAAGACTTCTAGTAGAGCTTTAAAAAACAATTGCAAAGATTCCACTTTACTAGAAAAGCTATTCCCAACCTGTACAGGGACAGTAAAAAAAAACGTAATTAATGGCCTCCAAAATGCTGTTGTACCGACTGTCCACTTAACCACAGATATGTGGACAAGCTGAACAGAGCAAATGCAAGATTTAAGATTTAAGGTTTCAGTATTATGTTGTGTCTTTCTTGAGAATCCTTGAGTGCTATGTCTGCTGCTGCTGGGAGTGGATACTCATCCCAGAAGGTATGAAGACATTGTGTCTTTCTTCCCAATGGACACAGACCTGAAGAGATGCAAAGAGCTGTTGGTAAGCAAATTTTCAGCTCAAATGGCACGTGATGCAGCGGCGGCTTCTCCTTCAGTTTCTCCAGCAAGTGTATCTCCCAAGAAAAAACTAAGCTTTCCCAAAAAAAACCACTGATGATGCAGAGTCTTGTGCCCCAGCATGACAATGGGCTTTTACTTATCATGGGCAACAACTGTTTCATCCACTGGTGCCTAATTTACACAAACAACATCCTCATCAACAACATCCTGATCATCAACATCCTCATTAGCGTCAGCTACACAAATATCCTGCTCATCCTGGTGCACTTCCACAGAACCATCCTCAATTTCTATGTCAGCATATTCACTTGTTCTAACATGATCATAATAGGCAGAACCACCAGTCATAGATAAAGGCCAAGGCCTTAGCCTTTCCTTGCCACTTCATGTGGTGAAACTGGCATATTGCCAATTTTGTGTCTTTCTGTAGCTAACTTTCCCTTTGATGGTTTCTTTACCACTGTAAAAGATTGGTTCTTGATTTTAGATGCCCTGACTTAAGCCCTGTATGCCCCTGGATATTGGCTTTAGTAGATGATGTAGATGGAGTAGTATCGTCATGACTGGTGGCACTGGCAGCATCTCCAGCACTAGTATGTGGTTACTGCTCTCCTCTCAAGTCTCAACTGATCGTTCTCCATATCAACACGAATGACGTGGGGTACAGCAAACATGTCAATTTGTACCAATTTGAAATATTACACTGCAATATCAATTACCTACATGTGAGAGGTCTTACTACCTTACTTATTAAACCAGCTGTATATATATTATTATTATTATTATTATCCTTTATTTATATGGCGCCACAAGTGTTCCGCAGCGCCTTACATAGTACATAGAACATAGAACTAATAGGTGAACAAGAAACAAGTAACATACAGTACATTACAGTATAGGACAAGGACACAACTTATATACATTGCTGAAATAGTGATTAAAGCACTCACAATAAGCTGCCGGGAATTGGCGGTCCTGTGGTAGGTGCCCTAATGGGGAGTAGAGAGTAGAAGAAAATGTAAAGAGAAGCACATGAAGGAAGAGGTCCCTGCTCGTGAGAGCTTACATTCTAAGGGTATATATATATATATATATATATATACATACACACACACATTATATATGTATAAACACAAACCATGACAGATATATTAGGAATGCCTTTATATCTGTGACTCCTAAAAGGTGGAGAGGGTTACTATTCTGACTTTTTTAGGCACCCAGAATAGAAGCTTGGATGTTACCCATCTATTTTATGTTTCTGTGCTCATACTTTTTAAAAATATATTTGGATTGATAGTTGCGCCAGATATATTAATCCATATACAATGTTCAATATATACTAAAGTTGTGAGGCTTTAGTAATGGGTCACACAGGCAGCAGTATTACAGACCTTCTTTGATTTACATATATGTGCTGGTAGCTACCAAAACTAATCTAAAAGTTGACATATGTTATGTGGCTCATGTTCTGCAAACGTATCATATAGCGTTATCTCAGGTGATGTTCTATCTTACTTTACTTAGAGAATCAATACTATGTGTTGATAGAAATAGTTATAGAACAGAAAGAAAATGTAGAATCTTCCTTTTCACAGAGACATCAAACCAGAGAACATTCTCATCGATGGTGCCGGCCATATGAAAATTGCAGATCTGGGCCTTGCATTAAACAACATGCATGAAGGTGCATATGCATTTGGGTATGCAGGAACATCAGGCTATATTGCCCCGGAGGTGAGTTATAGAGGATGTTAGTGTTTTTTTCCAATATGATATTTATGTATGCTAAATAGCAAGCACACTTTTACAGATAATAATCATATCTTACTCAGGGTGATCTAAGCACTAGTAGAAAAACAAGTTGTTGTACAGGCCTGGCCAACCTGTGGCTCCCAGCTATTGTGAAACTACAAGTCCCAGTCCCACGATTGTGTTGCTAGGGAATGCTAAAACTGTGGCAGGGCATGCTGGGAATTTTTAATTTCCCAACTGCTGGAGAGCCAGAGATTGGCCAGGCCTGTTGTGTATCAGTGCAACATCTCACAGCTATTTAGACGTTACCATGTTATAACCACTATTGCCTCAACGTCTCTCACCTATATATTACATATAACATATGCTTAGTTAAATAGTATCAAGTCCAGAAGAGCTCCCTCTATAGCCAGACTGGTGTACAGTCTTACCCACTCATTTATTGTCACAACCATGAGTATAATGAATACTAAAATACAATGTATTTAACTGGAGGTGATGTAATACTAATAAACACATATGGGCAGATCTGATCTGTAGGAGGATCCACCACATTACCAACTATGGGCGGTATTCAATTAGTTTCGCACCTGCGGAGAAGTTTCGCCTGCCGGACTTTTTGCCGACATCGCATCTTTTGGACGCGGAAACTTATCGTGCGCGTCCCCACTATTCGCCCTGTTCAATTGCAAAACAAGGGACAACGGCAAGCAACAAATTCAGAACAGGCAGAAAGTGCTGTTAGAATTGGGGAAACCAGCCTGAACCCCCCAAAAAGGTGCACTAACATTGGGGATCAATGTAGATGTATCCAAATAACCCTAATAAAACTGTTTGGGGTACTTAAGTTGTTTCAATAGCTTCTTATTAGTGTCTTTGCACAAGTGGTGAAGAATGGCATTAAGCAGTATTTTTGTATGAAAATAAGTAGTCCTGTCAAATTTGGGGTACTTGAAAATGGGTCCTAGCATATTTTAAAGTCTTTAAAGTGAAGTTTTAATAAACTTGAAAAACACACCTGTTGCCTGCACCTGTAATCATAAAAACACCTGACCCATCCTTGCAGACCCCCGAGAAGTCTATTTCACTAGTTTTTATACTTGTCCCCCCACTTTGTGCTTTTTCACCAGATGGGCCTGAGCCATCTTCCCTGTGATAACTTCAGAAAGATGGGGCCACATATTGAAAGCAAAGACTCTAGCACTATGCCAGAGCCTTTGCTATCTTCTGTGCACGTGCCATCTTCCAGAATATCTCTGGGAAGATGGCACCGGCCACAGAAGGTGGAAAGGCAGCCCGCTGCATGGAGAAAGGGGACCGCAGCACATAGGCCCCCCTCTGTGTTAATACACCCCTGCTTTATGTGTATACATGACACTATCAGGACTAAGAAAGTAGACCAGATGTGGTGTGTTTCTGATATCTTCCTCAGGAAAGTGGTTCTCTCCAGGGAGCAACCGGCATCATAGCTCTCTGGATTGATTGGATAATCAATCAGCCTATGGCTGCAATCTTCATTTTTGTGCAGGCATTGTCTAATGCTGGAGACTCATGAGTTCTGATTATCTGAGCACAGCACTGACTACGTTGATTTGTGCACTGTGGCTCTCCATAAAAAATGCTTTTTAGCTGGAGAAAGCACTAATTTAGGTAGATAGACAGGTAGATAGACAGACAGACACTACCCGGACACGTTCGGAGAAAAGCACATCAATGCCTTTTTTTTAAGACATTTAAGATCAGCATGTGTGAGTAGAGGGACCTTGTTAAAGTTTTATCGCATACTGTGGAAAGTGTCCTGACCTACGGGATTATCGTATGGTATGGGAACTGTACTGTGGCAGAATGTAAGGCGCTAGATCGGGTGGTTAGGACAGCTGGTAGAATTATTGGAGTTGTGCAACCATGCATACAGGAGATCTGTGATTAGAGGCTCCTGAAGAAATCTAAATCTATCTTAGCAGATCCCAGCCATCCAAACCATGGACCTCATTCAGAGTCGGTCATAAGCGGCCGCTCGGTCGTACGCTTAACGATCGAGAATCAGAAAAAAAACAATCGCATGGCCGGGCGATCACAACCAAAGTGACGCCCATACATGAACAAAGGACCTCCTCTAGCTAGCGAGTGATAGCAGTTAGCGATCAAGTCAATAGTTGTCAGTCGCTGTATGTTAATTTTCTTCTTATGGTTGCGGCCGCTTGTGTTGGGTGCAAATGACACCAAAAATTAACAAAAAAAGCATAGAATAAGCCATCCCCATGAAATTTATTTATTCTTATTATTCGCTAATGCTAACGCAACCGAATCAAATACAAGCCAATTAGCAGTGTTATTAGCTTCAACAATCGATTATTAGCTGCTTGCATTGTGTGGCACAAAATAGAAAAATCAAACATAACATCAGTCACATTCGATAGTATCGATTGTACTCTGGGGCTTGAGAGAGCACATACCCAACCTCAAGCTGTACGATAAGCCAGGCCTCTAACCTGCTCGCAGAGTGACATTTTACTACTTCCGGCCTTTTATGGCGGTCGCAGCAGTAAATTTATGTACGCCCTGAAATGCCCTGAAAAAGGTGAGGAACGCCTGCGTTATTAGACCACCAACCCCGTCAACACCACAAACGGCCTTTCGTGTCAATCAACTCTAGGAAGCCACTTCCTGCTCCTAAGCGGTACAGTCGACAGCATTTTGTATCGCAAGGTCTCGTATGCACATGCGCACAACTAACCGTACGCATGCGTAGTTTGGAAACATTGGATGCGTATTACCGAGCGGCCACTTACGACCGACTCTGTATGACGTCCCATGTGTTTTAGAGAAGTTGCCATCATATAGGCGCTTTAGAGCTGTGCGTTCATGCACAAAAACGGTTGCACACTAGTTTTTTCCGTAGTGTATGTTAAATGGTTGTAATAACCCTGATTTGTTTATATTGTGATGTTTTCTTTTTCTTTTTCAGTAGTAGTGTAATTGCTGCCTGTCTTATTATGTGGTATAGTGCTGCTTGGTTTTTCATTGACATCACTTGAGCTGGTATTGACAATAAGGTATTCATTCATTCAAATCAGTTTTCTCCACATTTCATGTACCTGCAGCCCCAATAGTTCACAATGAACTCTGGGCCTGATTCAGACCTGGTCGCAAGCACTGTGCGATCGCAACCGGGTCGATGGTGGTCCAGAGCGCATGTGCACGACGGAGGCGGCTCCGTCGTGCGCATGCGCGGGACCCGGATAACGACGGGCAATCCGTCGCTCCGGGTCTCGTACCAAAGGGGGCATGCTGTCGATGTTGAGTGACAGCACGCCCCCTTTGGTGGGCGGTCACCCACAGCTATGCGAGCGGCCAAGAGGCCATTCTAAAAAAAAAATAGCCCGGCCCTGATTCAGAGCGAGCGCTCTGTCAGAGCTTCCGGCTCTGAATCAGGGCCACTGTGCAGCTGAGAAAAGTGTCACTTATTTCATCTTTTGTTCAAAACATAGCGTCATCTCAGAATTACATTTACATTATATTGAATAATACTATAGCATGTAGTAAACTATGTCTTTCTCTTGGCAGATGGAAGATCACCTCGGGTACAACAGGGCGGCAGATTGGTTCTCATTTGGAATTGTACTTTTCCAAATGTTAACCGGAGAATCTCCGTTCCTGTGCAGGCTACTTGACTTGCCGGGCTTTTTACTAGATTCTGATGCTGAAGACATCATTGAAAAGGTGAGTGTGAGTAAGTGCTGAGTATGCTGCTCAGGTTACAGGATCACTCATGTAAAATGAGAAACAGGAAATGTAAATGATAAATATACACAGAAACCTTTCCAAACAGTAACACCATAAATATTTTAGCAAAACACAAAAGCAGAAGTGACACAGTTTTACCATAATAACCCTACAAAACAATTCTAAATTCCATCAAAAACAAATTTATTAAGCACATCTTCAATCACAATATAGTAGGTAATAGTAATAGGTCAGTGTGATAACAGAAAAATACAACAGAAAAGGAGGAATTCAAAGGCAGTGAGACACATTATGTACGTACGTACTTAGCATCAGGGAACTCTGGGCCTGATCCAGACCCACTCGCAAGCGCTTGAGCGCTCGCGAGCTGGTCGATGGTGTGCTCTGCGTATGCGCAGCGGCTGCACTGCGCGTGTGCAAGACCCGGAGCGAGAGAGAAATTCTCTTGCTCCGTGGCTCACTACAAAAGGGGCGCCTGTCGATGTTGATCGATAGCTCGCCCCGTTTTGTAGACGTAGCGGGGGGTGGCTTCGCAAACGGAGGCGTTCCCATGCGAACGCCTGCCGTTTGTGGGCGGCCCCACTGACATCACCAGTGATGTCAGTGGGAGAGCTTCCGGCTCTATTAGAGCCAGAAGCTCTCTGGGGCTTGCGGCCACGAGACCCTACCATAAGGGTTTCGTCGCAAGCCCCGATGGTCGCGATGATCTTGACCATCGCAACCATTATCCTGGCCGCTCGCAATAGCTGTGGGTGGTCACCCACAGCTATGCGAGCGGCCAGGAGGCCGCACAAAAAAAACTACGCCCTGATTCAGAGCGAGTGCTCTTTCAGAGCGTCCGTCTCTAAATCAGGCCCACTGTACCTATATGGCTGCACATAGCATGCAGAGTAAACCTGGCACACTAACACTGATACAGTCTATGAGTGCTGCCCACTGTGCCAGTGCTGGTGATACATGAATGCAGCATTTACATTTCCTGCAATCACAAAACATAGCATATAATAGCTGATTTCTCTAGATCAGTGTATCTCAATCATTTTCCACCTGGGTACTCCCTGGCAGCCCATTTGCATTATTTGTACACCAACATTTCCAAAGCAGTGTTAGCCTACTTATCGTTCAGATCGATTAGTTGAGAAGAATCAAACATGTTGAACCAACTGTTTTTGCTGATTATCAGTGTGTGGGAGCATAAGAATGATTATCGTTTGCTCCCACACACTGGCCGATTGTCATTCCAACCGGCCAACTAGTTGGCTGGTTTGAAAGATATCGTTCTAGTGGTGGGTTGTATACACATGATATAAGCTGATACTAAGGGGTATATTTACTAAAGTGTGTTTTTTTTTAAGTGATTCTTAAAATATGGGGGGAAAAAACGAGTAAGGTTCCCCCATATTTTATGAACCAGCACTGGGCTCCTGAGCCAGTCCTGGTTTTAAATATAGGGGGAAAAAATGCGTGGGGTTCCCCCTATTTTTAAAACCAGCACCGGACTTAGGGCCTAATTCAGACCCGTTCGCTAGGATGCGTTCGCATGCAGCTGTCAGCAGCCAAAGTATGCAAATCCCGTTACCGCTAGTAAGACATTAGCACGCCCACTATGTCTTGTCATGCGATCTCGGTATGTATTTAGACGCCCACCAGCCTGACAGAAGACACCCACTTTCCCTTAGTAACATATGTCATCTCCAGCAAGTGTATTAAACAATCGGTAACATCTAGTAACATCGGACCCATATGCAACACTTGTGGCTGACCATATCCTACCGCAAGCACTGCGAGTGCTGCTGTGTGTAATTCAGCCATGTGAACTGTATGCTGACAATGCGTCTTAATTATGCACACCCTTGAAACGACATTCAGATGCACAGACACGCCTACGTTCGCACCACCAAATAAATAACAAATAAAAAACAAATAAATATTCAAAACATGCAGACGTAGGGAGACAGTGGGCCTGATTCAGAGCCGGACGCTCTGACAGAGCGCTCGCTCTGAATCAGGGCCGGCTCTCTGGTTTTTCAGAACGGCCTCCTGGCCGCTCGCATAGCTGCATTTAGGAAAATAAGGATTCCTTGCATCCGCAAATTGGTGTAAAAAGGAATCATTATTGGAGGCTGGTTACATCTATTAATAAATATGCCACTAGTACTGAAGCGTCCACATGTAATGTACAGAGGTAGGTGTGTGGGCTTTATATAACTGTACAGGAAAGATACAGCAGGTCCTGTAGCAAAGTTAAGCGTGTGGGGGTGGCTATAGAGGACTGTGGGGTGAAGTAAATGGGGAAAGTCCTGTAGTATTGTCCTTTAGTATAGTATAGTATAGGGGGGTATATATGACTGTACAAGGACAGGTCCTGTAGCACAGTTAAGGGAGGCGGGGGGCTGTAGAGGAGTGTGGGGTGAAGTTAGTGGGGAAAGTCCTGGAGTAAAGCTAGAGGGGGTATATGACTGTACATGAAGGACAGGTCCTGTAGCATAGTTAAGGGGGTGGCTGTAGGGTACTGTGGGGTGAAGTAATTGGGAAAAGTCCTGAGGTATTGTAAAGCTAGGGGGAGTATATGACTGTACATGAAGGACAGGTTCTGTAGTACAGTAAAGTTAGTGGTTGCAGGTCCCCAGTCATGTTTGTTAAGATAGTCCAACCATGCCTCTCCCAGAGCACTGGGTGATCTGTGTTGCCCAGAAGGATTTGCTGCTGCATGCTCCTGGCCACCATGAGTCAGCCAGGGGCCCCTACTGTGTATAGATCTCTCCCGGCTCAGTTGCTGAAGCTGCGCTGTCAGTGACAAACAGCCGGTGCAGACGCAAGGGCCCGGCGGCTCAACACAGCAACACCGGTGGAACAGAACATCTGGCAGCATCTGCATTGCTGCTTGGGTGATAAGAAGAACCCTCAACCACAAAGGACCCACTGCCAGTATTAAGGGGGGGCGAGGAAGAGAGGAGGGCTCAGGCACAATGCTGTAAACTTTATCCCCTGCACTAGAACAAATTTGGGCAAAATCAAACACGTTTGATTTCCCCAACTAGTTGGAATGACCATTTATGGACGTTTTTAGACGCATGGGAGCAAACAAATGATTATCGTTTGCTCCCACACAGTGCCCAACTATCGTACCAACCAGCCAACTAGTTGGCTGGTTGGAACTTTTAAACTAACTTTTAAACTAAGGGCACTGTTAACCACTTAACTATCTAATATATATATTTTTTCAAAAAGTTACACAAAAATGAGCCTTACTCCTTATACTATGATCAGTACTGAAGGTCAGTCATGGAGCATTTCCTCCCCAATACCACTAAGAGGAGAGGGGGAGGAGGAATGGGCACTGTATTTTTTTTTAATTGGTCTTTACTGATGGCAGCTCTGGTGACTGTTATGCATGGAAGTAACTCCAGTGCAGACATGCAGCATATATGTTTCCTGTGTCATATTTTAAATAACCAGCATCGCAACCCAACATACCTCACTTATAACACAGACATCATATACACATTTTATAACAATTATAATTATAGTCACGGCTGAAACATTATTCAGTGCAGATGACCCTATCTGTCATACATTTATTCTTGTGCTTATCGGATATGGCAAAAGGCTATTTGTCACTTGTTTGATCTTACAAGTGTATAATGGCTACATAATGTATAGATATATGGGTCACAATTTAATTTGCAGTTCAACAGTTACATAGTTATGGTCTTAGTTATGGTCTTGTTGCCCTTTCAGCTCGTGTGTGAAAATCCGGACAAACGTCTTGGTGCGGATGGTGTAATTAGATACCACCCCTTCTTCTGGAGTATTGATTGGGTGAGGCTAGAAGCCCTCCAGATACCACCCCCATTCATACCCAGCAAAGTAAGTGCACAGTTATAATGTCAGAGAGTCTTGTGTGGGTCTGTGGTGTGTAAGTATAACATTGATGATTGTTAAACAGCATAATAGTAAAGCTGCCATAGCTGGTTTCTTACTGACATTTGGTGTAGTTGTTACATAAATAGCAGTCAGAGGGTAAAATGCCTTAATTAGGGAAGGTGAATAGGAATTCCCCTAATGTGAAAAAATATTATTATATGTATATATTGTCTGTCTGACACATATAAGGGTGTTTCCTCTCACTCTTTATATAACATACATGTCTCATATTTCTTCTCCGTACAGCCATCTGAGAAGTCACTTCCGCACCTGGCGTTAGACGATCTTCTATCAGGTACAACATCAGCCTGTGCCCCTCCAATAAGTTCTTTCCACCAGGAACTTTTCCGGGGCTTTTCATTTAACACCAGCATATAGCCGCCTGCTGCCAATTACACCTGGCACCCCTTCATGAGCCCTGCTGCACTTTCATATGGCAGAACATCACCCATCAGTTCTCTGAGGCCCTTGTAAACCAGAACGTGTACCATCTAACATCCCCAGGAACAAGGTAAGACCAAGGTAACATCTTTATTATGTGTCTTCTATATTTACACTCTGGACCAAGCACCCAGCTACGTATCTATAACATCTTAGCCCCAGTATCCTTTAGAGGATGATAGAAAAATAAGATCTAAGGAGTGTGTTGGCCGGCTAGTGAGGGGAAAAGGTGGAGGCCGGATTTAATTTTAATTATTTTATTTAAAACAGAAAAATGTATTTTATAAAAAAAAATAATAATTATTATGTAGGTCATTCTTGGTAACACTCATACCCATATATTATATATATATATATATATATAGACTTCTGGGAAATTGGTAACCCAGAGTGTACTTATAACCATAAATTGCTCTGCTCATAATTTCTTTGCTGATTAACTCACTTGTGCGGGTATTGTAGTAGCAGACATTGTTTTTAAGTACTGTTGTGTAAGTTTAGTATATTGTTGTATAAGTTTAGGATAGTTGTATCATTTAGAATAGTGCATCACATCCAGTTGTCAGAGGTTATTATTACACTAGGCCAGTTGTTAGTTGTATGGTCAGTGTATTGTTAGCTACCTAGCTGGGTGGGCACATCACTAGGGATAGTGAATAGATTAGCTGTGTGGGTGGGCATATTGTACCTCCATACAGGGTGATCAACCAGCAAGGTTACAAGTGTCCATCTGGTGATTATACACTCCATGTTTTCCTGCCTTTTTTTCCAGTTTTTAATGGGCTCTGGCAGGCCATGCACACTTGTGAAAGTACAATGCACGTCACCTGAGCGTGTGAGCATTCAATAGGTGAAATGAGGGTGGCTGAGGTTCTTGTGATTACCATTTATCCATCCTTGTGAAGGACACCATCACCCCCAAGGTTTCATCCTACACAGCAAAGAAGGAGGCAGCACTGATTCTATTTCATTCTTGTTCCAGTGATAATCCTGCACGTCCTGGGGGGGTCATTGCACCATTCCAGAGGTAGCTGCGCAGGGATGCAATCAAACTCCTTTTCTCTCCTATCAGCAAAAGCCCTAGTTATATATTGAACACCAATCATTCAACACATTGTATATCAAAAGAAACACTAAATAGTTACTTAACTAGATACATCACACTGAGAAATATATTTATTGTATAATGAACCCCAAACTTTGGGACACTACCTCACTCCTTCAACCCTCTCTATAAAGTGCAGCTAATCTGTTTAGCAGCCTCTCTCACGACTGCTGTCTCTCAGTGTCCCTCAGGACTCCTGTCTCTCAGGGTTCCTCAGGACTGCTGTCTCTCATAGTTCCTCAGGACTGCTGTCTCTCAGGGTTCCTCAGGACTGCTGTCTCTCAGTCTACCTCAGGACTGATGTCTGTCAGTCTCCTTTAGGACTGTTGAATCTTATTTGTAAAGTGGCAACCAGCACCGAACCTTAGAAGCCCAGCAAAGGACTCTGAGGACCTGGTGGTAGAGGGAAGCTTAGCCACCAGAAGCTTAGCCACAAGATTTTGCTAGAGCCTCAGACCATGGTGAAATCGCTGGCGCTAATAACTTTGGAGGTGCTGCTGGTAAGTTGCAGAATTCGTCATGCTGTGGCCATCTTGAACCTAAATGAATTCAAGTTTATCCAATCCATTTTGATATTGGTATTGCCAATAGGAAGAATCTTTGCTAGCCACTCGAGGCTAGATGTGTCATAGTACCACCCACTTGTGCAGACATATTTTAGGTGTGGCTTGCGGGAATAGCTTCCCACATGTTTGGCAAGAGGGTAGTTGAGAATTAAAGTCTAAAGAAGGCCTGCAGTTGTGGAAGGTAAGAGATATATAAGAATCCCCTACTGCAGCCTCTCCCAACAGACCAGGTCTGTACCCTTGGGCCCTGACTTCTTAACTTTAATTTCCAATACATCTTCCCCACTAGGGTTGTGCACTGTGGGCATTAGGCCCTTTCTTTCCATTTTCCTCCTAAATAGGCCCTGTCATCATCTCTCAATAGATGTGCTGTATATTGGGTTGTAGACCCTTGGTATTGCCCAGTGACGTGCAGTGAGGTATAAGGCTGGTAAGGCACTGGCTAGTACCAGAGACAGATTTACAGATACATTTAGGAACCCGCGGGTTATTGCCCCACTTCATAGTTTACCACATTAATTAGGCTGGCTGCACATTGGTATTCCCCACTAATTAGAATTGCTGTGCATTGGGCACTTGACTCTGATATCTCCCCTTAATTAGGTTACTGTGTGTATAGGCATTCTGCACTGCCAGCGTATCATCCAGGCCCCAATTTCATAAGAAACAGCCAGCAGTAGGTGGGGAATGGTGGGTATGTAGAAGGGGAGGAGTGGCAGCGATCATTTTCATTTTAAATGCCAAACTCCTGACTAATAGGGGTATTCAATATGGGTGCGATAGCATCATTTTTTGCGTTTAATATCGCACTTTTTAACATTTTTGCGTTAATATCACTTGTTTTAGTTTTAAACCGTATTCAATTTCAAAGACTTATCGCAGTTTTGAAAAGTCTTTGATAAAAAACGGTGATAACTTTTCACCATTGAATAGGTGTCGAAAAAAAGTGCAGAATTGGGGTTTAGGCTTGAAAAAAATACCCTGCACCCCTGAGATTGACATTTAAAAAAGAACTGTGTCAAAAAAAAGTTTAAAAAAAAAATAGGGACACCCCAAAAAATTAATTTAAAAATTGGGGTGCAAAAAAAAAAAAATGGGAAAAAATTGTTAAACAATAGGGAAATAGGTTCAGGGCTATTCTGCATGTATGCGGCAGATGTTTTCTAGAATAGAATTATAGCGGCAGGTGCACAAATGCAGAATTTTTAAAAACTGACTTTAGGGACTTAAAAATATGCTAGTACCCATTTTCATGTACCCCAAATTTGATGGGACCACTTAAAAAAACGAAAAAAATAACCTAAGTGCTCTTCTGCATCACTTCTTCAATGTCGGGAAAAAAGCACCTGCTGCGGCTATTTAAATCCCCGACTTTCAATTAAAGGCTAAAACGGGGGTATCGATAGTGTTCCCCCATGTTTTTACAACTTTAGGGGGGTCTTACAATTATTTTAAGGAAAATTCAGAACTTTACGCAAATCCAACTTAGGAGTTTCCCGTTTTCGTTAATTTTATTTTGAATACGGGGGATAAGCGGGAGCGCGCACCATACCTTTACGCAGAAAAAAACTCCGATATGAAACGTTAACTTCGCCAGGGAAGTTAACCTTTCATATTGAATACCCCTCTACGGATCTATAGCCCAAGGTTCAGTCCCCCCACATTATAATAACTAAGGAGTTTGATTGGCCGGCTAGTGAGGGGTGGTGGAGGCCGGAATTTTAAATAAAATATTTAATTTAAATCAGAAGTCTATTTATTTATATGTACCCAGGTTTCCACTATGGTTCTACATTCATGCAAAATGTATTATTTCAGGTTTACATGGCATTTAGATTCTGCCCATAGTAGGAGTAGCCCCAACATTTCTTCAGCAGCTAGGGTTCTATGGTGTGGGTCAAGCTTGGTAACACCCATACCCATATGAAGATTTCCGGGAAACTGGTAACCCAGAGTGTGCCAGTTATTATACCTTGCTGTGCTCATTACATATTTGCTGATTAACTCACTTATGTGGGAATTGCAGTAGTACACATTGTGGATAAGTACTGTTGTGTAAGTTTAGTATAGTTGTAACATTTAGGATAGTGCATCACATCCAAAGATTAGCAGTTATAGGGCGGAATTCAATTCAACGCTAATTGAATAGCGCTAGGAGGGAGCTCCCGGAGCTATTCAATTCAGCACGCTGTTATGTCGGAAAATGCAGGTTCTCTGGGTGTTTAGGCGTGATAACCAGCATTCTCTGACTAAAGTGCGGGCGCTCGTCTGTTAGCGCCGCACTAAGCAGTAAAATAGCTGCGCGCACTGAACTTTTGTTGGATTTCTCCTCGCATCCCCAGGGGGGTGCGAGAAGAAATCCTTAGCCTGCCCAAACACTGCATTACATTGAATAACTTGGGAACTCCCTCCCGCAGCTATTGAACATCGCATTGAGTTGAATTCCCCCCATTGTTTGCACTAGGCCAGTTGTTAGTTGTAGGGTCAGTGTATTGTTATATAGTTAGTTTTTTAGGTGGGTGGACACATCAATAGACCAAGTGAATAGACTAGCTGTGTGGGTGGGCATATTATATCTCCATACAGGGTGCTGTGTGGTTGATCAGCCAGCAAGGTGACAAATGTACAGCCGGTGAGTATTCTCTCCATGTTGTCCTGTCTTTCCCTATTCCTTAATCCTACCGGGCTTTGGCAGTTCTTGTACACTGGTGCATGGACAAAGTACGTCGCCTGAGTGTGTGAGTGCTCGATAGGCGAACTGAGGATGGCTGAGGTGCTTGTGATGACCACTTACCCATATTGGTTAAGGACCCTGATGTGATGATAATCCTGTGTGTCCTCAGAGGCTCATTGTGCCGTTCTATACAGATGTGTCCACATACATCTAGCCTCCTGCACGTTAAACAGCAGTTCTAGTCGCGCCATGCCGTGGCGTGATTTGGTAGCGCCAAGTGTCTTTTCATGCAACATTTTACCTTCAAGTGCATCGTATTTGCACAGCGATGTGAATAGAATGCACAAGCAGCTTCTGCTGATTAAAATTTTATGCGGCATGTATGTTCTGTGTGCAACTGCGGGTGTATCTGCATGAGAAATGCTACGTCACAGTGTCATAGCTACTTGTGCGTTCTCTTCACACGGCAGACGCACTTGAAGGTAAAAAGTCGCACAAAAAGATACTCGGCGCCTGAGAAGTAGCGTGGAACCATGGAGCTTGGAGAAAGTGCATGTCGTAGCGCCACCCCTCCCTGTACTCAACTGTGCCAATGCGATATGGCCAGCCTGCGGGGAATACTGAAATGAAGAGAAAAACAGCAAACAGTGTCAGTATCACGCTGGCCATTGATGTACCATTGGGGGAATAGAATGCTTCGGTGATACACTATCTGACATTAAGGGGTAGCTCCTTTGGCACTGCTTTATTTATTATATTTAGCACCTAGTATCTGACTTGTATCTCCTTTTAATCATTGTTATCAGTCAATAGAGAAGATTGTACTATATTTTCTGATAATTTTACTTAAATTGATAGAATACATGTGCTAGAGTGAGATTCCACAGGGTGCACAGGTTATTACTGCAATTATTGCCCCAAGCAGTTTTCACTGGAGTGGGAACACCTATGGGAAGCTCCCTTCCCAGCTATGCTCCTACTTTGCAAATATACATTGCACCTATATTAATGTGAGTACTACTAATCATGTTCAGTATTTTTTAAAAGACCTTTCATATAACACTTTGTGGTCATGCCTAGGAACACCTCATTACTTTAAATAGCAAAGCAGTGACTTTTTTAAACTCATACCTGCCAATAAGAAAAGGAGAAGAGTGGTGACAGAAGCCAATTATACCCCTTTTTCACCAAAATTCCTGGTCTGAATCGGAGTTGGAACATCAGTGAGATGCCTGCATGTATCTGACTGAATATATATATAAGAGTTTAAATAGTTAAAATTAAGAAAAAAATTGACGTGAATTACCCCCCCCCCCCCCCAAATCAGAACCAGTCCCTGTATGTATCTGTGTGAGAATGAACTGCTCATGCTGAAAGTTGAGGCATGAAGCAGTTCAAACGTGTCGGGGATTTGCAGTTCGTTTTGAAGGGTGATTTGCTGTTCGATTTGGACATGAACATGCCAAATCGAACAGCAAATCACTGTTCAAAACCGACTCAAATCGAATTTGTTTTGCAAATCGCAAAACAAATCAATAATAGTAAATGCAGTGAAAAAACGGTTTTCACTGCATTCGATTTGAGAAGAGGTAAATCACTCCTCAAATCGACCTGCAAATCGACCTTTAGTAAATTTACCCCTTAGTCTCTCTCAGTACTGCTGTCTCTGGGCCTGATTCAGTACCAATTGCAAGTGCGAATACGGACACAGATCGAGCGAATGTTTGACATTGCGCATGCGTAAAAGCAGCACTTGTGAGAGCTGAGATCGCATTGCAATTACAGATGCACAGAAGAATCCATCACAAAGTGAGTGTCAGACTGTCAGCGTTTAGGGGTGGTGATGGGGAGTGGTCTGAAAAACGCAGGCGTGCCTGTCTGTTTGAACAACGTTTGGATTCGCAGCTGTGATCGCATTTGCAATCCATAATGAATCAGGCCCTCTGTCTCTATTAAGACTGCTGTCTCTCTGCTCTGAGGACTGCTATCTCTTTGTCTCTCCCAGGACTGATGTCTCTGCCTCTCCCAGGACTTCATTCTCTCAGCCTCCCTCAGGACTGCGGTCTCCCAGGACTGCTGTCTCCCAGGACTGCTGTCTCTCAGCCTCCCTCAGGACTGCGGTCTCCCAGGACTGCTGTCTCTCAGCCTCCATCAGGACTGCTTTCTCTGGCGGGCAGCAGGTGTGTGTACCTATTAGGATCTGACCAGGAAACCAGGAGACGTGTAAACACTGGGACCCTCGGTGTTTAAACCCTTTAGGATAATCCAGACTTCCTAGTAACCACTAACCTAGGAGCCCCACTGCCCATCTTCTGGAAACATTCCTGTTTTAACTCTTTTATTCCCTTTATGAAGGGTAAAGTGTTTATATAAATGTTATTGTGAAACTTATTTTCTCCCTGTTGCGGATAATTTTGTTCTGCTAATAAATGCACAAATAGTTTTTAGTTATTACATTTGAATTATTTTCCATTGCTTATTCCATCACGTGAGATTTACGCCTTGTTTGGTGAATCCTAACGCAAGGCGGTTTGCCCACTACACATTATATTGCCCCAGCCCACCCGTAATTTGCAGCATTATCTTCCAAATGGTGCCCACTTTGCTAGGAAGTGGGCAGGATGCGGGAAGGCCACCTACCCTTCTGGAGGCACAATTCTCCTTCTGGTTATTACTGATAAGCAGAGGGAGATGATATTCAACCTCCCTCTGCTTATCAGTAACAGCCAGAAGGAGAATTGTGGGCTAGGAGAAAATAAGAGAGCTATAAGACAGACAGTCTGTAACTGGCAGTACAGCAGTATAAGCATTAGATATCCACAAATCGTGTTCTTTCTGGTGAGTGGGTTCTTCCTAGATATTGTTCGGGAGCTACAGAATTATTCCTCAACCACATTGAAGTCCTTCCACATTACTTTAGAGAAAAGAGAATTGCATCGAAAATAGGATTTGAAACGATCGGGGGAGAAGGGCCTTAGTCAGGGAGGTGACCAAGAACCCGATGGTCACTCTGTCAGAGCTACAGCATTCCTCTGTGGAGAGAGGAGAACCTTCCAAAAGGACAACAATCTCTGCAGCAATCCACCAATCAGGCCTGTATGGTAGAGTGGCCAGACGGAAGCCACTCCTTAGTAAAAAGGATGTGGGGATGTTTTTCAGCGGCAGGAACTGGAAGACTAGTCAGGATAAAGGGAAAGATGAATGCAGCAATGTACAGAGACATCCTGGATGAAAACCTGCTCCAGAGTGCTCTTGTCCTCAGACTGGGGTGACGGTTCATCTTTCAGCAGGACAACGACCCTAAGCACACAGCCAAGATATCAAAGGAGTGGCTTCAGGACCACTCTGTGGCCCAGCCAGAGCCCGGACTTGAATCCGATTAAACATCTCTGGAGAGGTCTGAAAATGGCTGTGCACCGACGCTTCCCATCCAACCTGATCGAGCTTGAGAGGTGCTGCAAAGAGGAATGGGCGAAACTGCCCAAAGATAGGAGTGCCAAGCTTGTGGCATCATATTCAAAAAGACTATGTATTGAGCAAAGGCTGTGAATACTTATGTACATGTGATTTCTTTTTTTTCTTTTTTTATTAAAATAGCAAAAATCTCGAAAACATTTTTTACACATTGTCATTATGGAATATTGTGTGTAGAATTTTGAGGACAAAAATAAATTTATTCCATTTTGGAATAGGGCTGTAACATATGTGGATAAAGTGATGCACTGTAGGTAAGCGTCCTGAATGTCCAGCACGGCCTTGGTTGAGTCCGAAGGAGGTCTTGTGCAAAAGAACTGTTAGGGGGGTCGCCTCAGGAAGGAGAGGGCGTATCCGTGGGAAACTACGTCTCTTACCCAGGCTTACAATATCTTTCTTTAATGAACTTAATACTACCATTTGAGCAGACTACATATCATTATTACAAATAATAGTGAATTCCACAACTCATATAAATTCTGACCAATTGTGGAGTATTTATATATATGTTTATGAGATATACCGAATATAACTATATCATATAATTTTAGTCCGGTCTAATATAGTACTATGCTCATGAAATACTAGGAAACCAAAACAGTGGACCTTGCTTTTTTATATACACTAATTGTTCACATTTTCTATCTTTGTACAGAAATCTGTATGTATGTTAATAAAAATTCTTTTAACCTCTATTTTTCACTGTACCATTCCTAGTGGATGGATTTTTTATTACAATAATAATAATAATAATAATAATAATAACAGTCAAGTTTGAATATATTGTTTTTGCATTTGTGCGCCCACCATAAACAACCTCTAGCTCTTCTTACTAAACATAATCTAATTTAGTTGGATTAGGGTAGCACCCTCATCATTGTACACCATTGGTTGGCAATTATTATGGGGCTCTATATGTGTTTGTAACACGCTATATATTGGAGTGTGCAGGTATATTCTTTCTCTCTAATAGTGGTCTGATGCCAAACCTGGGCGCCCCCAGGAAGAGGCCTGCCCTGTCAGGCTGCAGTCTTGTCCGCAGGGCTGTTTCTAGGTGCGGACGACCAATGCAATCGCACGGGGTGCTCTGCCCTGATGCGGGGCGCTCCGCCCTGATGTGGAATGCCGTGCTGGGATCAAGTGGCTGATCCTAGCATCGGCACAGCAAGTCGCATTGGCGGCCGGCACTGGGATGCTGTGTCTACTCCCAGCACCAGGTAAGCAGTGGCAGAGTATCTGTTCCCAGTGCGGGTCAAGCAGCGGACAATAATTGGCTCCGGGTGCGGGCTTACTGTAGCCTTAAAACAGAGTTAGGTCTGGCGGGTGTTTGGCTCTGGCTGCGAGCCGAACACGGCTTGCGGTCCAGCAGCCAATAGGCAGACGCGATGAGCCAATCACGGCTCGCCACATCATAGCTCCGCCCAATCACAGCATCTTGTAACATAGACGCTGCTGAGCACCAAAAGGGAGTTCGATGGTGGAGGGGGAGGTGCGAAGACCTCCCGAACCAGGAGCATCGTGGCAACGGTTCCGGCAGCCGCGGAAGAGGCCAGGAGACACCGCGATCAAGAGAGAAGATCAACGGTGGTTGGATGAAGAGAGGAAGAGGTGGCGCCACTGGCCAGGACGGGGCAGTGGCAAAAGAAAGAAGCTGAGGTCCGGTGAGGACTGCGGGGACTGGAAAGAAAAAGAGCTAAAGAAGCTCCCCCCGCAGCCTCTTCCACCATACCGATAGATTGCCTTGGGCCACTGGTATTTAACCCCTCCCTAGACCACCAGGGCTGTCGGGCATTATGCCTGTGGGACACAATCAGGCATTAGGCTAGTGGGCAAATAGGCGGGCCTTAGGCCCGGGTGCAGTAGTGGGCATTAGGCCCAATAGATATTATTTGCAAGTAGGTGGGCAGCCTGCCCGAGCCACCAGAACTATAAAAGGTGGTCTGGGTATTAGACCCAGGCCACTAAGCAAGCCCCTCAGTCAGGCAAGCCCATAGGCCTGAGCTCTCAGTGCAGTTGATCTGGGCACTAGGCCCAGATCATTGAGCGTGAGCCCCACAGCTAGACAGGCCCATAGGCCTGAGCCTCCAATACGGTGGATCTGGGCACTAGGTCCAGATCACTGAAAGTGTGCCCACCATTAGGCAGGCTCATAGGCCTGAGCCATCATTATGTACAGGGACTCTGGGCATTAGGCCCAAGTCCCTCCTGTGCCCTGCAGTAGGCAGGCATAAAGCCTGAGCTCATTGAGAGTGGTACTGGGCAATAGGCCCAGACCACTGGTATATTAAGTAGGTTGCCCCCTGTGTAATTGTATAAGAGAGTTGTGAGTTGCTGTATGGCACTCACCCTCCAAATACCCCCATGGAGAGATGTCAGGCTCCCACCAAAAGATAGTGTTTCCCAGTCACCTAGGAGAAGAGCTGGCCAACTCTGGGTAGGCAGGATTAAAAGAGACAGTACTCTGGTTATTAATCCGTGGTCACTTTTGTATGCTTTAACTGTCCTTGAATTGTTTTGTGTTTCCGTAGGTTGATGTAGCCCTATTACCGGAGGACACTTTCTATTGTCATCAAATGGTTTACTATGTTATTATTAAAAACCACATTTTATAACTTATTATTTGGTAATATAATGTACCTTAAAGGAAGTATTTAATATAGTTAAAATTTGATTGCATTATAAGTGATGTCACTGATTACATGGCTCAAAAAAAGTAAATATTATAACGGGGTGAGGGGGGTGCATTTTGAATGCTTGCACTGGGAGCCTGATTGGCTAGACACTGCCCTGCTTGTCCATACACTTGGCTGGTGGAAACTTTCCCAGCAAGATTTTGTTAGAGCCTCAGACCATGGTGACATCGCTGGAGCTGATAACTTTGGAGGTGCTGCTGGTAAGTTGCAGCAATCAACAAGCTAATACGTAGACAAATGGCCAATTGTTGCATTCTGCGCATGCATCACAGTGCGCTTGTGCGAACTAGCTATTGCGATCGGGACTGCGATCACAGAGGCTACGCAGACCCGTCACAGAGTAATTGACAGGAAGTGCCGTTTGCGGGTGGTGACGCCGGTGGTCGTGCGAACGCAGGCGTGCCAGTGTGTTTCAATGCCGCTGCAGGATCATGCATAAATTATCCACTGCGATGGCCTACGCAGCCTGAGGTCTGATAGCGTGCATGGAAGTTAGCAATTTCTGAGTAAGGTCAGGGCTTGTGCAAGTGTGCATGAGGCTGCAATGGTACTCGATTGTACCGATGGCTTTGCAGTCTTGCTAAACATTATGGATGTGTGGTAAGCAAAGTGGGCATCCCTGTGCTGTACTGCAAGGGCATTGCGATCGCAATGTATTAGCAATGATTAAGTATTCTATCGCAGTTGAACTGATTGTGTAATCGCAGCTACGATCGCAATAGCGATCCTTGCTGAATCAGGCCCTGTGTTTGTAGGCATTCTTCACTGCCTGTGTCTCATCCAGGCCCCAATTTATTGAGAAACACCGAGCAGTAATTGTAAAACAGTGTGGGTATGTAGAAGGGGAGGAGTTTCAAATAGTGATCAATTCAAATGAAATGCCAAACTCCTGATTAAACCTCTATAGCCCCAAGGACCAATCCCCCCACATTATGATAGAGAAATAATAACTAAGGAGTGTGATTGGCCGGCTAGTGAGGGGAGGTGGGGGCCGGAAGTTAAGTTAAAATATTTACTTTAAATCAGCAATTTATTTTATGTACCCAGAAGTCTATTTATTTATGTGTGCCCAGGTTTCCCCTATGGTTCTATATTGGTGCGATAGGTATTATATCAGGTTTACATGGCATTTAAACCCTGCTCTTAGGGGTATATTCAATTGGGCGCGAGGTTTAGCAAGGCTAAAACCTTGCGCCCAATTTCGGAATCCTGCGGGTATGCGCGCTCCCGATACCCGCGGGATTCAATTAAAAAAACAGTGGACGCGGGGTTTTGAACACTGAAAACCACGCGCCGCGTGAATTATATAAAAAAAAAGTCACTTACCTGCCTGGGTCTCCGTGGCTCCCGGTGGCCTCCCCTCTCTTCTTACTGGAGAGGGGGCTGCTGGGAGTCCCGGGGGCTGGTGGGAGGAGCAAGGGCTGCTGGGAGATATAGTTCTCCCAGCACCCATTCCGGGGGGGCCACAGTAGCACTGCGGAGGCATACTGACACCGGGACACACACACACACACACTCATACACACTTACGTACAGCACACACACTGACATACTCACCGCTGCTGCAGAAGAGCTGGCTCCTGATCCAGGATGAAGAAGATGCAGAAGACTGCGCTGCAAAAGCTAAGTAATTAAGGACTAATTAAGCTAATTGGTTACTTCCAATTGCTTAATTAGCTCTCAGGGGTGTCAGAGCAAGTCCCGGAGATTTCTCCTGAAATCATCAATTTCAGGAAAAATCACACTTGCTCAGGAGGTGCGCAAAAAAATACCTTCCGGCGCGTATATTAAAACAAAACACGCACCTAATAGAATAGCAAAAAACCTGCACCTGCAGGAAAGACCTCGCAGGTGTGGGTTTTTTGCTTTTCTCGCAGCCTATTGAATATGCCCCTTAGTAGGAGTTATACCAACAGTTCTTCAGCAGCTAGGGTTCTATGGTGTGGGTGAGGCTTGGTAACACCCATACCCATATTTATAAATTTCTGGTAAACTGGTAACCCAGAGTGTGCTAGTTATTATACCTTGCTGTGCTCATTTATTTCCTGATAAACTCACTTATGTGGGTATTGTTGTAGTACACATTGTGGCTCAGTACTGTAAGTTTAGTACTGTATACTGTAGTTCACATCCAGAGATTAGCGGTTATTGTTTGCACTAGGCCAGTTGTTAGTTATAGGGTCAGTGTATTGTTATATAGTTAGTTGTTTAGATGGGTGGGCACATCAATAGACCAAGTGAATAGACTAGCTGTGTGGGTGGGCATATTATGGGGTCTATTTACTAAGCAGTGTTAGGAGACAGAGTGAAAAGTGATAAGAAAGTAATAAGGAGCCAGCCAATCAGCTCCTGTCATTTTTCAAACACAGCCTGTGAGATGACAGTTGGGAGCTGATTGGCTGGCGAACTCAGAGTGGCTGAGGTGCTTTTGATGACCATTTATCGACAAGGTAGCAGATTTTTTGCCTCCCCCCTCCGGGAGGGAGCAGCCAGATAGGCAGGGGGCGTGACCGGCACAAGGGGGCGTGGCTGGACAGATGATGGTCATTTGTGGGTGGGGTGGGAGCAGGGACACACAATCACGTCATTTTGGCCCCGCCCCCGCTACACAATGCTGACATTACAGGCAATGTGAAGCAGAGAGTCCTGTGGGGATCTGCCGCCAACCCCCCCCCCATTGTGAGGGTTTCACAGGTAATTTCAGGGGGCCGCCGGGGGCTTTCCTGCCTTTCCGGAGTCCCCAGCCGAATCGGGAGGGTAGACAAGTATGATTTATCCATATTGGTTAAGGATGCCATCACCCCCAAGGTTTCTACCTGTCCAGCAAAGAGAGCAGCAGCACTGATTTTTTTTTAATTCTCATTCCAGTGATGACAATCCTGTGTGTCCTAGAGGCTCATTGTGCTGTTCCATAGCTAGCTATGCATGGAGGTGCAGATCCCCACAGGAATCTCTGCTACTTATATAGTCTCTCTCAGGACTGCTGTCTCTCATTCTATTTCTTCAGCTCTTCTCAGACCACTGAGTTCCCTACAGGCTGGGTATGTAGAAGGGGAGGCGTCTCCAACAGTGATCATTTTCATTTTAAATGCCAAACTCCTGATTAAAACTATATAGCCCCAAGATCCAGTCCCCCACATTATGATAGAGAAATAATAACTAAGGAGTGTGAATGGCTGGTTAGTGAGTAGAGGTAAAGGCTACAATTTAATTAAAATATTTCAATTTATATTAAGAAGCCTATTTATTTTATACATCTGTACAATATGGATGTAATCAAACTCTCTGTCCTACCAGAATAAGCCCTAGGCTTTACTAAGAATACCAATCATTCCACACATTGTACATCAAAAGGGACACTGAATAATTACTTATTAGACACTCCATAAAATATATTTATTGTATAATGTGCCTAGAACTGTGAGTTATAGGGATGGAGGACCATGGGCGTAACTACCATAGGTGCAAGGGATGCAGCTGCTATGGGGCCCATATCTTCGGGGGGGCCATCTTCCTTGTCAAAGTTACATGTGTCAAATACATTTTGCACCATTGGGAGGCACATAGGGGCCCTTACAAAAACATAGGGGCCCATACAAACTTTTGCTATGGGGCCTTCAAATACCTAGTTACATCCCTGTAGGAGGACACTACCTCACTTCTTCAACTCTCTCCATATGGTTTACCTAGTCTGTTTAGCAGTCTCTCTGAGGACAGCTGTAAAATGTGCCTAGAACTGTGAGTTATAGGGATGGAGGACACTACCTCACTTCTTCAACCCTCTCCATATGGTTTACCTAATCTGTTTAGCAGTCTCTCTGAGGACAGCTGTCTCTCAGTGTCCTACAGTCTCTCTCAGTAGTCAGAACTGCTGTCTCTAAGTCTCTCTCAAGTGTGCTGTCTCTAAGTCTTCTTCAGTACTGCCTGATTCAGTACCAATCGCAAGTGCAAATACGGACACACATCAAGTGATTGTTTGACATTGCGCATGCATATAAGCCGCATTGCGTGTGCGCTGTGATTGCATTGTAATGACGGATGCACAGAACAATCCAGCACAAAGTGAGTGACAGGCTGTCAGCATTTAGGGGTAGTGATGGGGGAGTGGTCTGAAAAATGCAGCCATTTAATAGGCATGCATAAATTATCCACAGCAGCTTGAGAGCTCTCTGTGTGCAAGGAGACTTGTGTCTGCTGCTGGTCAGACCTGCTGTAAATGCTGCGTGTGTGGCCAATGTGCATCAATGGTACCGGCACAGAAGAGAAAGATTGGATGGATATGAGAAAGCAGCAGTGGGTGTCTTTATGCCGACTGAGCTTTGGTAAGCATTTGCATATTTTAACAGCTGCGTACCATATGGATTTGCAGCTGTGATTGCAATTACGATCTGTACTGAATCAGGCCCTCTATCTCTATTAAGGCCTGTCTCTCTGAGGACTGCTATCTCTTTGTCTCTCCCGAGACTGCTTTCTCTCAGCCTCTCTCAGGGCTGAGGTCTCCCAGGACAAGGCACTTACACAGGGGGGGTTTCTGAGTACCCAGAAATTCCCCCTGATGGACCAAAATTGTTTTAACGAGATGGAGACATCCTTGTCTGTCTCTGTCTCTATGCACCTCTCTGCCAGGCCGGCTGACATTGTGTGCCGGGCCAGCTGCCGGCACAGGCTTTACCTATGTCTGTATCGGCTGCCGTGCTTCCTGGATTTGCGTTCCACTGTGGAACGCAAACAGAAAGCTGTCATCTGCTCAGGCTAGCAGGTCTTTCAGAGTGCTGGCCTAGAGCAGAGGTGGCAGCGTCAGTGTGCGGAGCTTGTGCTCCTACCAGGAAACCTCTGCATGGGTAGAGTGTGGCACTGTTAGCATGTGTGGTCTGTTTGTGCACAAGACCACTCCTTAGCTGTGCGGACTAAAGCACCTGGCAACATAGACCTCATTCGGGAGCTGGACTCAGGAGTGGGCCACCCACTTATCCTCCTCAGCTCCCCTTCCTAGCAGTCCAGCATGGTCTGCCGACTGCCAACACAGTCAACTCAGCACAGTGATCCTGGACCCTGCGGCAGCTGCACTGGAACAGCATGACCCGGAGCTCTACATTTAAAGGTAAGAAGTCCGGAGGTCCTATTTGCAGCTATATCACTGACTCTTTATCTAGCTGTGATAAGACTACAAGTCCAGGCACACTTTGGGCCTGATTCAGACCCACTCGCGAGCGGCTGTCCGCTCGCAAGTGGGTCGATGGTCTGCACTGAGCATGCGCACGACGGAGGGAGCTCCGTCGTGCGCATGCGTGAGACGCGACGAGCGAAGGAATTTCCTTCGCTCGTTGTGTCTGATCAAAGGGGGCGTGCTGTCGATGTTGATTGACAGCACGCCCCCTTTGGTGGGCGTGCCGGGGGCGTGCCTCCCAGACAGGGGCGTTCCCAAGGGAACGCCTACCGTCAGAAGCCGGCCCACTGACATCACTAGTGATGTCAGTGGGAGTGATTTTGGCTCTAATAGAGCCAAAATCACTCCAGGGCTTGTGGTCGAAAAACCCGACCACAGGCTTCTGGTCGCACTGGCGATGGTCAAGACCATCGCGACCATCATCCTGCACGCTCGTATGAGCTGTGGGTGGTGAACCCAGGGCCCTTGTGCACTGCACACCTTGCACCCATTATAAAGACACCTATGGTGCCATGACAGCTAGAAAGGCCTTGAAAAGACAAGTGATATGTGTGTAGGTATGTGTGTGTTGTGTGTCCCTACCCTCACTTCCCTGTAACTCCAGCTCCTTGTCCCTGTCCTCACTCTCTCACTGTAACTGTTCCTCATTTTCCTTGCCTTCACCCTCCATGACTGTATGGAAACCCCCCTTTAAAAATCCTGCGTTTGCCACTGAGGACTGCTGTCTCCCAGCTTCTCTGAGGTCCGGTGTCTCAGCCCCCATCATGGCTGCCATCTCTGCTGGGCAGCAGGATCTGACCAGGAATCCAGGAGACGTGTAAGCACTGGGACCCTCTATGTTTAACCCCTTAGGATGATCCAGACTTTCTAGGAACCGGTAACCTAGTGGTAGGGTTGCGGTAAGAAAACCACTTCTACGTGCAAAAGGGTACGCATGTGCCAAGTCAAATAATTGGATATGATCGCTGTACAATTATTATCTGACAATATAGTCATCTATAGTCTGATGACGTATTACTAGGACGCTACTTTGCGTCGGTGCAATCCAATGCGCACAAATACGTATTCACAACACACATACGCTGATGCACATAACGCACACACATATATACATATATACACACAGATGCTCATATGCGTATTCACATACTTACACATGGACGCTCATCTGTATATATTCACGTACATACACATAGACGCACATCTGCTATTTCAATACACAGACGCACATATGCGAACACATACATATAAAATGGTTCCCACACATTATAGTTAATAACCAGAGTTATTAAAGGTATTGTTATCTAATAATTATCATGTGAGATGTACTTAAAAGAGATCTAAGGTTCAGGATACAGTGGACATGTCATGTTTGGTATCATACTAAATCTCTGTTTATTTGCAGACATCCGTTTCTATCGGCAAAGAAGTCGCAGCATGCGTCCGCTCGTTATGGATGATAGGGAGTTATTGAATAGAATGTTATTACTTGTATTCGGTGTTGTAGCCAGTATTAAGCAGTTTTTCGGTGGGAAGCTACACAATGTGACTGTTGGAAGACTGAGCCATACCCCTGATGCAGTGGTGGACTGGGGCATGAGGGGCCCACAGGGGAATACAATAATTGGGGCCCACCATGAAGAGGTGTGGTTAACTACCAGAGAGAATAGCCAGTTTCTCCTCTCTTTCTCCTATCTATATATATTATATTATGATGTATAGGATGACGGGGAGAGGCAGTGGGTGACAAAAAGAGGGTGACTGCAGAGAGAAGTGATGGGGAGGGATAGTGAGAAACAGGCAGTGGATGACAGGAAAAGATGACGGGGAGAGGCAGTAAGTGACAGGGAGAGGGTAACTAGAAGAGGCAGTGGTTGACATGGAGAAGCAGAGAGTGACGGTGAGGGGGTGATGCCTTGAGGAGGCAGAGGGTGGCAGGAGAGAGAGAGGGTGATGGGGAGATAGTGATGAAGAGGGGAGGAAGTGGGTTATAAGGAGAGGGGGAGAGGCAGTGTATGACACTACAGAGAGGCAGTGGGTGACGCCAGGGAGAGTGTGACAGGCATTGAGTGAAAAGGAGAGGCAGTTGGTGACACCAGGTAGAGGCTAAAAGGCAGTAGGTGACAGGGAGAGGCAATTGGTGATATATAGGGGGGCACTGGGCTGGATGGTAAGGGGGCGGTTATATGGTGGTGGGCGGGGGAACACTAGGCTGGAGGAGGGAATACACTGAGCTGAAAGAGGGAGGGACACTGTGAATGGACTAGCTGGGGGTTTCTAGCTGAGAGGTATATAGATGAGATAGTCAGACAAACTCTCATTGGCTGCTGCTGCTGCACACACATCACCGCCGCGCGGCAGCGATGTGTGTGTCAACCAGCAGCCAATGAGAGTCAGACAGACTCTCATTGACTGCTGCAACGCCCACTGCAAGAGCCGGGCTAGAGCTCACTCATGAGCTCCGCCTTTTGGCTCCTGCAGTGGGTAATGGGAGAGACGTCATGACATCTCTCCCATAATGCAGAGCACACCTGCCCGGGAGGACTGACGTGTGGCGTCGGGAGCAGTGGCCAGATCCGGAGCGTGGATAAGGGTATTTTTTTTTAACTTCTGTGTCTGTACTATGGGGGTGGGGCACTGCATCGAGGGGGGCTACTACTGGGGGCACCTCTACTGGGGGTGGGGTACTACTGGGGACTACAACTGGGGGGGGCTACTACTGGGGGCACAGCATTGGGAGGGGGAACCTCTACTGGGGACTACTACTGGAGGGGGGAAACTACTACTGAGGGCACTAAACAGGGAGGACCACTACAGGGGGCACTATATAAGGGGCTTACTACTAGGGGCACAAGGGAAACTACTACTGAGGGCACTATATAAGGGGCTTACTACTAGGGGCGCAAGGGAAACTACTACTGGGGACACTATATAAGGGGCTTACTACTAGGGGACCACTACTGGGGGCACTACATAGGGAGGACCACTACAGGGGGCACTGTATAAGGGGCACTGGATAGGGGGTATCACTACTGGGGGCCTGCATAAGGGGGACCACTACTGGGGGCACTACATGGGGAGGACTACTGCTGGGGGCACTATTTAAGGGGCTTACTACTAGGGGCACTGGGGGGACCACTACTGGGGGCACTTAATAGGGAGGGCCACTACAGGTGGCACTGTATAAGGGGCACTGGATAGGGGGACCACTACTGGGGGCACTGCATGGGGGGGCTACTGCTGGGGGCACTATATAAAGGGCACTGCATTGGGGTACCACTACTGGGGGCACTGCATAGGGGGGACTACTCCTGGGGGCACTGCATAAGGGGGACCACTACTGGGGGCACTTCATTTGGGGGACCACTATAGGGGACACTGCATAAGAGGGACCACTACTGGGGGCACTGATTAAGAGGAACTAATGAGGGGCTGCATAAGGGGGACCACTACTGGAGCATTGCATACTGGGGGGTACTGTTTAAGGGGAACTAATGGAGGGCTGCATAAGGGGGACCACTTCTGGGGGTACTATATAAGGGGCACTACTGTGGGCCTGCATAAGAGGGACCACAACTGGGGACATTGCATACTGGGGGTACTGTATAAGGGGCACTACTGGGGTTAAGGTGTATATGGAAAGCAATGTTCAGAGTGACGATAAAGGGGTGTGTGTCATGCCCCCATTTTTAAGTGACCACGCCCATTTTTCACCGCGCTCGGCATAGGATGTGGGGGGGCTCCATTTTTAAATTTACCCTGGGCTCTAAATACCCTAGTTATGCCACTGGGGGAGGCACTGGGTGGGAGACACTGGGATGGGGGGCTCAGTGTGATGGTGGGGACACTGGGCTGGATGGGGGGACACTTTGTGAATGAAGGTCACTGGCAAGGATGGGAAGGGGGTAGTGAGAAAGGGGTGGGTTGGGGGGATTACTGTGACTGGACAGTTTGCTTAGTACCTGTGCCAAATAGAATTGCACATAGTAAATATGCTGGGGTTTTGAAATTGTTGAGAGAGAGCAGAGCAATGAGCTGCAACACAAGAGATGCCATCTGTGGCATTGCTTTTCCACAGTTTTTGTTTTGCAGTTCACTGGACTCTCTCTTTCTCTCTCTGCAGTTTCAAAACCCCAGTATATTTACTATGTGCAATTCTAATATACAGTATTTGGCACAGCAGGTCTGTGTACTAAAAGAAAATACACCTGACCTTACCTATTTGGTGGTTTCTCTGCGATGGGGAACCTCTGAAGAAATTTATCCTCCCTGGGTAGACAATTTCTTCAGTCGATATTCACTATTCATGTAGGGTGTGGAAGATGCCTGTTTGTGTAGGAATATAACAAATGTCATTATCATACAACAGAGGTGCAACCAAACTTGTGCCTCCTGTGCCACATCAAGCCTCCTGCCCGTGTCACTCCAGCCTCCTGCTCAGTGTACCATCCATCCCCGTGTCTTTCCAGCTACATGCCTCCTGTGTCACTCAAACCTTGTGCCCCCTGTGCTACCTCCATCCTCCAGCTCCATGTGTCGCCTCCAGATCCCTGCATCATTCCAGCTTCCTTCCCGTGTTACCTCCAGCCTCCTCCCTGTGTCACCTCCTGCCTCATGTCCTGTCCAGCCTCTCGTGACTCTCCAGCCTCCTTTCCCATGTTGCCTCTAGCCTCCTATTCCGTTTTACCTCTAGCCCGTTTAGTCATCCCAGTCTCCTACTCCATGTCATTCCAGCCTCCTGCTTCCTATGTCACCTCCTGTCCATTTCACTTAAGCTACCGGCAACATGTCACTCCACCCTCCTGCCCCGCTGTCTTTCCAGCCTCTTCCCACCATCTGTCTAGCCTCCTGCCCCCCATCTTTGCAGACTTCTGCTCGTCTTTCCAGCCTCCTGACCCCTTGTCTTTCCAGCCTCTGCCCTGGCTTTCTAGCCTCCTGCCACCCCATTTTTCCAGCCTCCTGCCCCTCCTATCTTTCAGACCTCCTGCCCCCTGCATGATCCTATTTTGTGCACTGCCAGCGGCTCCTCTTCGTGGCAGGGAGCATGATATGATGTCACAAGGATATCGTCACGATCCCAGCAGTCCTGACTCCTGGAGGTAGGAGGAGCTGTCATGCCGCCAAGCATCATGGTCTTGCTTGGTGGCATAGTTCCAGGATAATTACGGCTAATGGCAGTGGCCGGTGGGTGCTACGTAGGTGGGTGGTATAGTGTACTGGCTGCCAAATTCTTAACGGTACACTGTACCAGACAATACCGCCATTCTTGCACCGCTGTACTGAGTAAAAATTCTCATACATTCAATACATTCTGTCACCTAAAAAAAGGTGACAGAATGCAGGCAAATAAAAACTGGCATACATTTTTAAAGATCTTCCCAACCCCGCTGGCATCCCACTCTCGCGACAAGCCCCCCCTATCGCACACCCCGACCCCCTCCCTTCCCTTCGAGCACCCCAGACACGAGAGACACGCACCTGTCACCTGTGGCTCTAGGACACACCACGAGGAATGCGGTTAATCAGTCATCCAGCGGCAGCTCTCAGCATGTTTCTCAATTCCCCGTGCGGTGGGAACTGCCTGGGAGGAGCTGCATGCTGCTGGTGTAGCTCCCCTACAGTCAGCCAGCCTGAACCTCTCAGTGTGGATAAGAGGCAGAGCAGGCAGCTGCCCCACAGAGTTGCTCCCATAAAAAAAAAAGTCACTTACACTGGTGATGGGTTGGCGTGCAGGTTGAAACACCCCACTGAGTGAAAGTATGGCAGTGCCATAAGCCCCGCCCTCCCGTGATAAAGTGAGGGGCTTAGAGTAGAGTTACCCCGACTCCCCGGCAGGCCAGTCCAAGCCTGCCCTGATGACACCGTATGAACTGAACAATGACCAGAAGCAAGAACCAATGAAAACCTGTCAATTTGTCCCTTTGTTAACTCTGAAACCTGTAAGGTATATGAGCTTGTGTCCTGATCCCAGGGTACACACATCTTCTTTGCGACCACAGACTTCAGGACCGATGACTGTATACTGGGACCAGTGCGCATGCATACGTATTGGCTGTGCTATTTTATTGCTTTTTACTCTAATTGTTAACTCTTACATCGTGTTACCCCTTTTTACATAAATAACTTTTTGTGCTTTGGAACCACATGATTGGACTGGAAAGCAATTCTTTCTTAAGCGACTTGCAGCGCTAAATAGCGACTAAACGGCATTCATACAAACAATTCAGCAGCACCTCTAAGAGAGTCCCCTGTTAGTAGGACACAACCATAAATATATATAAACACAATACTTAGAGGGCGCTAACAAATGGAATGTTTTGTACGATTTAATAGTTTTATACCAATAAAAAAACACAATGCAGATACCACTGAAAACTTCAGCTGACAGATATTGACATTGAAGAATTCTTCTGATTTGGCCACCAAGGTTCTTATTCAATGTGTGAGATGTCCATTTGGTTCTGTGAACATACCCTCTCACCAAAGAAATTACCCAACAATGCGCCCAATGGCCAAATATTAGTACATCAGAATAGATTTATTCTTGATTACATGTAAAAATTTTGCATAAAAAGCAATTGCTTACATCAAATGTATAAAAAGAGATGTTGTTGATAACGCCAATATGAAGGTATATAGCTAGTCTAGTGATTATCCCTTTGATTTTTGGATTCCAAGGCTGAACATAAACATGGGATGTTATAAGCTGCACTTCGACCCTACGCGGTTTGTCCTTCCCACGGACTTCATCAGGGGTGCAAATCCAGGATAAATGGTAGCAACACTAATAGATCGTATAGTCAACCAGAATCGGCTGTGGGCACAGCAAATCCCACGATATCTTGCTGAAGCCAAATTTATAATATGGGAAAAGCCTTCATATATAAGGGATGTGGTGTCTCACGCTTAGGCCAGACAAACTTAAAAACTTTTTTAAATGTGGGCCAAGAGTAGGTAGCTGGCTGCCACATTTTGCTGCTCTTGGTCCACATTTAAAGACGTTTTTAAGTTAAAGGTTTTAGGGAGATGTTGCCCATAGCAACCAGATTCTAGCTATTATCTTCTAGAAGGTGCTCGATAAATGTTAAGTAGAATCTGATTGGTTGCTTTGACAACAATTACACCCACACTGAGGGTACCAGGATGTGAAATTAGGAAACAAAGAGAAAAGGACTCTTTTTTTGGGGCACTTAAACCTACTAAAATTTTTAATATTTATTGGCAGTAATTAAAATTTACAAAATTAAAATACAGTACTGTGTGCGTCCAAAAGAGATCTAACAAAGTACATCACACAAAAACAAACAAAAAGCAAAATGACCACGTCAAAAGTTGTGTCGCGTGATGGTGAGCATTAGTGCTAGAAATTGCTCGTAAAAATGGTAATTGGTCACACATCGACAAACCAGGAAATATTTACACATCTGTGGTAAAATAACACCAAAATCATGTATGTTATGGGGATACTAATTAGTGGTAACTATCCAGAGATTAGGATTCGAAGGTAATATACCTAGGGTGAAAATCTATTATAAACCAGATATCAATACTCAAACATGGGACACTACTGTGTCGTGTATATTACACCCAGCTATTTTATATGACAACCTCTTTTAGAATATATGGTAATATCAATAATATTGCTGACGGAGCTCACAGAAAGTATATATACACAGCAGGTGTGACAATTACATAGTATCACAATGTCTCTCATAGAACTCAGATGAAAAATATATCTGTAGTGGAACCAAACACTGATTTGCATTAAAAACTCTATAACATTGTTAATACATTGTAATCATTAGCTGTGTTCACACTGCAACATGTAAATGATAAGTGTTTTCATACATCTTCACAGTAGCTGGTATTAAAAAGCAGGGTCCACTATTTCAATTTCCCAGTATTATGAAAGCAATGTATTATGTTAGACCGAAGCAAAATGATATGTTATATGTATATTCAATATATCTGATAACCGACATATAAATGCTCCATGTTGGTCATAGAGCTAAATAAATAAAGTAATTCACCAATATTGGTGGTAATAATATCACATCTACTTAAGTGGCAATATCGTATTTATTGGGAAAAAAGTACTATATGTTGTGGAAACTTCAGCAATAATGTCCTCCTTTAAAATAAGGCATGACTGCTGGTTCAATCCTTTAAAAGTCAGACAATCACATAACAATAATTATCTATATAGGGCCATATTCAATTTGGAGCGAAATGTCGGAATCAGCGGTAATTTATCACCGATTCACCGTTAATTTCGCCTATTTCAATCATCCCCGTTTTCAATTTCAAAGACTTTTCGCAGGTTCAAAAAGTCTTTGAAAAAAAAACGGGGATAACTTTTCACCACTGAAATAGGTGGCGAAAAAAAGTGCTGTTCTTCACCCCTTCTACATAGCCGGAAATATGCACCTGCCGCTGCTATTAGAGACCTCGACTTCCTTCAGCAGGTAAAAATGGGGGTACTCATAGTGATCCCCCATGTCTAGACATCTTTAGGGAAGACCCTGGAAAATTTTCCGCTAATTCCCGTTTTTTGGCGATACTTACCTTTCCCCCGGCTCCCGTTTTTGTTGGTTTCTAATTGAATACGGGGATAAAGCGGCCACGCGCCCGATACTTTATCCCCGGAAAAGCTGCAATGTGGAGCAAAAAGTCCATAACAGACTTTTCGCTCCCAAATTGAATATGGCCCATAGTGTCCTAGCAGATCTTGTTATTATTGCTGTTATATTGTCTCCATGAACACTCCCAAAAGAAGGAAGAATGTAACAATCACAGAATAAGCAGTATCCTGTGCCTCACTGCAGCTGACAGCAAGGCTCAGATGTTAATGATCAATCTGTGCGGTGAATCACACATTTATTATCTCATGTGTATCAATTTATTCACCTGATATAGTACACATTGGTATGTGAGTATAGAATAGCCTTACATTAATAACGCTATATACTGTCAGTTATATTCCGACTTAATCAGTTTATATGGTGCTCATAAGTCACTTATTACTGTAATTGTGCATGACAGGCCGATGTGCTTCGATGGTACCGATGTATACGCAGGACTGCGAGGTATTAACGGATGTGAGAAGGCAGCAGTGGGCGTCCCTATGCTGGCTGAGCTGTGGCAGACATTAACATATTTTTGCAACTTAATTGCATGCGATTACGTAGCTGCGATCGCAATTGCGATCCATACTGAATCAGGCCCTGTATTAACTTTACTATAGTATATTATACGTACAAATTAATATTCAATCATTCTTATTCTCAGTTATCAGGAACTGCGCATGTGCAGATCTCATTCTGCGAGATCGCTTGCAGTGCCTCCTATGTCACAGCATGATTGATATGCTGCGCACATTTGGGGTTGGGGACTGGGCGGCCTTGGCAGCATTACCGAAAATGGAGGCATGTCGGCCATGATTTGGAGGCATGCTCAGGACAGTGTATGTGTCTTCCATCACAGCTTCACTGGCCCCGGCAGCACAAAAACACCGGCCATCCTGAGTAACCTGAGGGTTACTCAGATGATTGATGTTCAAGCAGAGTGATTCAATGCTGCATCTTTGGATGCAGCTTAGAGCCTTTTAACATCAACGTGTGTCATTTGAAAAACAGTACAGAATGCAACCTTAACCAAATGAAAATAAAATTATATAAATGTATCAGTTTTGTGTTATGGGGTAGATATATTATATGTCGATATGGGTAAGAAGTGGTATCAGTGCACGCTATGTGCGCTGATACCGCTTCTTTCCCATGTATTATTGAGGGGTGGGTGGTAAATAACAGGGACAATATGCACCCGTCATTATATCTACAAGATAACAGCGCCGATAAGCTGGGCAATGTATCGACAGCTGCAGCTGATGTTGCCCTACTACCACAGCAGGCACAACACTGTCCCTACTGCGTCGGCTGCTGACTCCGGGGGCTCTATGCGAGATCTCACAATGCTTGCGAAATTCCGCGCATGCCCAGTGGAGCCGGCCGGGAGGTGAGACATAGTGCATCATGGCCTCTGTGGCTGCAGCTTTGCATCTGAGAATGCTGCCACATTCACTACAGCCCCCACAACACTCACATAACACTTGTATTCACTTCAGTCCAACTCCCAATCAGCAACCACGAATGCCCATGACTTTGCCTCGCCGTTCCTAATGCCAGCGCTCCTGTAAGCAACAGCATACACTCAGTGGAATGCATGTGCCATATGAGTATTCAGTATTTTTTCAAGAATGTGCAGTAGCAAACAGTCACTCAAATGCACAATAATCACTATTGCGTACACCTCCGAATCAGGCCCTATGTTCTCTCTCAGATTTTGGTTTCATTAAAGATATCAAATGTATCTGGTGAAAAGTAAATGATTATTGCAACATATATCTTGCAATGTTGGAATTCCGAGGGTTCCCCCACAGGTGTAGGTGTAGATTATATACCATTAAAATCAGTACCTGGCATTCAGTATCTTCCGTGGTCTTCCGGGTCTTTTGGTGTTGCTGAGCTCACCGGTGCATTCTTTCTTTTTAAGAATGTTCCAAACAGTTGATTTGGCCACACCTAATGTTTTTGCTATCTCTCTGATGGGTTTGTTTTGATTTTTCAGCCTAATGATGGCTTGCTTCACTGATAGTGACAGCTCTTTGGATCTCATATTGAGAGTCGACAGCAACTGATTCCAAATGCAAATGTCACACCTAGAATCAACTCCAGACCTTTTACCTACTTGATAATGAAATAACGAGGGAATAGCCCACACCTGTCTATGAAATAGCTTTTGAGTTGATAGTCCCAAAACTTTTGGCCCCTTAAAAAGTGGGAGGCACATACAGAAACCGTTGTAATTCCTACACCGTTCACCTGATTTGGATGTAATTACCCTCAAATTAAATCTGAAAGTCTGCAGTTAAAGCACATCTTGTCAATGTCCCAATATTTATGCACCTGACTGTATATATATATATATATATATATATATATATATGTATGAAAGGTACAGAGAGTAAGAGAGTAATCCTCTTCTGTTATAAATATCTATAATCATGAATCTCTCTATATAAATATATCAGTAAGCTTTCACTTACAAATGGTGCACTTTCAAAAATCAGATTAAGTTATAATGGGAGTGCTGTGTGCTGCCTTATATCTGTTGCAGTTTCATCTTTTATACACAAATGGTGCACTACTAAAAATCAGATTTTATCCTATTAAATGATAAAAAAAAGTGCTGTAGCCTAAGCATTTAGTTGATATTCGCTGTTCCCAGTATCAAGCTGCTCCCACATACTGTACATTTTTTTCTCTTATTCCCCTTTCAGAGAAAATAACCTGGTAATTTCCCGGGACTAGCTGTGTCGACTTTTTCTGTCTGAAAGGGTCAACCCATGTCCAAATTCCCGGGAGTTCGACCCAGGTGTGTACCTGGGTTTTTCCCAGATCCTAGACGGGTTGCCGGCTGTCTGAAATGCTTCGCCCCGGGTTCTTCAACCCGTGTCACAGTAAACAGCACTTATTGGCTGAGATGGCAGGGCACTGGCTGATTGGCTGAGCGGCAGGGTCTCCCGGATTGGCTGTGCGGACAGAGAGAGAGGCATGGCGCACTGGAAGGAGGAGATCTGCGAGCTGCTAGCAGTCAGAGGGGAGGAAGAGATCCGCAAACAGATCACTGGCACAGTTAAGGACGTGGCAGTCTACACAAACATTGGCAAGATACTCACCTTAAGGGGCATAGTGCGGACCCAGCAGCAGGTAGTGAATAAACTGAAAGCTCACCAAAAGAACAACAAAGTTCACAACCATAACCGGCGGAAAAGTGATGCTGGGAGAATGGATTGTGTTTACTACGCTCAGTGTAATGAAGTATTTGGCAATTCTGCACTGGTAAATCCCATTGCCATATCATCATCCAGTTGTGCTTCCTCACGAAGCGTTACCCCGGAAAACAGCCAATCCAGCCCACTGATGCCACCAATGCTTTTTGATGATATCACAGAGATCAGTGACACCGGTTTGATGGCTGCCATGGGGGACCCAGTCACCAATACAATTGAGGGTGTGGTCGAGGCGAGTGGAAGCAGCACAGGGACACCAACTCCTGCACAGACTGAGACCCCGACGTTGAGTAGGAACAGTACGTTTATTTATTTACTATACACTCAATTTGTTTTATAGATAATATCCAATAATACATTATGAGCCACATTGCACAATGGTACTGTTGTTTGCACTCCTGCTGCTGTAAACATTCAGTTCCTGCCTGTCATGTCTTTGAACAATGTCAGTAGGCCACATTAGAAAAATGGTAGGCCACCATTTATGGCTAATAACAACATTGGCGGGTACACACCTGCATGCTAATAGCACCAATGGTCCGTGATGAAGGGATTTCGACGTTACCATAGTGCTGTTTGCCTGTCATTATAGTGTGTATCCGGACTCACTATACTGAAATCCAAACTCATAAAGTATCTGTTGCAGTGTGAAGCTACTGTGCAGGAGGGATAAGGCCTCAAGCACATATATGCTGGCAACACTGCTATTTGATTTGTAATTTTTTTTCACTTTTCCTCTATTTCTAGTCTTTGATGTACCTGCACGGAAGAAAAAAACTTAAAAGATGGAGCTAGCAACGCGCACAATGACAAGAATCCTAGTAAATCAGCTGTGAGATTCAGATGCTGAAATCCAGGCACAGGAGGATGCCCGACTCCAGCGCTTCTTTGACAATGAGAGCGTTACAAAATTCCTTTGTCACGCAGCTTGTGGGTATGCACAAACGAATTTCGAGGGAAAACCAAGAGGCATAGATGTCCTTCCTTAACGTCTGGTGTCTAGATTACACAATCCACATCATTATCCAATGTATCCTCCTCAGTACTCTAAAGGTGCATACATACTGGGCGATTTTACTGAGCGATTGCACAATTACGACATCGTAATCGTGCAATCGCTCAGTAAATAAATCGTGCACTATAATGACAGAAACGACAAGCGATGCGCGCTCCCGCTGGTCGTTTCCGACATTGTCCATCGCCTGAACATGCAGGCCAATCTGTCGATAACGACAGATTGGCCATGTTCAGGAATGATTGAGGGTGCCTACACTGAATGACTGATCGTTCAGTGTAGGCACTAAAGGGGAACAGGAACGACGGTACGCTTATGATGTCGTAATCGTATTGTCTTTCCTAATCGCCCTTGAGGGTCATTTCAGAAATTACCAACAGCATAGCAGAGGCATACCGTTTATGCATTCAAACCCCTCAAATCCATCTTATACTACTCCACGTGGCACAGTGCATAGTTATCCAGGTGGCACAGGGAAAATTACTCCACATGGCACTGTGCGTAGCAGTCCACATGCCAATACCAGTCCAGAGGGCACAGTGCATAGCAGTCTACATGCCACTGTGCATAATTGTCCAGATAACACAGGAAATATTAGTCAATATGGCACTGTGCATACTTATGCAGATGGTACAGGGAAAAATACTCCACATGGCACAGTGCATACTTATTCAGATGACACTAATCAGAACAGTCCACTTAGCACTATTGTCAGCACTGCATACAGAAATTTGTAGGCTTGTTTTCTCAATTTCTTCACAATGTGGGGGATTAGGTGCGCTCTCTTCCTTAGACTGATAATGGAAAGCGGGAGCAGCTTACTGGTGAGGTCTCCAATCACTTCTTTAATTTCAGTTCACAAACAAGCATTCAAAGATGCTATTCCAATAAGCGCTCTAACCTATTTGATGTGCCTAAAGAATATTAATCATGACTGAAAAACATATGATTATCGTCGTTTCTGCAACAATTGAATGATGTAGTCAAAACTAATCTTTCTTACGATATAATAATGATCGGTCATGCTCAAGTAAATAACCATGTGCAATTTAATAAATCATAATTAAAATAAATGGTCACAGTATGATAAATTGTAAAAAATAACAGTATTCATAATCAATAAATACGTGTAATTGTTGAGCTCATTTCTTCGGTAATGCTAATTGAATAATTATGATATACAGTAAGACATGGACGGAAGGGTGGGGATAAAAAGAAAAAAATATATACTAAATAATATAAAGATATTTATATGACTAAAAAACCAAAATAAAACCAAAAAATAAAAAGTTAAAAATCAGGTCCTCCAAAAATATTTTAAATCTTGTTGATCTGTTATTGTTCAATTCTTGCTTATATGAAAGTACTTTATAGGTATACTTCTTGGAATTATTGAAATTTACATATCCTTCGGTCTCAGAAGAAAAAGGAAGAAGAAAAAAACGTGGTTCTGCAGTAACCACGGTCTGTACTTACCCCGCTTCACTGCTAAATGGAATACCGCTTATGGGACCCCTTTGCCAGAACGGGAGCTACGTCTGCCAAGTGCTAATTCCTGGGACTTATAATCGCTTGTGACGGCTCGGTGTTGTGTACTACAGTAGTTTTTCTGTGGCTTCAGTCACCGGGATAACCCTCCTATGTTGTGCGAGGTGGCTGCCTGCTTCCTCCCACTGCACTGCCGGGACATAGGGATCTCCTCCGTGATCGGTAGTGTGCTGAAGGGGGCTGCTCACCGTGCTGCCACGCACTGGAATGGGTTACTTCCCGATCAGAGAGCTCTCTCGTGCTGCTGCAGGAGGTCCTAAATGGGCGAGCTGCTTCTGGTAGCTGGTGGTGGTGTGCGTACGCGGCAGGTCCGGGTCTCCAGTGCCGCCTCTCGTCCATTCCTTCTTGAGATGTATCCAAAACTGGATGAATTTCTCCTGGTATTGTTAAAGTGTCTCCAATGCGTTTCGGTCAGCCTAAGCGGCCTTTTTCAAGGATGTGTACTGGTCTCTGAGTGTCCGTATAAAAGGTAAATTTAGCTCCTCCCTGGGTTGTTATTGGGTGATTATCCCAAGTCACGCCCCATGGAGTTTGTGGCTGATTAGTCCTTAATAAGGTGTATATATTACTCCCTGTACAGTATTGTGGGGGCAATAATGGGTATGTGGGCCCCATCTATGGCCCCACTGCACTGGGAATATCCACGTCGCAGAAAACCTTTTACGGTATCATCCAGCCGGTCACCTTGCGGTAAGGAAATAAAGCGGTGGTAAAGAGTCTCCAACAATGCCTGTGTCACTTCCCGCACTAGCACACACACCATTGAAATGCCAACACCGAACAAACAGGAGATGGTACGGTATTCCCACGGGGTTGCGCACCACAACACAATCCCCAGTCTCCTGCATGGCTCGAATGTCTTGCGGTAGTTGGTGCGTCCCCTGGTAAGTGCTGGGGTGAGAAGTTCCAGCAGCTAGTTGAAGGTACCACGTGACATACGAAAGCGTACCATCCACTGCTCTGGAGCAAAAGCTTCCACGGTCGCCCAGAAAGCTTCTCCATGCCTGTGGTCTCTGGTCCACAACGATTGATTTGTCGCGCTGGTAAACCTCAGCATGGACGTAATGCATACATGCCTACCCTCCCGTAATTCGTGGGAGGCTCACGATTTTTCGGGTAACCCCCCACACCCCCGGAAGGGTAGGCACTTCTCCCGCATTCTGCCCACTTCCTAGTGAAGTGGGCAGAATGGGGAGAATTTCCGCTGCTATCAGGGGTCTCCGTGCAGGGTGCGGGAATTACGCGATTCTTCATTATTCGCACCATTTGGTCCCACCCGTATTTAAATTTGAGCCAATCACGGCACTTAGCCATGAGGGGGCGGGGCTTAATGGTGTGAACCTTCAGGCCCCACCCCCCATCAGCAGCCTCCTGCTTCTCTTACCTGGGCTTCTCCCGGGAAGAGATAAAAAAAAAAGGTAGGCAAGTATGACGTAATGCTGCCCAAAATCAGGGCTCTCCTTCTACACAAATACCTGCGTTGAGTAGAAGCTCTCTGCCAGAAATTGCTCCCTTCATCTCCTGGCATAAGACTGTGCCAGGTAGCACAGTGCAAGCACCTGCATCAGGCTCCCATTTGCTGTGTAAAACAGCAAAAAACAGCAATAACTCAGGAACTCCGGGCTACTCAGTAGTAACTCGTTGGCCATGGTTAATGCAATGCAGTGAGCAGTCACCACCAACTTTTCATGACCTCAACTCTGTGTGCCATAAAGCAGTCAATTTATTATGACACACAGTATATTTCAGGGCTGACCCGGCAATTACCGAGGTCTAATGTGCTGTGTGAAAATGGGTTAGGAGCAAATACCCATGTCCTTCCCGGGTTGAAAAATATGGAAAAAACCCAGGTTTTAGAAATTTTTATGTCTGAAAGTTGTATAAATAGCAAGCACATTTTAAGCATATATCTTTTCTTAAAGGATGCGTTTGGCATCCCGGCGGTCGGGATGCCGACGCTTAAATTTCCGGTGCCGGAATACCGACACCGGTCATAATCCCGGCACCAGCATCCCGACCGCCGGGATGCCGAAGATAAGTAGCGTGGTTGGGGGGAGGGCTAGGGTTTAGGCACTAAGGGGTTAGGCACCAAAGAGGGCCAAGGGAGAGGGTTAACATAACGACCAACAAGTGTCGGTATGTTAACCCTGTCGGGATTCAGACCGACAGGATCCCAACTCTCAGTATTTCATACCAATCGCTTTCTTAGCTGCCATTCAACAAATCATCTTCTTTTCAAAATATCTCTGGAAGTTGCAAACCGAAGGCTGGGATGATTAATATAGCCACTATAGCCTATGGCCTACACATTGCATAATTACCCAGGAGAGGGTTCCCCCAGAACCCTCCCCCCGCAAATATGGCCATGACTGTGCAGTCAGCGGTACTGCGCATGCGAAGTAGCGCAGGCAGCACTCTGGGCACATCGCAGGGACTGGCTCCTTTTGGAGCCCATCCTTGCGGGTGCCGGATGATACATTCTGGCAATATGATCGCATCTTGCAACACGATCATGGGCAGTAATATCATGTCCAGATCGCATTGCAAATGCGATCATTAAACCATGGCTCCCATTGTATTTATCACATTTTGAATTAACTAACCTGTGCTCAGTTATTGGGGTTGATTCAATTACATGTGACTTACGTCTGCGGAATATGCGGCCATATACAATACTTATGGTACCGCTGGACGTACGGAGGTATAATTACTAAAGTGCGTTTTTATAAATGGGGATGTTGCCCATAACAACCAATGAGATTCTACTTAACATTTAACTAGCACCTTCTAGAGGAAAATAGCTAGAATCTGGTTGCTATGGGCAACATCACATCTAAAAACTCACTTTAGTAAATATGACTCACAGGTTGTTACTCGCAACCCCACATATAAAACCGGGGCACAAGACAAGATCAGGGCAAATTGTTGGGCAGTTGGCAGCCTAACTGAATTGACACCATTGTCTTGATGTTATGGTAACTGATAATTTGCTTCAGTCAACTAGAATGAGAAACGCCAGAAGCAATAAGTAAATTTATGATACATAGGAATCATATTATATGCACGTATGCAAAACGGACTTATGATTTTCTACTAACAGATCATTAAGAGCTAAATGTCACAGGACAAAAAAAACGATTGCGACATATTGCATATCCAACGACACGCCCTTTGGGAGGGGTCACGTGTCCTAAGGTCACCCGCACCGGGCAACCTTCCGCTTCCCGCCTTCCCTCTGCGCTGTGAGTGACTGCAACTTTTATTACCCTACTATTCTTCAATGGCCGCTCTAGGTGACATACCAATGATAGACACTCCTAACACCCAATAGGCACACTGCAAGAGGAACCACCCACGTAATTTAGTCAATCAGACGATGGGTGGGCGTGGCGTGCTCTCGGTGTGTGTAGGTCAGAGTGCTGCTGCCCGCCGGCTCCCTCTCGCGTGAAACATGGCTCCCAGAGAAGGTTCAGATCGGGGCTCCGTCATGGACGGGATCAGAGCCATTTTATTGGGGCCACCTGGAGCCGGAAAGGGAACCCAGGTAACGAATGCCCATGGCTTCGTGTTATCAGCGTCCCAGTATATGTGTGCCCATAGTGGCCAGCCGGCCGATGCCCCTGACACCGACACAGGCATGGCATGGGGGGAGGGCGGCTGTACGCGCTGACGTGTTGTCCAGTCATTGGACAGTGCTCGCTGTCTGTATAGTTCCAGTGACTCTGGAGCTAGGATCTCGCAGCAGCCCTCTGGGACACTACCGTGGCTGCTGACTTTGCAGGAGATGCTTGCAGTGCTGTGAGAAAATCTCTTGGCAAGGATGAAACATCGGTAGTGAATAAACTTGGATACAATCATGGTTTCTGATATTTAAACTTGTTTGAATTAAACAAGCTGCTTACACTGCAATGGGCATATTTATTAAACAACATTTTTGAGATATCCCTCGAAAACACCAATTTTAGGAGTACACACAGATCACTGGGATTTAACATGGAGGGACCACATAAGAGATCTTTGATATCTGCCATGGTCCCTCTGTGTCTGACAGTACGCATGGGTTTCAATGGGAGCTGCTATGTAGTCAGATTTATCAAGCTCCTGAATACGGTGTTGGCCTATAGTAGCTATGGGCTATTAGGGTAGATGTATGATAGCGCTTCCTGCTTTGCCTCTATACCGAGGCAAAGCATGAAGCACTAGCAATGAGATGTAACAACATCTCATCGACCGGAAAGGGGGAGCGTTAACTCCACCCTCCGGCGCGCTGCTATCTTGTAGATAGCAGCTCCGATAATGACGGGCGCATAGCGCCCCTGTCATTTACCGCCCAGACCCCCGATCATACATCGGGGAGAAGTGGTATTAGCGTACCTAACGTGTGCTTATACCGCTTCTGGGCTTCATATATCTCCCCCACTGTATTAAAAATGCGGATTGTGGTAAATATACCCCCCAAGCAATGGATTTCAACTAATTCCTCATATACATTCATTTAACTTGTGAGCTATCAGTCATTCGGGGGAATTCAATTCAGTGCGATTGAGAATAGCTTGCGGGAGGGAGCTCCTGCAGCTATTCAATTTAATGCACTGTTTGGGTGGGCAAAGGGTTTCTTCTCGCACCCCCCCTGGGGATGCGAGGAGAAATCCGACAAAGATGTCGGGCACGCGGCTGTTTGCTGGCTTAACGCGGCGATAACAGCCGCGCACTCACCACTTTAGTTGGAGAATGCCGGTTACCACGCCTTAACACCCAGGTTAAGTCATGATAACCGGCATGCTCAGACTTACCTGCTTCCCGACAAGGTACACTGTGCATTGAATTGAATAGCTGCGGGAGCTCCCTCCCACGGCTATTCATCATTGTGCTGAATTGAATTGCCCCATTGTGTGATTTATGTGCACTTTGATTGTTAGTTGGATTCCCCAGTAAATAAAACACGCATTGCTCAGCATGCCACACCTACAGAAATCCAGAAAACATGAGAACCAAGAGACTAAGCAAATAAATATTAATAGACCATCTAGCTTTAAAGTATGCTGTCTGTAATTGTATAAAGCATACTATTTCAATTGCAAATAGTATGAGTCATCCTAACACAAGCTAGCTTTAAGCTACGGTATCACATGGCTTAACATGTAACTTTACACGTATAAAAACATTAGTGGCTGTCTGGTTATTGCTAATAAACTAACTTATGGTGCCCACACACATACCGATCTGCACACAATCCCACGATGTGTGCGATTTCCCCTGAACTCTCCTCCGGCAGCTCCTACACACGATTTGGAGTAAAAAGTATCCAATCTGACTTGAGATCTATCGTGCATCTTAACTTTTTTTTTTTTCCCCAGTGCATTTTGTCCCAGATTGTCAGATCTGCCCTACTGCACGGCAGATCTGACGATGCGATGTGCAACCAGCGGGGACGCGCATCGTGATCGTGAGTTAGGACTCACGATTTCCTCACGATTTGGCCATATTTTACACGATCTGTCGTCACGATTCGTCGGAATCGGCCAGATCGTGTAAAATATCGCTATGTGTGTGGGCACCTTTAGAGGGGAGTTCAAGTCAACATGGACGCAATGTGCCTTTCTGGAACAGTACATCACACAGGCCAGCATCGCAAGTTTTCCCTCACACCCCTTAGAGATGCAAAGGAAAACTTGCGACATTGGCACTACAGTATATGGCCAATATGTGCGCAGCCAGGCATCGCGCTGTATTGAATCGGCCACTTAGGATGGGTACACATCTAAATGACTGGCAATCTTTCTGATGGTCAGGAAGAATTCCTTCCACCCCGGACTATTTAAGATCGCCCGTACACACTATGCGATTTAATGAACGACGGAACGATACTTAGTTCCGTCCTTCATTAAACGACAGGGCCCTGCATACAATATTGACTGATTGGCGTGCATGCAGCACAGCCAACCAGATGATCCTGTTTGCGACCTGAGGGAGCGCACAATTGTGGGTACACACTAAACGGTCTTCACAATTTGTTGTTCCAGTATCACAAGTTGTGAAGATATCGTTCTAGTGTGTACCCACCCTTAAAGTCTTAAGCCATATATAATATAGTCAACAGATGCTAACGTGAAAAAAAAGCAGCAATTACAGTTATGGGGACTATTACAACTAAACATCCAAAATTCCTCCCATTTATTTGTTCAGTCTGTAGTGTACAATTACTGTTGGCAATTAACTATATATTTTTTTACTAAATTGTTGCAATTGTGTTTATTCCATATCACAGCCAGACCATTGTTATTCTACATATGTCAATACATTCTGTATGCTACATCAGAACACCTGTTAAAACATAATTTTTTAATTACTATTAATCACTCCCCAAACATAGCGTAAGCGCCATGAAGTACACCACGTAGCCCCAGCTGTAGCGTTTTGGTAAAATACTGTATTCATTAAATATTACCCCTGCCTGGTGGCAATACTGTCTTGGTGCAGCTTTGCCAGTCTCTACGGATATGCACATGAGTCACCCAGCAACTCGGCTCACACTTGTCACTTTAGCTGAAAACTTGGTTTTGGCTAGGGATGAACCATCAGAGAGTCCATATGGATCTTTTGGATCAATAAGAGATCATTACTTGTGAATTGATGCAGCAAGATTATCGTTTGGGACAGCCAATTTTTTTTAATTTTATCTATATAGCTAATTTGCGCATGCTTACTGGAGACCCTCTTATTGGCAGCACACAGCAGAACACTTCTCTGACAGTGCAAGTGGCACTATCACTTTGGCCAGTATAGCACGCTATATAGATTGGGAATTGAGCTGAGATTAGATATTAAATGTCAATATTTGATCTACATCCCTAGTCTTGTTCTTTTCTAGCCAGTTATATAGTCCATTTAAAAATATTAAAAAAAGAAAAAACTCTGAAGTAATTCATGTGAAAAAACGCTTTAATTACATAATAAAGCATTTTTTCATTAAATATCTTTGGTTGTCATAATCCTGGGATGACCATAATTGGTTGTCATAATCCTGGGATGGCCATAACTGAAGAAATATTGCAATGACCCTTTAGATAGATAGGGTAGATGCTCTATCTGCAGAGAAAACACCAGTATCTCTTTGAGTGAAAAGCTGAGTACACACCTTTGCGATCAATCTTTTGATGTGATGGTTCGATCGACTTTACTCCCAATCAGAAGTCCCGACCAGAGTACCAATACGCGCATACACACCTAGGACATATCTACCGTGCTTCAGAGTAGAGACAGGGACTATGTGGAAGAGTGCTAGTCTCAGCTTTGCAACAATTGTTTTGTTCAAGACTCTGAAAAACTGCCCTCCAGAAAGTTTGGTAACCGTGCTAGTCTCAATTTTGCAACAGTTGTTTTGTTCAAGACTGCGGAGATCTGAAAAACTGCCCTCCAGAGAGTTTGGTAACCTGGCAGTCCCAAATAATGTGGTAAATAGTGTTAATTTGATCATTATTGCACCATCAGAATTTAGAGGTAACTTATAAGGGGTAAGATAGTCCATTAAGCTATTTTACTTGCATTTCAGTGTAGTTCAAATATCTTGACATGCAATGTGTGGTCAATTAAATTAATTTACCTTGTTAGATTAAGAAAGTCATATGTAAGACTGGCTTCCACTGTAGCGGAGCAGGCGGTTTCTATGAATAGTCTAGGGGTGTCATATAATAGTACCATTATTATATTGCTCCCTTCAGACTGCCTTTTGTAAGTTGTTTTAGTAAATGTGCTGGCAGAGGGCACAGTGCAGATATTCTTTTAATTTCTTCTACCCAGTGCCTGATCTGTAAATCCTAATAATTCAGATGGTGCTAGGTGTTTAAAAGGGAGGACCAATTTAGAGAGAGAAGCTATGCAAGTGTAGAAATTCACTTGTTGTACCAGGTGGAGAGGTTCAGGTTAGGAATTAAGGCCCATATTCAATTTTGGAACGAAAAGTCCGTGCTGGACTTTTCGCTCCACATCGCAGCTTTTCCGGGGATCAAGTATCGGGCGTGTGCCCACTTTATCCCCGTGTTCAGTTAGGAAGCAGCAAAAACGGGAGCCAGCGAATAGGTAAGTATCGCAAAAAAACGAGAATTTTTGGGAAATGTCCCTGGGTCCCCCCTAAAGATGTCCAGACATGGGGGATCACTATGGGTACCCCCATTTTAGCCTGCTGAAGGAAGTCGAGGATTGTAGTAGACGCGGCAGGTGCATAAATGCGGCAATTGAAGAAGTGGTGAAGAATAGGTTTTGTTTTTTTTAAATAACTTGTTCCATCAAATTTGGGGTACATGAAAATGGGTGCAAGCATATTTTAAAGTCCCTAAAATTATTTTTAACAATTATTCACAAATGCACCTGCCGCTACTCCGGCAATGAAGAAAACACCTGCAGCATATAAGGGAACCCCTCTGGATTTAATTTGGCTTTTTTATAAGTATGTTCTGTATTTTTTTTTTTCTTTCACCCCAAATTTAAAGGTCATTTTTTGGGGTGTCCCGAATTTTTTTTTTTTTTTTTTTTTGAAACACATCTTTTTTTAGGGGACATTCCCAGGGGTGCAGGCTATTTTTTTTAAACCTGCACCCCTAAACCCCAATTCTGAAAATTTTTCGCCAGCAAAAGGCTGGTGAAAACTTATCTCCGTTTTTTTACATTGACTTTTCGCACCGGCGAAAAGTCAATGTAATTGAATACAGGGATAATTGAAATAGACGAAAATGACGCCATCGGCGATAAATTATTTTGCCTCAAATTGAATACGGCCCTATGTGGTCTATGTACTAATAATTGCGGACCAGTCGCGATTATCCATATCACTGGGGATATTTTATTTTTAATGAAAATATCCTGCCTATGTACAAAGGGGAACTCGCAGGGACAGCAGTTGCGGTAAACACTGTCCTGCCAAGTTATATCCTCAGCAAATTGGAGAAGTCTTTCACAGAAGTCAAAGACTTCTCTGGGGGAAGCTTACACTGCACATGTACAGAGTGTTAGCTTCCGGGGCCGCCGGAGAATGCAGGAGGGAGATCGAAATCTCTCTCCTGCTCTTGGAGCCGCCATAGGCTTACAGTAGTTTATACTATCTGGATGGTTTGAACTACTGGGGTTAAACTAGTACATAGGGGTCAGATCGTAGTCCCCATTGATGACAATGGGCACTGTGATCTGCAGTGCTAATTAGCACTTTGTCGAAGATTTTTGTGAAATCTCCTGCATTGTGCTTTTAGTACATAACTACAATACATAAAATGCAGAAACTGCAGTTTCTTCATAATTTTTGGTAAAAAAATAGCTTGATACATAGGCCCCTTAGGGGCCTATTCAAGATGTTAATTATCGAGGTCCGAACGGACCCCAATAATTAGCACACGGACGCCAGATCAATTCATAATTGCTCCGGCGCTGAGACAGCTGATTCGAAAATCGGCTGCCCCTGCGAGCGTCTTCACTGCTCCTATTGGAGCATTGAATTTTTTCACTTCTCGCGAGAGCAGTGCGCATGCGTGACCTACATGTCATGCATGCGCACAAAAGCCCCGGCGGAAGGAGCCTGACAGGGGCGGAGGGATCCAAAAGGCTCCCTATTTGCGACCCGGGACTCCTTCAGTAGCGGTAGCAAACGCCATCTAAAGATGGCGAATGCTACTGCAATAAATCTCCGAAAATAATATTTTCGGAGCTTGATGAATTCTGTCCCCATACTAGTGTATGGGGACAGCGGGCCATTCCACAAGAGGAAGGTAAGCAGGAGATATCTGTGAAATCTCCTGCTTTACCCTCGTGTGAATGGCCCGAACACTTAATTTTTACAATTGCAGGTGAAAATGTGTATTTTCACCTGATTTTGTGAAAATTAAGTGATGATGAATAGATCCATTAGTCTTGGTTTTAAGGCAGAGGTTCCCAAACTCCGCCATTACAGTCCACGTTTTAAGGTTATCCATGCTTGAGCACAGGTGACTTAATTAGTACCTCATTCAATTTGATTTAACCATCTGGACCTCAAGTATGGATATCCTTAAAACCTGGACTGTAATGGCAGAGTTTGGGAATCTCTATGGGGATAAATTCTTTGTAAGGAGAATGATAAATGTATTGTTTTATTACATATTTTTAGGGTATTTGTTTGCTGTAAGGCCATAGTGAAAAATGGTTCTAAAGCTGGGAACACACTAGGTCTACGGGTCGACAATACAGCCGACCTATCTGACGTTTGGCAAGTGTATACACACTTATCCATTGTCTGTCCGATGTGCCGGGCTTGACAGCTCAACTGGGTTGGCATTTAAATTGCCTACCCATTTGAGCTGTCAATCACCGCTGAGTCCCCGCAGCATTTGTATGGGCAATCGGCAGGTCTCCCATACACACCAGCAGATGAGCAAAATATATTTTAGACATATTGGCCATCTGCTGTGCTGCACAACAGATCGGATATCCCTGAACGATGTAGTTCAGACATACAGTGCATCCGGAAAGTGTTCACAGCGCGTCACTTTTTCCACATCTTGTTATGTTGCAGCCTTATTCCAAAATGGAATAAATTCATTTTTGTCCTCAAAATTCTACACACAATACCCCATAATGAGAACGTGTAAAAAGTTGTTTTTTTGCAAATTTAATAAAACAAAAAAACTAAGAAATCACATGTACATAAGTATTCACAACCTTTGCTCAATACTTTGTTGATGCACCTTTGGCAGCATTTACAGCCTCAATTCTTTTTGAATATGATGCCACAAGCTTGGCCCACCTATCTTTGGGCAGTTTCGCCCATTCCTCTTTGCAGCACCTCTCAAGCACCATCAGGTTGGATGGGAAGCATCAGTGCACAGCCATTTTCAGATCTCTCAAGAGATGTTCAATTGGATTCAAGTCTGGGCTCTGGCTGGGCCACTCAAGGACATTCACAGAGTTGTCCTGAAGCCACTCCTTTGATATCTTGGCTGTGTGCTTAGGGTCGTTGTCTTGCTGAAAGATGAACCGTCGCCCCAGTCTGAGGTCAAGAGCGCTCTGGGGCAGGTTTTCATCCAGGATATCTCTGTACATTGCTGCGTTCATCTTTCCCTCTATCCTGACTAGTCTCCCCGTTCCTGCCGCTGAAAAACATCCCCACAGCATGATGCTGCCACCACCATGCTTCACTGTAGGGATGGTATTGGCCTGGTGATGAGCGCTGCCTGGTTTCCTCCAAACATAACGCCTGGCATTCATGCCAAAGAGTTCAATCTTTGTCTCATCATGGTCTGAGAATCCTTCAGGTGCATTTTGTACCCTTCCCCAGAATTGTTCCTTGAGACAATCCTGTTTTGGAGGTCTACAGACAATTCCTTGGACTTCATGCTTGGTTTGTGCTCTGACATGCACTGTCAAGTGTGGGACCTTATATAGACAGGTGTATGCCTTTCAAAATCATGTGCAATCAACTGATTTTACCACAGGTGGACTCCAGTTAAGCTGTAGGAACATCTCAAGGATGATCAGTGGAAACAGGATGCAGCTGCGCTCAATTTTGAGCTTCATGGCAAAGGCCGTGAATACTTATGTACATGTGATTTCTTAATGGTTTTTTTTCATTAAATTTGCAAAAATCTAAAAAAAAACTTTTTATACGTTGTCATTATGGGGTATTGTGTGTAGAATTTTGAGGACAAAAATGAATTTATTCCATTTTAGAATAAGACTGTAACATAACAAAATGTGGAAAAAGTGACGCGCTGTGAATACTTTCCGGATGCACTGTATACGCTGCACAAACCCGACGATGCGCTATAGAGTTATTGCTCATTCAATGGAACATGTACTCAGTATCAGTGTGTACCCAGCTTTAGATTTTTCGGAGTCCTTGTAAGATCTTTGGTGGTATATGGTAAATAGGCCCACTCTAAGATCTATTTATTTTTAAAAATCAATTAATAGCTTCCAAAGTGTTGGCTGTAGTAAATTAAGAGGGACATTCTGGTGGCAAACATTGTGGTCGAAGGGATTTTAGGAAGGTCTCCATTATCGTAAAGACTACATTATCTATACTTCTGTTAATGATATCAAACAGCTGACAGTAGATGAAGCCTAGTGTACATTTGATCTCTTCAGAGTTTGAAATTAGTTGGAGCATTGACCTTTTCATAAATATTAGTTCTGTTGACTCTCTATGGAATGTACCACAAGCAACTGTACAACTGCTTGTAAGTAAATACTGTTACATCGGATTAGGCTGGTTTTTCCACCACTATTATTTTCTTCTTTCCAAATCTAGTTTCTTGGCATATTTCTTTCTTCTTACCAGAAAACCATGCACTGTCCTACCATGTTTCCCCGATAATAAGACACTGTCTTATTTTTTTTTTTGGTCAAAAAAACACCATTGGGCTTATTTTCGGGGTAGGTCTTATTTTAATTAACATTGGCAGCAGTGCCCCTTATGCAGGCCCCCCCTGTAGCAGTGTCCCTTATGCAGCCTCCATTGTACGGTAGCAGTGCTGCTTATGCAGCCCAAGTAGCAGTGTCCCTTTTGCAGCCTCCCTTATTGTAGTGCAAGCCCCCCTGTAATTGATCCCCCACCCACCAGTACAGTACGGTACTTACCTGACTCGCCGCCGTCCGGGATGTCCCTCTCACTTGTGCGCTGACTGGATCTAACATGATCCAGCAGGCGCCGCTTATGCAGCCCCCCCCCCCCCCCGTAGCAGTGTCCCTTTTGCAGCCTCCCTTATTGTAGTGCAAGCCCCCCTGTAATTGATCCCCCACCCACCAGTACAGTACGGTACTTACCTGACTCGCCGCCGTCCGGGATGTCCCTCTCACTTGTGCGCTGACTGGATCTAACATGATCCAGCAGGCGCCGCTTATGCAGCCCCCCCCCCCCCCCCGTAGCAGTGTCCCTTTTGCAGCCTCCCTTATTGCAATGCAAGCCCCCCTGTAATTGATCCCCCACCCACCAGTACAGTACGGTACTTACCTGACTCGCCGCCGTCCGGGATGTCCCTCTCACTTGTGCGCTGACTGGATCTAACATGATCCAGCAGGCGTGGACACGCAGGTTCCTCAGCGCGCGGGTGACGTCATTACGTCACCCGCGCACTGCATGACTGGGAACGCTGGCCTCTGAAGCGTTCCCAGCTCAAAATGGGGATTTTGTTAGGTCTTATTTTCGGGGTAGGGCTTATTTTGGACCGGGTTTCAAAAGTAAGGGTAGGTCTTATATTCGGGGTAGGTCTTATCATCGGGGAAACACGGTATGTAGCATGTAATAATAAGGGACAATTCCAATGGTTGGCAATTGGAATGATTTTACGTTTTTTTTAATAATGTTTATTCATATTCTGATTCATTTAGTTGCATTTCTAGAAATTAATAATATTCTGCAATTTGATCCACAAGTTGTCTTTATTTATTTTTTTGGGGGGGGGTTATAGTTGCTACAAAACTGGTTTGTGTTGAACCCACTTGGAAAAAAATCTATCATAATAATTTTATTTGTGTAGCACTTTAGATTTACAGAAACCACGAACATGATGCAGACGTTTCGTTTTGCATAAAATACAGAAACAATGAACATAATAAAAAGGTCAGACCGCTAATTTGGTTATCAGTTCCAATGATTAGTCGTCCAACCGACAAAGTGTCCAGGCACACACTGCTCCCCAGAACTCACAGATCAGCGGGGGGTGATAGACAGCTGCAGTGGAACAAGCAGTGTAAAGGCAATTTAGAAACAAAAATGCTGAGCGGTCACTGGATCCTTTACGCGTTTCTCTGGGCAATAACCCCTAGTTTCTTCAGAAGACATGCGAGTTCTGGGGAGCAGTGTGTCCATAACGCTGGACCTTCACTATAGGAGCAGAAGAGAGGTGCCAGCAATACCTCTGCTAATAGGAGAGCCCGGTGAGAAAGGCTACTTCGGGACACAGGACTGAAACCATTGGCCAATATCTTTCTGTACAGCACCCGGAGGGATGATTGTTCATAAGTGCGGAGAGAGACGCCGCTTAAAGGCGGCCCCACGGCAGTGGATACGGGGACCACTTAATCCCCGGCAGATTTATCTGCCGCCGACATGGATGTATACCAGGTCGGCGGCAGATAAATCATCTATTTGGGTGAGACTCTTGGCACTTTATCTGGTCAATGAGTATTGACTTTATTGAAAAGTGCGATCCATGGACATATTTCACAAGAGAGGGACTCTGTTCTGGTTCCGTATTACACTCCATGTATTGCCTTCTATTGGATTGCATTTTCATTCTCGCCTATACATTTAGTCTGTGCGTTCATATGCACCTTATTGATTATATATGTGTGTATTACCTTTTTCCTCTGATCTATTAAACATTTTATTTTCTTTTAAATTGTGGTGCACTTTTTCAAACAAGCGTTTTCAAACAATGTTCCACTTGTACTGTATGGTATTGTATTCTTTTGTGCAGGTAGCAGATCCTGTGGTTGGAGCTGTCAGATTTGAATTACAGTAGTTACATTTGCTGATTAAAGGGGTACCTAGTGTCTCTGTTCACAATCTAGTATAATGCTAACAATTCCTAAACAATATGTGAACATACTATAATGTGTTGTCATTTGCACCTGCATTTAAGTAAAATAATTAGGCATATTTTAAATAGATCACACATTAGATTGGCTGATGCCTAGTAGTGTGAAGTACAAATTATTGACTTTGTGAGAGCAATCGATCAGGCACTGTTTAGTTAAACCTATAAGCCTTTAAGGAAAACTCCAAATCGCCTGTAGAAATGTTCACAGAATGTACTGTATGTGTTCACCATTTGCTATGCTTTACCAATTCATTCCATCATCTCAGCGTTATTTTGTTGCTCACATGGCGAGAAAGATGCATACACAATAATAATACAGTATTTGCTGGCATATTGTTCACAGGCTCCAAAATTGGCAGAAAAATACTGTGTTTGCCATCTCGCCACAGGAGATATGCTGAGAGCCATGGTGGCTTCAGGTTCAGAGTTAGGAAAACGTTTGAAGGCCACAATGGATGCAGGGAAACTGGTTAGTATGTTAGCAACACCTTTTAATGTGCATATTTTGCTTGTGGAGTGACCACTAACTTTGAGTCTTATTGTAATTCTGACATTTGTCTTTAGGTCAGTGATGAGATGGTGGTAGAGCTGATTGAGAAGAACCTGGATACAACCGCATGTCAAAAGGGATTCCTACTGGATGGGTTTCCTCGCACTGTCAAACAAGCTGAGATGGTAATTTCTTAAGGGTGAAATGCAGCCTAGAAGTATAATGTACAATAACTCCTCTGCTATATTCCTTTTATAAGGGGAGTTCAATGTGCATGCAGTTATACAGCTATGGTGCATATTCTTTGTAAGGCATCTCATGTAGGCTGTCATGTTTATGTGCATCTCTGTTGATTCATTATTTCATCAATGGCCATAGTGTGTTGATGTGCAACAATGTACAATGAGACTGACCTACACTGAAACAGTCATTGTGGATAGAAGTACGAAATAAATAGTGTTTGTATAGATTAGATAGTGTGCAGGACTATTAATTTTCTTCAAATATGATAATGCTATTTTGTTTCCTAAGATGTCACAATTGCTTTGGGTAATATTAATCTCCATGTCTCCACCTTAGCTCGATGATCTTCTGGAAAAGCGTCAGGAAAAGCTGGATTCAGTTATTGAGTTTAGTGTGGACGACACTCTGCTTGTGCGTAGGATCTGTGGAAGGTAATGACTATGTTCATTTTCAATGGTATTTTCCCTCATTGCCCTGCCCCTTGAGTCTTTACCATTACAGTTATAGATATTACTTTTCGCTTTCCGTGTCCTTGCTATAGATTGATACACCCGGCAAGTGGGCGATCGTACCATGAGGAGTTTAATCCCCCTAAAGATCATTTGAAAGATGACGTGAGTGAGAAATGCAAGCATTTGCTCTGCTCTAGGCAATTCTTATATCTAATTGAATGTTTATGCATGTGGGAGTGTGTGTGTATGTGTGTTTTGTTAAATGTCTGTCTATCCCATGTTTTGCTGTGAGAAGCATTACCCTTTCAAATTATGGGCTTAAACAGACCGGGAAGTGGCGGCTTTTTACAGGCCACCTAGTAAATAATCCCCTGTGACACCAACTTTCAAACATGGAGCAGGAAACGTGATTGTTAGGGGCTGTTTTGCTGGATCCGTCTAATTGCACAGAGTGACTGGCACCCTGAACCAAAAGGGCTACCACAGCATTTTACAGCGCCCAGCAATACCCTCTGGTCAACATCTAGTTGGCCAAGGGTTCATCCTAAAGCATGATAATGACCCTAAACATACCTGGACATGTCAGGGCTCCCTTACAGAAAAAGAACATGGAGTGGCCAACAGATGCTCCATTCTTATAGCCAATTGTGTTTGTTTAAACTTTAATCTTAGATTACATTAAACTTCGTAAATTTCAATAAAAAATGGAAAAGTGGGGGTGTTCTATAACTCTTGACTGGTACTATACATACTGTCCACCACTCATCCATTCACAGCTGTATAGTACCATCTAAGATAGTAAAACGACAGGCTATGCAGCCAGCACTCAAGGCCAAGAAAATATAGTATGCTAGATTACAGTTAGGATTTACTTGTCTTTGAATGCCTCCTGCAGTATTTCTCTGGCACGTATGTGCTGTATGTGTATATTTTATAAACTTATATTCTTAACAAACATTTCTGCAGTTCTATAGTTTTAAGAGCTACTGCATGCACTGAAAGATGTGCTTTACATTTTTGTTTGAGGGTTTAAACACTGATTTCTGCTGTGATGTAAACTGCATTGGTTCCATTACTACTTATTTGTGTGTGTTTGAACGGTTTGACTTGCTAATGCCTATTTCATCTTGTAATCTGCATTTGTCATACTAGCTGTACATTTTCCATGCAATTTTAATATTGGAGCACACATGCAGATGACATTCCAAATGACAAGGGTCCTAAGTCTTAATGTTCTACATTTTAGGCTCTAACCAACATTTGGGTTGTTTCAATACCCAGACCATAAGTGCGTGCATATGATGCACTTAAGTTAGCCCCTATATTTACCATTTATGTATGCAGCCCAATCTGCTATTTCAGGGGAGAAATAGGGGTGTGATTAAGGCGATTTGGTGTGCTGTTGCTGGTGTTTCCATGGCACTTTACACGCATCACCCACAATTGAATTTAAGTTATTTCTATGTTAAATACTTGTTTGTTTAGTGCAGTGTTGGCTAACCTTGACACTCCAGCTGTTATGGAACTACATAACCCAGCATGCACTGCTACAGTTTTGCTATTAGGGCATGCTAAAACTGTGGCAGGGCATTCTGGGATATATAGTTCCACAACAGCTGGAGTGTCAAGGTTAGTCAACACTGGTTTAGTGTATCAAACTAGGTCAGCTAGGCTCATAATAGTGTTCACTCTAGGCCTGGCGCCGGACCTGGAGAAAGGGCGCTTCTGCACGTGCCCATAAAGGGGGTTTGGCCAATGAAAAAGGGGCATGTATTTGACACGTCCCCTTTTTATCACCCTTAGGGGTGTGCCCGGCACTTATGGACATGCTGGGCAGCCCCCAAGCGCTGCAGTCACTGAGACCGGCATCCATTCGCCGATGGTGACCTCTGCACCACTGTTTTCCCCACCCGCGGGAGGGGACAGAACCCACAGGCTGTTTCAGCGGGGCGCGACGCCGGAGGAGTGCTTTCTGCCCTTTAGAAATAGGGCAGGGCACGGCGCCCCACGGGAACGCTATCATACTGAACACTTTATTAAACGTTAAGTGCTAATCTAGTGATACAATCCTTACAGATCAAAAATAATTCATATGGAGGAGGTGTGGTGTGACTGGTTTTGAACTAGGTCTAGTAGACATGCAGTTTCCACTTTAATCAGCACAAGGAGGCAATTTTAAATTAATTTTTGGTGATGTGTGTATGCGTACGTTACACAATCACAATACCCCATTATCACACATTTTACTGTGCACCTCCTAGGGGGCTGCAAGATGCTGTTAATACCATGATTTTACATCCTAATAAAATAAAAATTACTCCCATAAATAAAGTATGATGTGACTGGTCTTGTATTATTTTATCTTCAAAGTTTCAGATGAATGTTTTAGAACAGGGGTGGCCAGACTTTTGAAAAGTGATCTACTTTTAAAACTAAAAACCTTATGTGATCTACCGAGTCCGAAAAAGGGGTTGTGGAATACATAAAAGGGAGCATGACCTTGCAGCAAGGGACGTGGGGTCAGTCCTGCTGAAATCACACACAGTGGCCCTGATTCAGAGCGGGACGCTCTGACAGAGCGCTCGCTCTGAATCAGGGCCGTTCTTTTTTTTTTTTTTTTTCTTAGAACGGCCTCCTGGCTGCTCGCATAGCTGTGGGTGACCACCCACAGCTATAGCGAGCGGCCAGGAAGATGGTCGCAATAGTCAAGACCATCGGGCTTGCGGCGAGACTCTTGTGGTAGGGTCTCGTTGCCGCAAGCCCCAGAGAGATTTCGGCTCTAACAGAGCCGAAATCTCTCCCACTGACATCACTCGTGACTGACATCACTCAGTGGGGTCGGCCCCAAACGGAGGCGTTCACATGGGAACGCCTCCGTTTGGGCAGCCACTCCCCCGGCCCGCTCACCAAAGGGGGCGTGCTGTCACTCAACATAGACAGCACGCCCCCTTTGGTACGAGACCCGGAGCGTAGGAATGCCCGTCGCTATCTGGGTCTCAGGCATGCGCACGACGGAGCCGGCTCCGTCGTGCGCATGCACACTGGCCCATCATCGACCCAGTTGAGAGCGCACAGCGCTTGTGACTGGGTCAGAATCAGGCCCAGTATCCCCAATTCAAATTACTCCACACAACAGCACCATCTTATTCACATTACACCACATAGTAGTGTCCCTTATTCAGGTTACGACACGTAGTAGTGCCCCTTACGTACTGACCCCTGTGGTTGTGCACCTAATGCACTGACCCCTGTAGTTGTGCCCCGTATGGAATGCCCTCTGTATTAGAGCCCAGTATGCAATGCTCCTGTAGTTGTGCCTCTTATTCAGTGCTCCCAGTAGTGCCCCTTATGCTGTGCCCCCAGTACTGGTGCCCTCTCCAAGTGTAGAACAAGCCCCACCCCCCTGTGCAGTACCTCTCTTCACGCTGGTCAGCGCTCGCTGACTGGATCTAACTAGGTCCAGCAGGCGTGCATGCTTTTCACGACGCGGGTGACTCCATGATGTCACACGCGAACTGTATCACTGGGAACGCTGGCCTCTGAAGCGATCAGATGCCAGCGTTCCCAGTTGCTGCATCAAGTTGGTTTCGATCTATCCGGCAGGAGCTTCGCGAGCTACCTATAGATCACGAATCAATGTCTTGGCCGCCCCTGTTTTAGAATATCATGTCCCTTTGTCCAGGCTGTGTCCCAAAGCCATGAAAAACTCAATCTGCATACCATGACAATGAATGTCTCACCAAACCAATTCCACTGTTAGCATAACACTTGTGGCGCCAGGACAGTAGAAATGCTTTGGTGTTAGATAAGAGAACTGTATTCCACAATCTTTTATGACCACGCTGGCTGAGAATATCTGTGCTTTAGCAAACTCTGCTCTGCAAGTTTCAGGTTTTAAGTCTCCTATTTTACAGTGCCCTTTTTAATTACATTTCATTCAGATTATCAATTGCTCCACAGATGACCGGTGAACCTCTGGTGAGACGCTCTGATGACAATGCGACTACTCTGAAGTCACGGCTGGAGGCTTATCACACCATGACTGCACCATTGGTGGAATATTATCGACGCCATGGAATCCACACAGCAGTGGATGCTTCACAGTCTCCAGATGTTGTGTTTGCAAGCATCTTTGCAGCTTTCTCCAGAGCTCGCAGTAAAGACCTTGTTATATTTTTGTGAAACTTGTGTAGTGGGCAGACTAAAGTATGGTTAATGTTCTGCTTTTGGAGACTTCAATGCATTAGTATCTTCGATGTTGATTTATCTATTGTGCAGGGACCTGTTTCTGATGTCTAGTGATAAAGGTTGGCACTGTGGATGCTGTTACTACTTGTGTTGTCACACACTGGCAGAGCACTCTATCATATCTAAATAAAAGCAGTGTCAAGCTGAACATTTATAAATGTAACTGATTACAGAAATATCATCTTTTCACTTTTGCCCCATTTCTTTATTTGTAGTTTACTACATTATTTTACTGCGTGTCTGTGGCTATCCGCCTGTAATATTCACGTTCAAATTTTAGTTTATATTACATTTTTTTTTTTTTTTGTTCTTATTCATTTCAGCGCACTGATTCCCAACCCTCCTGGAGTGTGTTGTCTGCAGAAGTCAAATCCTATGCACAAGAGTAGGGCACTGCATGATAAACTGTGATGACTGAGTTGACGCGCCGATTCCTCTGCTGCTGTGTGTCCGTGTTTGTGGTGCTCCTCCATGGTAGTAAAATGTTATTGCATTCATCATCCTGACAGTCTTACAACTTCAGCTGTAGATGATACAGCATGTCTTACCTCGTTGTTGAGGTGTGTACAGTATGTGACTAGACCATTACACGTCTTCCTGGTTATCCCTCAGGTACAAACAGCTTCCCTAGGTCTGATGATAAGTCAATGTGACAATAGCTGAGCCCATAATGTATAAAATTTGGGAACCTCTATGTTCTCTAACCTGTTCTATTGTGACTGATGGACTGAATAAATCAATAACCCCAGAAACTGTGTGTCACAGCTGTGGTTGGTGTTTGCAGAGGCATTAGTTATAGGCCATCTCTGTTTAGATCCCAAAACCTGTATAAAATAAACTGCTGATATGTATTAAGGTGACACCTAGTAAAATTTGAATCCTGACTGGACACTGTCATATATTCTGATATAAACTTAATCATTTGTCTATTGCTTACTTCCAGATGTATTCACAGTGCCTTATGTAATTACCAAAGCAATAAAAGGTGTGCGAGAGTGACTTGTTTTTTATTCATATAATATACTGTTTTCTTCTTGTATATTTGGTAGCAGTTGTACGTGTTTTGTGTTACTATTGCCAATGTTTAGTCTATGTTCAGTATAAACAAGTAGCAGAAACCATCCACAGGTCATTCTCACCACTAGCGTAACGATAGCATTTGGAAATGCAACCATGCGCAGAGGTAAGAGAGCCCTGCTCACACGCAAGCTTAAAATCAGGAGGACAAGCATTGTTATCTGCTTACATCTGAACTGAGGGGCCTGATTCAGAGTGCTACTGCAAATTTATACTAATGCCGCAGCTGATGGGCTTCCTACTGAGACACCCACTGGCTGCTGCTCTAATCCACTGCAGTGCATTGAAAATTGCACCATTGAGCGGACATCAGCAGCATCATTGGACATTAGACCGACCCTATGGTTGCTCAGAATGTCCCACAACACATGGGTGCCTCATCTTTTGACACAGACATGACTGCCGTTGAAAGTCACCACTCAGGAACGCCTATTGAAACTGCATGGATGTGTAACCGCAGGGATGCATGGGTAGATTTTAAAAAAATCAGTCCACCTCTGAATCAGATCTGGTCCTTTTTGTAACTTGAGTAAATAAAGGTGGGTCAGTAGAAGCACTGCGGGCATATTTTACATGAAAGTATTGTACATATCTGCTGTAAGACACAGCCTGTGCCTGTTACCCTCCCCCTAACTCCCCTTAGATAAAGAAATGTGCGAATGATTTTTATAACATTTTATATCATGTCATTTAATGAACTATATACCTCACAGCTTTGTAACAGCATGAATCACAGCAAGGGCTCATCTCCTCCCCACACTTATTCATCACTGTGTGTGGCAGCCGCTCACTGCTCCTATTCTAAGCAGAGTAGGAAAATCTGTTGGTAGATAAGAACAGAAGGAGATGAATAGTGCAATACATTTCTACAATTTTTTTCTATTTCATTTATTTATTACAATTGGAAGCAACAATAATCGAACAAGGGTAGTAACACACACATAAAGGTAAGAGGGCCCTGCTCGCAAGCTTACAATCTATAGGGAAATAGGAATTGATACACATAGAAGATCCAGTCAGGAAGGCAGCGGACGGGATGCCAGACATCCGTATACCGACACCCTCAGAATGTCGACGGGGATTAATATAAAGACGGCATCCTGAAAGTAAGTATGCGGGTTAGGCCAGGGATGGGGAGTTAGGGTTAGGCACCACCGAAAGGGGGAGATTTCGGCTACTTACCAGCCTGTCGGGATCTTCAACATCGGGATGCCGCTGGTCGTCTTCTGACCGCTGGTAAATCATACCAATTCCACACAAGGATAGGTGCTACATATTTCAAATATGTTTTAGACTGGGTGCAATCCGGGGACTATGTTTTTCATGTAAGCCGCTTTTTTATGTTTTTTTGTTTAACTGAACTGTATATTTTGATATTAAATATTCTTTTTTGCTAAACCAAGTGATTAAGAAGCTTTTAAGGACATTCTTATTGTTGTGAAGTGGTTCTTTTCTTTTTGTGGAATAAAATACCTTTAAAAGAAAATTACTGTGGTCCACTGACTGCAGAGTGATCCATTCCCATATACTAAGTTGTTTTAACCATACTATGGGCACATGTAAAAAAACCTTTTGAGGAACGCCTATACCTGTACCCAGGTGCGTCTTCCCTTAAGGGAGATATGTTTATTAGATGATATTTATTTTTATTTGCCTTATGACACAAGGTACTAAGGGCTCTGTTCATCAAGAGAAAATTTTCCCTTGTGATAATTAAGTATTGAACTCACTGCGAGTTCAGTATTGGAGGCATTCATCATGTCTTCTATACTTAATTATCACTTCTGAAAAACTGCTTTTTGCGGAGCCTGCTTTTTAGAATAAGGACATTTTTGTCATGTTGGGAAAGATTTCTGGACTGCACACCCTGAATATATATATAATATATATAATGGGAGGTGCTACCTGATGAGACAAATTGCAGGCACAAAAACAGACAAATCTGAGGTGCACAACTCCAAATTATTAATAATATATAAATGCAATACAATTTTGCAATCAATAGAGGTTTTTAGCATAATCTTGGCCAAGGTTATGGGCCTACCCACCATATCCAGGTAACCTCTGTAGGGTAGGTCCCTAACATACTACAATTCAAATCCAGAGCGCAGGACACCCCCAAACTAGCCCAGCTAAGCCACCACAGGGCACCGCCATAGTAAGAAAAGTGCAGTGTGAAAGAGATAGTTAGGAGCAGCTACTGCTGCATATAAAGAATGAAAATAAAAAGTGAGGTACATATATAATAAACAAACAGTGAAGGGTTAAAATGTGTTATAAAAGAAAAATGTGTTATAATGCGGTGCCCTGAAACAGATCAACAAAGGCAATCCAGGGGGACCCACGCCCTAAAAATGAACCAAAGTTGCACTACAGTATATAAAACTTGTAGGACTTACCTAGAATTGTGCCTATTACTTGTGTGCATATTCATTACAAGACTCCATGCTTTTAAACCAATAAGGTAGGGGTGCTAATCCAGACTGAGGGCGTCTCCTTTCCCTCAGGTGTGCAATAAAGCACATTAAATAGAGTATATGGGAAAGATTTCTGGACTGCACACCCTGAATATATATATAATGGGAGGTGCTACCTGATGAGACAAATTGCAGGCACAAAAACACAAATCTCAGGTGCACAACTCCAAATTATTAATAATATATAAATGCAATACAATTTTGCAATCAATAGAGGTTTTTAGCATAATCTTGGCCAAGGTTATGGGCCTACCCACCATATCCAGGTAACCTCTGTAGGGTAGGTCCCTAACATACTACGATTCAAATCCAGAGCGCAGGACACCCCCAAACTAGCCCAGCTAAGCCACCCCAGGGCACCGCCATAGTAAGAAAAGTGCAGTGTGAAAGAGATAGTTAGGAGCAGCTATTTCTAGAGTCTGGTTCAGGTGTGATACAGCTATTTCAGGAGAAGTGAATGTAGAAATTTGTGAGAATAGTTGTTGAAAATGAATAGTTTTATTATTTCTGCGGGTTTGCGGAGGCTTGGTTGATTTAATGAGATTGTGGTTGACGTAATAGGGGAGAGTGTGCAGGTGATAAGGTTGTGATCTGAGAGAGGGAAAGGGAGTGTTAGTGACTTAAGAAACTGAGCATAGTCTGGTGAATACAAGATCAAGGCATTGGCCCTCCTGATGAGTAGAGGAGTCAGTCCATTGGGAGAGGCCTAGAGAAGAGGTTAGAGAGAGTAGTTTGGAGGCATGAGAAGATTGTGGACTGTCAATAGGGATAATTAAATCATCCATGATGATGGTGGAGATGTCATAGGATAGGAAGTGAGGGAGTCAGGCAGAAAAATGTTCCAGAAATTGATGGAGTGGCTTAGGTGGGTGATAGATTGCAGCAATGCACAGAAAGAAAGGGGTGAAAGTCCTGATAGAATGTACAGCCATGGCCAAAAGTTTTGAGAATGACACAAGTGTTGGTTTTCACAAAGTTTGCTCATTCAGTGTTTTTAGACCTTTTTGTCAGATGTTACTATGGTATACTGAAGTAAAATTACAAGTGTCAAAGGCTTTTATTGACAATTACATTAAGTGTATGCAAAGAGTCAATATTTGCAGTGTTGACGCTTCTTTTTCAAGACCTCTGCAATCCGCCCTGACAAGCTGTCAATCAACTTCTGGGCCACATACTGACTGATTAGCCGCCCATTCTTGCCTAATTAATGCTTGGAGTTTGTCAGAATTTGTGGGTTTTTGTTTGTCCACCCGCCTCTTGAGTATTGACCCCAAGTTCTCAATGGGATTAAGGTCTGGGGAGTTTCATGGCCATGGACCCAAAATTTCAATGTTTTATTCCCCGAGCCACTTAGTTATCACTTTTGCCTTATGGCAAGGTGCTCCATCATGCTGGAAATGGCGTTCGTCACCAAACTGTTCTTGGATGGTTAGGAGAAGTTGCTCTTGGAGGATGTTTTGCTACCATTCTTTATTCATGGCTGTGTTCTTAGGCAAAATTGTGAGTGATCCCACTCCCTTGGCTGAGAAGCAACCCCACACATGAATGGTCTCGAGATGCTTTACTGTTGGCATGACACAGGACTGATGGTAGTGCTCACCTTTCCTTCACCGGACAAGCGTTTTCCAGATGCCCCAAACAATCTGAAAGCGGATTCATCAGAGAAAATATCTTTACCCCAGTTCTCAGCATTCAAATCCCTGTACCTTTTGCAGAATATCAGTCTGTCCCTAATGTTTTTCCTGGAGAGAAGTGGCTTCTTTGCTGCCTTTCTTGACACCAGGCCATCCTCCAAAAGTCTTCTCCTCATAGTGCGTGAAGATGCGCTCACACCGGCCTGCTGCCATTCCTGAGCAAGCTCTGCACTGGTGGTGCCTTGATCCTGCAGCTGAATCAACTTTAGGAGATGGTCCTGGCGCTTACTGGACGTTCTTGGGCACCCTGAAGTCTTTTTCACAACTATTGAACCTCTCTCCTTGAAGTTTTTGATGATCCAATAAATGGTTGATTTAGATGCAATCTAACTAGCAGCAATATCCTTGCCTGTGAAGCCCTTTTTGTGCAAAGCAATGATGACTGCATGTGTTTCCTTGCAGGTAACCATGGTTAACAGACGAAGAATAATTATTTCAAGCTCCACCCTCCTTTTAAAGATTCCAGTCTGTTATTCTAACTCATTCAGCATGACAGAGTGATCTCCAGCCTTGTCCTCGTCAACACACTCACCTGTGTTAATAAGAGAATCACTGACATGATGTCAGCTGGTCCTTTTGTGGCAGGGCTGAAATGCAGTGAAAATGTTTTGGGGATTAAGGGCCTGATTCAGAGCCGCTCGTAAGCGGCCGCTCGTTCGTTCCGAGCGATGTTTGCACAACTGCGCATGCATACGGATCGTAATACGCATGCGCGAACCAGTCAGTGCGTCCGAAAATCGTTTGTTCGCTAAATAGTGAATGCCTGCTATTTTGAGTGACAGGAGGAGGCGTATGTGGGTGGTAACGGGAAGGTGCTTGAAAACGGGGAGTGGAGATCCGAACGCAGGCATGCTTAAATGTCAAAATGGGCGTTTTATGGGTGTGCATAATTAATACAGCAGCGTCATTGACCACGTCACTGGTTTATTTTATAGTCAGAACTGCTCGCAAGATTGCAGTAGGAAAAACCAACCACAAGAATAGCGAGCAGTTCATACCCTGGTTGATGTACTCGATTAATCTAATAAATAGCGGACATGACGTAGGATGCGAGCGGCCAGGGGGCGTAGTTTCCCAAAAAACGACCGCAAGGTTTGTTCGCTCGTTCAGACCTAGAGGTGTGAACAGACCGCAAAGAGTGAACGGTTCATTTGAATAGCCGCCCCTTTCTTTTGAACGAACGACCGCAAATAGCGACCGGCTCTGAATCAGGCCCAATATTCATATAAATAATACGTTAAGATCTTGAAAAAAAAAAAAAACGGCCGCCCTCATTCAGAACGAGCGCTTGTTGCTTCTTGCGATGAGGGCCTTAGTTCGGAACCCTTTGGACAACCCCCCCCCCCCCCCCCAACGACTGATTAGGCAAAAAAAAAAAAAAAAAAAGCTTAATTCCACCTAATAATGACATGTCATTTTGGGGTGAAAATTTAAAAAGTGTTGGAAAATGGGTACTGGGTCAGGTATTTTGGGGGGCTGTTTTTAGGATTACAGGTGGCTGCAGCAGGTGTTTTAATTTTTTTTTTTAAACTGCACTTTATAGACACAAAAATATACTAGCACCCACTTTAATGTACCCCCAATTTAACTACAGCAATTATTTTTTTCCAAAATAAATTGCTTTATATAATTTTTCCACACTTATGCAAATATGCATATAACAGCCATTTGACTCAATTTAAGAACCCAAAATACTTTTATTAGAGCTAATAATACACTTCTATATTGCTTTTCAGTATCAGGCTTTTTATGGGGTACAGACTGATTTCCCCAAAATGTGCTGTACTTTTTGCTTGGTTCGCCATTTGCAGTTTTCGCATGTATGCATTTTCACGTGTTTTGCAATTGGATAGGGTGAAAAGCTGGAGTGCGCATTGAGAAAGTACACGAAAAGATCGCATCAAAACTGGCGAATGTGGAGATAACTTCGCCATGCAACCGCTTATCGCAAAACATGACTTTTCGTACCTAATTGAATACAGCCCTAAGTATGGAATGAACAATGATGGGTGCCAATTAATTTTGTCACTTCAAGTTATTTCAGAGGGGTACCAACATGTTTTATAGTCTATAGCATAGATTATATTAAACTTTCACAGGTCAAAGTTAGGTTAATTGTACTCAAATACTACTAATCAGACACTGGCTTTACTAGATTTATCACCCTAGTGCAGAGCAGGATTTAGACCTCACGGGGCCCTAGGCAAGATATTGGTTAGGGGCCCCCTCCCTCAAACAATCCTGTGCATATATTACAGTAGGTGTCACTGGAGCAAGACACACACATCATATTATATACACGCATCTATCTATATATATATATATATATATATATATATATATAGTGTTCTCCCCAGAAATTTTTTCCAGCCGCGTGGCATCCAAAAGTAGCCGGGTGGGGGCATTCGCAATTATGCGTGCGCCAGGAAAATGGGTATCTCCCAGACCAATCCAGCCCGACAGGTCTCAGGCTGCTCCCCCACTGGCTCTCAGTCAAATGTGCCCATTATGCAGTGCCCCCTGTATTTGTGCCCTTTATACAGTGCTCACTGTAGTTTTCCCCTTTATGCATTGCCCCCTGTAGATTAGCTTTGCCCTTAAGCAGTGCCCCCTGGCTGTAGTGCCCCTATGTAGTGCCAGTAGACTGGTCTCTTATGTAGTGCCCTCAGGCTTAAATAGTGCCCCCAGACTGGCTCCTTTATGCAGTGCCCCCAGGCTGGCCCCTTTCTGCAATGCTCACAGGCTGGCCCCTTTATGCAGTGCCCCAAGGCTGGCCCCTTTATGCAGTGCCCCCAGACTGGCTCCTTTATGCAGAGCACGCAGAGGCTTCATGCAGTGATTGATGTTTCAGGGTGGTGACAAGGGGTGGTCAGAGAAACGCAGGCGTGCCTAGGCGTCTAGACGCCGTTTCAGGGTTGTGCATAATTAGGCCCCAGCGACGGCATACACAACTTAACGTCTAGTTACACACACAAACATTAGCAATGTCTGCAGTAGGGTCAGGTCAACCACAACTTGTGCGTGTGGGTCCGAATGTTCCCGATGTTACCAATGTTTTCGCTGTCTTGTGAGAACGTAAGTGAAGGGAAGTAGGCGGCATTATGTAGTGTTGGGTGTCTACTTATTATGCTGTGGTTACATTGCGTATGCGGTCATTAGCACATTTTCACCTCGACAGGCTGCGTGCAAGCGCAGCCTTGCAACCGGGTCTGAATCAGGCCCACAGTCCTCAAGTTCAGGTTTTAGAGATATCCATGTTTGAGCACAGGTGGTTAAATCAAATTGCACTATCGAACATTGCACCAGATTATCTGATTGAAAATGGCCATCAATGTCAGTGCAACTGAAATAAAAGATGCAGTCGCTGACCAAAACACGCTCACATCTGGTTAGCCACCCCCTGTGCCACACCATTGGGACGCAGACTGAAAACATTGGGCGCTTGCGCAAAGCATTAACACTATGTCCACCTCTGAATCAGGCTCTTAGGGTATAAGCATGAGCTGTGAAAGCCGCTGATTATTGATGGCTTTAACCGAAACGGCAATACAGATAAATACTGAACCAGGCTTGTTTATTACTATTGCCAATGATCGGCGGCTTTGCAAAACTATTCCTTTGGGACTTTTTATTTTTTTTTTATCTCTTCATTCATTAACGGTAGTTAACAGGTAAATAAAAAAGAAAAAAATCATATGCAGCCATAACAAAGCAAAGCAAGTAAAGACATCAAACTACCTTATTATCTTGGTTTTGGTGTTGAAAAAAACAATAACATCTAGAAAATACAAATGAAAATATAAAATAAGAGAAAACAGATAAGAAAGGGGGGGGGGGAGGACACCAGGCAGCGGAGTCTAAAAAAATAAATAATATTAAAAAGTAAATAAATTAGTACAAAAAATTCAAAATGGAGGTCAAACCAGACCTGGAAGGGTCCTATTAGAGTAAGAATACCAGGGGGCCCATACTTCATGAAATGTTGGCATTTTGTCATGGAGGAGGGCAGTGATATATTACATGGAAGCAGTGTACCAGATTCTATTGAGTAATGCAGGAATGGGGGGTGAATACGTTTTTTTTCCAGTTAATAGCAATCAAAATTTTAGCAGCGTTAAATACATGACCACATAGTCTGTTATAGGGTTTAGAAGTGTCAGGAAATGGTTTACATAGCAAGACATGTATTGGATCCTTAATAGGTCCAGAGTTAAAGATATCGCCTAATAGCGACAGACTTCATCCCAGTATGTTGAAATCAGTGGACATTCCCACCATATGTGGAAGTAGGTGCCTTTATGTCCACATTGACGCCAACAAAGGTCTGATGTCAATGGGTAGATGGAATGAAGTTTTTCAGGGACCATATACCATCTGGTATAAAGTTTGTAAGCAGTTCTTTAAGGTTGGTGTTAATGAATGTCTTAGAGACCAACTGACAAATATCTGACCACTCTTCATCATTTAGATTCCTACCCAGGTCAGTCTCCCATGCCAGTTCAAATGGCTCTTTGAATTCATGGGGGGAGCCAGATAATAGAGAATATAGAATGGAAAAGGAAATAGCACCTTTACGACCAGGGTTGTAAGTACAGAGGCGCTCAAAGGAGCCAAGTACCCTGAAGGAACGTGAATTACTGACAGAATTTATAAAACTAGTTATTTGTAAATATGCAAAATGGTATTTTGGTTGCAGGTGATATTTTTTGCACAGTTCCTCAAAAGTTCGAGGGGCAAAATCCCCAACAACATGTAAGACTCTAATGATACCCACCATGATTAAGGACCCACACACCCCAAAGGGAACTGAGGGTGCCTCCAGAGGGGTGTCAAGGGGGATGGGTTCGAGGCTAAGTCTAAACGTTTATTCACTCTATCCCAAATGCTCAAAATTGGGACTTTTTACACTATGTTGGTTGAAGAATGAGGAATAAAACTTTATTTTAATTTTTTTACCAAATGAATCCCTACTGATGATTATGAGGTCAAATAATCAGAGTACAGTACATGTAGTTCATAAGTTAGTAAGCATTAAGATATTCATAAAATATTTTATTAATATGTAGTTTATTTTGAGATAAGGAAGAGTATCAACACTACATAAGGATACTACTGACTAGGTGTAAACACTAGGGTCAGCCACATCAGAGTAATCTATTTGGTGCCCCCAGCATGAAGCTGAAGGCTATTCTATTTTGCTAGACTGACTTCATCACCACACCCAAGACACAAGATGGCTGGTATAGGTATATCTTATGCTGGCTCCACACCATAATAAAGCTGGGTCCACACTAGATGATGTGCAAACAATGTGCTAGGGCCTGATTATCAGGAATCTGCGCGTGCACAGGACTCACTCTGTGAGTGTGCAGAATGGGTCCTGCATAGACGCACGCATACCCTCAGATGCCTCTGCATGTTTGACAGGCAAAGGCATTTAAGGGGCAGGGCGGGACGGGGTAGGCTGCTGTTTCCGTGTGTATGCCACGTTTTCTGGGACAGGCTAGCCCAGGATCTGCGTTGATCAATGCAGTGTCCTGGGCTCACAAGCTGGCCAGCCTGAGTAAGGTGAGGCTTACTCAGCTGGCCGGAGGCCTGGTGCAGTCCACCATCGCAACCATCGACCACCAATGGTCACGATGGTGATCCCACCCTGCGACCTCCATCGCAGTGCTGGGATGCAGCATGGTGTGGGGGGGTGTCTTACACTTCCTGCTGCATTTACATTATTGCAAGGATCACAATTGCAAAGCTACCTGCATGTAGCTTTGCAATTGTGATCCTATCTGAATCAGGCCCCTAGCGCGTAAACACTGTGCAGTCCTTCAAATGACTGAACAACAGAGCCGTAACTAGACATTTTGGTGCCCTGTGCCAGAAAGATCATCGGCGCCCCCTCTTTAAAGGGTGTGGTCTTCTGGGAGAGGGGTGTGGCCTTGCGGCACTCCCCTGTACTCCCCTGTACTGCATACCAAAATAGAAACCACAGGCATTTCCCCTAGAAGACCTCATCTCCAATAGTACACACATTGAAACCAACACTTGCCCATTTGAACCTTCCCGAGCACCCTCATGTCTGTATCCCCAGCTCCTGCACCCTAATTTATGTGTCCCCAGTTCCTGCACCCTAAATCATACAATGCATACAAACAAGATACTGCAGAATCCATTTTGGGCATACATTTTCAAATCAGTGGTCTCAGGGCCTGATTCAGCAAGGATCGCAATTGCGTTTATCCACGCAATTGGCCGATTGTTGTGTTGTGCGCATGCGTATGCATCACATTGGGACTGCGATCACTGAGACTATGTAGACCCATCTCAGAGTGATTGACAGGAAGTGCCGTTTGTGGGTGGTGACGGGGGGTGGTCGGCGTGCAAGTACGTTCGAACGCCATTGAAGAGGCGTGCATAAATTATCCACTGCGATGCCATATGCAGCTCGAGTACTCAGTACATGCACTGAGGTTAGCAATTCCTTAGTAAGGTCTGACCTTGTGCAAGTGTGCGTTAGGCTCCGATTATACTCGATGTTACCAATGGTTTTGCAGTCTTGCTAAACATTACAGTTGTGTGGAGGGCGCCCTTATGTATTGCTGCGACGTCATAGCGATCGCAATGGATTAGCATATCATCGCAGTCAGACTGCGTGCATAATTGCAGATGCGATCCATAGTGAGTCAGGTCCTCAGTCTCTTAAAACAGAAAAATATTGTCTAATCTTTTAAAATGAGACTGTCCTTTCTCCAACTGGTTCCAATCCTTATCCAGTATGTCTTTAAATCACCTTGTGTATGAATACACTAGGTTTATACTGTATAGCAGTGGTTCCCAAACTGTGCGCTGTGGCACCCTGGGGTGCCTCGGGATACTGGCAGGGGTGCCTCAAGTTGGTGGTCCAGCACCAAATCAAATTATTTATGGTCAATGTAATGTAAATATGTGGGCAAACAGAAGTGCAAACCTGTCCACCACCACATAACTGAACCTAAGGATGACAGTTAAGTACAATTTACTTCACTTTACTACTTTACTTCATTTTTCTTCTGAATTTCTCAATAACAAACTTAAACTTAGGGGTGCTGTGAAAACAATACTGATACTCTAGGGCGTTGTGATTCAAAAACGTTTGGGAACCACTGCTGTATAATATTTCTCAAAAAAGTATATTTGCAATTTGGATGTAGAGGGTGTATCAGCATAGTGATACCATTGATTTAATTACAGGGCAGAGGAACATCTGTTATGTTTTTCTGCCACTGAAATGGGGAACTTTCCCACTTAGCATTCCAGATCCTGGGTGTTTACAACAGAGTATCATCATAATAAACAGAAGGCCTGTGCCTAAAGCAGGGGTCTTCAACCCGTGACCGATCGGGGCACCCGTAGTCCCCCACAGCAGCCGGCATTACAATGTCACACTGACTTATTATTTTGTATGCCACTGCGCTGCCCGCCGCTAGTGCTGCAGCTGCGGCTGAACACTGTTGGTGATTGACAGTCCAGGCGCAGCTGGAAGGGGGAGAAGGGACCACTCTCTTTTCTCCTCCCCTCTCTTCAACTCCTCCCCTCATAGTGACACAGCCTTATTGGAGTCCGTGCCCGGCTCGAGGGTAGGAGGGCCGTGCTCTCCCCTCTCCTCTCCTCAGCTCCTCCCGTCTGACCTTATATTCTCTGGCTTCCCCCTCTCTGAAAGGCTGTGCTTGGGCGCCGGAGATCTGACGTCTCGATCTCATGACCATTCCCGGCGTTACTTCCAATGAGGAGCCCCCATCCATGTGCTGCACTGACGTTCTGGGCCCAGGTAAAAAAATTTAAATACTGTATATTAGTCATCCACTGTCACCCACTGCTTTCACCCTCTCCCTGTCATATCCCTCTCCCTGTCACCCACTGTTTTCACATTCTCCCTGCCACATTCTCCCTGTTTGAGCCGAAAGCTCTCTGGGGCTTGCGGCCACGAGACCCTACCACAAGGGTCTCGTCGCAAGCCAGATGGTCGCGATGGTCTTGACCATCGCGACCATCATCCTGGCCGCTCGCATTAGCTGTGGGTGGCAACCCACAACAATACGAGCGGCCAGGAGGCCGCTCCAGAAAAAAAAAAAAGACGCCCTGATTCAGAGCGAGCACTCTGTCAGAGCGCCCGGCTCTGAATCAGGGCCTCGGTTACACCAAACCTAGTGACGCCACCGAGTATAATATTAAATTATAACCATATGTAGGTCTTTTGATCTCCAGATTACCTGTTGTAATTGTTACATTATTACATGTACATAATTGTTTGAGGATGGGGCAAATACCGAAGTATAGCTAAGTGGCCCTCGGACACAGAGGTGGATGTGTTTTACAAGTGCTCCCCACACCTCTATCATGGCCACTGGCTTCTATAATTCTTAGCCCTTAACACCTGAATGCAGAGGGGAAATGCGACGGAAAGAGTTTACTACATTGACCGACCCCAGACAGCACTGAACCACCGTCCCAGCTCCAAGATTAAGAGCACTCCATGTGGCTGCCATCGTAGCGAGCAGTCTAGCTCTCTGCTTAACTACTCTACTCCCTCCCCCTACCTACCGGTCTGGATGCTCCCTGATGCTGCACAAGTGTGGTGGGTACAATCTGTGCCCCCAGTTCCTGCACCCTAATGCACAGGGAGGATGAGACATCAGCACGGAGAGGAGGTGCGGTGACATGGGGAGAAGGAGGCACTGTGGTCTCTCCTCACACACAGTGAGTGCAGGAGCCGGAACACAGTCACAGGCGGAGCTCCAGAGAGAGAGAAGGGCTGGCTGGGTGCGCCGCTGCATAACATACATCGCAGCAGGTGCCAGGCAAATACAGATTGTGGTGGTGGTCGGTTCCACCCCAGGGCATCCAGCTCTCTGTGCAACAGCACCGGCCGTACCTCCCTAGTCACTGCCCTGATAGAATGACCCAGCTGCCGATGCCAGGCAGGTGAATGGGGCAGGTGCCCGACATATCGGTTGGTCGGGCACCGGATCGTGTAATGTGTACTGCCAGCCCGATATGTCAGCCCGTTGCATCGCTGGATACACACATTGGTAAGTGTGTACCCAGCTTTAGTGTTCTTTCATATAATTTAAACTATCTTTAATTGTAAGTGGTCTTACGATAGATACATATAAGGTGTCTTTCAAGATATTACAAAACCGAGCAACATCATTGCCATGACTGAGGGTCATATATAATGGGCAAAATTACTTCTGTGAAGGATGTCCTATATCTTTATTATATAATTACATAACTACATAGTGACCACAGGGTTTGGGTCAAAAGTTATTATGTAGACCAGAGGTTCCCAAACTCTGGGCCTGATTCAGACACGGACGTTAAGCCGCGAATGCACACTATGGCCGATAATCGCCAGTTTGCGCATGCATATGCATCAATTCACTCACTGCGCTCGGGAATTGTGCGCTCGTAGTACACAGACTAGACGCTAATTTGAGTGACAGTGCCATTTGTGGTTGGTAACAGGGGAAAGTGCTTGTGAACGGGGGAGTGGATGTGCGAACGCAAGAGTGTCTGGGCGTCTAAACGGTGTTTTATGGGTGTGCATAATTAGCAAAGAAGCATCATTGTACACGTTACTTGGTTGTATTTTAGACATCACTGATAGCAGTGCTTGCGGTGGAGTAGGGCCTACCTCAAGCGCCGCGTGTAGCTCCGATGGCTCTTGATGTTACCGATTAATCACACACTTCCTGGAGATGACGTGCGCTAAGAAAGAAAGGTAGATGTTTTTATACAGCGTGCGTTCATTCTGCCGTTGCTTTCCAAGGCATAGAGGGCGTCCTTCCACCAGACAGTGCGATCGCGGCATTTACATACCTGGCCCCTTTTGGCTGCGTGAGAGTGCAGCTTATCGTCCGGGTCTGAATTGACCCCTCTGTCCTCAATGCACCTTAACAGTCCAAGTTTTAAGAATATCCATGCCTGACCACAGGTCAGAATCACCTAGGCAAGTATTAGATGACATATGAACAGTTGGTTTATTTAACATCACGGTTGCACCACACAGTGGGCCTGATTCAGAGGCACTCACAAAAAGCGAGCGCTCGCTCTGAATCAGGGCGGGCGCAGGTTTTTTTAGTTGCGGCCTCCTGTCAGATAGTAATGAATACACCTGTGAACCAGCTGTGAGATCTGGAAAACATGAACTGTTAGGGGTTCTTGAGAACTAAACTTGGCCATCCCTGATCCAAAGAATATACCCCTAGGGGACCTGCAGTACTGCCTTTGTTCTGAACTCTCTCCTGGTCTTATGGAGCGGTGACCATCAAAAGCAGAGTGGCAGAGATGCAGGAACACTGGGCCTGATTCAGAGACGGACGCTCTGAAAGAGCGCTCGCTCTGAATCAGGGCGTTTTTTGTTTTTTTTTGGAGCGGCCTCCAGGCCGCTCGCATAGCTGTGGGTGACCACCCACAGCTATAGCGAGCGGCCATGATGATTGTCGCGATGGTCAAGACCATCGCGACCATCGGGCTTGCGGCGAGACCCTTGTGGTAGGGTCTCATGGCCGCAAGCCCCAGAGAGCTTCTGGCTCAAACAGAGCCGGAAGCTCTCTCACTGACATCAGTGGGGCCGCCCACAAACGGCAGGCGTTCGCATGGGAACGCCTCCGTTTGTGAAGCCACCCCCCCTGCCACGCCTACAAAATGGGGCGAGCTGTCGATCAACATCGACAGCTGCCCTTTTTGTAGTGAGTCCCGGAGTGAGCGCTGGGCCACCATCGACCCGCTTGCGAGCGCAATGCGCTTGCGAGCGGGTCTGAATCAGGCCCTGTATTAGGAAGGTTTCTAAATGAGCTATACACATGATAATTATACAGAACTTAACGTAAACACCTCACCAGTCTCTTAGCCACTCTGAGGGTATGAGTCTGGTGGTGTGTCCATCCAAGCTTATCTAGAGACACAAGGACACTCTTCTTTCAGGGCTGACTAGAAGACAGTGGACCTTATTTAGACCTGGTCACAAGCGCTGAGCGCTCGCGACCGGGACGATGTTTCCCCACTGGGCATGCGCACGTCGGAGCTGGCTCCGACGTGCGCATGCACAAGACCCGGCTAGCGATGGCCGCTCCGTCGCTACGGGTCTCGCACCAAAGGGGGCGAGTTGTCGATGGTGATTTTGGGAGGCGGGCAGGGGGGGTGGCCGGCCAAACGGAGGCGTTTCCAACGGAATGCTTGCCATTTGGGGGCGGCTCCACTGACATCAGCAATGATGTCAGTGGGGAGCTTCCTGTTCGATCACAGCAGGAGGCTCCCTGGGGCTTGTGCTTGTCGAGACCCAACCTTAGGGTCTCGCCGCAAGCTCCAATGTCGCGATGGTCCAGACCATCGCGACCACCAACCTGGTCGCTCCCTAGAGCTGTGGGTGGTAACCCACAGCTTAGCTAGCGACCAGGAGGCCGCACTTCACACCACAAGCGGCCGCCCTCATTCAGAGTGACCGCTTGTATCTAGCGATCGACTCTGAATGAGGGCCAGTGGGCCTGATTCAGACCCGGTGGCAAGCGCTGAGCGCTCGCAACCGGGTCGATGTTTGCCAACTGGGCATGCGCACGACAGAGCCGGGTGCTCCGTCGCTCCGGGTCTCGCACCGAAGGGGGCGAGCTGTCGATGGTTATTGACAGCTTGCCCCGTTTGGTAGGCGTGGCCGGGGGGTGGCTTCACAAACGGAGGCGTTCCCAAGCGAACGCCTGCCGTTTGTGGGCGGCCCCACTGACATCACCAGTGATGTCAGTGGGAGAGCTTCTGGCTCTGTTAGAGCCAGAAGCTCTCTGGGGCTTGCGGCCACGAGACCCTACCACAAGGGTCTCATTGCAAGCTTGATGGTCGCAATGGTCTTGACCATCACGACCATCAACTTGGCCGCTCGCTATAGCTGTGGGTGGTCACCCACAGCTATGCGAGCGGCCTGGAGGCCGCTCCAAAAAAAAAAAAAAAAACGCCCTGATTCAGAGCGTCCGTCTCTGAATCAGGCCCAGTGTTCCTGCATCTCTGCCACTCTGCTTTTGATGATCACCGCTCCATAAGACCAGGAGAGAGTTCAGAACAAAGGCAGTACTGCAGGTCCATTAGGGGTATATTCTTTGGATCAGGGATGGCCAAGTTTAGTTCTCAAGAACCCCTAACAGTTCATGTTTTCCAGATCTCATAGCTGGTGCACAGGTGTATTCATTACTATCTGACTGTTACGACCCTGTGGACGCCGAAGAGTGATAATCCCTGCACCTTCTGGGTTAACACCTGGATCTGGCCTGCCGGGTTCTGACCGGGGTCCATGACAACGTCAACCCCTGATGGTGAATCATTTTATGGCCAGTGATGTTACGACCCTGTGGTCGCCAGAAGAGACAGTCTTGCACAGCCTTGAGGGCTGGAATACCTTGGCAAAATGCGGCTGGGTGGTTGCCATGGTGGTTGAGGGAGCTAGCTCCAAATGTGGCTTATAGCCAATTAGTTGCAGTGCAGCCTTTGGGCCAGTAGCAGCCTGTGGGCTGGGTGAGGTCTGTGAGCCTATTAATGAAGATGCGGCCTGTGGGCCAGTAGCAGTCTGTGGGCTGGATGAGGCCTGTGGGCCTATTAGTTGAGAAGCAGCCTTTGGGCCGGTAGCAGCCTCTGGGCTCAATGAGGCCTGTGGGCCTATTTGTTGTGATGCGGCCTTTGGGCTGGATGCAGCCTCTGGGCTGGATGCTGCCTTGAGGGTAGGGCATACATGCCGACTATCTGGCTGCCCCTTCCGGGAGGGAGCAGCCAGATCGGCATTACTGGGGGGCGTGGCCAGCAAACGGGGGCGGGGCCGGCTAGGTGATAAGTTTTTGCGGGCGGGGCGGGGGCGGAGCCACGCGAGCGCATCATTTTGGCCCCGCCCCCGCTACACACTGCCGATATTACAGGCAGTGTAAAGCAGGGGGCGGTGCCAAAAAGACGCAAATCGCGTCACCGCCCCCGTTCGCTGCCGGGGTTATAGAAGTTATTGCGGTGGGACAGGAGGGATCCACGGCAGCCGGGAGACTTGCCTGCCATCCCGGGAGGTCGGGAGCGGCACCCGATTTTCGGGAGGCTCCCGACCAAATCGGGAGGGTAGGCAAGTGTGGGGTAGGGAAACTTTGGCAAGATGCTGCGGTGCGCCAGTGCCGCCGGGGTGATACCAGTTAGTACACAGGATTGTGTACTCCAAAATGTCCATATGCGCTAAATGCCGCACATGGATGACACACGCGGTTGTACACAGGTTTGCGTACTGAGGATGCCCAGGTGCACTAAATGCCGCCAGGATGACACAAGCGCTTGTACATAGGGTGTATACTCAGGACGCCCAGATGCGCTAAATGCCGCTGGGATGACACAAGTGCTTGTACACAGGATTGCAAGTGTGCCCCTTGCCACCTGAATGACACAAACGGCACGTAATGCAGGTGCAGACCATGCCACCCAGATGACACAAACGGCAGGTAGTGCAGGTGCGGACTTTGCCGCCTCGATGACACAAACGGCAGGAACAATGGAGCTGGATGGATACTGGAACTCGACTGAAACAGGAGACCAACACAAACCGGAAACACGTGATTACGCTATCACCGACATGGAGTGAAGGGCTGGCTGGAATTTATCAGAAACAGAGCCCAAACAGAGCCAGCCTCCCTTGATGACTGACCAGTTTGCACCTGGGCTGTGAACACACAGGAGAATCAATTGTATTTCCAGCAGCAACCAAGACTGGAACTACAACAATATGCTGCTAAGCACAGATCCAAACAGGAGGAAGGAAGAGATTTCAGCGAACACTTGCCCGGCATTCACACCGCACAGCATTGGCAGTGCGGCGGCTTGTGATACTGACAAATATAAAAGATCAATAGGTTATCTAGAAAGCAAAAACCGTTAGGAGTCCTTGAGGACCATACTTGCCAATTCCTATTTTGAAGACTCTTCCAGGGACCAATTGTATCTTCCTGACAAACTTTAGCCTCAAGGCCAATCTTACACAGCCATTACCAACTGGTTAATACCCTCTTGATACTGTGGAAGCTCCCTTTTAAAATCAATATTTGTCCCCTGCAGTGTTCCAGGTCTTTGCAGATTGCACCATTTTGGCATGTTACCTTTCTAGTTTAGGAGGCAGGGTCTGGCATACATCCCTCTTCCCTGATTGGTTCTTCTCCAAGCTGGAATTGTTCTAGCCAGCTATGCAAACCCCGACTGTGAAGGCTCCAAAGGGTAGATTTATTTAGGTGCAGGTTGTCAAAGCCGCTAAACTTCAGTGGCTGAACAAGCCTAGTTTAGCATCTATTGCGTTTTTTAAACTGATTAGTCAAAACTGACAGTGCTCATCAGATTTGACAGCCTGTCTACTATATTTTGACGCCAACAATGGTACAAGCTTAGCCGACCATAAGGGTGCCGCTCCCGGCCACCCGTGAAGGCAAGCAAGCCTCCCAACCTCCAGCGATGTGTCCGCACCCCCCGGCGTTGAAAGTATAAACCCCAGCAGCGTGGGGGCCGGTGACGTGATTCGCGCTAAATAGCGTCATCGTGGTTCCGCCCCTTGCTCCACAATACCATTAATCTCGCCATGCCCTCCGCTGTGTAAGCCCGACAGCTCCCTCCCGAAAGTAGGGAGCTAAATGTCAGCAAGCCTACATTTATGAGGCTAGCAAGTGAGTTTAGAGTGAAGGGGTTGGGTGGCAGAATAGCAAAGCCTGAGCTTGATGGCTGAGGAAGCAAAGTCAAGAGTACAAGTGAGGGTGACTTTTTGACTACTAGGGGGCTAAAAGGTCCTTTAGGTGAAGGGGAAATAGCCTTGTTTGTATAAATAGGGCTATTTCTCCTTCACTGTAAGGACCTGACCACAAGGGGGCTAAAAGGCACAGAACCTGATTCAGAGCCGCTCATTAGATGCGATCGCTCACATGATGTGTATGCAAATTGCGTAGGCAGTGCTATCGCACAGCAATGCATTAGCACGCCCAGTATTTCTTAGAGAGCGATCACATAGTGTATGCAGACAACCACCAGCCTGTTTTATGACGCCCACTTGTGCACGTCATGTCCAGGGAGTGTATGCAACCATCGGTACATCGGGTAACATTGGATGCGATCGTAGCGCTTGATGTTGACCATACCCTGCCGCAAGCACTGCGAACACTTCAGTGTAAAAACAAGCCAGGTGACGTGTACTATGATGCTGTCTTATAAGTATGCACACCTTTAAAATGCCGTTGAAATGCTCAAGCAAGCCTGCGTTTGCACCTCCACTCCCCCGTTTTTAATGGCCAGCCCCTTTACCACCTACAAACGGCTTCCCCTGTCACTCACTCTGCTGGGCTGTCTATGCGCAGCGAGCGAATGCATTGATAACTTTCATTAAGGTATGCGCATGCGCACTGCGATGCAGACGCATGCGCACTATGCATACACACTGCATAATATCGACAGCAGCGAGAGTATGCTTCTTAGCGAGCGGGTCTAAATTACCTCCACTGTCCCCTTCATATGTAGGACCTGACCACTAGGGGGCTAAAAAGGTTCTTTCTGCAAAGGGGAAATAACCCTGTTTGTGAGGATATAGCTAGTTTCCTTTCATATGCAGGACCTGACCACTAGGGGCAAAAAGGTTCTTACGGTGAAGAGGAAATAGTTGTATATGTGCATAGCTGGCTAGTTCCCCTTCGCCGTAAAGACCTGACCACTAGGGATCTAAAGGTGCAGTCCCCTTCATATGCAGGACCTGACCACTAGGGGGCTAAAAAGGCCCATCCAGGGAAAGGTAAATAGTCCTATTTGTGCAGATATGGCTAGTTCCCCATCACATGCAGGACCTGACCACTTGGGGGCTAAAAAGGTCCATTCTGCGAAGGGGAAATAGCCCTATTTGTGCAGATATGGCTAGTTCCCCTTCACATGCAGGACCTGACCAATAGGGGGCAAGAAGGTCCTTATGGCGAAGGGAAAATAAACAGAAATGTGTGGACATACATATTAATTCAGCAACTCATAAATATATACAAACTTATGTTACTTTATTTTCTGCGCTGCAATTTATAGCATATATTGTACTAAATCATTGAGAAGTTATATATAGCTGTGCGAGTTGCAGAAGGCCACACTTGTCGAATGGCTCTAGGACTAGAGAGCATAAGACCTTCCGTTTCCTTTCTAAATGTAGGCAAGTGTGTGTCTGATGCAGCAGCCATTTTGTTTCATATCTTAGCTAAAAGCATGTTAAATTATGTATTAATAAGTGTGTAGAGATTAGTGTTTATGTCTCTGCAGGTGTGATTAACTGTGGAGATATGCATAGGTTGAACTGCTATATAAGTTGTTCTAGCAATAAGATTGATAGGTTTAAATTTAAAGTTTAACACGTACAGGATGGCTGACGGCAGCAGGTCTTAGTTTTTACAGAAACAAATGAGCTAACTGAGATAGCATTTAACTGCAATAAAAAGAAATGAAGGCCAAATAGGCGACCATGTCAGATTCCGGCATAGTAACAAAAAAAGATAACGCGGAAATATGTCAATATTATGCCTAAGGCACAGATGGCCGAAGAAAACTTAGTACATACAAATATTAATTGGATTAATTGGATGTACAGTAAAAACAATAAAAGGGTATAAATACGAGCAGAGAAAGAGGGAGGGGGAGCAGTCGGAGAAGAGAGGAGAAAATGCAGAAAACGTTATGTATGTATAACGTACTGGTTGACTGCTATCCTGTTATTTTGTACTAGGTGTCACAAATTAATTTTTTTTGTATTCCCTACTACTGTTGGTAGAACCTGTCTTATTTTGATGTAAGTCTGCACTGGCAAAATATATGTATGATTATTTTATCTTTAAGTAGAAGCACTGTCATTCATTTTAAATTCTGTGTTTGTGTGGAATTATTAAAAGTAATCTTTGTAATTTTTTTATAACTAGCAGCGTTATCAGGTGTATTTGTACAAAGCTGACTAGATCCCCTTCATATGCAGAACCTGACCACTAAGGAGCTAAAAAGGTCCTTTGCAAAAAATACAGTGAAATATCCGCACATGTGCCGCTGACTCATCAAACCCCCCGCAATCGCCTCCCGTTACCCACGCACCCCCTACACAGCCACGGATACCACTAACCACCCCCACAAACCCCCTTTCCCCCCTCACTTACACTTATTTCTGTGCTCTGGTGAAGTCCTCTATGCAGCAGCTGACCAGGGTCCCAGTGCAGGAACAAGTTGGCCAGCTGGCCGGAGCCCCAGAGGACCTCACCAGAGCACTGATCTCCGGTCTCTGGATGCAGGTGTTTTTCTTTTTAACAGTAATTAGCTTGTGGTCTATTTAGACCACAAAGCTTAACACTGGGGCCCGGCTCCCGGCTTTGCTCTGGCTGTCAGAGAGCAGGAGTCAGGAAACCAGGGGAAAGCCCAAATAACACCATCATGACGTGGTGTTACTATCACAGAGCTTTCCCCTGTATTTTTTCACGTTTTATTTTTAGTAAATCTGAGCAGTTCACATTTTCCATTACAAGTATGGGAAATGCAATCTGCTTACTAAAAATATGTGAAGGGGTTGGAGTACTGTTTCATGAAAACTACTTCAATTTCCCTTTAATAAATGTATGTTATACTACAATAATGTGAAAACACCCTTTTTCACTTTTTTTAGTAAAACTAATATTGATAAATACGTCCTTATGGCGAAGGGGAACTAAGCTCATCCACTGCACAAAGCGCACAGACAGTAAAAGTGAAAGGGGTCGTTTGCATCACATGACGTAACTTTACAAAGCTGCCAGTACGCACAAGCAGAGCTTCCACAGCGCGCATGCGCAGTCCTCAATAAGACGGAGCTTCTGGGTGACGTCATGCTCGCCGCCCTGCGCTCTTATTTGTGCCTGTCATAGGTCTCGCCCGGGCGAGGCTGCGCATGCGCAAACCGGGCCGGGACTCTGATCACTTCCTGGTTTGGAGTCTCCGGTCCTCTCTCACCATGACAGAGGGCTCCGCGGAGCCTCCCCCCTGCCCCGGGGCTCGGCGCCGCCGCCTCCTCCTGTCACTGCCCAATGTGTTCCCAGGGCGAAGTCGCTCAGTCCCCGATCCGCCAGCACCATCTCCCCCGCCATCACCTCCTTCCCCTCCGGCGGCGCCGGCCCCAGTGCCACCCTCATCCCCAGGAGGCCAAGACTCGCTCCTTGAGTGCCCACTGTGCCTGGTACGGCAGCCCCCGGAGGAGCTGCCCGAGATACTGAGCTGCCGACACCGCTCCTGTCTACGCTGCCTGCGCCAGTATTTGCGGATTGAGATCACCGAGAGCCGGGTGAACCTGCGGTGCCCAGAGTGTGCCGAGCGGCTCAGCCCCCAGCATGTCCGGGCCATCCTGCGCGACCCCCCGCTCACCCGAAAGTACGAGGAGTTCCTGCTACGCCGCTGCCTGGCGGCCGACCCGGACTGCAGATGGTGCCCTGCCCCGGACTGCGGGTGAGAGCTGCTCCTGGCTGCCTGCGGGGGCATAGCCCTAGTAGTAGATGGTGCTAATAGCTGTAGCGATGGGATCGGGAACATGATATAATAAGTGGTGGAGGTGTACATGGGGCAGCCTCTTACAGATATTGGTGGTGTCTACTCGCCCTTTCATTTCTCTTACCCCTCCTCTCTTCTGACTGCAAAGTGATGATAGGCATGTATAGTGGCAGCTCAAATATGAGAGCTGGCGACCATGTCAGTGGCAGTGGGGGTATTAGGTGATGGCAGCAGTATGTAGTGAAACAGGCTAACGTGTGTCTGCAATAGACACTGCTTCATAAATACCATTATATGTGTAATAGACACTCAAGTGCATCTAAACGTTTTCAATACTAGATATTTGTCTGCCATTGATATACAGCAATAAAAGAGTGATATATCAGGCTCATTTGATAACTGTATAAAGGGAAATGATTCTGAATGAGTGTGACTCATTGTAGTCACCTACCAGTATTTACCAATTTAATAAACTAGTGAAAACCATATATGCTTGGTTTGGATTACAGATGATCAATGCTGGCTTATCCATGTTTTATAAATGTGTATTTCTGTTTAATACCCATCTTCCCTCTCCAATACCTGCCTTCACCATTATGTTACTTTGGTGGGTTTTGTTCTCAGGTGCTGTCACCATTTGTTCTGTTACAGTGGGATTCCAGTACTGATATAGAGCTGGGAGCTGTGCTGCTCACCTTCAGCAATGTTTGAATGGTGCTGCAGTTTATAGTATGAGCATGCTAAAGTGAGTAATGAAGGCATTTAAAAATGACAAAAGCTAATTATTTGGATAAGCCCCAACAGGAGTAGATATGTTACTATGAGTATTTTGTGAGACTGTAACACAATATACTGTATTAAATACAACCCTGTCCATCGGATTCTTAGGCTATAAATATTGGGTAGTCAGTTATACAGTTCTTTTATACATCGTACAGCTTGCAATAGCTACAAGCAGTCATTTTGTTTGCTTCAAAGTTTATTTTCATACATATAGACTAATCCCTTATTTTTTTTATTTTTTTTTAAATAAAGTTACTGCTTATACTTCTTCACACTGGGCAATCTTTCATTAAAGGATAGGATACTGTAGAGGGGGGGGGGGGGGGAGGATTCAGTTAAAAGTGCAGGATATACTTTTCCTGCTTCATCTTGTGACCTACACCACTTGTCTGTAAATCTGTGCTCTTTTCAAATACATTTGCATTGCACTTGTGCAGATAGACTATTGCAGGTCAGGCGTGCAACCCACCGAACATGAAGAATCTACTAGAGCTGTAAGTGTAAAAGGTAGGGTTATTTTTGCAAAATATATCTTGTTGGGGTATATTTGGCATAATTAACACCCTTTAAAACTCTGCAGAAATGTAATTCCATTCCTAATACAACAATGCTTATCCCTAGCCATTTACACTCACCTCTTTAGGCAATCTTAACAAAGTCACCAAACCACCCTATTAGCCTTCTGCTGGGTACACACTTTGACGGGTCGCCTGTACACACAACCAGATGCACCGACCTGATATGTCTGTGACTTACATTCACAGACCTATCCGGTGTACTCACCCACCAATGTACTCGCGATATATTGCCAAGTGTTTACCCAGCATTAGACTATTCTACCCAGTTCATGCAAAGCCATATCAGCGCCCATGATCGCATTGCAGGATGCAATCATACCGTCTGCATGTGTGCATTTGCACCCGCAGGGACAGGGGCTCTGAAAGGAGCCCATCCCTGTGAAATGACCCCATCAGAGGTCACTTCACTCCTGTGCCAGGGATCCTGCGAAATCGTGGTCTACAGACCATGCATGCGCCGCAACCATTGCTGGGGGAGGGTTCCTATGGAGCCCTCTCCCGGACAGTTTGCGACGTGTAGCCCATAATGCAAAGCATTCCTGAACTTGATAAATTTGACAGCATCGCATCTTCTATAGAAACCTATGGGGTTGCGGTGGTGGCGAAAATGGAGGGGCAGCAGCAGATATTGGAGATATCTACTGCGATCCCTCCATTATACATTAGGGGATACTTAATATTTGCGGCTATACCCCAAAATCGGCTGCTCGATCCAATCTATAATTGCATAGTGTGTACCTAACTTAAGTCTTGTTTTAACTACTGTATTTGTCCCTAACTTTAATGCATTTTGGAGTTTGCTGGCATTATGGAAATACAAATTAGCTTAAACAAAAACTACTGTATACGTCCTATAAAAGCAACATACACTAAATTTAAAGATTACTCATGGCAGTTATTCCATGTTGGAAACCACTTTAGCTTTTGCACAATTTTATTTATATAGCAGATACATATTATTCAGTGCCTTACAGGGAATAGTTAATATATCTACCACATGGGCACACACAGGTGAATTGCATCAGAAGCCAATTAGCCTAGGAGTCTTTGGAGTATTGGCCCCCATACACCAGCGACTGACTTTTGCAATTCAGAGATCCTCAGATGCCGGGGTTGGAGTATCTGTAAAATCCAACACGTTGGAATTTACTTATTTGCTGATCACAGTATGATAGTCATTTGCCAATCAGTGACAAAACATGTAGAATTTCGCTGACCTTCTGACGGATTGGCTAGCATCAATGACCGGCGGATCGGTGTTCCTGATTGGAGGATCGGGCAATCTGTCGTCAGATGTATTGGGTCCTTACCTTAGAAATCCCATCCAAACAGGGAGAACAGTAGCAGGGTTCGCAAAATACGCGCTATAGTGCGTTTTTACGTGCTACAGGAAGTTGGGGATCCAGTTTTTAAAACTCAGTGGGTCCTGCAGGACGCGCTGTGTGTGCTGTGTGCAGTGCCGCAGCAGCCAATCACCGCCGGCAGAGTCTCATCAGCCTATTGCTGCTGGAAGCATCTCCTCCCCCGCTGGACACAGACCGGCTGGCTGGAGACGTGAGAACTACAGCTCCCGGAATCCCCTCGTCCGCCGGCGCCTACTGCAGCTGCCACTCCCCGCTCCCTCGGACTCTCCCTGTGCCTCTTCTCTACTGAACCTCCTCTCCGTGGCTCCCCCTCCTCCCCGCAGGCTTCCACCTTCTGCAGACTGGCAACACAAACTGTAGGTGCAGGTGGTAATGATGCATGCACAGTGTTACATTAGTAACAGCGTGTATGTGAGGAGTGCTGGGGGAGAGGACACGTACATACCACCATAGGGCATCTGTATTATTCATATAAAGCATTTTTTTCAGAGCATGATGCTATCATTCCTCTGAGACACCGATTCCTGCTTTGAGCTACAGAGCTAGCATTCCATTCTCCAGCTGCCACAGAGTTTAGTGTCCTTAGTCAGTGCTCACTACACAGCTGTCCTGGTCCATGGTGACCATCTAATACTAATCAAAACCCCAGACAATCTCTGAAATCGCCCCACAGGCCATAGGTTACCCTCCATACTGTGTTTATTTCCATAATAAATACACATCACTATAGGCAGGGATACTGGATTTACCTTGCTGTAAACTACCTTAGTGGTAGTGTGCAGCTGTCAGGACAGATACTGAAATTACTTTACAGTTCCACAGCATAAATATCTTAACCCCAGCACTGCCTGTTCCTAACCTCCCCTTTGCCACCAATGCTATCCCTGCTATCTACCCATGTCCCCTCTCTAACCTTAGTTCTGCTTGCCACTAACCTCTTCTTTGCCCCCAGTACTGCTCCAGCTGCTATCCACCTTTACCCCTTCCCACCCCCAGCACTACCTGACCCTTGCCCGCATCACGGTTGCAACTGCTGGTTGTACTTACCCCTCCCTACCCCCAGCTCTGACTGCCCTAACTCCCCTCTTGCCCAGCTCTATCCCAACTGCTGCTTGTCCTTAACCCCCTGTACCCCAACTGCTACCTGCCCCCAACACTGTCCTTACTGCTGCCTGCCCTCACCCCAAATAATGTGATTGGACTCAAAAACAGTGGAGTAGGACCCCAATTTTTCAAAGTGTATTACCCAAAATATGTGAGACACTACTTTGCTACTATGCTTCCCAGTATTAATATTTGTGCATGTACTGAGGAACGAAGATAAATGAACTAATATGGGTCATAAGAAGTGTATTCGTTATTGAAGGTCAATACCTGAGGCTAATACATTGTACATTTAATGGGTTTTAAAGAATATATTTTTATTAGGTAGTGTCCCTGTACTCTGCTCTGCTACTTAACTCTGATCTGTACAATCTGTTCCAGGCTGTACATCTAATATTTTGAGGCATATGTGTGAAACCTACCTGCATAGTTACTGTCGATTTTAATGTCTGAGCATGCACAGCCCTTTCTCTATCCCAGTGGTTCTCAAACTCGGGCTTCAGGAGCCCACACAGGTCACGTTTTGCAGGTCTCCTGGCAGGTGCACAGGTGTAATCATTACTCACGGACACATTTTAAAAGTTCCACAGATGGAGCTAATTATTTCACCTGTAATTCTGTGAGACCTGGAAAACATGCACCGTGTGGGGTCCTGAGGACCGAGTTTGAAAACCTGTTCTCTGTCCACTCCTAGTATTGGTTGGCAGACTGTCAACGTTTGAAAAAACTTTCCAGGGTAATTATGCTGCTGCGCCATGATTTCATGTTCCATGTTATCTTGGCAGACCTTGGTGTACTACACTCACCACACAGACACACACACAACAAATGTGCTGAATTTAATTCTACTTTTTTTTTTTTTTTTTATATTCAAATACCACCAAATTATTATCATTTATAAAATCCTGGAAATAACAATTTATGTTGCGTCACATTTGCCATTTATAAGAATTCTATTTTCCATTTGGCCAATAGAGTTTGAACAGGGACAACAAATCAATGATTCTTAAGATCAGAAAAATGGGTACAACATATTAATTTGTGACCTAATTGTGGCATGATAAAAACAAAACATGTCGACTAATTAAAATGTATTATTTTTAATGATTTTGAATTATTTCCACACAAAAAAAAACAGAAAAAAAAATGTTATTAGAAATAATACAAACAGGAAAAATAAATGTTAATCTTAGTTTTCCTGATGTTAGAAATAACAAATAATAATTAGATCAAAATAGCAAAAAATAGTTATAATAAGAGGCAAAATTGTCATCCCACATCAAGTTCCCGTATATTAATGACATTGGCCACTGTTGGGTAACCTTATGTTAAACCTTATCCTACATATACCAAATAATGGATTTCGAACCTTGTAATTCCTTTTAAGTCCATTTTTATCTTGCAATAGAACTCTTCCGTAGAGCTTTATTGTTACTAGTCTTTCTGTGCTATGGTGACTCACTGTTTGCTATACACAGAGGTGTCGTTACAATAAGAACATTAGACAAAGTATAGGAAATTGTGAACAGGAGATGCATAGTAGTGGAAAAAAATCGAAAGATGCAATAATTGTGTATACCAAAAGATATTAAATTAGTTTCTTTATATATTCTCTAGTTCGAAATAGAGGGTCCTCTTGTTATCGCTATACCTAGTTTATACAATACATTGAAAAAAGTGGCCTAAATGTAGTATTTTTATAATAAGTTTTTTGTTTTTAAAATATTCATATATCTCTGTACATCACCAAATAATAATCTGGATCCTATAGAATGTGAAATGCATTATAAGGGCCAGATTCAGAGGTGCACGCAAGCGGACGATGTTTTGTGTAAGGCTGGTGCAAGTTTTGATGTTGCGACTGATGGTGCACCAGTAGGCCGGGTCTTGGTAGGAAGATCATCGGTCGTGGTCTTATCATAAGTGTGCGTCTGAGGCAAAATATGCCGCTGCGTCTGCATGCACCTCTGAATCTGGTCCTATGGATACTGCCGAGCATCCATGAAAGCCAATGCATATATGGAGCTTCAACCTGTTTCACCCATACAATAGGACTTCATCAAGGGGAAAAGAGACTTTATCCCTGAAGTCCTATTGTATGGCACATTATGTAATGTGTGGTTTGATCACTAGTAAAATATGGTGCACAGTTTAAACTTAAAAAGAAAAAAGGTATTGTGTTTGTGAAGCAATATTGTTTCTTCTCTATTTGATAGGATGGGGGGGAACTTCCACTATAAAATTATGGAGTTCCTGTTATAAAAATGTGTCTGGATCAAAATGGTGTACTACATGCCATGTGGCTGATACAAGGGATAATATGTAATGGAGAGCAAATGTGGACTCAAAGCTCATCCATGTTTGTGTCTGCAGCATGTTTAGCCTGAAGATCATTGGAGCAATTCAATTGTTCCTCCGATCAGACGCCCATTAGCCACGCCAGTCACACTTTTTCTCGCAGCCTCCGGAGGTGTGAAAAAAAAAAAGTGTGACAAGTCCTTAGTTTAGATACTCAAACCAGGACTTTAGACGCCTAAACCGGGATTTTAGATGGGCTTAGCCACTTTTCGTGTCTAAACCCTGTCCTTCTTTTAGTCATGTAAAATTCTAATGGGCGTCTGATCAGAGCAACAATTGAATTGCTCCAATAGACGCCCATTAGTTATGCTTGGCATACACTATACAATTATATGTCAGATATCTTGTCCAATCTGGCTGGTTGGAATGAAAACCTGGTAATGTATGGGAGCTAATGAGTCGATCATATGGTCTTAAGCACTGGAAAACTGCCAAAAAACAATTGTTCAAACTAGATAAATTCATGTGTTTTAACCAATTTGTCTGAATGACCGTTTTTGTCTGTTTTCCAGTGTTTCTCAGCAAATGGTCGATTGTCATTAGCTCCCATACATTACCAGGTTTTCATTCCAACCGGCCAGGTTGTGCAGATATCTGACAGATAATTGTATAGTACAGTAGTTCCCAAACTGTACACCGTGGCACCCAAGGGTGCCTTGGGACACTTGCAGGGGTGCCTCAGGTTGGTGGTCCAGCACCAAATAAAATTATTCATAGTTCATGCAATGTAAATATGTGGACAAACTGAAGCACAAACCTGTCCCCCACTACATAACTGACCCTAAGGATGACCGGTAAGTACAATTTACTTCATATTACAACTTTACTATATATTTTTTTTCCCTGAATTTCTCAAACGTTTGGCTTAGAGGTGGTGTGAAAACAATGCTGATACTCTAGGGTGCCTTGGTTCAAAAAAGTTTGGGAACCTCTGGTATAGTGTATGCCCAGCATTAGACGCCCAGAGCTAACAATTGAATTCCCCCCCCCCCCCTTCCTATGTGTGATTGCTTGCTATAATCTATCAGGGAGTGTATTTGACTAGTCACCTCCATCGGTTTCTCACAGATCCGGCATCTGAATGGAACTGAGTAACACAAAATCCTATTTGCAGTACTCTGTGCAAAACCTATTGAGAATTTAAATGAAAAGATTTTAAATTGTATATTTGTAGAAGTGCAAGCAATTAAGTGTTCTCCCCAGAATTTTTTTCTAGGCGGGTGGCATAAAAAAATAGCCAGGTGGGGGCCTTAATAATAGCAATAAATAAAATGTTTTAAACCCTGACCCTATGATTTAAACTTGAAATAACATTTTATATATTCTCCTCTTCTTATTAGAGGCCCTAGTTGTCTTGATTATGAAAAAACTGCAAAGTCTGTAGGATCTGGACCTTTTTATACAGCTCCCAGATACTGTCCCCACTTGCAGGCTCCCAAAGTGCCGTGTGGTGCACCCGCAAAAAACAGCCTGGGGAGAACACTGAATTAATGATCAATCTGCTTCCCGAGTGTCTTTGTGGGAAGAGGGTAGTGGAGACAAGTGAGGCTGTAGCCCCAGACTGAGCATTAGGTGGTGGCAGTTGCATGATGTCCCAAATTGTGATGTCAGATGTTACTCTGTGGCAGAGGTTCCAAACTCCACGATTACAGTCCATGTTTAAAGGATATCCAGGCTTTAGCACAGGTGACTAAGGCCCTCATTCAGAGCCGTACGCTCTGAGCAGAGCGCACGCTCTGAATGAGGGCCGCCCTCCATAATTATGGAGCGTCCTCCTGGACGCTCGTATAGCAGTGGGTCACCACCCACAGCCTATATGAGCGTGCAGTTTGATGGCTGCGATGGTGTTGACCATCGCGACCATCGCCACTGCGAGCCGGAGCCTGCGGTTGAGTTTTTCAACCGCAAGGCCCGGAGTGATTTTGGCTCTATCAGAGCCAAAATCACTCCCACTGACATCACTAGTGATCTCAGTGGGCCGGCTTCTGACAGTAGGCGTTCCCTTGGGAACGCCGCCATCAGGGAGGCACGCCCACCAAAGGGGGCGTGCTGTCAATCAACATCGACAGCACGCCCCCTTTGATCAGACACAACGAGCGAAGGAAAGTCCTTCGCTCGTCGCGTCTGGCGCATGCGCACGACGGAGCTCCTGCCGTCGTGCGCATGCGCAGTGCACAACATCGACCCACTTGCGAGCGGATAGCCGCTTGCGAGTGGGTCTGAATCAGGCCCTAAATTAGTACCTCAGTCACTTTGATTTAACCATCTGGACTCTAGCATGGATATCCTGAAAATCTGGACTGTAATGGTGGAGTTTGGTAACCTTTGCTATATGGAATTAGGCCAACTTGAAATGTTGTATTGTTTTTGTTTTGTTTTTTTATTAGTCAAACTTAAATTTTGCCTGGTATGTATAGTGAGCTTTGAGTGCTGCTTGTTGAATTCAGCTCAGACTTGGGTGATAATAGGGTTATATGTTTCTCTGAGGAAGTACATATGATAAACAAAGTGATTTGAGTATGTGAAAATGCTGGAACTATTTCTTGTGGTCAGTGCCATTTGTTATGGTGCATACACACTGTACGTTTAAAATAAACGACAACGATATCTATCATATCGTGTATTTTTCAGTGGCCAGCGACCTGTGATGCACGTATGGACAATAACGATCTCATCCATTGCCCGTGCATGCAGGCCAACCTGGTCGATATCGACCAGGTTACTAAAGGGACCCATGAACGTTGGCCATCGTTGGTGGGTTCATGGTGTGCTGGATGTTCGATATCAAACATCCAGCACACCTAGGAGATCGTACAACGATATCATTATCATTGTCGATTGACCCGTGTGTATGTACCATTAGTTCCTGGAGAATTCTCCACTTGGCCCAAAAGCTCCTTATTTAAACTACTAGTCAAGTGAGGCTGGGATTGCTAAACTGTGGTAGTATGAACCACCGATATATCACTTTATATGTCCCTTTCAGATGTATTATGCCTCTAACCATGTGGATGTTTTGGCGCACATTCAATCACCCCTGAGTTGTATCGCGCAGTCTCTTCTCTCGAGTAAAGTGCCTGGATCTGTTCAATTAGAGACCGAGATAGCAGTTAATGCTAATTTCTGCTCTTCTCTCCAGAGGATGAGCATATTTAAGTGGATGAATAATTTAGGACCATTGGCTGAATTAATTTTAACTTTCTCTGAATTTTGAGGCCAATTTATAGGCATTACTCTAAAGTACCTATCTGCAATTCTTTGTGGCTTTGAGAAATGTTACTAAAGAACACCTCTGAATTGCAGAAGCCAGAGTATACAGGAAAGGGATATATTTCCAATGGTGGCCTCCTAAAATACTTACTGACTTGACTCTTTACTATGGATTGTTTCTAAATCCAACATATAACTACTGATTTCTGAATACATTATAAATAGGATATATAGACATAAGAGAAGCTCTAATTTTTACAAATGTATGTCATGATTTACAATAGTAAGGTATTGTGCACCAATATCATATTAAGTACTTGAATATCAATTGTGAATTTATTTTTGAAAACATTCTTAAGAACTGTTTTTGTTTCCTAAACACTACAAATCTCTAATGAAGTTTCCTGACCAGGTCCATGTGTTTTAGTTATGCAGTGATTGCCTATGGGTGCGCCAGCTGTCCCAGGCTGACCTGTGAGAGAGAAGGCTGCCAAACTGAATTCTGTTACCACTGCAAGCATGTGTGGCACCCAAATCAAACCTGTGACATGGCACGTCAGCAGCGGGCACCATCATTTGGTGTACGCCGAAAACACCCTTCTGGCATCAGCTATGGTCAAGAATCTGGTTCAGGTATGTATTTAAATGATGGCTGTACAATGTGTTTTGTTTTTTTGCAATCTCACAAGGTTTGTACCTGCAACAATACTTGAAAACTATATGGTAATAGAAATTCAGAGATATTTGTTGCATGCATTTGCGAATATACATGGTAAGCCACCAGGCCAACTTCACGGCTTTTCTGATACTGGTGGTCCCTACACTGCATTATAACCGTACCCACTCTGGGCCATGTAATTGTCTATTGTAAGGCCTCATGGTAAAGGCACATAAAGAAATACATCCAAATTGAGAGCCAGCTTACCTGGGAGTCACCCTGGGACCTCCAATTAGCACTATAAGATCCAGCATGCCCTCCAAATGCTGGTTCCATCTATGCCTCTCAAAACAACACACAACTAAAGGCCCCCATACATCAGCAATTGATTGCAGCAATCGTGCAATTTGCAATCGATTGTGTGAAAAAGGGAAAGATTTTTATACACAATTGATGCAAATTGCACAATTGCTGCAATCGCTGATGTATGGGGGGCCTTTAGTGGAAGCTGTTCAAATCAATTTGGCAATACTCTTCAGGTGCATGAAAGGGAGGGTTCATACTAAACAAAGAGGGGTGTCCTCCAGCACACACAAAATTGTACCTGCAACAATACTTGAAAGCTATATGGTAATAGAAATTCAGAGATATTTGTTACATGCATTTGTTTAGTATGACCCCTCTCTTTCATGCACCTGAAGAATATTGCCAAATTGATTTTAGCAGCTGCCACTTTGTTGTCGCAATTTGCATGGAACGTTGTAGGGCAAGGTCAAACAAGAGGTTAGATGTTGAGGAACTGAGGAAATTGCTTGCAGCAGTGGCCTTCTGACAAACCTATCATTTTCCCAGCTGATGACATGAAATCCTGCCCCCGGTGCAGTGCGTACATCATCAAGATGAATGATGGGAGTTGTAATCACATGACCTGTGCAGTGTGTGGCTGTGAATTCTGTTGGCTATGTATGAAGGAGATCTCTGACCTCCACTACCTCAGGTAATCATACAATACAATACAACTTTAATGTCTGAGGACATTTTTAATCAATCACTAATTGTATATTCTTTAACCTTTTACAGCCCCTCAGGGTGTACATTTTGGGGTAAAAAGCCATGGAGCAAGAAGAAGAAAATCATCTGGCAATTGGGCACACTGATTGGAGCTCCAGTTGGCATATCCTTAATTGCTGGAATTGCCATTCCTGCTATGGTCATAGGGATCCCTGTTTACGTAGGCAGAAAGGTTGGTTAAAATGGGGGGGTAACAGAAGTAGATTTAATTCTTTAGAATCTATATGGGGTTTTTTTTTTTTCTTCGTTATTCACATATTGGGCTGGTCTCGTCTTGTTCTATATCCTTTTTCTATAGATCCATGGCCGCTTTGAGAACAAAAAAACGTCTAAACACAAGAAGAACTTGGCTGTGACAGGAGGTGTTATTTTGTCTGTGATTGCATCCCCTGTAGTGGCAGCAGTCAGTGTTGGTAAGTGTTGGGGAAGGAGAAACCAGCTTCATGTAACGTCCACAACCTTATCTCTCCTGACCTTTTTGTGTATCGTCTTAGGAATAGGTGTCCCCATCATGCTAGCTTATGTGTATGGAGTGGTGCCAGTGTCATTATGCCGTGGAGGAGGCTGTGGCGTTAGCACAGGAAATGGCAAAGGGGTGAAAATTGACTTTGAAGAAGATGGGCCAATTACAGGTAGTAGTTTGCAAATCAATTTATATAATATGTTTACAAACTTTAAAATTGCAGTACTATCTGCAAGCAGTTACACAGACCCATTAATTGGTCTTTTTCCCTGGAATATCAATTACTTGATCCCTTTTTTTTCCTCCCTCTCTCCGTATAGTGGCGGATGCATGGCGTGCACTGAAGAACCCAAGCATTGGGGAAAGTAGCATGGAGGGTCTGACTAGTGTCCTGAGCACAAGCGGAAGCCCCACTGATGGATTAAGTGTTCTGCAGGGAAACTACAGTGAAACGGCCAGCTTTGCAGCTCTCTCTGGGGGTACCTTAACAAGTGGCACATTAACTGGCGGCATGCTGAGTGGAGGAAGAGCCAAATATTGCAGGTATCACTTAACATGTTCATCTGCAAGAGCATTAAGGATGTAGGGCAGGAATGAATATTATTTTGCTTGATGTTATGGAGGGGATCAATATCGCTTACAAGTGAGCATTATAGAACAATACTTGGCTTGTCCAATCCGCTCCTTTCTGGTCACCATCACTCCTCATTATGAAACTTCTCCTGGTTGCCTGGGAGTAGATTGAGCAGAAATCCACTAGGGTTTTCCAAAAAAAGTAGTAGAGATTGGAATTTAAAAGATAAGTAATTCAGGGTGATGTCATACTTGCATATATAATTATACCCAACATATACAGTATAATATAATACATTAAAATATGCAGACACTCACTTGACCGCTTCCCTAATAGCTTATACTCTGGAAAGAGCGAGCAAAAATAAAATAAAAACAAATTCAGTCAGAAAAAAAATAGTCCTCATGACACAGCTTTGTGTATCTTAAAATCATTTGGTAACACATCAAGGGTTGAAATAGCAATACATTTGTATCCAGCAAGGAATTTGTTTTCCTTCTGTAAATTGTATCATTCCATCACGTTAGTGTTCTGTATTAGATACTGTTCCTCAAATAAATTACAACACAATCCTTTTTGTTAGGGTGCGCTATATATAGCTTCAGTCTCCAAATAAATCGGAATTTTTGACATGCAAATGTTAATACATGAGCCGTCTCAATACACAGGCTAAATGTTGCCTTCCACATGATCCTTGTATTGATCAGTGTGCTGGTCAGATAAATGAAACTTTCCCCACCACCGCTATGAACTTGCAGCTCCAATGCTGAAACTCCAGGCAGGGTGAAATTAGCAGTGACTGGTCAGTGATTGTAGTAGCAGGACGTCTCTATGCGTTTCTCCACCTGTCAAACTATAGGCAGCTTCCCCAGGAGACCATTTTTTTTTTTTTCTGATTTGAATTTGTTTTTGTTCTCGCTGATTCCAGAGTATATGCTATTAGTGGTCAAGTGATTACCTGCATATTTTATTGTATTGTATTATATATTTTGTATATACAAAAAACTGGGACTGCGCTCTAACACATTCTACTTGTGAAATGGCAGAAAAGAATCCTATAGCAGTCAGAATTACCATTACACTTGTGTTTAATCACATAAAAAAACATACAATATCAATAAAATTACAATACACAATATGATGCAGCATTAATAGACCACTGTATCAGAATACGTCCGACTATATGACCAGACTGAGAGCCGTATTCAATATGAGCTGAGCTACGATACTTTTTCGCGGCCCGGACTTTCCGCCTACTTCGCCTGTTTTGCAGGCAGAAAAGTATCGCGCCCGTCCCTGCTTTACCCAGTATTCAGTATGGAAGTACGTGAAAACGGGACCCGGCGAAACTGAAACAGGCGGAAAGTACTGTCTGTTTTGGGGAAATCAGCCTGACACCCCCCAAAAGATGCTCTGACATGGGGGTTCCCTATGGTACCCCCCGATTTGGCTTGCTGAAGGTATTTGGTGTTTTTAAACGGGCTCAATAGCTGCTAAATAGCGTTTTTCTATACGTGGTGCAGAATAGTATTTAGGAGTTTGTTGTTTTTTTCAAGAAAATACGTTATCCCAGCAAATTTGGGGTACTTGAAAATGGGGGCCAGCATATTTAAAAGTTGCTAAAGTGAAGTTGAAAAAAATCGTGAAAAATCCACCTGCCGCAAACACCTGCAATAAAGAGAAAAAAACACTTGGGGCATACTTTGGGACCCCTCCAGAATCAAGTTCGCTAGTTTTTAAGTTTGTACCCCAACATTTTTTATTTTTTTTTTGCCCCCTTTTTCAAAGTCATTTTTTGGGGTGTCCTTAAGTGGTGTTAATTTTTTTGACAGTTTGCCTTTGGGGGACTGTCTGAAGGCTGCACAGTGGTTCCCGCAACGTTGCACCCCCAAAACCCCAATTCTGCACTTTTTTCTGCCTCCCATTCATAGGCGAAACTTTTCTTCCTATTACATTGCATTGACTTTCCGCCTCTGCGGAAAGACTTTCAAATTGACTACGGGGTAAAAGTCTAACAGGCGAAAATTACGTCATCGGCAAAAAGTTTCCTCCAGAAACACGCGGAAACTGACTTTTCGCCTCAAATTGAATACGGCCCTGATATGGAAAATTTCTTGTATATATTTCTCAAAGAGTAACGTTCCGCAGATGCTATCTGCCAGAAGTATAGATGGTGCTCTCCTTGATTACAAAGTTTCCTTATTTTATATTAGAGTTCCAATAACTCGAGAATACAGACAGAAAAAAATAGATAAAAAATAAAAATAGGAAGTAAAAATAGGAAAAATGACAAATCCGTAGTCAATAACGTATGCAGGAATAAATGCACCCAATAGAATTTCCATCTTTGCACCACAGGGTGCTGTAATTGGTGGTTAGGTGCCTCAATATTGGCCTCGTAACGTGTACCTGGTTGCTTGTAAAGCTCCAAGGAAGCCTATTCACTGCACCGGCAGTCTCACTTGGCTCCTATGGTTCTCCAGATATTCGGGCTGGACGGCGTGACCTGAGCCAATCAGTGGATGTAACAGCAGTGCCGTACAGGTACAATGTCTCTCCTGCTTGCAATAAATGGGACCGGGTGACACGCCAGTTTCTGTGAAGAAGTCCTCTGGACAAGTGTAATGGTAATTCTGACTGCTATAGGATTCTTTTTCTGCCATTTCACAAGTAGAATGTATTAGAGCACAGTCCTAGTTTTTTGTATATATTTATGTTTGTATAGGGGTATTCACGCGCCTCTTTAGTGGACATGCAGCTGATTAATGGTAATAAATAAGGAAATTAATGCCTTTTTGACACACATTATATAAATAAATAGATGGACTCAAAGAAGTCAAACTAGCGCCAAGGTCATTTGTCGATATTATATATGGTTTGTGTATGATTAAATGGTTAAGCATGACTGCGCCCTGAATTACTTTTTTTTTTTTTTCCTACATTGTTTTGTGGGTATGGTATAATTCCCACGTTGTTATGTAAGGCTGCAGTCATAACATAATTTATAGTATCTTTCATTTGGGAGGTTAAGCTCCAGATTAATTTATTTTTGTGTCTTTTTTTTTTTTTTTTTTTTTTGAGATTGGAATTTCTTTGTCCTTCAGGCTGCTTATCTTTGACTAACAAAACTTTGTAACATTTGCTTGACCATAGATTTATGGTGTGCTTTTCATATACGTGTTACACAAATGTTTACCTTTCTTTTTATTTATTTTTTAGAATTTATTTGTGTAACTGGGTAAATGTAAAACGTGTTTTTATTTAACATTTTAATTTCTTCTATTTTACGATCTCTGAGATCCCTGGTTCTTTTGTATTTGGAGAGAGGCAAACCCATATCGAGCTCTAAGCTGTTTTCTAATTGAATGATACATATTCCTATTAAAATTATCTAGAGATAAGTGTTTTAAAGGGTCAATTCATCACTTAATTTCTACAAAAGCAGCTGAAAATGTAATGTTTTACCTACTTTTGTAGAATTTTTTTAGTTTTGGGGACCATTCATTATAAAGCTAATGCTGCTGCTTAACTTTCAGGCCCTATCTGGCACTTTGTTCCCATACACTAGTATAGGGACCTAAATTCATCAAGCTCCAAAAATACAATATTTTCGGCACTTGACTGTGGGAACCTCTGCCATCTTCAGATGACGCTTGTTCCCGCATCGGTAGCAAAAAGGAATCCATTAGGATCCCTCCATCGCTACTCTGTTCCTTCCGCTAGAAGTCGCACACGCATGCTCAGTAGCACTGCCGAGTCAGTCTTCGGATCAGCTGTCCCTGCACTTGAGCAATGTTGAATTGCACTGGTGCTTGCAGAGAATTAGAAACTTAATTATCGGGGGCCACCCGGCTCCTTATAGTGTAATGAATAGGTCCCTAAGAACTTAAGGGTCTGTTTACTAAGCCTTGGTTTTAGATACTGTGGATGGATATAAAGTACCAGCCAACCAGCTCCTAACTGTCATTTTTTCAAACACAGCCTGTGACATGGCAGTTAGGAGCTGATTGTCTGGTACTTTATCTCAGCCCACTTTATCTCCATCCAAGGCTTAGTAAATAGACCCCTTAAGCTGCTTATCCACTATACGATATATTTAACAATATCGTAATAGTTCATTATATCGTCTAGTGGATATACAGTCAACGACCGGCGAAGTGTGCTCCCGCTGGTTGTTTACGACAAGGCTCATTGCCCGAATCTGCTGTCCAACCTGAAGATACAGTCAGGTTGTGCAGGTTTGGGAATGAGGGAGGGTGCCGGCACTGAACGATATCATGAATGATATTGTTCAGTGTGTGTGTGTCCTTAACGACATTGAACACACTACACGGTATCGCTCATGGAGCGAGTCGTGTAGAGGATATGTGGCATACATCTACTAATTCCTTGAGAAGCTACTGTTTAAAATGTACTTTGTCACCTACTTAAAGCCAGATATTTTGTGGGTTGAGGCAATATTAATGAAAATACAGTCTATCAAATCTCTTAAGAACTAGCGCTTCATGAACACTTAGCCATGACGTCCTTTAGTAATGTCAGTTGTTTCTAGTGAGTTGAGAGGTCGACTCCACTTTAAGTAGATGACAAGCTGTTTTGAATGCACTTCTTTGTCTGGCTACAGGAGATATAGATATCTATCTATCTATTATAATGTGTGTGTTTATATGCTTTTTATTTTTTCTTTTGTTCTCGTCTTCCTCTCTGGTTCAAATGAACCATTTTGTGACTGTCTGTTTAATATGTAATGGTTTTAGACTGGTATGGCGGGGTGTGATTACTGGGCAATATAATTTGCTGTGCCTCATTCTTGAATCTGCTACTAATGATTGTGACACTCCCTCATCCATGCAGGTTAGAGGTTCAGGCAGATGTACAGAAAGACACATGCCAGAAGGATTCTGTGAGCCTGGGAGCAGTCAGTGATAGTGCCAGCACAAGAGCCATGGCTGGCTCAATCATCAGTTCATACAACCCACAGGAAAGGTAAGCACTGAGTAATGTAATACCTTTTAGTGTCAACCTATTGAAGCCTCTGATACTTTTTAATGACACTTTGAACACTTAAAGGACTCCTGTATCTGTAATGCTGATTATCTTATAACTGCTACAAATAACACACACTAGTTGTTTGTGGATTAGTAGCCAAACAACTTTCAATATTGCTGGTTTATACTCTCATACATAATTTAAAATTTTGGTAGACAAAAATAAGTATGTATCTATGTAATACTACATGCCTGAGACCCTGGGGAAGGATTTTCAGGTAGAGGAGGGGCTGTAGAGAAAGACACGCAGAGGCGGGGGGACTGGGTAAGAGCAGAGAAAGGAGGGGGGAGAGAAAACAAAGGAGTTAAGAGGGAGATGCTGGTAGGTAGCTGACCTCTTTGGGGAGAGACAGAGCAGAGAAGCAGGAATGTAGTTGTGGTGCTCCTCCTGGAGGGGGGAAATGGCGCGGGGCAGTCCAACGGCTGACTAACCTAACTCTCCCTTAGGGGTGCCTAACCCCCCTCTAAGTGCCTAAACCTAACCCCCCTTATCCCGCTGCCTAAACCTAAGTCTCTCAGGGGGTATTAAGTATTGCTTACGTCAATCGCAGAATGTCTTTCTTTACACAGCCAGCCTGTACTGCTGACCGACAAGCTAGGACAGATAAGCAAATGTGTATAGTTACTGTAGAAGGCAACCGAGTAGAGGCTCTGTTAGATTCTGGCAGCCTGGTTACACTTGTGAAAGCTGAACTGGTGAACTCCTTGAAGCGTAAGGGAAAAACTGTTGGTGTGACCTGCATATATGGGGATACTCGTTATTATTATGTTACTGCAGAGGTGAACATAGAAACACAATGTGGTTCCGCAATAGTCTCTGTGGGTTTGGTGCATGGCTTGATGTATGATGCAATATTGGGGAGAGACTTTGCTCACTTCTGGAAGTTGTGGGAAAGCCGATTTGTTATAGAAGTAAATAACCCCGACCCATTTAAGGAGGTTACTGATGCAGTAGCAGAGGGAGTTTTTTCTGAGTCTGAGGTGTTCCCCTTTTCGAGCATGATTGGCAAACCAGAGAATGCTGAGAATGATGGTGGCTCGCCAAGTGATGTACCTCCTACTGAGATGGGAAGTGTTATGGAGCCAGTTGATCGTCTGCCTGATCTTGAGGTCAGGAGAGAGGTCTTTGCCGTGGAGCAGTTAAATGACCCTACTCTGGTAAAAGCCAGGGATAATGTAAAAGTGATTGATACTAAATCCGTAGACCTTGATAGTCCGTTGTCATATCCTCACATGGCAGTATGCCAGGATTTTTTGTATCAGGTGACTAAGAAAGGGGAAGATGTTGTGGAACAATTAATAGTTCCAAAGGCATATAGAAGAACCATGTTAGACCTGGCTCATGGTCACATAACTGCAGGTCACCTAGGGGTAGAAAAAGCCAGGGGCCATCAATATATTCTGGTGATAATGGATTACGCTACCAGGTACCCGTAAGCGATACCATTGCGCAATATGTCAACAAAGACCATTGCTAGAGAATTAGTCCATGTCTGTAGCAGGTTGGGAATACCTATGGAAATCCTGACTGACCAAGGTACCCCATTTATGTCAAAAATCATGAGTTATGCCGCCGCCTGATTAAAATTGATCAGTTAATAAGAACTGCTGTGTATCACCCCCAACCCGATGGGTTAGTGGAGAGGTTTAACAAAACTTTAAAACACATGCTTAGAAAAGTAGTGGACAAAGATGGTAGAGATTGGGATTACTAATTGCCTTATTTGTTGTTGGCCATAAGAGAGGTTCCCCAATCCTCCACTGGGTTTTCACCTTTCGATTTGTTGTACGGGAGACACACAAGGGGATTACTAGACATTGCCAAAGAGACATGGGAGTGGCAGAATAGTCCGTATAAAACTGTTATTGAGCATGTTTCCCAAATGCAGGAAAGAATTGCTGCTGTAGTGCCGATTAGTGAGAGAGCACTTGGAACGGGCCCAACAGGCGCAGCAGAGGATGTACAACCGCAATGTTCAGTTACGCGTCTTTGCTCCTGGGGACAGAGTGTTGGCGTTGGTCCCCACAGTAGAAAATAAACTTCAGGCTAAGTGGCAAGGACCCTTTGAAATTCTAGAAAAAGTGGGGGAGGTTAATTATAAAGTTTACCATCCTGGGAAAAGAAAGCCAGAACAGATATACCATGTAAATCTTATAAAACCTTGGAAGGATAGAGCAGCTCTGTCAGCCATCCCAGCCCCTCCAGTAAACCCAGGGCCCTTGGTTCCCGAAATGACAGTAGCTAAAACCCTGTCGGCAGTTCAGCAGCAGGAAGTTAAGGAATTTCTTATCAAAAATAGGGTTTTGTTTCAGATATACCGGGGAAAACCACAGTCATTTAACATGACATAATCACTGACCCAGGAGTTAAGACTAACTTAAAGCCCTACAGGTTACCAGAAGCCCAAAGAGAATCAGTATCTAAAGAAATTAAGAAAATGTTGGAGTTGGGTGTAATTGAAGAATCGCATAGTGAGTGGTCAAGTCCCATTGTGCTTATTCCAAAGCCCGACGGAAGTGTGCGTTTCTGCAACGATTTCCGAAAATTGAACAGTGTGTCAAAATTCGATGCCTACCCAATGCTTAGGGTGGATGAACTAATTGAAAGACTAGGAACAGCCCGGTATTTAAACACTCTAGACTTAACCAAAGGGTATTGGCAAGTACCGTTAACTGAGAATGACAAAGAAAAGACAGCTTTTTCTGCACCAGAATGGTTCTTCCAATACAAGATGTTGCCCTTTGGGTGACATGGGGCACCGGCTACCTTTCAAAGGATGATGGACAGAATTCTAAGGCCCCATAGACAGTGTGCTGCTGCTTATCTAGATGATGTGGTAATTCATAGTCCTGATTGACAGTCTCACTTGCCCAGAGTACAAGCAGTGTTGGACTCCATCTATAAGGCAGGTTTGACAGCTAACCCAAAAAAATGTTGCCTAGGGATGGAAGAAATAAAGTATCTTGGATACACCATTGGCAGAGGTTTGATAAAGCCACAGCTTAATAAAATTGAGGCAATACAAAACTAGCCACGACCCCTGAATAAGAAGCAGGTGAGCCTTCTTAGTGATACATGGGTATTATAGGAGATTTACACCCAATTTTGCCACCATTGCAATCCCACTGACTGACCTTGCCAAAGGCAAACAGGATGGTCATGGTTATATGGAGTCCTGAAGCAGCAGAGAAGGATTTTCAGGAGTTAAAATTGCATTGTGTACCCAACCAGTTCTGATGATCCCTGATTTTGACAGGGAGTTTGTTGTACAAACTAATGCATCAGATGTAGACATAGGAGTGATCCTGTCCCAGAGCAAAGAAGGTGAAGAACACACTATTTGTTACTTAAGCAGGAAATTGAATGTACATGAGAGAAACTATGCTATGGTCGAGAAAGAAGCGTTGGCCATAAAGTGGGCATTACAAACTCTCAGGTTCTACTCGATGGAAAGGAAGTCAGGCTGATCACTGACCATGCCCCTTTGAAATGGATGTCCGAGAACAAAGCGAGCAATGGGAGAATAACAAGGTGGTTCTTGGCATTGCAAAATTTTGTTTTCAATCGAACACAGGCCAGGAAGCCAGCTGGCCAATGCAGACGCTTTGTCGCGTGTTTATTGTTTGGGGGTTGCAGTTGTTCTGCCCCACAGGTCGCAACAAAGGGGGGGATATGTGATAGAAGCACTGGAGAAGTCTGGGATGGCATATATGTGTGTCCCAGATTCCTATCATATGTTTTAAAAACCCCAGGAAAAGTCTGTTATGCCAAACAGACCAGAAATGTCAGCTTTTGGTAAAAGCCAGATAATGGGTCCTAGGGGTGTGGATGTGAGAAGAGACGGGAGGGCTCCATCCACAGGCCATTTCAGGTGTTGGGCCTTTCAGTCTGAGAGCAGGCTGATTAGTAGTTGCACCTGCATGTGGTTCATATAGCTGTGTTAAGGTTTTGGTTGAGTGTCTCACATGCCCTGGGAGAACAGACACTGAGGTTTGTTCAGAGACCCTGTGATATTTGAAAGTGCTGCGTTTGTTTTTTGTGGTAAGGAAGTAGGCCCTGCTGCTTGTAGAGAGAGAATAACCTGTCTAGTTAGTGCCCAGATGGGCTAGGATTTATTTGTATGTTTTGTTTATATTGCAAAATAAAACTGGTTCCGACCAGCCTGCACGAAAACCCTGGACTAGTGTGCTAGAGGGACCCCCTACCGCAACTGTGTGTGTATATATGTATTTTTTTTTTATTATTATTTTATTATTTTCCTGGGGTTGCTCTAATTATGTAAATATAACTATGGGCAACATCAGAGCTATGTGGTGTGGGATCTTCTTTCTTTTAATAAAAATATATATATATATAATTACATTTGGAGGGAAAAAAATTAAATCACCCATAAAATAAAACTTTTTCATTCAGTCTGTTCTGAGAAATACAATATAAAATTACCGGTCCCTGACTAAGGGCTATAGATTGACGAAGTTGAGACACTGAGCTTGAAATTTAAAGCAGCACTAATTAGTGCAAAATTACTCCGTGCTTTGTACTTAATATTAGTACTGTTTTAATTTCGAGCTCAAACCTGCTGAGAAGTGTCTGCTTTCAAATGCCACATCTTAATTCATGTAGTCCTGTGACATAATTCCTGATAAGTAAACACTGGGGGGAATTCAGTTAGCTGATCATGCCCCGCACTTTTTGTACACCGCTTTATGGGCCTACTGAGTCCGGAGCTACCATAAGTGCAGCATATAGCTGTACTTCCTTATTCCACAATGGGACTTGCGGCTAATTGAATTCCCCCACATTGGAATGCATTAAAAATCTGTCTGGTCATGAAGAGGTTAGCAGTATGCCACAGCCAAAATACCAGTGTAGCTTGTAAGTTATTCTGCACCAATGTATTTGTATGTGTTTATGCAACTGACAACATACCTGTCTTGTTACATATCATTTAGTGCTACAAAATCTGCTCCACAAGCATGTAACCTTATACGTCATACGATTAATCAGTCCGCTCTTAGTTTCTTCATGAGCCTATGAGAGATAACGTTCCGTTAAGGTATTATTATGTTTGTGACGAGCTGTGCTTTCACTGATTAGCTGGCAGTGTTTTATAGAACTAAAGTGGAAGTGATTGTGAACTGCTGATTGTGTCTCCCAGCAGGGTGACAGCTGCATGCTTTGTCTGTGTCATAGTAATTATACTATGGCAGGACTCCATCAGTTGCATCCTTTAGCATTGTGATTGCACTCCCTGCTGCCTCTTTCTGGTGTAAAAATCAGACCCGGACAGACGTTCACAAAAGGAAGGCAGGGGAGGGCTGTGTGGGGTGGGTATCATTTGAAGTTTAATAGGGCAAAAATGACTGGTTTATTAATATCTTGTAGAAGGTATTCGTACATACAGAGAATATGTAAGACTAGGAGAAATTTACTTGATATGAAGATATTGGATTAAACCAGTTATTTACATTTGTTTCATTTACTTGTAGTCCAATTTACCAGTTAGTCTTGCTTGTTGTAACTCCTTGCCATTTTATCATGTGTGTATTTAATTTTTTGCCTGCCCTCTATTTGTTCTGTGTAGGGAGGTCAATAACCTGGAGATTCAAGTTCACATCGAGGCCAAACCTTCCCGATACCAGTTGATGAGTGAGAGCAGCACTGAGGAATCTCTTCATGCTGCAGCTCCTCTTGTGGAAGGGGAGGAAGATGATGCTTGCAGAGGCCAAAGAGCTCCTCGTGATATTACGCTGGCACAGCCTGAGAGCATTCGCAGTGACTTGGAAAGCTCTGATGCTCAATCTGATGATGTACCGGACCTGGCATCAGAGGAGTATGATTCCCCCCATCTTCTCCCACCATCTCCTCCTGAACAGCGTCATGAAAGCCCCCCACCACGCATGTGTGCACACCAAGAAGGTCTGTGTGCGCGAGAGGGGGGCCTCTCTAAATTGGAATTCATAGAAGTGAGAGTCTGAAGAAAGAGCAACTTCTACCCAACTTTTTATTTTATTTTTTTTTCTTTTCCCATGAAGGGAAAATTCCTCACACTGCTATAAGTGGACAGGGCCAATCAATGCACCGTCCCGCTGTACTCCATAAATGCTTTGTCTTGGACCTTTATATTCTATTCTGCCCGTCACTGTGAAAGGCCTGTGTCTCGCTCCTGTAAATTCCTTTAATTTATTGACACTTACTGGATGTATAGAGAATTAATTTGGTTCTGTGGAACATTGAAAAAGGGATTTGGTGAATCAGATTTTTCTTTTTTTGTTTTCTTTTCCTTTGTAAGGAATTGATAAAAATAAAACTTCCTAAAAATCTTTTCATTTCTGCAGATTTTTGATTTGAAGTTGGAGTATTGAATATTGGGGGGGGAACAATTTGTACTTATTCCAGGTTGATGAGCACTGGATGACAGAAAATACAAAGCATGTATGAAGAACACTTTCCACACATGCAGAAATAAGTTAGTAGTGCATTGTGCTTTTATGCTGTGTGCAACTTCTATAAAATACTGGTGCAGGACATAAGGCTTTAAACAGGGATGTAGTTATGGCCGCCGGTTTCAATACCAACAGGGGAATCCCGACAAGGGACTTAAGATAGGCGTTGAAATACCGACGCCAATCTTAATCCCAATGCTGAAAGACGCCAGCCCTAACGAGGTAAGTCCGATGCGCCCTTAACGTTAGCCTTGGGGGGAGGGTTACGTTAAGGGAGCATAGCGGCGTTAGGGTTAGGTTTTGGGAGGAAGGTTAAGGTTAGGCACCCCTAGAGGGGAAGGTTAGGGTTAGGCACCACTGGGGGTGGTTAGGGTTAGGCACGAAGGGGGGGAGGGTTTGGTTTAGGCACGAAGGGGGCAGACTTAAGGTGCCCACACACATAGCGACATTTTACACGATTTGGGCGATTTCGACGAATCGTAACGACAAATCGGGTAAAAAAAGTACAAATCGTGAGTTTATACTCACGAGCACGATGCCGATGCGCGGCCCCGCTCGTCGTATATCGCATCTTCTGATCTGCCGTGCTGTAGGGCAGATTAGCCAACCATGAACCCGATGGACGCCGATCGTGAGTGTTTTTTTCCTCACGATGAATCGTACGATTCATCACACAATGCAGAATTTGACTGACAGAAGCCTGGACACGCCCCATCGCCATCTTGTGCAGCATCGTGTATGGAGCAAGTCAGTCGCACTTTGGGAGCCTGCACACTGGATTTTTGTTTTGTTGGATATTTGGTGAGTATTTGTACAGTTTGCAACCACACTGACCACCAATATGTGCTCCCCACTGCCCACCAATGTATGCCCCCAGGCAATAAATGCATGACCCAGCCACCGCCCGCCGTATTGAGGCGGGCGGTGGCTGGGTCATGCATTAAGCTCCCCCACTGCCCACCAATGTGTGCCCCCAGGCAATAAATGCATGACCCAGCCACCGCCCGCCGTATTGAGGTGGGCGGTGGCTGGGTCATGCATTAAGCTCCCCCACTGCCCACCAATGTGTGTAATACCTCAAATAAATAAATAAACACGTTTTTTCCAAAAAAACACCATACATTACATTTAAAAACACACATTATTTCAAGCTGGGGGTCTTCTACCTTTCGGTCTCCAGCTGTTGTGGAACTACAGATCCCAGGATGACCTGCCACCCACCTTTGAAACTATTTTTAGGGCATCCTGGGATCTGTAGTTCTACCACAACGACAGGCCCAAAGGTGGAAAACCCATACTGTCAAAGAAAAACATTATATTACCAAGCAATAAACACATAACATTCCTGTAAAAGAAAACATGATTAGAATACCATAACAAACCTTTAAAAACCTGTAAAAAAGAAAATATTAAAACATTAAAAATGTGAACTATAACAACATTACATTTTACAAAACTATATACACAAATATTTAAATGTCCTTTTTTTTTCTTATTCATAGATAATGTCCATGGATTCAGAACGTGAATTCGTTACAGGATTCATTGAAATCCTGCACTCGAAAGACTGTCTGTGGAAGATCAGTTCTCGGAAGTACCACAATAAGTCGCAGAAGTTGGCCGCACTCGAGGAACTGTTGGTGTATACAAAAAAATACATATCTGATGCAGACCTGAAAACTGTACGGCAAAAGATACAAAATCTCAGGACAGTATACATCAAAGAAAAAAAGAAGGTGGATGACTCCAAAAAATCAGGAGCGGCTACAGATGAAATATATACTCCTGCGCTGTGGTACTACCAAATGATGTCATTCATCAGTGAACAAGAGCCTCAGGGAATCAATCATCTTGATGTCTGAGCGTGAGGGAGATGAGGAGGTTGCAGAAGTCTTGGTAAGTAGTGACACAGTTTAAACCAAAATCCTTAATGTTTTTGTTGTTAAATCCCAAATGTCCAATTTAGTCAGTAGTTCACAGATAGTCCTCCTGCCATGGTACAGCACCTGGTCCATTGAAATAGGTCATGTACTCCTCCCTCACTTCTTTGGCACGTGCGGTGGATGTTGTTGTAGTTGTTGGTGCAGACACAGATGTCAAATGTTCAATGTCCTCCAGGGGTCCTACATCTTCTGGTCTAGCTGGGACTGGTCCTCGTTGAGTAGATTTTCTTCGCAGAAAGTTGTGCAGCACACAGCACGCCATCACGACCAAGTCTATCTTCTCCACATGTAGATTGATGGTGGTGTGGAAAATGCGGAAGCGGTTGCTCATTATTCCAAACGCATTTTCCACAATGCGCCGTGCCCGGGATAGACGGTAGTTGTAGATCCTTTTCTCTCTGGTCAGGCCCCTGTGTGCAAATGGCTTCATCACATGTTCATGTAATGCAAAAGCCTCGTCTGCAACGAAAACGTAATTTAGGCCGTGCTTTGTCTGGTCCAGTGAGGGCAGGTTGAGGGTTTTGTTGGCGAGTCTCTGGTAGAAAGCCGTCTTTTTGAAGGATCCACCATCTGAAGCACGCCCATTCTTGCCGACATCCACAAACAGAAATTCGTAGTTGGCATTCACCACTGCCATGAGAACGATGCTGAAGAATCCTTTGTAGTTGTAGTAATATGATCCGGTGTGGGCAGGTGGGTTGATGCGGATGTGTTTCCCATCGATGGCTCCTCCGCAGTTAGGGAAATTCCAACGTTGTTCAAAATCTTCCGCGATGCTAGTCCACTCCTCCACGGTGTTAGGAAACTGTAAAAATAGGAAAAAAGATGTTAAAACATGACTATAATATTTTTTATATCTTTTTTCCCTATATAGACTCCCACCCAAGACCCTGATTTAACATCCACACCGGACCTCAGTCTGCTCGGTGGCGACAGTGATCCGGAGAATAGCACACAAGTGGAAACTCCACTTCCACCTGGACCCTCATCTTCGCAACAACCCCAAAAAAAAAAAAAAAAGGCAGAAAGGAGAATTTTACAGAACGAGAGGACCATTTTTTACAAAACGCAGAACGGCTGCTGCAGAAACCCCCAGATGCAATTGATGATTTCACAGCTCATGTGAACAGCACATTGAGAAATCTGGATGCAGATATCCAAAAAAAATGTTTACGGTTAAACTACGACCTCTTGAGTCGCTGTATGAGCAAAAATATCTCAAATTCGACATACATTGCAGATCCAATGCTATTTTCCCCTGCCCCAAATAGGTATGTCCGCCCCCCCCCCCCTGCCCAGTTAGATATTACTCCCCCACCAAGCACCCCAAGCACCAGCACCACCTTGTATAATGCTCTGCTGGATGCAGCAGATGAGTCGCCCCAATATACAGAGATGTAAATTTGTTCTATATTGTAATATCACCAAATTTTATGAATTCCAATCGGTGTTGCTGCATGGGATAGGGTGGTGATGACGCCATTTGAACAAGGTCACTACGCACATGGCACAAGTACACATAGCTGGAAGCCGGGGCCACAATGTGTACTTGTGCCATGTGTGTATTGGCCTGTTCAAACTGGCATCTGACCCACCCTATCACATACAGCCGGCTACCTATTGGGATTCATTAAATTTGGTGATATTTAATTTGGTTGTTTTCTTGTCCTGATTTTAATGTCACCAAATTTTATGAATTCCAATCGGTGCTTGCTGCATGGGATAGGGTGGTGATGACGCCATTTGAACAAGGTCACTACGCACATGGCACAAGTACACATAGCTGGAAGCCGGGGCCACAATGTGTACTTGTGCCATGTGTGTATTGGCCTGTTCAAACTGGCGTCGGACCCACCCTATCACATACAGCCGGCTACCTATTGAGATTCATAAAATTTGGTGATATTTAATTTGGTTGTTTTCTTGTCCTGATTTTAATGTCACCAAATTTTATGAATTCCAATCGGTGCTTGCTGCATGGGATAGGGTGGTGATGACGCCATTTGAACAAGGTCACTACGCACATGGCACAAGTACACATAGCTGGAAGCCGGGGCCACAATGTGTACTTGTGCCATGTGTGTATTGGCCTGTTCAAACTGGCGTCGGACCCACCCTATCACATACAGCCGGCTACCTATTGAGATTCATAAAATTTGGTGATAATGTTCTTTTGTAAAGTTGTAATAAAAAAGTATTTTGCACACAGTTTAGTGCACACTTTCAGTTGCCTGCAGGTCAGTGCACATTGTATTAAAAGAAGGCAATGTCTTGCTTTATATGTTGAGTAAAAAATAAATATAAAAATTTTTCTTTGCACAAGAAACCAATGTGTGGTGTTTTTTTTTTAACTTACCTTGCAATACTGGTACTGTAGCACTTTTACGATGGCTTTGCAGGTATCCGGAATGATGACGCCCAAAGACTGAGGTGAGATGAGTGTCCCAAACTTTAGGTCTTCCAGTGACCTTCCTGTAGCCAGGTATCTCAGGGTAGCCACCAGTCTGTCTTCAGCAGGGATTGCCCTCCGCCACCTTGTGTCCTGTCTCTTGATGTGGGGGGTCACCAGATGCAGCAATTCTTGGAAGCTGGCGTCATCCATGCGCAGGTAGTTCCGATAGTCCTCAGGGTTGTTCTCCTTGATCTCTATCAGCAGGGACATATGAGAGCGGGTATCCCTTTGTAGCAGCCACTCCTTGGTCCAGCATGCTCTCGTCCTTCTTCGCTGGGCCCTCTTCCTAATCTCCCGGACCCCGGCTTCAGCGACCAACACTTTATACTGATAGGGACGCATCAGTACAGAATTCAGGAACAGGATAGAATGCAGGTAGGTAGCACACACTTGCAGGTAGAATAAACTTTGTATAAGGCAAGCCAAATACAAAGAGCACAGTAGCAATGTACAGGATTCAGCAGGAATACACCTAGCCTCATCTAGTAGCAGAGCAGAATGTACACAGAGTTTAAAGGGTTCCTGCTGTTTATACTCCCTAGATAGCCCCTCCCATTGTTATGGCTATTTAAATTTCCCACCAATAGTCAAGAGCCTGTTTTATTTTTTTTTTAAACTCACGATTTGTTATGTCCAATCTCACGATGCGTACGATCCGATAGATCGTGAGATTGTAAGACAGATTGGGTGTCTTTTTTCCCAAATCGTGATCACGACGGCAAGGGAGCTCCCGTGAAAGTTCATGAGGAAATTGGCCATAAAATCGTATCGTGAGCACATCGGTATATGTGTGGGCACCTTTAGGTGTAGGCACGAACAGGGAGGGTTAGGGTGCAGGATGGGGAGGATTAAGGTTAGGCTACAAAAAGGGAGGGTAAGTAAACTTACTCAACCCCTGTCGGGATACCAACCATCGGGATGCCACTGTCGGTATTCTGATAGGAGGCATCCGGACAGCCGGCATTACATACCCATGCCCTGTAAATGAGCTAGATAAAGTAGAACCAAATGTCCAGCACCATAGCATTCTGGTTTTTGTACTAAATGGAAGAAGTCAGTGGCAGGTGGTGATTACATGTAGATAACAGATATGTGAAGAAGCAGAATTTTCTATAACTTGCCTGTATTGTCCCAGAAAATGTGCAAGAGCAACATAATTATATCAGTCTTGGATAGAGTTCAGTGTTAGAAAATTGTGCTACTTGTGACTTTCCTGTTCATCACATCTGCCAGCGTGCCTGATGGCTATAACAATCCCAGGTCACACTGCACTCTTTTGCCCTGGCCGAATCTGTAAGTGGCATATTAACAAAAAAAATAAATCATACACACTAAGAGTCACTGATTACAGTGTAACAAACTAAGTTTTAGGTTTGGATAGAGTTCAAGTTGACAGTGCTTGGGAGGTAGAATTGAATGTGTAAATCTTTTGTAGTAGTTCATTTGCAAAATACAGGAACCTGAATTAGTACATGTGAAATAAAAGTATAGGATATAGTGTCTGAAAACTCATTGTCCAGAAGGTTCTAAAAGATAGAAAGAAGAAAATGATTGTAAGTACAGATGTGTCCACATACATCTATCATCTGTGCGCTACAAGTCGTGCCAGACAACGCGTGAGCTCAGTGTGACTCTGTAGCGCAGAGCATCTTTGTGCGTCTTTTTACCTTCAAATGCGTCTTATTCGCACAACGATGCGACTAGATAGCACAAGCAGCGTCTGCTGATTAAAATGATATGCAGCAAAGTGCCACCTCCTTGCCTCTGTGGTGCACAAAGAGTATGCAGAGAGAACAAGGGAATTACTCTTTGCTCCAAATTAAACTTACTCCTCAACATCCTGGATAATAGGTCCCTTAGCACTTCATTGTAGTAGTCCTCTATAAACAACAACTGCGGCAATGTGCTTTTTCACATTCCAAACTGTTTGTTACCAATCCCATTAGATCAGTGCAAGAAATAATCTAGACTGAAAAACTATGGGTTGAAAGGCAAAATGTAGGCAGATTTAAAGAGCCTGTAGTAACAAAGAAAAGTCTGTAAATCCATTCTATCATTGGAGGATAGAGACTGCATCATATGTACAGTGCCTTGCAAAAGTATTCACCCCCCCCCCCCTTTGGCTTTTTACCTTTTTTGTTACATTACAACCTGTAATTTATTTAGTTTTTTTTAATCTGAATTTTATGTGATGGATCTGCACAAAATAGTCTAATTTGGTGAAATGAGAAAAATATAAAAAAAAGAATCTTTATAAATGAAATTCTGAAAATTGGCATGTGCATATGTAATCTCACCCCCTTTGCTATGAAGCCCCTCAAATTCTGGTGCAACCAATTACCTTCAGAAGTCACAATTAGTGAAGTCCACCTGTGTAAAATCTAAGTGTCACATGATCTGTCAGTATAAACACACCTTTTCTGAAAGGTCCTAGAGGCTGCAACACCACTAAGCAAGAGGCATCACACCATGAAGACCAAGGAGCTCTCCAAACAAGTCAGGGACAAAGTTGTTGAGAAGTACAATTCTGGGTTGGGTTATAAAAAAACAATATCCAAATCTTTGATGATCTCCCGGAGCACCATCAAATCCATCATCATCAAATGGAAAGAACATGGTACTACAACAAACCTGCCAAGAGAGGGCCGCCCACCAAAACTCAGACCGGACAAGGAGGGCATTAATCAGAGAGGCAGCACAGAGACCAAAGGTAACCCTGAAGGAGCTGCAGAGCTCCACAGCAGAGACTGGTGTATCTGTGCATGTGACCACAATAAGCCATACACTCCATAGAGCTGGGCTTTATGGAAGAGTAGCCAGAAAAAAGCCATTACTTGGTGATAAAAATAAGACACTATTTGAGTTTGCCAAAAGGCATGTGGGTGACTCCCCAAATGTATGGAGGAAGGTGCTCTGGTCAGTTGATACTAAAATTTAACTTCGGTCACCAAGGAAAACTCTGTCTGGCGCAAACCCAACACATCCCATCACCCCAAGAACACCATCCCCACAGTGAAACATGATGGTGGCAGCATCATGCTGTGGGGATGTTTTTCAGCAGCAGGGACTGTGAAACTGATTTGAGTTAAGGGAAAGATGGATGGTGCTAAATACAGGGATATTCTTGAGCAAAACCTGTTTCAGCCTGCCTGTGATTTGAGACTGGGAAGGAGGTTCACCTTCCAGCAGAACAGTGACCCGAAGCATACTGCTAAAGCGACACTCGAGGGGTTTAAGGGGAAACATTTAAATGTGTTGGAATGGCCTAGTCAAAGCCCAGATCTCAATCCAATTGAGAATCTGTAGTCAGACTTGAAGATTGCTGTTCACAAGCGGAAACCATCCAACATGATGGAGCTGGAGCAGTTTTGCCTTGAGGAATGAGAAAAATCCCAGGGGCAAGATGTGACTAGCTCATAGAAACTTATGCAAAGCGACTTACAGCTGTAATTGCTGCAAAAGGTGGCTCGACAAAGTACTGACTTTAGGGGGATGAATAGTTATGCACACTGAAGTTTTCTGTTATGTTGTCCTAAATGTTTGATTCACAATATAAAAAAACACAACTTTGCAGTTGTAGGCATGTTCTGTGAATTAAATGATGCACACCTTCAAACAATCCATTTTAATTCCAGGTTGTGAGGCAACAAAACATGAAAAATGCAGAGGGAAAGGGGTGAATACTTTTGCAAGGCACGGTATATAATATATCTATGTGCATTCACATAACAGGGATTCCTCAGTTTTCAATGGCACTATTCACCTCACCATTTTTGATATTCATGAATGCAGTATCTAGAGGTGGTTGGTTTTAGTTTCTAGTGTGTGTGGGAGGGGGGGGGGGGGGTTTGGCTTTATAAATAGTTGAAGTCATACTTGCCAACTCCTTCCTGTATGCCAGGAAGATTCCCTGAAAAGTTTAACAATCTCCCTGAAGCCAGACCACTTGGTCACAAAACAATGATGTCCTCTCTCTCTCTCCAACCACAATGTAGGAAACACAGGAGAAGAATGAGAATGTGCTACTTGAAAATGGCCACCACTCTCCAGCACAAGGATTGCTACACGAGTGACTGTATGCCCAAGAATGCGTGATTGCTGGAGATGTGTGCTCCGTTACAGTACCTTCCCCAGTGGAGCTAACTATAATCCCCTATTACTTGGACACACTAAGGTCATTTTTAATTTTTTTGGAGTGTGGGAGGAAACGGGAGCACTTGAAGGAAACCCATGCAAACACAGGGAGAACACACACAAACTCCACTCAGATTTGCCATGACTGGGAATTGAAGTCATAACCTCAATGCTGTGAGGCAGTAATGCTAATTACTATGACAACCAAGCTGCTCAATTATAAAATTTCATGTAGAAAATAGAGCATTAGCATAACTAATAGCATTTATCTCGTACTTGAATTGTTCCTACCAGACTTTTATTATTTATAGACTATTATTACTTTGGAACAACAAAGCTGTGATGCTTTATATTGCTCATTCAACAATGGTGTTTTTAGCTAGAACAAATTAAAAACTACTTATCGTGCTTGCTAAATGGGTCTCCGCAGGCTATATACAAATATTTTTATTTAAAAAGTGCCATTAAATTCATGGTGAGGTCAAGTGAACAGATGTTGGTTACAACACAGAAAAGAGTTGAAAGCCTGTTTACAAAAGATCAGGCTCAGAGAAGCTACAACGAGCAGGTAGGCTGTTTTTGGTGTAGTTATATATAAAGAACTGCTGGGAGTGGGTTATTGGGTAGGTGTAAAGAGAACAGTGGAGGAAACAGGTGCTGGAACTATGGAACCTCTTTTTTACTAGTATCTAGTTGTATTTAGTTTAAAGTAAACTGGCACTTAATGATACAATCAATAAGTATATATGTGTATAAATAAAAATTCAGGTTTGTGTATATAAATATACCTATATACACTAGGGATGTGCGGGCTCGGATTAGTTCAGATTTTTCCCTCCAAAAATCGGGTCTCAGAGGCAAAACGTCATCATTCCTTTTTGTCCAGGAATGATGATGATTGTCCATGAAAGATAACGTTTTGCCTCCTTCTGAGACCCAATTTTTGGAGGGAAAAATCCGAACCCGGAGTGCAAATCCGAACTAATCAGAGCCTGCACATCCCATATTTATATACATATTCTCTCTCTCCTCTCTCTCCTCTCTCCTCTCTCTCTCCTCTCTCTCTCCTCTCTCTCTCTCCTCTCTCTCTCTCTCTCCTCCCATGTTATTTCACATTTCTTTTTAAAACATATATGAATGTCACCGCAGAAAAAAGTTTGAGATCCACTGGTGTTGAGAACAAGGAAGAGCAGTCCAAAAAGTACATGGGCAAAATGAAGGGGGATATGAGAGCAGCTACAGGTGCGTACACTCACACATACTACCACCTTGTGGATGTGACCCACAGGTAACTGACTATGGGGTCTATATACTAAGCAGTGAAAAGTGATATGTCTGTGATAAGTGCCAGCCAATCAGTTTAAAACTGTCATCTCACAGGCTGTGTTTGAAAAATGACAGTTGGGAGCTGATTGGCTGGCACCTTATCACTTTTCACTCTCTCACTTATCACTGCTTAGTACATAGACCCCTATAACTGTTGATGAAGTTTCTGGTGGGATTATCTTCTAAGGAAGAGGGTGAACTTTGCTACTCTGGTATAGATGTGGTATTCAGTGCCTTATTGGGAGAGGGCGTGCAGCTCAGTAATGTAGAGGTACCCACTCCTAATAAATAGATACAAATAAAGGATAGTAAAGAGCGCTCACCCTGTGGTGTAGGTGCAGGGGGGGAGGGTATATTGGGTTGTGGGTGCAAGGTGTGTATTGGATGTGCGTGTAAGATGGTTGGCATTAGGTGGTGATTGTAAGGATGGGTGTGATAAGCCAAGGTGTTATTGTGGTGTGCGTGTGGTGTGGAATAAATGTACAAAAAAGGAATGTGAGTGGGAAAAAAAAACAAGCTGTTTATTATGAGTAGTCACAATGCTTCACTGTAGACGGTGTGGATCTGTGTGCTCGGGTCTGCTTTTATAGGGAGCATTCTTTGAGTATAGCTGTAACTATACTCCCATTCTAAAGTGAATATCATATTGGAGGAGGTGTGCGGGGAAGTAAAGCTGCATACACACGTAAAGATTTTCTGTCCAACCATCCAACTAGTTGATTGGTTGGAATGAAAATCTGGTAATGTATGGGAGTGACTGATGATCAGCAATTTGCTCCTAAATGCCAGAAAACAGATGAAAATGGTCGTCAGACAAGTTTGTTAAATGTTTGATCTAAACAATTTGTTCAAACAACAGTTTTTGTCCATTTTCCAACGTTTGGGAGCAAATTGCTGATTGTCATTTGCTTTCATACCTTACCAGATTTTATTCCAACCAATCAACTAGTTGGATGGTTGGACAGATAATCTTTACGTGTGTATGCAGCTTTAGGTTAATCCCTTCAGGAGCAGTTTTAACCATGCGGTTCTAGATCAGCACGTGTACCCTGCTGGACCTATGGTCTGACAGACTTGTCTATGTCTAGAGCGCTTCAGGGTGTATGCATCAGGGTGCAATACAAAACAGTGGCGGTGTCCCGCACTGGTAGGGACAGTCAATGTTAACATACCAATAGGTGGGCAGATGATATAGTGTGCCTTCTGTAATCCTCAGATACCCCACACTCCAAAGCCTGCTTAGAAGAGTATCAGATGATCTTCCTCTAGGAGTTACTTATGTTTGATGATGGCACAAGGAAGAAAGGCAGCTATTTTTAGTATAGTCAAGAGAACATTGAGCATTAGCCAGCAAGAAGCGCACTAAAGCTGGCATGCAGAGATACAAATGTCTAAATTGCCTGAAGAAGGAATATCAAGATCGGCGTCGAAACCTGTATGCAACGCAGATTGTAAAGGAGTATATTTTTGCCAATTGAGTCAGCTCCGTCTTGCCTGATAGGCCACGACGTGTCCCCTTATGACCACCTTACCAATAGCCCAGAATAACAGTGCCAGGAGGCAATATTATTGTCCACAAACTCGACCACAGTTCCTTTAGAAAATCCTTAAAATCATCACCCAAAGACCCCAATTCTGCACTTTTTTTCGACAGGTTTCATAGGCGAATCTTTTTCAATGCATTGACTTTCCGCACCTGCGAAAAGTCTTGGCAATTGAATACGGGGAAAAGTTTTCGCCTGGCGAAATGACATCACCGGCAAAACTAATTGAATACCCCCCTTAATTGCAAAAAAAAATTGGTGAAAATATCTTACTATATCCATAAATATAAAGAATTATAAGGTCACCGACCTACCGGGATATGCCCAGACACCCACTAACTGTGTTCAAAATTCAGAAGCAAATGCATAAATATCACTGTAAAAAGAATTTGTGACCAAGACCACAGGAGAAACGCGCATCCTGTTCAGACTGCTCATGGGGAGCAGCACAGCAGACACACCACTCCTGTAGCCCACTATCCACGGATCCATGTACCGGAGGTATTCTTTCCTATCCTCTCCTAGCGCTCATATCCAGGCTGAGCCGGCTTCCCCTCCTTGCAATGCCTTTGGTAACAGGAGACAGACACGGCTAGGTGCCTGGACAGCAGAAGTGCTTTCTGTTGTTTCACCTGGGGACTGTGCCCTCCACTCTCTCATCCCTTGTTTGCTGGTCTCAGACAAGGTAGAATAGAAATGGAGAGACACACTCTCTTCCCTAGACTTTACTTTTTTCTATTTTACTGTCTCAGACGTCTGAATGATCATGCTGTAGCTGTGTGTTTAGTTAGTATTCACTCAGGTTACTCTGGTGAACAAAGCGGTTTAGGAACTACAGCCAATGTCATGTGATTGATTAAATAACTTGTCATACAGCAATATATAAAATTTATTTCTAGCTGACCTACTATATTATTCCAAATTATACTGTGACATTAATTATGGTTGTATGTGTACTAGGTCACATGGAATTATATTCTGATGATACTTAAGAAATGACTTATGAGTACTTGTACTAATCATTCCATTGTTCTTGAGAAACAGTGTTTACATGCAAGTAATTATGTATATCATTATTGCACTGTATTAGGACACCATCAATATATTAATTTTGTTACTTACTCATAAGGTTTTCACATCAGGAAGGAAGTTGTTGTGTTCCACTATATCAGTAGTGAGGCACTAATGACACGATTATTCCTAATCTGACCAATTAAACTTGTTGCCTAGTATGAGACACATTGGGCCGAATTCAATTCAGTGCGTATTGAATAGCGGCGGGAGGGAGCTCCCGCCGCTATTCAATACACTGCGCTGTTTGGGCGGCTAAAGGATTTCTTCTCGCACCCCCTAGGGATGCGAGGAGAAATCCAACAAAAGTTCTGGCCGCGCAGCTGTTTTCCTGCTTTAGCGCGCCGCTAACAGTCGCATTTTTATCTATCTTTATTTTTTCTAAAGAGTGTATTTTCATCATTCATTTTAGAGGGTTCTATATTAAAAGCTAAGTTTTATATGTCCTTTCATATTCATTAATCGTATTATTTTGTTTAAGAGTGCCCTAAAAAATTGTTTTTTTTTGTCTTTTATTTGCCTCTGTGTAAATTGTAGTCATGTGTATAACACAAATTTTATGGCCACCAACATAGTGTCATCTAGACTTCTCCCTTTGATAGACAATTACATTGGTTCCTGAGAGTAATATTTTCTGTTTGACATCTCACTGTACTTACTCTTCTAAACCCCTGTCACCTTCTAATATCTTGTTAAGTTTAGATGCAGAGAAGGCCTTATATCATGTCTCGACCTCATCTCCAGCATATTTTTGAACAGCAAGCTTTTGGACACGCATTCTCTCAATTTATGCGCTTTATATGTATACTGATCCTACCACTAAATCGTGTAACAATGGGGAGTTGGGTCCTTACGTCACCATGCATCATGGTACTAGACAGGGGTGTCTTTTGTCCCCTTTGTTTTTATTTTGGCCCTTGGCCTCTTAGAATCCTGGGACATGTTTTGTGTTATACAGTTTGGAGCCCGAAAAGCAGGGCCGGACTGGCACTTCTGGCAAATGCCAGAAGGGCTGATGGCCAGATGGGCCGGTCTGGCCAAGCGCAAGCTCACCTGGCAGCAATGCCTCCCAGGGGTGGCGCCATGCTCAGTGGGTGGTTTGATGTGTGGCCGCGTCATTGCATTGTGATGTCATGACATCACGACAGCCGTGTATGAGAAGAGTGGTGGGGGTGGGGGAAATCTGGGTGGGTGGCCGGCCAGCCGCCATTCTGACAGCTCCTTTGAGCTGGAGTGCAGGGCTGTCCTGCAGCACCGCCTCCCGGACGGCACTGCGTTTAGGTTGTAGACTTATGTGCGGTTGTATCATTATGTCCTGATGTAATGATGTGGCCGCATCATGACGTGACGACGCAGGCTGGTGTTAGAAGGAAGGCGGGGGGTAATCTTGGAGGAATGGTGAAAGCCATTCTGACAACTCAGGCCCGGGCAGGCATGATCATGCGCAGTCCAGCATGCAGGGCGTAATTTGCATTTGGGGTATTATTGTGTGGTCATGCCCCTTCCCAGCGAGACCACACATGGTTTTTTTTTGGCGCGCGCTCTCTCTGATTTAGTTGTGGATGGGGGCCCCAATGCTCTTTATGTTCACTGGACACCAAAATGTGTAGTAACGGCTCTGTTTTGTTGTGCACAGATGTGTTATCCTCTGCGTTCAGCACCCCTGCCCTAAACAAATCCTGCAGTGAACACTATCTAATCCTCTACAACTGCTAAGCTAGGGCTTGGTTAATTGGGAAACTTTCTTCCCTTTTCTTTGTGTGTGACCTACACCAATGAAGTGCCAGCTTTACCCAACAGAACCAACCAAATACCAAATGCCTGACTATGGCAAATGTATGAATTCCCTGCAGGATGAGCTCTGTAGTGTGTTCTTATTTTAATACAGAGAATGTTATAAACTTTTTTGTTGTTCTAATATTATATTTGTATAGACTAAGAAGTGGGAGGAGTCAGAAATAGTAAGGGGAGGAGTTTGAGCCAGGTGCTGACGCGAGGTGGGCCTGTGTGCTGTAAATGCCAGGGCCTATTTTTAGTCCCAGTTCGGCTCTGCCGACAGGTTAAAGTCACTGCTTTTGCAGATGACCTGCTTCTCTATATTTCCAATCTCCGTGAATTCTTACATTTCATTTGTGCTAAAATAGCTGAATTTGACTTGATATTTAGTGTTTTTTTTTTTTTTTATTAATAGAGATAAATCTGTGCCCCCATGGTTAAGCTCTACCCCTAGACTTCAAAGGTGGCAAGGCAAACTCCCACTTCTGCAGCAATGTCCTGCTTTGAGCAGCATTCAGTTCCCAAATATTATTTTATACAACTATCCCATTATACATTATTGGCTCAATGCTTCCTCCTATCATACTGATGTCATCATTGACCATTCTTTTCTTCCTGATAGGCACCTCATTTACTTTTTACATACTGTCATATCCACCTTTTCCCAGCATATATTTTACAATCCTTTACTGATGTCCGCATGGACCGTTTGCCGACGTCTTTGTAAAAAACTCACTCTACCTCGGCTTCTCTTTTCCTCCCATTTCTCTCCAATCCTGCCTTCCAAAACGAAGTTGCTTCAAATCCCTTCTCCTCTTGTGCTGCTCATGAATTGTCTAATCTCTGGTCTAATGTGGATGTCCCCAGGCGCAACTTCATGAGAGTGGCTCTACCCATACTTTAGCATTACACCAGGCCCTCCATTATGCTTTTTCTGTTATTGCATCTTTTTCAGCAGTGGATTGGTCACACAGCCTTCATTCCATACTCTGTCGTCCCTCTGCGGGTAATAAACTGATATCATTATATTACCGTTCTTTGCATGTCTCTCTTGATTATACTATTAGTTCCACATGTTTGTCTCATTGGCTTCAGATTTCACCTACTGTCTTTAGACCAACTGTTTCTTTTAGCTTATTCCTGCAAAACGTTGATGGTTGTTTTTATAGGAAAATGTTCTGAAATATTTATCACCATGGGTATCTTTCCCTCCATTGTCGCCTTATTATGGCGACAATGGGGGTAATTATCCGAAATGTTGACACTGAAGCATCTTTTATACCATGGGAATGCCCCTTTATTAAATCTGTTTGGCGCTTTGTTCAAAGCTATGCCTACGCTCATTTGGTGGAATATGTTCCTCTTACCCCCTGAATAGGCAGTTTTAGGTTATTTGATTTCACTTTAGGGGTCAACACGGTACATCAGCGGTTTCTATTGATAGTGTCATTGTTTTTGTTAATATGCTTTAATTCGACTTCCTATTGGTTTGGATCCAACATCAACTTCATCTTTGCTTCAAAAACACCACGAGGTAGGATACTAGGCTATGCAAGGATGATGCTCTGATCAGCCTGGATACTGACCTGCTGACTGGCCTATGGGCTACTTTTTAAACTTTTTTTTTTTTTTTTGGAAGGGGGTGGGGTGGTTTCTATTACCTTATTTGTTATATTGTGTATACTATACTTCGTTATATTACTTTTTCACTTATAACATATATGTTGACGCTCTCTCTCTCTATATAAATTTTATATAAACACATATGTATTTAGCACATCAACACTTTAAAATACTTTAAAACTTAACTTGTGCCTGCACCGACAGCTTTGCGAACCCCTTTCTGGAAAACACAGCGTACACAGGTTTTTCCTGAAGAGGATGGAAAGAAATTTACAGCTTATGATAATGTCATTGCTCTGCTCCTGCCATTAACAGGTTTCATTCATCCAAGTGAACACTATCAAGACTCAAGGCATACTGTACATTATTGGTGAGACAATCTAGCGGTGGTGCAAGCCATTAATAAACAGTCTGCCTCTTCATGGCTGTTTAAACAGGCGCTGTGCTCGGGTACAAAAGAGGGCATGGTCACATTTGGGAGGTGTGGCCACAGCCCCTCAGCAGAAAACAATGTAAAATACAGGAAAGCAGCACCGCCTGCTGCTAAGAGGCCTGGGTAATTAGTAGCCGTTCCTCCCCCACCCTGTCGACACCCCTGTGCATCCTCCTCTCCAGTACTCAGAATACTCACATGGCTAGTGGCAACTTGTTTGCAACATAACATCACATTTAAAGTGAGGCATGTACAGTATCAGCAGAGTAGAACAGGATAGTGGATGTGCTTTCAAGGCCGAAGTGGAAGGGTTTTAGAGCAGCACCACCGTAAGTGCATTTTGCAGGCCTAACATCCCATCTTTGGGAGGTAGACAAGCTGGCCTAGGCAATCTAGTGGAGAAGTGCCTAGCACCAAAGACATGGACAGCTTACATAGTGTACATAGGGAGAGGGTCCCTAGATTGCCCACCCTAAACACAATGTGGGGTGCTACCTGTTGAGACTTGTAGTGCTGCAAGCTTGCACACTCTAACCATGCTGAACCTAATTATAATACTGCTAAATTGCATCAAAGAGGTTCTTAGCATAATGATGGCCATAATTATGGGCCTGCCCACCATATCCAGGTGACCTCCATCAGGCAGGTCCATAACACTCCTATGGAACAAATACACGGCACAGGACCCCCCAGGCCAACTCAGCAGAACCGCCCCATGGCATCACACTAGTGTGAGATTTAAAGTGAAGGTTATAGATAATAAAGAAACGCCTATGTGTTAAGTCCTACATAAGTAGGAGGTTATAATTAAATGGTTAGAGTGTGCACCTGCATTTGTTTCGTTTTCAGCTTACATAGTGGCCTGGAATATATGTAAATGGTTTCAGACAAAAGGAGCCACAGAGCGTAAGGAGGCCTTGCAGCAATTGTTAGCATTTCTCAGCAAGCAGAGGGAGAAGTGGGCATACAGTGCCATGGTCAGTACCATACTAGCAGGTATATTCTTCTTCTCTAAGCTGCATGGCAGGGGTAACCGGTAATGCACCATAATTAGAGGGTGAGGCAGGGGAGAGATAAGAATGAAAGGTTCCCAGAAGCCTGGGACCATAAAAGATAAAAGGAGAAAGTCCACATAATGCCAGCACTATGTAGCAGCAAGTGGGAAATAACACTAATTAAGGACAGCTTTTATTATAGCCTTTATTGTAGCGTTTAAGGTATGTGAGCATAAAGCTGAATCCAGCAAGTCAGTTGGCAGCAGGTTACTGCATAAAAAACGTTGTAGTGTCAAAAGGCATGGTACTCTGCAATATACACACGTCCAAGATGTACCAAGTTGGTGAGGGTAGATGGGTGCAGCACAGGAGCCATGAAGACCCGGCAATCTGCTTAGTAGTGGCATTCCAGTTATTATTAGGCCAAAAAGGGGGTGAATGTATTCGTCCATAGTGATGAGTGCGCATTAACCATGTTTCATTTCACATCCAAATGTAAAAGTTTCATAAAATACTTGGGGTGGGAGGTGCAAAAGGTAAGAACCCTTTCAGGATAGGGGCACAACACCAGCCGCAAGGCAAAACGTACTCAGTGGTGGACACGGAGAACTTGGGAAGGAGATGGTGAAATAGTTACAAGTCATATGTCAGGCTCATGGTAAGCTATGATGGCTGACTTTTATCTTCACTCCACCGACTTCCCTCTTCCTTTTCAGAGAGCGAGTGTAAATCACCGGCTCTTTATTGGGAGGCAAGGAGGGCTGCCACCAGGCCATATGGGCAACAGCTGGGATTACCACAATATGTAGGAATGGTATTTTGGTTCGACAAAAGGGGTATTAAATGGACAGCCAATAGACGGGTATTACAAAAAGCAGAGCACACATTGTGACAGCCTGGCGTGATAATGTTAGACCTGGGAGGCAACCACCTCGGTAAAATGAAGTCCCTAGACCTAGTCAGACATATTCAGGAAGACATAGCATTGATCAAGTGGTGTTGGAGTGCTTTGTACATAATACATCATCACAACAGACCCAGGAAAAGAATGAATGCAGCCATAAGTAAAGTTATTGCCTATTGTGGAAGTGCATCATATGACACAGGGACATGAACGTTAAATGCACAGGTCTACACAGGAGTGACAAGTTATAGCTATCAGACATTGGAATCGATACATTCAACAACACATTGCAGGAAGTGGTGTAAGCAGGACAGTATTAGGTGATCACAGTGTGTAGGGTTTCAGTCTTTAGGATCTCCTAAAATCCTCATGTAACAGGGGCATAGTAATCAGGGAGGTCAGCAGCAGCTTGCATAATCACGTGACCTGGCAATGTCAACTGTACGTCTGACTCTTATGCTGGGTACACACTGGAGCGATGTGGGGCCGATTTGCAGTTACGTAACATGAAATTGCTTACATCACTCAGTGTGTATGGGTGATTGAGCGCTCCCGCAGTCAATAGGTTTGATGTGCTGCACTTCAAACTGAGCGATAACGCGAGCAACCTGTGGTATGCGAATGAAGGGCGGAACAGGGACCGTTCCATCCTTCATTAACTCGTTCTAGTGTGTCTACGGGCAATCCCTGCTCAAGAGCATTCGTTCTGATGTCAGAACGAATGCCCGTTGCTCCCATATTTACCGACTCTAAGCATTAAATGGTTGAGTTGCTACTGGCAATGTGACAGGTTCAGTTCATATGCAACAAAGGACAGCTCAGAATTAACAACAAGGTGGTTGGGGAGGTCACCCAGGGGCCCCTACACATAGCTACATTACCAGCGTGGGGGCACTGTGGCATATATGAAATGAGGCTTCTATGTGGTATACTGTGAGCTGGGGGCACTACAATTGTGGCACTGGGAGAGTTTACACATTATACTTTTCAATAACATCGCCAGAACATCTTTCTTACCATTTTATGGTTGGGTTAGTTACCCTAAGGTCCCCACAATCTTTAATCCGCCATTGCCAAGGGCCTGCTCCATAAGAGGTGTGGTTGCTGCCCTTACAGGGTAGACAGAAAACAACCCAGGTGGTCAATGGAATGTGACTCTTTTTATTTGCCCTGTGATCATTTTAATAACATATAAAATAAAGCTGTGTCCAATTTCTCCCAACACACTCCTGCGAGGCATTCATGGCTGGTGCACTTTAGCAGGGTGCCAGCTAGTTGACCTATGCTATGCCCCTTACAGCTCAGTTATGTTGTGTTATCATTGCGGATTTCCAATCATTTTCAGCATGAGCTCCACCAGTGCACATGAAAATGGTCCCCACTGACTCCCAAGTATAGAAAAGGGGTAATGGAGTTACTTTTAAAAATGTTAATAAAGAAGTGGATTTAGGGCCTGAATCAGACCCGTTCGCAGGTCTGATGGGCGTTTATTTTTTTTTCAGGCCGCTCGCTAAGCTGTGGGTGACCAGCCTGGAGCCCGTCGCGATTATCGCAACCATCGGGCTTGCGAGGAGACCCTGTGGTAGGGTATCAGCTCTCACAAGCCCGAGTGAACTCCCTGCTCTAATAGAGCAGGAAGTCCACTACTGACATCACTAGTGATGTTAGTAGGGCCGCCCACAAATGCCAGGCGTTCCTAAGGGAACGCCTGCGTTTGTGCAGCCACCCCTCCTCCCGCCTACAAAACGGGGCGAGCTGTCAATCAACATCGACAGCCGTCCTGTCTTGTAGCGAGACCCGTAGCTATGCAGCAGCTGTTGCTGGACGGGTCTCGCGCATGTGCACGCCGGAGGCGGCGCATGCGCAGTGGGGGACCATCGACCCGCTTGCGAGCAGGTCTGAATCAGGCCCTTAGTCTTTGTGATTATGAACTTGATTTGCTTTGAAAGGAAGAAGTCTCATAAACAGTACATTCTAACATTTGTTCTGTGTGAATATAGTATTACTGATGGCAAAAACGTGTTATTCATGATATTTTTACAGTTTGATCATTTAATAAACCTCTACCCAACAGTGTAACAATCCATGTAAACAAATAAAATATAGCAAGAAATGGGTCTGTGAGTTATATCTGAAGACCTCGTGATTTAACTTGGTAATAATTAATTACTATCCTTGCAGCAGCAGCAGCAGCACATCACACAGGGGCTCCTACTGTGCTCTGAAATGATTAATGAAATAAAACAGTAGTTCAGGTGGAGCCTCCAAACCAGTCAGACTGGTTGCCCGGAGCCGCCGCCCCCAGGAGGATTCTGTCTGTGGGGACTGGGAGAGAAGTGACTGACTGGCTGGGACATAAGACAGAATACAGCAGAAAACACACAGCAACAGGAAGCATGTGCGGACCAAGTAAGTTACTGTACATATCATTACATCTTTATAGTATATCTACCACACATAAGTGACAGAACAAGGGGGTACAATCTCTATTTGTCTGATCCTCCCACTCAACTATACAGGATACTTTTCTTGTTGTTTTACATCTGGAGGTTATTGGATAGCACTAGGAGGACTGTTTAAGGGGTTCTATAGATACTATTGAGCTCCCAAAAACGTTTGCTTCTTTGATCTACTTGCTATAAAAATGTAGATATAGACTGTACCTTCTGTTGAGATATATATAATATAGATATATGTACTTGTGTATGTGTGGCTCATCAATGTATGACAATTATACAAATTATAAACTGGTTAAACTTGTTAATGGAGATTCTTTTTGTACTAGTTCCTGTAATGTAGAGCATTCCCAGACAAACCTAAACCTATGCAGATGGCAGTTGCCTGGAACTATTTGTTAATAATTAGTGGGACCCGGCTGTACCTTCTGCATATGTCTCATTACATAGTGACATAAACCACTTTTTAACTGGCAGGACCAATTACTGTAAATCCATAAGATCCATTTACAAAAATCCACTGTTAGCATTGTGGAGACTGTGCTTGTTATGGAGAAATCCACCAGATTTTAGGTGAAACGATACAAGTTGTAGATGAAACTGGCAGCATCTGGGCAAGTTCGGTGGTCAACGTACACACCTTCACCAGAGTTTGAGGAGTTACTCTCCTTTTTCCATCAGTGCCCCCATTATGTCTTTTTCTGCTTACAGATGCCATTTATTGTAAGAAAAGCATCCAATTCATATTTTTAGACCCTGTTGTTATCTTCAGCTTCACCACCTCATGAGGTCAGGAATTGTGCAGCCTAACCACCTTTATGGTAAACGGCTCCTTCCAATGCTGATAGCGAAACAATCCATTTGCAGTAGATGACATCTTGTGCTCTTCATATACATCCAAACCATTTTAATTTTGGCTGGGACGGTGTAGATTTCAGGAGACTCCCCCACCGCCCAGTGATCATCCCGGTTTGCAGGGGGTTGGGAGGCATTACTCTGCCAGTGTCTGGCATAAAATAAAAGCAGTTTTTATGGCAAGAACGCTCACCGATAGTGCGGATCACGGTCGCTATACTTTATTCACGCCCCGTCCTTATTTGAAAATCTCCCAATGTTGAGAGCTAAGTACTCTTTATGGTCCTTGGTACAAATAGTTAATTGAACAAATGTTTGTACTGCACTGTAATATATTTATTTATATTATTTTGACCTCCTGTAAAGAGCATTTTTTTTCCAAAGTAATAATGTTATGGTGCATACACACGGTCAGATTTTCTGTCAGGTCTGAACGAAAACGATTTAAAAAATCGTTCAATCGTTCATATCTGAAAGAAAATCTGGCATGTGAGCCTGCAACGATGAACGATGAACTTTCCCGCTGGTCAGATAACGATGTCTGACATCAAATGTGTTTGCAGTCAGATTTGGACGATTCCATTCATGTTAATACTGTCTAAAATCGTTCAAATCGATCGTAAAAATCGTTCATCGTTCATCTGACAGATCGGACCATGTGTAAGCACCATTAATGTTATATTGTTGTAATCTCTTTATAATTTAGTCATTCCAATCCCAGTGTTAGTGAGGTTGTCCGCCTCTAAACTCCATTGAGTTAGCTAATCAGCTACTTACAGTGACGCACCCTATATTCAAAATGTGACTAATAACCAGTAGCTACTATACAATTATTATTACAATATACAGTAAAAACATGTTTTCATAACATGCATGTATCTCTCTTTTTATGCATCCCTGTGTTCTATGTGCCTAGTCTGAACTCCCGGGCAACTACAGAGACCAATACCCCCTCCCCTCTCCTGTCGCCCTTTACTGTATCTGGTTTTTCAAAATGCTCTTTTGTAGTTTTTTTTTCACTGTTGAATGGTTTATAACCCCTACCCCCAAAAACCTTTATTTTAAGTTTCAGAAGGCTCTACCCCCTGCCTAGACAATACTCATTCACTTTCAGATACAGTGTGGGGACAGCTAAGCATTCAAAAATGTATAAACACAATGTAATCTCTTCATCAGCTCTTTCTAAAGCATTCCGTTAACTTGTGGCAAGTGAGGATTATCTTCGGATCAGGACTAGGTTCTCCAACAGCTGTGGACCTAAAGGTCCCAGCGACTGGGTATGCTGGGACTTGTAGTTCCACAACAGCCAGTTAGTTATAGATACAATATATTTATTTTTTAAAGTCATTTATTAAATCATTCAGTAGTGAATGTAATATTATTATGATTATTCAATTTTAAACTTTTGTTCAGATGCATTTTTCAATATGTCTAATGCTACTAGTTGCTATTATTAATTATGGATATACAGTAGATCATTGTTTGAGAATAAGGTACAATAGGTTCCACCTGACGCGCTGCCATATGGCACTTGATGCTCCCCCTAAGCGGAGTACAACTTAATGTAACCGTTCTTATTTATAGTTGACATTTCCAAACCTGTCTCCACAGAGATACTGGATGGCACCCTGTTTGGAAAAATTCTGATGAAATTGGGTCTAGCACTCCTTGTAGTTGGCCATCTCAATTTTATAGTAGGGGCTATTGTCCACGGATTGGTGCTGAAACATGTGGTTCAGCTGCAGGACACTGTGTCACTTCAATATTCTGTAACCAACATCATTGCTGTGGCATCTGCAGTTCTGGTAAGTCGACTAAATAAGTTTCTATAGATAAGTGACTTGTGGAAATGTGCGCTATAGTTATAGCTATATGTCAGGGCTGTTGTAACCCAGTGTTAGAGGATTTCATGTGGCCTCTAGCTTCCATGGGAACACTAAACCCTTTCTGATATTAATCATTAGAATGTTTTCTGAGTGTATGAATTTACAGTATGCATGTGATCAACATTTTAAAAAAGTTCTAGTCTTTAGATTGCTGGAAGCTCTTTACATAGGGCAAAATGGCGTTGCATGTCCTGTGCACCTAGATTTCGACCAATGAACGTAGGTTTGAAGAAGAGCAGAAAACTGTGCGGGTAGAGGAGTTGGACTGACTGGTGCTGTGACTTAGGTTTTTTTTTCTTCTTAAAGTGGTGAATGAGGATTTTGGGGAGTCTTTTATTCAACTAACTTCAATTTGAAAATATTGTATTGTTTTATGTTTAAGAGTAAATTGGGCAGGGGTCTTGTGAATCCCTGTCCATTATACTAAGATGGAAAAATTGCCTAAGTCACTCACTATATTATCAATTGCCTGTCCCTTTCCCCAGTACTTTGAGATGTGGGTCTGGGAGTCTCTGAAAGGAAGGGAGGACCAGTTGCTGTGTTAAGCACCACGAAAAGAATACATACAAAAGTGACAGCCATCTAAAAATAAAAAGTCCTCTCAGTTTATTTAAGCCACAATAAGGCTAAACCAAGCTGTATTTGATGATAAAAAGCTGAGTGGTGAGACACTATGGATGGCACAGTGCACCTCCTAATGATTTTCTGCCTCAGAACAAATGGACGTTCACTTTTAGTTGTGGAGGCTACTCCTCAGTGCAGAGTGGAGGAGTGCACCTAGGTGAAATCCCGGCGTCTGAATATCCCAACGCCGGAAGCCCGAAGGATGAAGATGACGATAGGGGTGGTAAGTATGCTAACCCTACCCCTCTCCCCCCTCTAACCCTAACACACCCCCTGGGGTGCCTAACCCTAACCCTCCCCCCCCCCCATTCCCGCACCCTAAACCTAACCCTCCAGGAGGTGAGTGCCTAACCCTAACCTCCCCCTGGGGTGCCTAAACATAACCCCTCTCCCCGTAGCCTAACCTTCCACGGGGGGTGCCTAACCCTAATCTCCCCCTGGAGCCCCTAAAACGAACCTAACCACCCTCGCGGCTAACAGCTTACAGGGCCCCGCTTACCTTCGTTAGTGATGCTGGCTGTCGGGATTTCGTCATCAGGGTAAAGATAGGAGTCGTGATTTCGATGCCTATCTTTAGTCCGGGTCAGAATTCTGACGGTCGGCATCCCGGGTGCCGGTAAATTAACTACATCCCCATCAGATGCCCTTCTCAAATTACCTCCAGTGTGTTTTCGAGTGGCACAGAAACGCTAAAGGGTATATTTACTAAAGTGAGAGTTTTTAGAAGTGGAATCTGATTGGTTACTTTAGTAAATACACCCCTAAATGTATACCCTTGGTATATGAGATTATATTATTTTCAGAAAAAGTCTTCAATATTGGTATTATTTGTATATATTATTTGTTAATGGGAAAAAAATGTATAGATGCAAATTTGATATTTGCACTAATTGAACCAAGAGGTCTTATTCAATTTCTGACTAAAAAATGCAAATTAATTTTAAGTTTCTGCAACTGTGGGATTTCCCACTTATGCCCTCTGCTGATGCCTCGCAGACCTGTTTTAACATCACCCTTTTATATACGTTTGTACATAAGCTTTTTTGAGATAAGGTACTTCTTTCCCTAGTGTTTCTTTGAAAAGTGATTAACACTTTTGTTCAGTTATTGAGACAGTGGCACAGCAAGAGGAGATAGAGATCCATCTGCATAACACAAATGGCTTAAATCTTATACTCGCTATCTATATCTTCCCTACAGGAAGTGACTGTGTAGGTTTCCCCAGAGCCATCTTTCTCTCTCTACTGTCACATTTGGCAATTAGAGCTATGGAGGGTGTTTCCTAACACTGTCAGCTTTAATTGATTTCATTTTCACCTCATTTGATATTGCACTTTGCAGACTTGCGATTCCTTGTGTTTGGAGAGACTGATGAGGGACTTTAACCTGCATGTTCAGTACATTGAGGGCATGCAGGCACAAGTTACGCATGCCCCTTGGGATGCTCCTTATTGAGTTACATAGATCTTGAAGCTATGAGATGTAAAGTTTGAATCTACATAAACTGAGTGTAAGTTTGGAGTTGATGATGATTGTCCCGTCTTTGCTCTGAACCAATCTAAATGCTAGATTTAAGGTTACCATTAAAATGTGCAACTCAAAATACAGATATGGAAACACAGGTGTACAGATGTAGTTTTGCTCAAACACATGCATCTTTCTTCTATTGCACGTACAGTTAATTGAAACAAGTTATATTTGTTACATTTAATTCTATTTTTGTCAAAATTTACACACGCATATCAAGCTATTGTTTTACAATCGAGCATTCGCATAAACTGCGCTGTGCGTGTGCAGCAATCGCATTGCGACTATGGATGCATGGAGGAATCCATCGCAAAGTGAGTGACATGTCAGCGTTTGAGGGGTGATGGTCTGAAAAACGCAGGTGTGTCTGTCCATTTGAACGCCGTTTCGTGGGCGTGCATAAATTAGCCACTGCTATTTCATACACAGTTTTGCGTGTCAGAAGAGCTCTCAAGTTTGTGGCAGGTCAAAACCTGTTGCAAGAGTAAGATGGCTGCTCGGTGTGCGGCGATGTTACCGATAATTATGCAGGTAAGCAAGCAGTGGGTGTTATTTTGACTAGTTTTGATGAGGGTGCATTAAATAGGTGCAGGACCCCCATTGTGTGAAGTGTGACTTAAGTAGTCAAACATTACTAAAGTTAATGCGGGTTTCTCTCTATGTGGAGAGGATGTCTCAGATTCTGTTATCTCCTCTATTACTGCAGCTAGTGAAAGATTTTTATCCAGGTCATTCTTGTCACTTTACTGTGCTCCAATGATTCATATAGTGCAGGAGAGACACCTGGAAACTTTTATCTGTTCAGCCTCCAACATCCATGGCCTCTGCTCCAGCTGTAGGAGGCTAAGCCCGTCACTCGGTTGTCCTTGGCATGGCAGTACTTCAGCCTTGTTACGCATACATTCTGTGCAGGACAATGACCGCTATATGCAAGCCTCAGTTGCAGAGTGCACACCAGCTGAATCTAGGCAAAAGTGACAATGGCTAGTAAGTACCTGTAAAGTTTTCTCTTGCATCCATCTGGGGAACACTGTGGTACTTAGAAATGGGTTAAAGTGTGTGGCACTTGGAGTTTGACACTGAAATTGTTAAAAGAAAATGCCGCCCCCTCTAACCCCTCCCACCTCCACTAGATCCTCCGTTTTTTGTTTATTACCTTAGGAGATAAGTTGACCATACACGGTGCAATGCACAGTGTAGGGCGACTGCTGATCCGTCGGCAGACAGATCGTGCTGTCACCGCCAGCAATTGTGTGGTCCCCACTGACCGCACGATATGTTGGCTCCCCCCTCCTCCATCTGAATAGGATCCTACATCGCATCCCAGATCAGTTGAACCTGCAGTAAGATCTGGGGATGCGAATTACGATCCTGCGGGAGAACGCAGCACGATATCAGGTAAGATATTGTGCCCATACATGGCACGATATCGGATCGGCATGTATATTGTGCCGTGTATGGGGGCCTTAAGGCACAATTATAGTTTTCTCTTAACTTTTATGTAGGTTCTCTTTATTTATTTTCTGTTTTTACATTATGAGTGCTTCAGTCCCTGTTCACAGGCATTGGCAGAGCGGGAGTTAGCCAGTATTAGAGCCTAAAGGTGCATACACACTAGACGATATTTTGCACAATTTGCCGGATTTTGACGCATCAGAACGACAAATCGTGTAAAATATGTCCAAATCGTGAGTGTCCACTCAATTGTGAGTGTCCACAATGCCGATGCGTGTACCCGCGGGTCGTACATCGCATTTTCAGATCTTGGCTACAGCAGGCAAGATCTGCCAATCTCGCACACGATCCGGCGGCATATCGTTCAGTGCTTATGACTAAACGATATGTTCGGATCCGTATTAAAGAAAATTAATACAAAGGGAAAACTGGCGGGCCCCCCCCCCCAAAGCACAACCACCCCTGGGCTATTCAGAACCAGCCCTGGTTGCCAAAATACAGGGGACAAACAACCAGTCCTGGTTATGGATATACATGGGACATAAAGCGTAGGGGTGCCCTGTAATTTCCATAACAAGCACCGGACTGTTTCTAGCGGGGGGATAATGCCACAGCCAGGGGAACCCTTTCACCGGGTCCCCCAGCCAAAGCATTACCCCTGACTACTAGTCAGCCCAGGCCGGAGATCCCTAGGGAGTTGGGGATCCCCCAATAAATGGGTCCAGGGCACCCTAAACCTATGCTGATAGCCCGCGGCTTTTGTCCCCTGTAATCCATAACCAGGACTGGATCAGAGCCCAGTGCTGGTTGCACTAAATACAGGGGGCCTCTACGTAGTTTGTCCCCTGTATTTTGGCAACCAGGGCTGGTTCTGAATTGCCCGATGCTGGTTGTGCTTTGGGGGAGGGGGGGGGGGCACTGAGTTTTTCTTTTCTTTTTTCACTTTCTATTAATTTATTTTTTTTTAACACAGATGCATAGACTGATCTCACTGATTTTTTTTTTTGCACAGATGCAAGCATCTATGTCTCTGCTATTACGCAAAGATTGGCTCTTAACTCATCCAGTGTCTCCTCGGTAATTTGTCCCGGCATGATAGAGCCCCTAGATCAGTACAGCTGATTCAGTGACCCCCTACAGAGGCACTCCAGGACACGATGTGCAGCAAAAACTGCACAATGTGACACAAGATAGATCTTGTGTCACAATGTGCAGTTTTTGCTGCATATCGTGTCCTTGAGTGCCGGGGATAGATCTAGGCAAATCACTCACGATATTGCATCATGAGCACATCGTCTAGTGCAGTGGTTCTCAAACTTGGTCCTCAGGACCCCACACAGATCTCGTTCTCCAGGTCACCCAGCAGGTACACAGGTGTTTCCATTACTCGCTGACATATTTTAAAAGATCCACAGGTGGAGCTAATTATTTCACTTGTGATTCTGTGAGCAGACTTGGAAAATATGCACTGTTTGGGGTCCTGAGGACCGAGTTTGAGAACCTGTGGTCTAGGGTGTACGCACCTTTAGTCCCACTCTGCCTACAGCCTCTGGAGGGGTCACTGAATCAGCTGTGCTGATCTAGGGGCTCTATTATGCCGGGACAAATTACAGAGTAGACACTGGATCAGGTAAGAGCAGCCACAGGCTACCCTGGTAGCGCTGGGTTTGCGACCCTTTCATTGCTGGACCCGTTACACAGCACCACATTGGTCCGTGACTGGTGTCTCTGCCACCCTAGCGTATTTTGCGGCTTCCGCAGGCGCTACTCTGCTGTAACTGACTAAATAAAGCTCTGAGGTTCGGTAAGCAGCCACAGCCTACCACTGCGGTAGCGGTAGGCTGTGATCGTTATACTCGCACCCCCTACTACAAAGCATCGTTGAAGGTAACTTTGTGACCAGGTGACGCTGCCGCTCTGCAGAAGACTATAGCAGTTTACGGCCACTGCAGGAGAGGGTTTTCAGTGTTTCAGGCGCCGCAACAGCCCTCTCCTAGTGAAAGATGGAGGTTAGCTCCTCCCCCTTCCCTCCTTGTAGGCTGAATGAGCGCTCCAGCACCAGCTGTTAAGTGCTACAAGTATACAGCAGCAACTGGGGACCCTGTTTAGCTGGAGTTACTGCCCCCTAGACACAGGTTACATGTGGTTGCATAGGGCAGTGTGTGCTGGATAGTCTGTGGGGATTAAGACCTGTATGTTAGAGGTTGTTAACCCCACTGTGGAAGGTTGATATCATATCAGGGCCGGCTCCAGGGGTCGGAGAACCCTGTGCCGGCCCTCTTTACTGTGCGCGACCGAAATGGGGGCGTGGCATAATTAACATAGGCCATGCCCCCTACATGACGTTATTAGGAGGCATGCCCTCCTCCAAATAACGTCAGGCTGGGGGGAGCCTCACTAGCTGGGCTTCCCCCAGATCCTCTCCCGTCACTGAATGGATGATGCGCGCGGCATCCATTCAGAGTCTCCGGGGTCCGGCACTGCCGCAGCAGGTCCCCAACCTCCCGATTTGACCCCCCGCTGGCGACTGCAGCCCACGGGTGGAACAGCGGGACAGTACTGTCCCGCTGAAATCGGGATGTTGGGGAGGGGTGCGCCCTCTATGGGTGGCGCCAATGTGCGACCGCACAGGTCGAACACCCCTAGAGCCGGCCCTGTATCAAATATAATATATATATATATATATATATATATATATATATATATATATACACAAACACAGTACTTGCTGTCTAAGCACACCAGTATATTTTAAGGAATTTTCAATTTAACTGCACGACTTAAAACCTGTTTTATTGGCTATGTTCTCAAAATAAACAACTGTTTGAACAATAAGGAAACAAAAAAAAATACTTGTTTTGACTTTTAGGCAAGTTTATTTAGGTAGTTTTAGGTAGTCTGCTTTCATTGAAGTGACGACCCTTAGCTTTGATAGGCACTTTGCATATCCTTGGCATCCTCTTTACTAATTTTTCCAGCTTTTGGTGATCCATTCGACTCCAGCAGCTTTGAAGAGCCTCCCAGAGGCCCTCAGTGTTGGTAGGCGTCTGTTTTCGGACTTCCCTGTCTAGTTCTTCCCACAAAAGCTCGATGGGTGAAACATCAGGTGATTGAGGTGGCTATTCCATTTTTGTTACGACTTCAGCGTCTTCTTTCTTTTGCAAATAATTAGTACACAACTTGGATGTATGTTTTGGATCGTTATCTTGTTGGAAAACGAAGTTCTGACCCACAAGTCGCCTTCTGGAGGGAATCGTATGACGCACTAATATGTTTGTAGTACACCTTTTGATCTATTATTCTGTCGATTCTGACTAAGTCACCAACTTGGTTGCTCGCGAAACATCCCCCAAACCATCACATTGCCTCTTCCATGTTTAACTGTTAGCGCTATACAGTCTAGGAGAAAGCACTCATCTGGACGACGACGCTCAAAAACCCGGCGATGCAAGCCAAAAAGTACAAATTTCAATTTGTCGGTCCAAAGCACCCTCTTCCACTATTCCTCAGTCCAATCCTTATGCTTCTTAGCCCATGCGTACCTTTTTGCTAGATTTGTAGCATATAGATGTGGTGTTCTTACTGCAACCCTACCACTAAGGCCATATTCTTGCAAGCGCCTGGCCACCATCCTATCGGACACAAGCTGGACACAACTTTTCCGCAACTCCCTATTTCCTGAGTGGTCAAACGTCTGTTACGCTTGCTAGTAGTCACAATGAAGTTGTCCTCACGAACAGTTGTTGGTTTTGGGTAACCAGTTCGCTTTCTTGTAACATTTTGACCGTTTTTTTACTTTCGTTCAATATCCCGACGCACGGCCCCAACGGATACCTTCAACTGGTTTTTGACACATTTGTATTGATTTTCTGGGTTGCATCGGTACGGAAATAGCATATTTTGTTATTTTTATCATACTCCATTAATACGCGAGTAGCAGAATGTACCATCGATTTCAGGAGGTTGTGCTCAGACTTTTGACAAGTACTGATTGTATATATATATATATATATATATATATACATACATACACACAGTATATACATACATACACTGCCTTCGGAAAGTATTCACAGCGCTTCACTTTTTCCACATTTTGTTAATGTTACAGCCTTATTTCAAAATGGAATAAATTCATTTTTGTCCTCGAAATTCTACACACAATATCCCATAATGGCAACGTGTAAAAAGTGTTTTTTGAGATTTTTGCAAATGTAATAAAAAGACAACAACTAAGAAATCACATGTACATAAGTATTCACAGCATTTGCTCAATACTTTATTGGTGCACCTTTGGCAGCAATTATAGCCTCGAGTCTTTTTGAATATGATGCCACAAGCTTCGCACAACTATCTTTGGGCAGTTTCGCCCATTCCTCTTTGCAGCACCTTTCAAGCTCCATCAGGTTAGATGAGAAGTGTCGGTGCACAGCCATTTTCAGATCTCTCCAGAGATGTTCAATCGGATTCAAGTCTGGGCTCTGGCTGGGCCACTCAAGGACATTCACAGCGTTGTCCTGAAGCCACTCCTTTGATATCTTGGCTGTGTGCTTAGGGTCGTTGCCCTGCTGAAAGATGAACAGTCGCCCCAGTCTGAGGTCAGAAGCTGCTGCGAATAAGACCCATTTGAAGGTAAAAAGTCGCACGGCACTCACGTTATATGTAACGCAACTTGTAGCGCACAAATTATAGATATACGTGGACACATCTGTATATAGAGAGAGTTAAGCACCCTATTGCTTTAAATATTGTGTATTGGGGGGATTAAGAACCATTTTATTGTTCGTTAACCCTCCTTCAGTTACAGGGTTAGCTATCCTATGCCTAGCAGTGGATATATGTGGGGATTAAAACCTGTTCTTTAGAGGTTGTTAGCTACTATGGCATGCATATATGTTAAGCTTATTGCTAGTTATATGTGTGTTAGCCTGATTATTGCCTTTTGGTGGGGATAAAGAACTGTTCTTACTAGTTCATTAACCGTACGTCTACTACATGGTCTTTTTAGTGGCCCTATGTTTAGTACTATTAGCAACCTCTTGCTTCAGGAATAGTACTGTCCAGCAGGCTGTCAGGTTTGTTACACAACATTCTCAATAGTCCTGCACTAAGAAAAACCAGTTTGGGGGTTTTGCCTAATCAGACTCGGATAGCTTAGTAGCTATCTATTATTGCACAGCAGGAGTGGTGAATAGGGAAAGCCTGTTTGTGGACAATGCCACTGCTGTGGCTTACATAGACAAGCAGGGCAGAACAAGGAGTTGCTTGAAAGTGTCTCACACCCTTGTTTGGGCGTAACCTAGGGTTTCTGCCATCTTGGCAGTTCACATTCCCAAAGCGGACATCTGGGTGGCGGACATCTGGGTGGTGGACATCAGCAGGCGCCACACCGTTCACTTTGGGGGAATAGGAAACACACCAGGCAGTCTTTAAATTATTCCATTCTGATCAGATTACCTAACTGTATTCGACGAGCGGGTCTTCCAGTCATACGCTTAGCTCCAGGTGGGCCTTGTCACCAGTGGTACGCTCTCCTTCTAGGAATGCTGGCCAAGACTCCTTGCCACTTTTCTCTTCGGCAGAACTTACTGAGTCAAGGCTCCTGTTTACAAGAGATTGGGCTTAGCTGGCTTGACGTCTGGGTTCTTGAGACCCAGATGTTTTTGGTGCGCTGCTTTCCAGGTTGGTCGTCCAGACTATGCTTTGGGGTTGTAAGCTAGCTGCTGCAAGTATATATATCATCGTATCTGGAAACTTTCCATTTGTATAGTGAGGATGTTGAGTCTCTCATCTGGAGGCTTCTGACTACCACTTTTGCCTTACTTCTCTCTAAATGGTCAGGTTCTGCCGTATGGGTCTTTTTTCCAGAGCCGTCTGACCACTATTTTGGCGGTACAGACCTTCCCTCTTGTCCCTCTATAGGGTTTGAGTTTGGCATTGCAGGTTCTTCGAAGGGCCCCCTTTGAACCTTAATATCATGGAGTTACATTTTCTTATGTTGAGAGTGTTTTTTTTTTTTTTCACCTTACATCCTTAAATCTTTTGGAAGTCATCTGTGTTTTAAGAGTTGTTTAACATATTATTTTCGGAGCTGGACTGTGGGAGCTTTCGCCATCTTCAGATGGCGATTGCTCCCTCACCACCATTCTTTTCCTAATGGAAGGAGTCCCGGGTTGCCCGTGTCCAGCTACTTTCGCTGGATGCCTGGGTTTTGTGCGCCTGCGTGAAGCCCAGTTCACCCAGGCGCACTAGCACTGCCGAGTTAGACTTGGCAGTGCTAAGTTTCACTGCTCCGAAAGAGGATCAGCTGTCTCTACACTGGAGCAATGTTGAATTTCTCCGGTGAATATGTATCTACTGATGCTACTCGCATCGATTTGGATACTTAATTATAGGGGGCTGCCTGGCCCCCAATACTTGACATGATGAATGGACCCCGGCAGGCTAGACTGTGTGCACACACTGATTAGTGGTCGTTGTCCTAAAGACAGATTCATTCTCTCACTGCTGTGAAAAACTGAAGCTGCTGACAGCTAGTCAGTTAGTATGTGTGGGGGTTGTGTATGGGATGGCAGCGATTAGGATGTCGGCACTCAGAATCCTGACACCAGAAACCCAACTAGGTAAGTTTCCCAACATCAACCCTACCCCTAAACCTAACACTCCTAACACGCAATCTAAACCTAACCCTCCCCTCCCATAGCCCAAACCTAACGCTCCCATCCACAGCCTAACTTTAAGCACCCCCCCCCCCACACACACACTGCAGTCTAACCCTAACCCTCATACTTACCGTCGGGATGCCGTCACCGGGATTCTGACTGGTGTCGGGATTATGGCATCACAATTCTGTGTGCTGTCCCGACCGCCGGGATCATAACTATATCCCGCATGTGGCGATCGCTACTTTGACAGAGGAAGAGCAGACAAGTAATGAAATAGAAAAAACTCGCAAAGAGAAGATAATGTAGCGTTGAATATTAAGAATCCGATTTGAAACAGACATCAGAAGTAGATTAGACATAATAAGTATATAGAGAATGAATAATCGAAAGTAATTGTGTTTAAGATAACAAGAGCTATAATAAAAAAGAGCTATACCAAAGAGAAGACCGATTAAAAAAGATTTAATAAAAGTTGTTTTTTTTTTTTTATCTAAAGATAGCAAATGTAGAACCAGCAGAATAAAGGTTTTTATGAGCTAACAGGATGATCGAGCAAAGTCGAAGAGAAATGTTTTATGGGACATATATGATAATGAGAGATTTGAGGGTAGTCAAAACCAAAGGAAACAGAAAAAGAAATATTCTTATGAGGTTAGAATGTCACTATCAGCTTAGATAAAGGAAGTAAAGTCATGTAAATAAAATTTGCATAAATACGAATACTAAAATGAAATGGTAACCTAACAGAGTGTTTATAAAAAGTCAGTCAGAATAGACTACCCAGTGATAGGTGGTACGTAGACCACCGACCTACATCCTGCTTTGTAGCCAGATATGCTTGTTAGGGCTTGTAAAGCAGGCTACATATGGCACGATGTGTAGCCGGCGATGCGACAGCCGATCTAAAGGCCGACATATTGGGCGGTCCCCACACACTGGGAGATTCGATGCCCGACCGCCCGATATGCCGGAACCCGACTCCTCTCCCCCCCCCCCCCCCCCTGCAGAGCGTTGCATGGGATCGCTCATCACTTCACCAGATCTCTAGTGCCGCATGTAAGATCTGGAGGAGTGATGTACGATCCCACGGAAGCGTGCACTGGCCGTTATCATACCCACACAGAACGATATAGCAGCGATATCATTCCAATCCGTCTTATCGGCTGCTATATCGCTCCGTGCTTGGGGCCCTTAACACCTTCTGATATGTTATTACAGATCAGTGTCTTTTTGATAAAATATATAGTTTTAACTTATTGCAGAGATTAACACTAATGTGCAGCCCTGTGGTCTTGTCTCTCTCTGCGTTATGGCACGTGATGCACTCTCTCTACATTATGTGACAAGTAGCCATGGCGGCGACAGGAGCACATTATTTTATAGAGGGCAGTACTGAAAGAAAACCAATAGGGAACAAATATTGTAAGAGTAATTATAGGAAACATTAGTCCCAGGAGGGAAAGGATCAACACTCAGAATAGCTATGTGCTTTGAAGAAGAAAGAGATAGGGAAAAGAGCTAAACCACATCAACATATAAATAACATAACAAAAGATGTGTATGAAACCAATGCTGATTATGGCTGGAAGCTGGCCGCAGGACGTAAGCCAACAATACCACACAAGCATAAGTGCCTGACTAGGCAGTTAAACATAGAAAAAATAATAATTAAGGGGATCCAAACAGCCAGATCAAATATTTCAAATAGTGACTCACTGAATATTTCCATAATTAAGACAAAATATGAGACCTCTCCCTTAGCAAAGCAGGGCAATGGACTTGTACAGTGAGCTTACTATTTCCCTAAAGCAGTATTTTCACAACTTTCCCCCTTGGTTCCCTAAACTCAACCCATTGAGGAAGGTACAACTCAGTAATTATTAACATTATTTAAATTCCAATCCACTCCCTATGAAAACTCTTTAGTCTTTGTAAGTTAATATATTATGGGGGGAATTCAATTCAGCGCGATGATGAATAGCCGTGGGAGGGAGCTCCCGCAGATATTCAATTTAATGTGCTGTGTGCCTTGTTGGGAAGCAGGTAAGTTAGAGAATGCCGGTTCTCGCGACTTAACCTGGGTGTTAAGGCGCGGTAACCGGCATTCTCCAACTAAAGTGCCGGGCGCTCGGCTGTTAGCGCACGCTAAGCCGGCAATCAGCTGCGTGCCCGGCACTTTTGTCGGATTTCTCCTCGCATCCCCAGGGGGGTGCGAGAAGAAATCCTTTGCCCGCCCAAACAGTGAATTGAATTGAATAGCTGCGGGAGCTCCCTCCCACAAGCTATTCTCCATCGCACTGAATTGAATTCCCCCCATTGTAGTACATAAAATGGCAACAAAAAGAACACATCAGAATGAGGTTTAGTAAGTAGTATTTGATGGGAATTGTTGTGCTCTAAGGAGGCGATTCAATTGTATGGTAGGTGGCGTTAATTAATGGGCACCCATGTTGCAATTCAATTGTTCTGGGCACCCATTAATTATTATGGTATTCACGCCCAATTAGACTGGGCGCATAAAACGGCTAAACCTGTCTAAAGTCCTGGTTAGGGTGCCCAACCTGTTGTTTGGGCGCCCTAAACACAGGTTTAGTGCACATTTTTGCTCGCACCCTCCTGAGGGTGCGAGCAGAAATGCCGGGGCCAGCGGTTATCGCGTTTGTGCCAAAAACAAATAGCCGCCTTAAAAACAATTGAATCGCCCCCTAGGAGTTACAGATACTGTATTGCACATGCCATTCTTAAATGCACAGGCTCAGTAGCAGGAAATTAATTGGCCCTAATGTACAAATACATCTAAGTCAAAATCAGACACGTGTCTTGTGTACTCACACCCTTACAGTAATAAGCTATACTTGTCAACCCTCCCTAAATGTCAGGAGTAACAATCTCCTCGAAGAGTCGAGCAATCTACCTGATTGCACATTACCTCCATTAAGTAGTTGTTATACACTTAAAAAAAAAAAAAGATATACATACATTCAAATGGGATCATCAGTGCCATTTCCCTGCATTACTTATAAGGCACAATGATGTATAAGTGTGTTTTCATCAACAAGTAGATCTTACTGAGTAATAACTGATCTCGTTTACATTTGGATGTAAATCACCTTTATGACATGTTTTCACAATCTCCCTGAAAGTCTTTTTCAAAAGTAGGCAAGTATGTAATAAGCGTACATGCAGGGCCGTAACTAGGGTAGTGCGACCAGTGCCATGACATAGGGCAGGGGGCGCAGTTTGGGCCTGTCAATTTTCTATCTATCATCATTCTCACTTGTAACTTCCTCTTCTTTTATCCCCAGCAACTCCTGGCCTCCCCCATCTCTTCCCCATGAGGTTGTGGCCCTTTTTCGGGTGTCTTATCTTATGTCCCTATTTAAAAAATGGGAGGGGGGGCACCAATGCTCTTTCTGGCACAGGGCGCCAAAAAGTCTAGTTACAGCTCTGCGTACATGTAATGCCTCTGATTCCCTGATCATCTAAGAACAACTCCAAACTCTAATTCAAGCCATTTCTGATTTGGTAAGAATCTTTGAATTATTAGGGCAACCAATCCTCAAGTATCCTTAACAGGTCATGTTTTCATGGTTTCTTTAATAGTGCACAGTCTATTTTGCTAGGTCAGTAATTATCTCACCGGTTTTCATAGAGAACAATCCTTAAAACTTGACCTGTTGGGGGTACTTGAGGAACGGAGTTGAAAACCCCCAAGTGGCGTGTGCAGAGTCCATTTTACTTGTATTCCTAGAATGTGTATTTAAACACTGGAATCTGTGTGAGTGAAATGGGTTAATATTCTCATAATTGGTAGGCACACCAATTGTAGTGTTTATTTAATTGAAATGCTTGCATGACTTTATTTGCATTCAAAAACCCTGTTCTAATTTGCATAATGTAAATTACAGCTGTTATACTACAATTTTCATATACGAATCGGGTGCAGCCTCGTATTACATTAAAACTGAAATTTCAACTTCGGACAGATTGATTCCCTCAACTCTGATGGGGGATGCAACATTTGGGAATTGGGGTATATTTGGAGAAAGTGTAGCATCCCTTTATTGAGATTACTCCTTACAGTGAGCAATGTTTAGCATATTAATGCACAATCCTGTGGATGTTGGTATCTTTTCCAGTTGTTGAACAAATCTCTTTGAAAACCAGTTTACACAGGGTGTTTTTATTTTCTCGACACTTTTATTCATCCTATACAATTTTTTCGGTTTGCATTTCTAAAACTGGGTACACACTGGAGCTACCGGCAATCGGTCCAATGTTCAGGACGGTTTGCCCTCACCCTGGACATTGCATGACTCCCGATACACATTACCCGATTTAATGAATGATGACTCATTCCGTCCTTCATCAATATATATGGAGCCGCATGCGTTATTGTTATTGGAAGTGCAGTACAGCCAAACACACTATATCGCATGCGACCGCGGGAGCATACAAATTGGGCATACACACTGCACGATATGCCCAATTTGTCGTTCCGATTTGGCCACATCAGCCCTATGTCGCTCCAGTGTGTACCTGGCTTAACATTCAAAAGCAGCGCTTCTCATTTCAAGCATCATAAACAGAACATGTTTTAAGGATTTCATTCTGTGGTAAGTCGTAGGATACTGACCATGCTAAATAAATCGAATCGGTCAATGATTAAGCAATCCTTATAATATGAGGTTTAGGGGTACTTGAATAACTGTGTAGGAAGATGATGTTCTAAACCCGTAGTAGACCTGATTATGGCAATAAAGCTGGGTGCACAACCTATACAATTCTTGGCCTGCTCACCTGATATTGGATGATGAAGCTGACTATTGTATAGGTGTGTACGCTGTGCGGGAGCATTAAAGGCTTTTAATGCTCCTGCAATGGTCCGGATCAAGAGGTTGCATCTTATGTTCTGTTTAATATTTGTTGGCCTGACAACCCAATCCAATAGAAGCCCAAACATACTGTGCTATATCTGCTCAGCGTGTGTACAGTTCTCTGCGGCAGCTGACAGGGGGTCATGCTGGGGACACACCGCTCAGCTGATAGAATGGGCAAGATTCAGTTAAACGCGAAGTGAATAGCGCTGGGAATGAGCTCCCAGAGCTATTCAATCCACTGCGATGTTGAAGGCTCGTTCTCGCGCCTTAAACAGGGTGTTTAGGCGCGAGGACGGGCATTCTCCAACTAAACTTCCCGGCACGATGCTGTTTTCCCGGCGCTAAGGGCAGAAAACAGCATCGCGCCTGGACTTTTGTCGGATTTCTGGATGCGAGATGAAATCCTTAGTTGGGGTTAGCAGCACGATGGATTGAATAGCTCCGGGCCCTCATTCCCGGCGCTATTCACTTTGCGCTGAATAAAATCGTGCCTGAAGAGTTTAAACCGATCAGTCGCTGATGGAAAAGGTGTGTACCCAGCTTTACACTATTGTAAGACTTAGCCCATATGAGACAGGATTTCACCTTTTTAGACGGCAAAGGGACTGTCATTTTCTGTGATGAACTCCATGCGTGTTATTTTATTAATTAAAAGTTTATTTGATTAAACTTTTTTTTTTTCACAGAAAAGTGCATTCCTCAGTGTAATACAGATATCCTTATTAATAGACCTATAACCAACAGAGCTATTATTTCTCATATGTGCAATTGAAAGAATTCCCATCCTGAGAGGTTGGTGTCAGCATGTCATCTGAATGCATTAATGGACGATTATATAAACCAGAAGCAAGAAAAGTTAAAAGCCTTTAATATATAAACATATATACAAAACATAATGAAATGAACACATATAAATACCTATTTAATAATATATAAATACTAGCCATGAGTAGGAGTGTACATAGTGGGAAAGAAATCAGGTTATAAGCAACACCATAATGAGTGACAGATGTTCTCTGTGATAATATGAATTCTCTGTAACCACCTGGAATAATATTAGTTACCGTATCACATACCTTAACACCAAATGGCAAAATGTTAAAAGTGGGCAACAGAAACATTTTGTTTAAGTAATAAAAAAAATTTTTGTTTCCCTTTTAAAGTATGAACAGCTGGGTTCTTGCAGGGGCTAGGATTAGCCCAGATTCTTTTCATGGGTTCATTATAGTGCGGTGTTCTAGGTCATGGAAGAGTGGAAGGTTTGCACTCTGCAGACTCCTCACCGGCTAAAGCCGTTCCCTTTTCAAGATAGCTATGGTTGGAAATGTCTGTCTTTCTGGAGACCAATTAACAAACATCTGAACATACAATCGCGTGCTTGGAGGCTGTGCAGGCCTGAATCCTAACTCTAATGGCCTGTCTGGGAAACCTTGGACATTTATTTTTAGGGCACTTATACACAGATGCTTCATCTGTGTCCATGTTCAATCAGCAGTATGAAAAGTTAGTGCACCTCATAATAGGGTATAATAGGGCATACTGTTTCCTATTAAGAAAGACTGGTTTGCTGTTCATATGAGCACCAAGTGATGGATCAACACTAGAAAGCTGTGCGTGCACGTTTATGTCCCAGAACAGATATAATAAATGAGCCTCATTAAAGGTCATACCTCCTTTACGCTTTAGGAAAACAATTAAAACTAAACATACAGCTGGTCATGTTCTTTCTGTCAATACATGCATAACACTGTTGTTTCCAACATGTCAAATGGCTGATGAGTTACATATTCCTTATATAAGAAATTATTTTTATCTTATATACATTATAGAGAACATTTTTCCTGCATTCACACACCTTTCGGATATAAATGATCATAATCCACTGCTTACTTTACACAATTAGTAAAAATACACAGCACTGAAACTCATAGTATAACTATTATCATAAATGTAGGAGCCAAACAGATTTTATGGAGCCAGTGGAGTATGGACAATTTTGATGAAGACAAGTAGACCACATCAAAAAGACCTAGTAAAATCCTGCTCCTTTCATGTAAACGAAACTATGACTTTGTGCACTTAACCAACATTTTCAGTTGAAAAAGTGTTAACTCAGGTCACACCGTTGATCCAAACCCAATCAGTCATACTGCACCCCTGCCACTCTTGTGCGCACCACTTTTGACCACCAGAAATTGAGACAGTTATAGGTGTAGATAAAATCTGGTAGCTGAATAAACCAGCAACAGTGTTGATGCAATTCATCACGTTGTCAGGCAATACCAAGGGGTAAATGTACTAAAGTGCGGGTTTTTTTGTGGAGTTTAGTGAAGTTGTTGCCTATAGCAACCAGATTCTAGCTATTATCTTCTAGGTGCTAGATAAATAAGTAGAATGTGATTGGTTGCTATGGGCAACAACTCTACTTCTAAAAACCTGCACTTTAGTAAATATATCCCCTAGTGTGGTGTGGTTACATCTAGCACAGTAGCCTCCAATTAATCAGCCCTGATCAATTTGAACGTGTTTGTATATAAGTTGTATTATTTTTAAGAATTTTGTAGACGTGATGTATGACAAACGTTCTTTCTTTTTGTCTCTCAGAGCATAACCTGTGGAATAGTGGCCATTGTACTCTCACGGTACCTTGAACGCACTTCTTTGGTGAGAGAGCATATAATGTATGGGTGCTGTTTCAGTGTTGGCAAGGGGGGGATTATTGAGGTTTATGGGGGTTTTCTGCCTTTGTAATGTTTTAATAAACAACCTACCGGTTTATGTGTAGTAACCTCGTGTCTTGTCTTGCAGCGTTGGGCAGCTATGATTCTAAGTATAATTAATGTGGTGCTCTCTGCTGCCTGCACTGTAGGCCTTGCTGTATCAGTCATAATCACTGTGGCCAATGGAGGTCGTACATTATTGTCCTCGTGTACATTCACCAATCTGCAGCTTACACAGATTTCATATGAGTGTCCTTTTGATCCTACACGAATCTATGTAAGTAATGGAAGATGATGGCCTTCTGTGACACATATGCAGCACAAACTGCAAACAATGACCTGCATGACTACTTTCTATCTTACAGAGCACCACACTGTGTCTCTGGGTGATTTCAGTATTACTGGATGCTACAGAGGTCGTATTTAGCGCACGCCTCTATTTTACTGTAATCCAGCTGATGAATGTCCGTCTGTGCCACAAGAGAAGGAGGAAAGTGAGTGTACATATGTAGCGATTATGGCTTATGCTGAATAGATGTTTGTTCTTGTTAATGTGGACTCCCATGAAAAAGATGACACAGAAATGTGGATAAGCACAGAAGACTTGATAATTTCACATTACGGCTATGGTTAGATTTTAAAATATACCAGTCTTACAAGTATATTTTATTTTCCTGCATTGGCCTAAATGTTTTGCAGAGCATATAACAATTTATATTATGGAGCAGGGATTATTTATGATTTTATTATTATTATTATTATTTATGATCACTCAGCACAAAATTAGACATGATTACAGTTTGTGTTCAGATGCGCTTTTGTTCATGCCCCAATGAGTAATGAAAGACTGTCTAGATCTAGACAGTAGAACTGATAAAATTCTAGTAAAGCAAAGCTTACATTTCACATTATGCCGTCTTCCTTTATTAAATGTTATCATCATCATTCAATGTGCTGCTCATTTTACTCCTATTTGGCTACAATTGAATCCAAAAAAGCATTGACGCATCAGACTATGGGCCTGATTCAGAGAGACGGACGCAAAGGCGACTACACACGCAATCGAGCATGTTTTCCATTGTGCATGCATGTAAGCCGCATTGTGCGTGCGCAGCGTTGGCACTGCATTTACGCAGAGTGACAGGTTGTCGGCGTTTGGGGGTGGTCTGAGAAACGCAGGCGTGCCTGCCTGTTTAAACGCCATTACATGGGCAGCAATAAATTAGCCACTGTGATTGCATATGCAGCTCTGCGTGTCTGAAGAGGTCCCAAGGCTGTGGCAGGTCAGACCTTCCGCTAGGTCAAGATGGCCACCGATGTACGGCGAAGTTACCGATATTTACGCTGGTGTGTGTCGTCGCACTCAGGTAAGAAGGCAGCAGTGGGCGTCTTTATGCTCGTGTGATCTTTGCAGACATTAGCATATTTTCGCTGCTGAATTGCGTATGAATTCGCAGCTGCGATCGCATTACCGTCCATCTCTGAATCGGGCCCTATATTTTAGTTAATATGTTATAGTGATGGATTTTCTTACTGTAAATACATTGCTTACTTATAATTAACTGTATCCATCGAGGATGAGCAAAAGGCATCTCTCCAAGTAGTGGTTTATGCCTCCTCTGATCTGGAATTCAAATCATGGGCTTTGTCATGGTACACCACAGTTCAATGTAGGGTAGGAAAAGTTTATCTACACTCAGAGCTCACAAGTATTGTATGCTTCACAAAATCCTTTCATTTCAGTGCTTTAACCAGGGCACAATTAGGACTAATGCCATGCATATGGAAAGGCCCTGACAGACAGTCATTCAGCACAGAGACCCAATGTTACCATGCAAAGCCATACACCATTGCAAATATCTTGGTGCACTAAACAATTGCATGACATCCCAACATCTTTAGGAGGCTGTGCTGCGCTGTCTAATCATAAATGACCAGTGGCCAAATGATTGTAAAATTATTATAATTGCCAATGAATAATTAAAACTTGGGACCACCCTAATTCTACCCAATTTTATCCTTATATCATATACAAAACAAGGGGATCCTTACATTTTATCATAATTTATGGTAACACAGATGGACTATATTAATACAGTAGTCTGTTTTAGTCACTCTGCCAGATCATTCATAATAACATTTCCAATGACAAATAATGGATGTTTTAAATCAGTCTAAATGATTCATTAAAGAATGTTCTGCAACCTTCAATGATAATCATAAGTTTTAGAACAGAAGAGAGCCTTGTGCAATGCAGCCATTACTGAAGTAAGGTCACCCTATTCCAGTGGCTTCCAAACTTTCTTGAATCTTGGCTCCCTAGAGTATCAGCATTCTTTTCAACACAGGCCAAAAGGTTCTTATCAAGAAATTTAGCAAAAATGGTTTAAATTATTTTAATTGTGCTTACTTGCCTACAGTAGGTGGTTATGTGGTGGTGGACAGGCTTTCGATTCTGTTTGTCCACAGCACTAGTTTGCCTATCACATTGACCATAGTTTCATTTGGTCCTGGACCATCAACCCCTGGCACCTCCACAGGTGCCCTGCGGCACCCAGTTTGGGAACCACTGCCCTACTCTTTATGTAAGCCCATGTAGATGAAAGTGATTGGATGATTAATAAGCAACTTGGACCAAAGTTGTCTCTTTCTATTGCAGGTCAGAATACAGATTCCTCAAGAAGAATGTGCGATTGCAGAACGAGAAGACCTGAATGGGAATGGCAGTCAAAGTAACTGGCTTTGACACATGCATTGTGTATGGACATTTGCAGCTGTCTGGAGGCAAAGTTTACAAAATATGATAATGGTGCACAGGATCCTACTGTTTAAATGTGAAGCATTGAGAATCCTTCAGAAGAATAATTGTCCAGCATGCTGGTATGTTGGATGTGTGAGTTCAGGAAGTGGGTAAGATTTGTTTACATTTGAAGATGTGAAATGGTACAATCTATGTTTGGCACCGGTATTGTTTCTGCAGATGCAATGTGTGTTTATGGGCGCTATGTGCTGCCAAGAACAAGGAGATGTATGTAGTGAGCGACCTATTCAGGACATGGACATGAACCTTAATCTCTTAGAGAAAATCAATGGTTTTGCCCCTTTTCTGGGCATTTTATAGTGCTAAAAGTTATTATTAACTGTAATCTCTTAATTCAGCCAGCTTCAATGAAACAGCAAGTTCTGTTCATTGCAAAGACATAGCATGGTCAGACTTACTGTATTGGCTGTAGTTCACAGCAATACTGCAGAAATCCGCTGTGCAAAGGACAGACACCTACTGGGAGAATGGGCAGTAGACAAAATAAACTAAATCACATGACCAGGCTATGTTCATCACATCCAGTCTGTTCAGGACAGACAGTCACATGAGTAAGATAATAGTATATAATAATAGCTATTCACTCTACTGCAGTGTAAACAGTAAATATAGGTATGGCTGCAGTGTCCTGTGATGTGCGATCAGTAAGATATAGCTGTAGCAGTTATCTACCTTGCTTTATGGTCAATTTATAAACTAGTAGAAAGGAGTAATAAGGATCCTCAATTGCTGGGAGTCCATTCACATGTGTTTTGTTCATAAACGCAGGAAATCAGTGGATGTACAAATTTCTTAACCACAGTAGGACAAACACCAGTGTAGGAAGTGCAATTCTAGACAATATAATAATCTATAATCTACCCCCCCCCTTCCCCTAATATATTAAATGTAACGTGCATAGTTACTCCCTGCATTAGTGCAACCAAACCCACTGCTGCTCCCTCCGAATAGTCCACCTTGTTCCACTGTCAAGCAGTCTGCATCAAAGCAAAACAGCTGATGACCAGTTATTCTATTTTGCAACATACCTGTATCTTGCAGTGTGTCTCTGGTCAGATTACACACTTCATAATGCCCACCCTTCCCTTGTGCCCATTTCTCCATGCAACCCATGGTTATTCCATATAATAAACATAATACAAGATTTAGAGTAATAAATAGGGGGTAGGAAGTGGGCTGATTGGTTGGCAGTGCAATCATGTCCATCTAATGCCCAAAAGGATTCTGGGACATGCCGCTGTGCAGAGGCGAGGCATTGCCACTGGAAGAAATGGATGTTTCCCAGACTGCAACATGGCTCAGAACTGTGAGGCTGTGCTGGGATCGCACTGCAGTAACCGTACGATAGATGGGTCACTCTTGGCACCTTTAATAAACTCCTCCAAGGATAGCTTGCCTGGAATGAAAAGCATAAAACAGGAGCTGACAGGATAATAATAGTGTAGTACAGGTTGAGTCTTCCATATCCAAAATGCTTGGGACCAGGGGTATTTTGGATAACAGAATATTCCGTATTTTGGAATATTTGCATATCAATGAAATATCTTGGGAATGGGACCCAAATATACACACAGAATGCATTTATGTGTTATATATACACCTTATACACACAGCCTGCAGGTCATTTTATACAATATTTTCAATAATTTTGTGGCTCAAGCAAAGTTTGTGTACATACATAAAATTCAGTTATGTTTCATATACACACAGCATGAAGGTAATTTTATACAATATTTTTAATAATTTGTGCCTTAGACAAAGTTTGTGTACATTGATCCATTAAAAATCAAAGGTTTCATTATCTCAGTCACGCCAAAATAATTCCGTATTTCGGAATATTTGGATATGGGAGACTCAACCTGTAATATATAGCCAATTTAAGAGACCCTGTAAGGTGTGTGAACATTAACATTTTCCTTAGTGCCTTATACACTGTAAATGTGTCCAGTTTCCATATGCTCCTTCTGCACAGGAAGAAGCATGAAATAATGTTACACACTACAGTACATGGAGATGCAGTCATGCTGTCTCCTGGTAGCTTCCTTATATACTGCCTATGTACTCACGAGACAGGAGATGTGACATTGCCAGTAGCATGACCGAGATTAAAGCCAGCGTAGGGCACTATGTAAAGTGTTTTCTCACAAACCTGACAGGTCCGTGTACGTTTAGGGGAGAAGAACAAAGGACTCTGGTCCGTGCTTCCAACTTACCGTCATTATTTGTGTCCATCTGTCTGAATATTTTCTCTGTGCGTTTCTCTGGCGTGGACTCGTCCTCTGGCATCTTCATTACAGAGGAAACCATCTTATAAATGGCCTATAAAACCAACAAGGACACAAGATATTATGGATGCTATAAATCTGCTTCAGAGATCTTGGAAAGGGGTTTTATTACACACTAGCCCTAAAGCTGTAATAACAAGATTGTATATTTTATCATTGTGGGTTTTTGGAGGCTGCTTACTCTTCCAATTAATGGGGTTTAAGCTCTTAGTATAAATGACTCTGGTGTGCATGTTCCCACTCCTGTTACGTCCTACATACAGCCTTATACTGACATTTTCACTATGGGTTTATCTTCAGTGACACAGAAACTCATGGAACGTACAATACAATATCATAAAATGTAACACACTCTCTGTGGAGTAATTATAGATCTTTAGTTTATTTTTTATTAAGATCTACTATTACTGTTAAACTTTAATTTAAATCCAAACTACATAAGGTGAAAAGGAAAGCACAACGTCTTACATAGGCAGCAGTGGGAAGGGCTATAATATTCCAGGGCAATGCATCACCACAGCAGTTTGGTTACCTTTAACATGAGATCTGGATATGTACCAGAATGCAAGCAACGATGTACTTGTATATAATGTTTTAATTGGCTGTACACTCATCCCAGACACTGTTGGAATGTATATGTATTTTTTTTATTTTATTTTTAGTACAGACATAATTGTTTTTAATAAAAAAAAAAAATATCTGTCAATTGTGAATGATCTATTACATGAATCATTTTTGGTTGTCATATTTATAGTTTGGTAAGCAACCTCCGCACCTTAATCTGTTGAACTATACGTCACAGCAAGTCTTGCAAGCCTCTGGTGGATCAAAGTCCAAGATTGCTGTATCTGTTTAGAAGTATTAACACTTTTCTTGCATCTTTGCAAAGCAACTGAAAATAGCAACATAACCGGGCAGATATAAAGTGCACCCAGATGTATTGCACAGTCCAATTCCACAAAGAATTAAATGTATCATTATTTAAGATTTTTCTTTGGATATTACAAATCTGAAAATCTGGGAAATCACATTGTATGTTAGTGTGCACACACCCAAAGGCTTCCTTTCCCCGTTTACCTGTACTATCTCCAGCATCTCCTCGCGGCTGATGTAGCCATTCCCATCTAGGTCGTACATACTGAACGCCCACTTCAGTTTCTGCTCTAACTTCCCCCTTGATGTGACACTCAGAGCAATGATAAACTCCCGGAAATCTATAGTCCCATCACCATTTGTGTCAAATGTACGGAAAACATGCTCAGCAAACTTAGAGGCATCTCCATATGGGAAGAAGTTGGCATAGATCTTCTTGAACTCTTCCACATTAAGAATGCCGGAAGGACAGTCCTTCAGGAAGCCTTTATACCACTCCTGCAGCTCATGATCCGAGAACTCTGTATTCTCACGCAAGTCTTGCAGCATCTCTGGACGGAGCTTGCTGTTCTGCTTTCCCATTGCCTATATAAGTCACATAATAAAAAAATAGACACATTTTAGGTACCATCACATTAGAACATAATGAGACTAAAGGAAAGAATGTGAGAGCTAGGACAGGCCAAACAGAGGCTAGGAAGCAAGATTTCATTGTTCTGGTTAACTAGAAGGTGAGGCACATGGTACATTAAATTCATTCTTTATTTTTAATTTTAAAATTATTTGTAGCTAGACTGCAACAAGTCATGGTACAGTAAGGGGTTGATTAATAAACGTCTTGTTTACAAAGCCACAGATGATCAGCGGCTTTGACCAATGGATTTCAAAGGGCATTAGTAACTAATGCTTCTTTAGCATCATTGGTGGCTTTGTAAACCCAACGCTTAGTAAATCTACCCCTAAGGCTAGCCTGCAAGAACTATTAATGGTCTAGATGGTGGATCGCCCCTTTGAAGACATGTGAACTTTGAAACAAGAGCATAAGTGGAAGGTTTTGTATCAAGATTGTATTCACAATGCAAGTGTAACATCAATCCTCAGTCCTAGCCTCATACTCAGTCCTACCCTTGTACCTCATGAAGAAAGCTCCACTGACCTTTGGACCCTAGGGGGCTGATTCAAAGTTGCACGCAAGTCCACTTGGCAGACAGATCTCCAGATTATTAGCAACTGTGCATGCGTCACAGCCTGAATATTCTTCATACTTTTATAAGCAGGTGACTATTAGTGATGCGGCCACATAGATGTGGAGATCTGCATTTATTTACAAGCACGCAATGGGGCCGCAGATGTGCCCAAATTGCATGCAACACTGATTCAGACCCTTGGTCTTAAAATAGGGTCATTTACCGGGCATGTGTGTAAACCTCATAGAAACTTTAGTTCCTGTTTAACATTAAACAAACAGTTTTCCCTTTATGGATATTGATAAGGGAGAGGGGCGGTAGTAGCTTCTCACTTATGCTGGCCATACACGCTACAATTATCGGGACGATCCGCCCGATATAGGCGGATCGCTGCGATAATTGTAGCGTGGGGGGGGCGACCGAGGGTTAAATATTGCTCAGTCGGGCATGCTGGATTGTCCAGCATGCCCGTCCGATGCGATATTACCCGGTAATCTGTCGGCCGCATCGGGCAGTGTATGCCCAGAGCAGCCGACAGACAGACATTTCCTGTGTTCCTTCCTACGGAAGGAACAGGGAAATGTCTCCTCCCCCGGGGGCGGAGCGCGGATGTCGGGCTATACACTGTGAGATTTCTCTCACAGTGTATGCCGCGGACATCTGCGGCTGGCAGCCGGCCAGATAAAATGTCTGTCGGTCTGACAGACATTTTATCTGGCAGTGTATGCCCAGCATTACTGTGAGCAACAATGTACATAACTTAACATATTTAGGGGTCTATTCAGCAAGAGTGACTATGTTGCCCAGAATATTAATCGGGCAACATCGTCACAAGTTTTTATCAACTGTGATAATTTATTGCTGCTATTCAGCAATATTTTGTGCAGGGACAGCGGCTGCGGTAACACACTGTCCCTGCGATGTCACAGAAGGAATTGTTTTTGGGATGCTCAATCATGCGCTTGGGGATAGTCTCTGTCCCTGCTTGCGGTGACCGCCGACGTGGTAAGTACATCTCCAGCCTGTCCAAATTGATTGACATGTGTATACAGGCTTTATACTAGCCTATATACATGTATATTTATGTGTTTTTATATTTAACATTTATATATAAATGTTAAATATAATCGCCCATAAATATTCATGTTTACAGGCTAGCATAAATCCTGTATACTCGTCAATCACTTTCGGCAGGTTTAACATGCTCTAGTTGGATTTACGTGTCAACGGTCACCGAAAAGCAGAGACTGAGCGGTGTTACAAGATGCTGCAGGGACTTATGGGAAAATTTCCCTCTGTCCCTGCAGTTTTTGGGATAATTAAGTATTTTCTTCATATAACGCCATTCTGAGATGGTGTTATATAAAGTAAATATTTTTAGAGTGATTTAACACTTTTTGCTTTGCTGAATAGTAAAAATTATTAAAGCACTGTAGAGATCAATGGCTGATCCCTACAGTGCGGTACTCTGCGAGCAGGGAATTAATGGAGAAGATTCATTAATTATCTTCTCCATTATCCCATTGCTGAATAGGAGATTTACATAAAAAAAAATACAGAAATCATAGTTTCCGTATTTTTTATGTAAAAAAATCATTGCTGAATAGACCCCTTAAGAATGGAAGTCTACAAATAGGTGCAGGGATATAAAGGAGCAAGTCTAGGTCAAATATAATAATGGAGCGATGAAAAGTAAATCTAAATGTACTAAACAGGAATGTTACTTCACAAGCCGAAGGCCACAGTGCAAATCCTGAATAATGAGCGCGTAACAGGCAGGAATACAAAAAAAAAAAAATCCTTAATTTGCACTATAAAAACATCTTCAGATTGACAGGACTTCTGAATATCAAATTATACAGAACTGGATCCAAATATTTCCATTTCTTCTTTGTAAGAATCAATCCAATAAAGCTGACCATATTTCCAAAATGACTATAAAAAATACCAAACACACTCTATACAACTAGATCTAAAACATGTAACTGATGCAGAATGATATTAACCGATAATGGCTTTTAATTCAGCCAGAGGCATTTTTATTTTTTCTAAATGGATCTCTCCTTCAACCATGGGGGACACAGGGCCTGATTCAGAGCCGCTCGTGAGCGCACAGAGCTCGCAGTCGGCTCGATGTTTGGCCACTGCGCATGCGCCGTGTCCGGCGTGTGCATGCGCGAGCCCTGCCGAGCGACTGCAGTTCATTCGCTACGGGGCTCGCTGCAAGATGGGGCGGCTGTCGATGGTGCGTGACAGCTCGCCCAGTTTTGTAGGCGGATAGGGGGGGTGGCTGCACAAACGCAGGCGTTCCCTTAGGACCCTACCCTACCACAGGGTCTTGTCTCAAGGCCGATGGTCGCGATAATCGCGATGGTCTCCAGGCCGCTCACAACACCTGTGGGAGGTCTTCCACAGTTTTGCGAGCGCCAGGAGAAAAAAAAAAACCTGCCCACAGACCCTGCGAGCTGCCTGTGGCAGCGAGCGGGTCTGAATCAGGGCCACAGTGCGGTATAGGCAGTGGTGGAAGAGCCTGGCACTTTAAGAAATAATAAAAGTGACTTCTCCTCCTCCATGCCCTGACTAGCTACATTTTTTCTGAGTACCCATGTGTGTTTTTACTTTCTCTTCGCCCAGACAGCCTTTGAGGATGCGGTTAATGCGTTCCATCACAGGCCAGAATCCAGGATTCCTGAGCTCCATTGCGCAGTGGAGTCCCGACTTACCACCAGACACTAGCTTGGCCGGGTAAGTAGCCTCCCATCTCTGACAGATCCTCTAGTTAAGTTGCAACTGGTCCCATTATTCAATTTCAGGAATCAGGCTAGCGGCGGATGTTGAGACAACCCCTGTTGGGTAGATGGGGGCACAGGAGGCAGACCTTTTGGATTAGTGATTGCCCTCTTTATGGAGGCCTTGGCGAGAGGGTCAATCCATGTATTCTCCTCCCCTCGAATGGACCTCCCTGCTGGCCAAACCCACCAATTCTTCCCGCCTCAGACACTGGATGGAGCTATAACACATCATTTCTGCCTCCTTGGGATTGTTTAAATGCTCCTACCCACCACCGCTCTAGTTTAGTTTTAGTTCTTTGCTAGCTCTGTGAGGGGTTACATTTCTGCAGAGTAGTGTATTTTTGTTACCCTTCAGTTTTTAAAACTATGTCTGGGAAGGGAAACTCCGCTGGGGGAAGCAACTCTTACATTTAGAGTAAGCATACACATTAAAGCAAAACTCTCTAATGCATGTTTTACTATTTCGGCTGCTCACTCCTGCTATCTATTAAGACTGGATTAGATTAGTGTCTACAGAGACTGTCTGTTCCCAGGATTTGGCTTGTTTGGTTCAGGGTCTGGTTCCCGGTCTCCTCCTCCTTGCAGAGGACACACAAACATTAGCTGCCTGCAATCCGTAGATCATGGAAAGCTTCTACCGCCGATCTCTTCTCAGCAGAAGAGGACATTTTGAAAGATTCAGAAATCATCCCCTATTTTGGATGAAGATTCTGTTAATATACAGGAAGTTGGATCCTATGAAGGAAGAGGCTCCACTGGGGCAGTTAAGCAGGTCCTCCATATTCAGGACTCGGAGCACCCAGACGTTGGGATTCTTTTCTTTTCAAGCATAAGAAAAGACAGGTGGTGACTTTTCCTTCTTCTCCACAGTTGGAAGATATATTTTCTGAAGCTTAGAGTCATCAACCTGTGGATCCTCCCATTACACGTTGGTCTAAGAAAACCACTATCATGGTGCCGGGATCGGCATCACTTTAGCACCTGGTTGTCTGCATACTTTAGCTGAATTACAGTATATACATTTTACACACTTGCAACCAGAGATGCTAGTTTCAGACGTAAGGCGTTGTGAGCTGCTTCAGAGCATTCCCTCCTGTGAGGATAGATTTGGAGCATCCTCCATGGTTGAATGAGAAATTGGAATTTTTGTACCTGTAAAATTATTTTCTCTGATGCCACAGGGTACACTGGACGCCTTACCAGTGCTCTGCTTTTCCGCCCTCTGGTTTGTGGTTGGCTGATTTTCGAATTCTTTGTTTTCCTCTCATTTTTCGCTACTCGGTCTCTCTCTCTTTTTTTATCCTTAGAAAATACCTGCGCTAGTTTAGTCCGATGCTGGTTATAGGGGAATTATTATTATTATATTTTATTTATAAGGCGCCACAAGTGGTCCGCAGCGCCGTACATACAGTAAAGGGTACACAGAACATTACAATACAGTAACCAAAGTATAAACAGAACACAAGTAACAATTAGCAACACAATTCTCCATACACAGTACAGCTCTGAAGGTGAAGGCTGTCATAGAAGTGCTAGAGAAGAAGGCTGTGAGACAGTGGGGAGGAGGACCCTGCTCCTAGGAGCTTACAATCTAGGGGAGGGGGGGGAGACAGACAGATGACATGAGGCATGAGTGTGTAGAGGAGGACCTGAGTGCAGGAAGTAAGCAAGGTAGAGATGGCTGAGGCGGGCAGGACAGAGACCTGGTAATATGGTTATGTGGTGGAAGGGTATGCTTTGATGAACAGGTGGGTTTTCAGTGCACGTTTGAAGCTCTGCAAGGTCGGGGAGAGCCTAATCGAGCGAGGGATTCCAGTGGAGGGGGGCTGCACGGGCAAAATCTTGGATACGAGCATGAGATGAAGTAACCAGGGTGGAGGAGAGGTAACAGTCATTGGCAGACCGAAGTGAGCGGGAGGGAGTATGTAAGGAGATGAGGTTGGAGATGTAGGGAGCAGTGGAGTTAGAAAGGGCCTTGTATGTGAAGGTGAGGAGTTTGAAGAGGATTCTGTAGGGGAATGGGAGCCAGTGCAGGTTTTGGCAGAGGGGAGCAACAGAAGTGGAACGTCGGAAGAGGAAGAAAAGTCTACCTGCGGCATTGAGAACAGACTGGAGGGGGGCAAGATGGCAATCCCACATCGGTTTTCCACCCCATTTTCCTGTACGAGGACGGGCTCAGAGGTTATGCTTTTTTGGGGAAGATGGGAACCCACACAATTTTTTATAACCCTTTATGAAAAGCTATAGCATACAGAAACCTGCACAGATCACACAGATTCTGCACAACACATTACTTTGCAGGTTTTTTTATTTCAGCCAAATACAACTCAACTCACACACGATCAATTAAGATGCCATAGACCATCAGAAAACACGATTCAGTCAAACACTATTCTTAAGCTGGGCATCCACTATACAATTTTCTGTCAGATATCTGTCCATTCTGGCTGGTTGGAATGAAAACCTGGTAATGTATGGGAGCTAATGACAATGTCCATTTGCTCACAAACACTGAAAACAGACAAAAATGGTTGTTCAGACAAATTGGTTAAAACTAGGGATGTGCAGGCTCGGATAGGTTCGAGTTTGCACGTTGAGTTCGGATTTTTCCCTCAAAAAAAACGGAACTCAGAAAGAGGCAAAACGTCATCTTGCATGGACGAACATCATCATTCCTGGACTTTTGTTGGTACTGTACATTTATGAATGGTACTGTATATTTAAGCAGTATTCCAGCACTTAGGGCCTGATTCAGTAAGGATCGCTATTGCGATCACAATAGCGATAATGCAGTCTCACGCAAAGATATGCTAATGATTGCAATCGCAATGCCATCGCAGCCTAACATAAGGAGGCCCCCTTTACCTTACACCAGTGGTTCTCAAACTCGGTCCTCAGGACCCCACACAGTTCACTTTTTCCAGGTCACCCAGCAGGTGCACAGGTGTGTTCATTACTCACTAACACATTTTAAAAGATCTACAGGTGGAGCTAATTATTTCACTTGCAATTCTGTAAGGATACCTGGAAAACATGCACTGTTTGGGGCCCTGAGGACAGAGTTTGAGAACCTGTGCCTTACACACATCTGTAATACTTAGCAAGACTGCGAAACCATCGATAACATCGAGTACCATCGCAGCCTCACTTACACTTGCACAAGGTCTGACCTTACTCAGAAATTGCTAACCTCATCGCACGCAGTGAAAGTCCAAGATGCATACGGCATTGCAGTGGCTAATTTATGCACAGCCCTGTAACGGCGTTCAAACACACTGGCACGCCTGCGTTTTGCTGACCACCCCCCCGTCACCACCTCCAAACGGTACTTCCTGTAAATCACTCTGCGATGGGTCTGTGTGGTCACTGCTATCACAGTTACGATCGCAGTGGAGTCTACGCGCACTGCGATGTGTATGCAGAACGCAACAATCAGCCGATTCAGTACGTAATCGCAGTTGCGATCGGTTGTGAATCAGGCCCTTAGTCCAGATTTACTCAGGAGCTGCTCAAACTGGAACATCTCTGTTTAGTGCTTCTTTTTTGCCATTCTATCACCACAGGGTACTCAACATTAGCTTGTTTGTAAATTATTACAATGACCATAAAAACAAATCAAAACTATAGCGCGAGCTGTAGTGTGAACGATCAGTGCTCAGATATTTCCATAGCCCAGGGATGTACTTTGTGTGCTTTCTCCAGCAGTTCCATCCATTTTGCCTACCAACAGGGCAATTCAATTTGGAGCGAAAAGTCAGTTTTTGCGATAATTTCGCACCGATGACATCATTTTCGCTGGTTTTGGTTTTACACCGTATTCAATTTCAAAGACTTTTCGCAGGTTCGAAAAGTCTTTGAAAAAAAACGGGGATAACTTTCCACCACTGAATAGGTGGCGAAAATAAGTGCAGAATTGGGGTTTAGGGGTGCAGGCTTAAAAAAAATAGCCTGCACCCCTGGGAATTACATTTTAAAATAAACTGTGTCAAAAAAAGTTAAAAAAAAATAAAATAGGGACACCCCAAAAAAATTATTTAAAATTTGGGGTGGAAAAAAAAATGGGAAAAAAAGTGTTCAAAAGGGAAATAGGTTCAGGGCTATTCTGCAAATATGCGGCAGGTGTTTTCTAGAATAGGTTATTAGCGGCAGGTGCATATTTGCAGAATTTTTAAATAAAGACTTTAGGTTAGGGACTTAAATATATGCTAGTACCCATTTTCATGTACCCCAAATTTGATGGGTAAAAAACGAAAAAAAACGAAAAAAAACAAAAAACCTAAGTGCTCTTCTGCAACACTTCTTCAATGTCGGGAAAAAAAACACCTGCAGCCGCTATTTAAAACCCCAACTTTCATTTGCAGGCTAAAACGGGGGGTACCCATAGTGATCCCCCATTTTTTACAGCTTTAGGGGGGTCCTACAATTTATTCCAGGAAAATTTCATTTTTTTTCGCCGATCCTACTTCGCCGGGTCCTGTTTTCGTAGCTTTTAAATTGATTAAGGTGATAAAGCGGGCGCGCGCCCGATACTTAATCCCAGGAAAATCTCCGATGTGGAGCGCAAAGTCCAGCACGGACTTTTCGCTCCCATATTGAATACCCCTCCAAGTGTGACAATGTTGCTGGACCTTTGCCACTTTAGCTCTTATCAGCTGACCAATGCATTTTGGGTATATTCACATTTAAAACAGCGTAATCGGAGCAGTTTTGCTCATTCTAAACGCATTTTGTTTTTACTTCACTACAATGTGGAAAGATTGCTTTCTGGTTTCTCCAATACATACCAAAAATCGAAGTCTTCCAGATCTTACTTACAGTATGTTCTTCCATATCTTACTTACAGTATGTTCTTCCATATCTTACAGTATGTTCACGTTTGCCCGGTTCTGGTGAGTGGTGAACGCTACTTTCTTACAACAGCAGATCTTTAATCAGATACCTCTGTCACCAAACAGGTGAAAATGCCACAGGTGTCATAGGTTAATTTGCTCTCATCAAGAATTAACCCTAGTGTGTATGTGTGTGAGCATGTGGTAGGGAATATAGATTGTAAGCTCCACTGGGGCAGGGACTGATGTGAATGGGCATATATTCTCTGTAAAGTGCTGTGGTATATGTGTGCACTATATAAATAACTGGTAATATATAAACCAGCAAAATATTTCAGCAATAGACAACAGGGGTCACTTTAATTAGATGCGAGGGGGGTGAGCTGCCGTTGTAACCGCAACTCGCCCCCCTCGTGGCCCAATCCCGCCTCGTACTCGTGGGGCTACAAACAAAAATGTGCGAGTACGTTGGTACCGTAAGTGCAGCATATAGCTGCACTTACTCCTGGCCATGACTAATTTGCATCTAATTGAATAGACTCTAAATAATGGAGGAGATGCATTCATGGCTGATCAATTTATTTATTGTGTTACATATTCAACATGTTTCACAGATGAGTTGCAAAGTTTATGTATAAAAAAGGCAGCAAATCTGGCAGCAATCCAACTTTCACTGAGCTGTCAATTATCATCCTGACTGGAACAAGAAGCATAGTAAGCAGAAGAATTCTGCAATATCCAGAGTATCTAAATATAGAGCATTATGCTAATTATACAATGTAAGTGCTACCTTAATAAAGTTAACATTTTTATTGTTACTTTTTATCAAGACAACAGTTAACACTGGTAAACCCTCTACAAATAGGGGTTCATTTTAAGCCAACTATACATGTGTTTATATTGCCTAGAAAAAAAATCATGTAAACCAGTGTTTAGCGAACGTTTTTGGGCTGTAGCACCCTTGGTTCCATAAAGTCATTCAAGCACCACCCACCCATCAAGGCCACTGGTGAAAACTAATTATTCAAGACTGATAAAAGTTTTTATAGCATATAGTATATGAACAATGGCCCTGATTCAGAGCCGGACGCTCTGACAGAGCGCTCGCTCTGAATCAGGGCCGTCCCTGCTCCTTTTTGGAGCGGCCTCCTGGCCGCTCGCATAGCTGTTGCGAGCGGCCAAAATGATGGTCGCGATGGTCAAGACCATCGCGACCATCGGGCTTGCGACGAGACCCTGCGGTAGGGTCTCGCTGCTGCAAGCCCAGGAGTGCTTTTGGTTCTATCAGAGCCAAAAGCACTCCCACTGACATCACTAAAGGGGGCGTGCTGTCAATCACCATCAACAGCACGCCCCCTTTGGTGCGAGCCCCTTAATGACGGCTAGGCCGTCGTTATTCGGGTCTCGCGCATGCGCACTTGGGCACCATCGTCCCGCTTGCAAGCGCTCAGCGCTCGCGAGCGGGTCTGAATCAGGCCCAATATGTATACTTTTTTGTATAGTATATACTCTAGTTTGAAACTCTCAGTCACTGTTCCTGCCCTTAAAGGATTATTCTACCCTTCCCAGTAAGGGGTAAATTTACTAAGAATCTTGCCTGGCTCGTGTTTGTCTGAGATTAAACACATATAGGCACAAACATTCACAGGGGTTTTTTTTTTTTTTTTGGTAATACGGGAATTTACTAAGCTCCAGTGTTTGTCAGAATCGTGTTTTCAGATGGTGTATGTGATTATTCCTACCTGTATTTCATCCCCTTGTTTCCCTAACCTAGCCTAATGCTGGCCATACACTAGTACGACCAGCATAAGATGCGATTCATCATAAGTTTTCCCTTGAACTCTCTGGCAGCGCCCTGGCAGTCCCGGCCGTACTATTGACAAACGATGTATATACGATCTCATGATACGATCGATCTGCAGCTTAGGAGGGAAGGTCATTGAAAGAACACACACTTCTTCAAAATGTAACTCAAATGACGCCGGTCGGACGCACGATGCATCGCATACACAAATACACGGCACGATCCGCATATGCTTATGATAGATAATATGGGCTGCACATCTGATCATACGATACGTTTTAAGAGCGGCGGGAGCGAGCATCGGATCGTATCCTACCTAAATACTACACGTTTTCAACACAATTCATCGTACGACGCGTCTAAAATCAGGCAATCGGCCCGAAATCATGCTAGTGTATGGCCAGCATAACACTCCCGAACAAGCAGCCTGCACATATCAGTGAGATACATGCAGGCTGCTTGTGTGTAATAAAGAATAAAAGAAAGGGATAATTTAAAAAACTAAAAAAAGATGCGGGGTTCCCCCCTCAAACATAACCAGCCCTGGGCTCCTCTAAAAATATGGCGCACAACACGTGTAGGGGTTCCCCTATATTTAATAAACCAACACTGGGCTCTGTGAGCCAGTCCTGGTTTTAAAAATACGGGGAAAATATGGCGTGGGGGGCCCCATATTTTTAAAACCAGCACCGGACTCAAACTAGACAAGGTGTAAAGCCACCCCAGATAAAGCATTAACACCCCAAACTAGTCAGCCCAGGGATCTCAGGGGAGGTGGGGAACCCCCCAATAAGGGGGTCCGCCCTATCCTGAGCACCTCTGGCCTAGTCTGAAGCCCGGGCTCTTCCCTGCACCCCTGGCCGGTGAGTGTGAATAATATATGGCTACTATTGTTTTTACAGTGGGACTACAGGTGTCAAAGTGACTGCCCTTTGGCACTTGTGGAACTACAAGTGCCAGCAGGAGGCTTGCATAGGAACCCCCACTGTAAAAAACAATAGTAAAAAACCACAGTAAAATTATATTACACACTAAACACACACATACTTACCTTCTCCCCAGTGATCGGTCCCCTTGTCCAGTAGTCATACAAGGTTTTCCATAAATAAATAAATACTCACATACCTCCTGGCGCAGGTCGGTCCTCTTCTCCAGTAGAGTCCCGGCCATAGCAAAAGAAAAAAAAAAGGAGTTACCCGACCACGGACACTGAAGAGATCTCTTCCCTGGTAAATGACAGAGCTCTTGTCGGTTACTTTATTTGCCGGGCCGCCAGCCAGTCAGCGGCCACTCTAGAGTAAGTGGCCGTTGATTGACAGCCATGCGGCTTACAGCCAAAAGCGGCCCCTTACTCTCGAGCGGCCTGCGATTAGCAGGTGGCCTGGCAACTGACGGAAACCACCCAGTCTCCGTCATTTACCAGAGAAGAGATGTATGTTTGTAGATGTAGTTGTATTTTCTGGTGCATTTTAACTTCGGATTCGCCCATGTTCACCTCTAAGAATACAGAAAATACACCCATTTTTGCTTAAATTCCCGCATTTGCATTCACGGAAGTATTTTGCCATTTTTACAATCTCGGACAAACACAGAGCTTAGTAAAGTTACTCCTAGGAGAGCATTTCTTTATGCACACTGACTAATAATGATAAGCAGTGTGGATTGGATGGTGCATAGTACCGTAGACCCTCAGATATATTCTCTATGTCCTACATCTATTCCCTGACTAGATAAGCTATAGATTTAGATCACAGGTGGTCTGGCCAAGTGGAGAGAAATATTCCCCACATTAGAACTATCTACAATTGTACCAGCTTGTGTATGATTAAATAAACAGTTTTCACATCATATGCCGAAATGCATTAGAAGATCTTACATAGGGCCTAATATAGCCCCAGTTTATATAATGTTTCGCAAAGAGGACTCCCCTGATTCTAATTGCTATAAATGTGGTTAAATTGATGGCAATATTCTTTATCGCTAATGGACTTGATCGAAAATTGTTAATTTTGGGGATAAATATATTATATTACACATACTTTAAATACTCCATTGTTGTTACTTAAGAATGGGCTTTTTTTAGTTCCCGTCTGTTACTGACCAAAATAGCAGCAGCAAAGGAAAACTATTGTCTCAGTGGAAGGTAAGTATTGCTGTACTACTGCCTAGTATATCCCCAGCGTCTTTTTTCCTTCCTTTTCCTTTATCCCTGATTTTTTCCTCTTACTTTACCTGTTCATTTACTTCTAGTGGATTCCCTAGTGGCTTGCTGCTATATACTCAGAGGAAGAGTGTGAACCTATGGCGCCAATAGCATGTGCATGCTAAGGCACCCCCCTTCCCCACACATAGCATTCCTTAGTCAAAATCTATATAATTGGCTAAAATATCTGTCCCTTACATGCCCAATGAGAGGCAGATGTTCCTCCTCCCTCTGCCCGCTCTCTGTATAGTGAGCTATGCCTTCACACACTGAAGAAAAAGAGGGAGCCGCTACAATCCCCTGCACACCACAGAGGACCCAGAGAGTAAACCCCATCTCAGCAACACTAGGAGCATGGAAGAGCAGGGTAGGACCCCTAAAGTCTATGCGACAGCATGAAGATAACAGTAAGTCTCAATAGGACCCAGGCAGTGGTGCCCCGTGGGGATGGCAACCCATAAACTTCAAGCCTTGTCCAGCAAGCATCAATCAAGCACAAGAGGCCACCGGCAAAGTGAGTGAGCCATGGAAGAGCAGCAGTGAATGAGCTGGGCGAGTGGTTATATGCCTGTGATATAGGGCTGTGAGGCCACACATCCCAGGGAAAAGAGGGAGAGAAACAAGAGAAAAGGGCAGAAAGTGAGATAGTAGGAACATGAAAGAGGGGTAGAGACACACAGGGGAAAGACAGAAAGAGAGGGAGGGAGGCAGACAGAAATTGTTGCAAGACAGGGCAGAGAGAGAGATGGAAAAAGACAGGGATAGAGTAAGAGACGGGAGAAGAGAGGTAGAGAGACTAGCCACCCGACTGACTGGTATAAACTACTAGTTTTAGATAAACACATATACAAACAGGCTAGCACAGTACTTTCTGCATCTATACATACCAACCAAAATTATACAGCTCTGTAGGATATATAAGAAATAAAGTACACTTAAAATGTTTCATCTTCAACAATATGTGGCGCAACACCTCTAAAACTTTCAACAGTATGGGGAGTAACGAGACAATTTAATTATATATTGAGACAGATAAGTGGTGGAATAACCTTGTAAAATACGTTAATCCCACACAACCTGTAATGTAGGCAGAAAATTACATGAAAATTTTAAAAAATAAAAATAAAATGCATTGTTATAAAAGGAAATGTGACCCAGGCCATAGCCACAAGTTTAGAAATGATTGTATAGTGACCAATTATATATGGTACACTGTGTAAGTAGTTATCTAGACTCACACTAACCTATGACACACACTAGTGCCCGGTGGAGACACACTGGAACGCAGATTTGGACCTGCACCAGGTGCAAGAAGTCATGACACAGAAGAAACCAGGACCTTCCTTTAGCGGCAAGAGCACAGCCCCTGAGACGCTATTGACTGAGGTGGGAGAGCGATAAGGCACACAGCAGCCAGTCAATCAGTGCACTCAATCAACTGTGGGAACGGAAAGAAGGCAGGTAATGTGTCGACCAATGGAATGCGCCCTCTTGCCGGCTATGTATTCTGAATGGATGATAGGGGGGGGGGGGGGGGGGATCTTGCAACGCTTCCCTGTCACTTCTGCTATAATCTGCTGGGGATAAGAGAACTGTCCGCTGGGGTCTGTTAACTGTATGAAAAAAAAAAAATAGTATTAATGCGCCCAGAACGGCGTCCTCCAACCAACCTGGCGCCCGGAGCGTGAGCTCCACCAGCTCCATCCTCACCACGCCCCTGTACATACTTAAATCTTTTATGATGTTCTGCACACATGTAATAGCGTGTGTGGCAATCATTTAACCAGTTGCCTGGGCTTTCCGTGACATGGTCGCATCTGATGCAACAGTGTCAGAAACACCTTCAGCATCTGCTGAAAAGTAATTTTCCAGCAGCCTCCAGACTCAGCCCGCCCGGCCACCTCTCTGGTTGCCACAGCAACCTCCTGCTGCCGGAGTACGGAAGGGTACTAAAAGGATCGCCCATCCGCAGCTGCAGGAAGACAATCTTCCTGCAGCCCGGACTCAGGGAAGCTACGGCTTACCTTCTCTCCCCCTGGCTATAGTCACTACCGCGGTGGCGGCTGCAATCGGCAATCCTAATAAGATCAACCACCAGCCTGGGCTGGCTGCATTGCAGCAGCCCCACCTCCCCCTGCTCTCTCCCCCACACAGACAACAGTGGGGGGGAATTCAATTCAGTGCGATGTAGAATAGCTGGGGGAGGGAGCTCCTGCAGCTATTCAATACAACGTGCTGTTTGTGTGGGCAAAGGATTTCTTCTCGCACCCCCCTAGGGATGCGAGGAGAAATACGACAAAAGTTCTGGGCATGCAGCTGTTTGCCGGTTTAGCGCGGTGCTAACAGCCGCGCGCCCAGCACTTTAGTCAGAGAATGCCGGTTACCGCACCCTAACACCCAGGTTAAGTCGCGAGAACCGGCATTCTCTGACTTACCTGCTTCCCGACAAGGCACACAGCGCATTGAATTGAATAGCTGCGGGAACTCCCTCCCACGGCTATTAATCATCACTCTGAATTGAATTCCCCCAGTGAGTCATGAGTGTTTCTTAGAATAAAATACTTTACAGGGTATTATTTTTTCCAAAACGGTCCTGAAAATCAAGATGATGGAATTTTTTTAAATTAACCCCTGGTTCAGTATAATTTTATTAATTTGCATGTTTGTTATTAAAATTATACTTAATCAGGTTTATAGGAATTATGTACACAAGTTAATAAATTAAAAAAAAAAAAAAAAAAAAAGACAGTTTTGGGGATTTTTTGGGAAAAAAAATCTACCTGGTTTTGCCTTTTAAATGGTTGCCAGTTTAAAACTTTAGGCAGACTCGCTGGGATCTTGGCAATGCCTGCAAGTCGCAGGCTATTACATTTCCCCTAATATCTGGTTTGAAACCCGTTTTCATTATAATTCTTCTGGTTGTATGCTCATAGGGGGAGATTTATCAAAACTTGGAAAGAGATAAAGTACCAACCCAGCTGCTTCTAACTGTCATTTTACAGGCTGTGCTAGAAAAACAAAAATGACAGAAGCTGATACAGTAATTGGTGATTTAGCTCTCTCCACTTTCCCCAAAATTTGATAAATCTTTCCCAAGGTGTCAAGTTTTTCCATGAACAGTTTCCTCTTGTGCTTCCGATACCTTCAAAAGCACTGTACTGTCAAACGGAATGGGCAATCCCTGGTCATTTTTCTCAGATTTTTTTTTATATGTCTGTTCATATTATTGTGTGATAGACAATCCTTATTACTGATAACCTTCTTATAGATTTAGCTCCACTACACACGGTTTAGAAAACCGCTGAGGGCTGCAAACAAAATACTTTGTATTTACATCCCATCATCAAAAATGTCATGTAATTTACTGTACTCTCTATACACAAATTTACAACACTGCTGGCAGGTTAAACCCACATTGAGTGTAGGGGTGAAATATACTGTCACTTGGTGCACTTCTGCCTCTCAGTAGTACTAATCTCTCCCCACACCCATTCAGCCGCAACCTGGACTAGCTCCTAAGCAAAAGAGCCACACCCGTGGCCCATCCCTAACAATATAAATGTCCTTGAGTGGCCCAGAAAGAGCCCAGACTTGAATCCGATTGAACAACTCTGGAGAGATCTGAAAATGGCTGTGCACCGACGCTTCCCATCCAACCTGATGGAGCTTGAGAGGTGCTGCAAAGAGGAATGGGCAAAACTGCCCAAAGATAGGTGTGACAAGCTTGTGGCATCATATTCAAAAATACTTGAGGCTGTAATTGCTGCCAAAGGTGCATCAACAAAGTATTAAGCAAAGGTTGTGAATACTTATGTATATGTGATTTCTTAGTTTTTTATTTTAATTAAATTTGCAAAAATCTCAAAAAAACTTTTTACACGTTGTCATTATGGGGTATTGTGTGTAGAATTTTGAGGACAAAAATGAATTTATTCCATTTTGGAATAAGGCTGTAACATAACAAAATGTGGAAATAGTGAAGCACTGAATACTTTCCGGATGCACTGTATATGTTGCTGCCCGCGGCCGGGGTCAGGACGCTCACCTCTTTGCACGGAACTACTCCCGATTACCCCTCTCCCTCTACACAATTCACTCATGCTTATTTGTTTTCCATTCATACTCAAGAAACCCTCGGACCCTCAATCCAACATTGTTGTGTGACTGGATCATATACCACTAATCACATTTCCTCACTGTAATTTGGCTGGCCAGCTTTTTTGGAGGAGATACAATTAAGCGCCAGGCCCTGTAGGAGGCTTGAGCGATGTGCTTCTGCACACGTCTAGATATTACGGTACTGTAACACTGCCTGCTTTTGCTCATATCTCTGAGGTGAACTGATGTTTTAGGACCATAACACACTGCAGAACTTTACGCTAAATTGAACCTCCCCCATTATTTGTGTAATAACCAGTCTCCTTTACCTCCCCCAAATGCTGACTGTCACTCACTTTGTGAATGAATCCTCTGTGCGAGCATGATTGCAATACAATCGCTGCATGTGCGCAGAGTGGTATTCGCGAATGCGCAATGGCAAACAATCACTCGCATTGTGTATATCTTGGCATCAGGCCCTATGACCTTGATAACACCTATGGTTATTCTAGATTGAAAAAAAAGAAATAGCCAAAATTAGAACTAATTAATGATCTGTCCATGAATCGAATCCATTCTTCACTGTAGTCCATGTAGATGAGCCACTAATTGAAAAATGAACACTGCACTGATTTCTGGACTGCTTTTCCAGTGTTCTCCGAGATCAATTTCACGGGCGCTTCTCTCTGCTTTCTTTAACATGCCACCCGGCAGTATCCTGATCCAGGGATCTGACAGCCAAAATCAGAGCTGCTCTGCGCTTACATTACAGCGACAGGCACAGTAAGAGATATCACCCCCAGACGGCGGGAATGTTGCAGAAAGGGCACACATTGGGCCCGATTCCGCATAGGACGGAATTGGAAAGCTGCATGCAAGCAGCTTAACAATTCCGTCCTTGCAATTATGGTAATACAGCAGGAGGCATCATGCCTCTTGCATGCATTACTTATCCGAGCTCCTTCCAAGGACGCAGCATTGCATAATCTGCGATAACATCAGCCGGCTAAGTGACCCATGGGGTCACACAAGCTGGCCATCGCAGATACAAGAATGAAGCAAGGAAATCTTCATCAGCCATAAGAGATCCTGGCCTCTTCCCTCCCCCCCAAAGGCCGCGTCACGCCTCCATTTCAGGAAACTGAGGCCGTCGCCAGCCCCCTCCCGCCAACAAACGGCAACACATTGTCAATCACTGACAGTCTGCTGCCACTCTGCGTGTGATCACGCAGGACCCGTACTGCACATATGCAATATGGGTCCAGCACCTGCGCAGATTCCCGACCATCGGGAATCTGCATTAAGCTGCTGAATCAGGGTGCAGACATGTACTATGTCCTCAGCATACAGCGTTGGGTCTCGGCGTGCATTGCTGGACTCAATAATATCTGTGTCCGGTCAGCAAGTGGGAAAGATCTGAAAGTCTTTCAAAAATATTTAATTTATTTAAAATTGTTAATCTCGAGTTCAAATCAATATAAGGATTTTAAATTTTTCATTATTGCAAAGTATTACACTGCCCCCACCGGGCTACTTCTTAATGCCATCTGGCTGGAAAAAATTTCTGGGGAAAACACTGCTGTCCCCCAGTGGCATCCCTCCCCGCAGTGTCACCCGATGTGGGGAGGGACGATATGCATGCAGCACCAAACAAGGGGCGTGGCTTCATGGACAGGGGCATGGCCACATGTGAAGGGGCGTAGCCTTGCGCCCAAACCTCCGCGGTCCCGTTATTACTGGGGGGCAGGGGAGGTGTCAGAGGTGCGGACTGCCATGTGCAGTGGAGGCCAGCCCCCTTACAGTTGTCAGGAGCCGGGTGCTGCACTTATTATACAGTATAGCACCCAGCTCCTGTCACTGAGGGGTAGTCTGCACCTTGGTGTCACCCCTCGGCGAGTGACACCCGGATGCGGCCCGCACCCCCTTTGTGACGCCACTACTGTCCCCTATCATAAAGCATTGCAGAATATAGTGGCGAAATATAAACATTAATATCAATTAAAATTGGGAAATACGTTTGCTAAATCAACAAGACAACATAATTGTATAATATTATAGAACCTGGACACACAATACATTCAAGAAGGATATTAGTGTTCAGGCTAGACTGCGGGTTCTGTCCTGCACCCGCGGGCCACAGTGTCCCGCGGGTGGTGAAAAGGGCAGAGCAGCGGTCAACCCCTGATGAATTGATGCCGGGCACATGCGCCCGGCATCCATTCACAGTGACCGTGGCGCTTGGGGGCTGCCCGGCATGTCCGTAAGTGCCGGGCCTGCCCCCAAGAGTGATGAAAAGGGGACGCGTCATAAAGACACGTCCCTTTTCATTGACCACGCCCCTTTTTGGACGCGTGCGTGCCCTTGTTCGAGGTCCGGCGCCCTGCCTGCCACCAGAACTAAAGAGAACACTAGGATATTATGGGGTATATTATTAAGTACCCCATATTATGGGGTATATTATTAAATACTCCATAATAACCTCCTTTAATGACACAGCCCCGATATTTACAAAGTTGAGCGATGTTTTGCTACTGCACATGGGCGGAAAATCCAGAAATCCCTTACTGCTGACGCACGACCTGATTTGTGCAATACCGATCGTAATTGCGTACGGTATCAATAACATTTGAGAAGAGGTTTGCGATCCCTGGACGCTTTAGGGTGGAAACTGGGAGGTGACCTAAAGTGGCAAAAAGGGGCCATTTCATGGCGTGTTATGGGAGTTTTACTAACGTGTCCGGAAACGCCACAGCGTTTCCCAATCACAAATCCACGGCTTCAGAGGCCATGTTTATTTGGATTAGTGGAGAGTGAGATCCTAGGCTATCGCAAATGTTGATGGTGTAATCAATGTGGCATCAATGTTGGAGTGTTTACAGTCTCCATCGCAAATGCACAGAGCCTGAAAGTGGGCGTATCAGCGGGGATGCAATCGGTAAGCCGGCTGACGTAAGCCCGACAGCTGGCTTCCCGACTGCTTTATCCCGGCGAGGGTTAAATGACAGGCGTCTAAATCTAGACACCTGTCATTTTTCCGACGCCGGTCTCCCGATCGAAGGGATGTCGGGTGCCACGAGCGGACAGCCGCGCAGGGGGGGGGGGGGGGAGGGTTAGGCTAGGGGGAGGGAGGGTTAGGGTTAGGCACCCCCGGGGGGAGGTTATGGTTAGGGGAGGTTAGGGTTAGGCACCCCCCCCGGGGAAGGGGGGGGTTAGGGTTAGGCACGGGGGGGTGGGGAGGTTAGGGTTAGGCACCCCTAAGGAGGGTTAGGTTAGGTTAGTAAGTACTCACCTACAGATGATCGGGATTTCCAGAGCTGTCGGGCTGCCGCTACCGGGATTTCTTCATTTGTCTGCCTGCCGCTACCGGGATTCGAACTCCTGGCCATGCGGCCGGCGGTATTTCATACCGCTTCCTCTCAGCACTCGTACTCTCCACAGACAGTAGAGAACAAAGGGAAGGCTGAGATTAGCATTTGCCTATTCCTGCTGTTGCATTAACAATCTCTGAATCCAGCCCTTAAATCAGGGCAGAGTAAGGTTTGTAGAAGACCTTACCAATAGAATTATATTATGCCAAGATAAACATTATGCCACATAATGCCCTCAGTATGTCTGACAATGCCCCCAGTGTAACAGTGCCCATAGTATGCCACACAATGCCCCCAATAGTAATATTATGCCACAAGTATTAATATTAAGCCCCAGTGCTTCCCACTGTGCCACCCAATGCCCCCAGTATTAATAGTATGCCCAGTGCCGCCAGTAATAATAGTATGCCCCACAGTGCTTCCCCACTATTATTATGCCCACCGTGCCCCTCACTATGCCACACAATGTCCCCAGCATTAATATTATGCCTCCCAGTGCCCCCACCAGTATAATACTGGAGAGGGCTCTGTGAAATATAATATTAATACTGGGGGCACTGTGTGGCATAGTAGGCCACTGTGAAGCATAATAATACTGGGAGATCTGTGGACATAATACTGGGGGCATTGTGTGGCATAGTGGAGGGCAATGTGGGCAACGTGTATGACAACAATACAATTGTTCAGTTCAGGAGGTGAATTTACTTTCACAAACTGACATTACAAAAAGATGTCGCGAGTGTGTTCACTTTGCATGAAGGAAACGGTCTGAAATACAACATTACTTTGACTCCTTGATAACCTGAATTTATTATAGATTGATGGAATAGATGAATTGTAAATGCTGATCATCATTTACTCTGTTTATACACATTAAATATTTGCATGGTTTAATGGAAACAACTTTGCAAAAGATAGTATCAGGAATGGGTAGCAGCAGGAATAAATCTATGCACTGTCTTAATAAAGAGCCCTGTAACGAAACTGCAAGAAAGTCCTGTGAAGTTACATCTGCCTTCTGAGTAAAAACTATATTTTGTTGCCTACTCTTCTGCTATTTTGAATTTATGGGTCACTAAGGAGCTTGTCAAACATGCAGAAGGGCTTTAACACTTTGCAACGCAAAACATTGTCCTGATTTTACAAAGAATAAAATACTATGCCACAGTGTTTAAATGGAATTCACAGAGCGAGGTGCAAGTATATCAATGCAATATATTATATTAAGTTTATATTTGGATACATTAAACAAAAATATATATATCACCACTTTAAAGATTAATTAAAACTAAATCTCAAAAATAAAATTCTAAGTTTTACTTACCTGCTCTCCGTGGACCCATATACTTCAAATGGACGTTGGGCTTGTCAAAACCCTTTCCCAGTGAGCTTCTCACCCATCACTGCAGTGGTGTTTTGACAATCTAAACATGGCACTGCATGCGTCTGAGTGGCACTGTGCATGCTTCCCAATGGTTACCGCCAAAAGCCGCAGAACAAATTTGGACGTAGAGAGAGGCATATTCTGTGGGCATTCCTAGGTGGTAACAGGAGGGTGGCTAGCCAGATACAGCTGTGTCGCGGTCAGCAGACGCAGCTTTTGCCACAGTTGCACAGATTTCGTTGGTCATGTTAAGATGGACATACTGTGCCTCCATAGGGCTCGTGCAGTGTTAGATGGTGCAATCAGTATGCAGCCGATGGTGTGTCTTAATACGCAAAATTGCAAATAATGACGCAGTCTGTGGGCTTTTCTGTAAGAATCCTATCAGCTGCAGCATTAGCATAAGGTTGCAGTTGCGCTGCAGAAAGACATTTGCTGCTTTGAATCAGACCCTGAATGAGATAAAGGGAACCAGTCACGAGGCTGTATGCAGCTTTTGATATGTCTGAGAAATTCACTCGCTCCGGGGCTCGCTACAAACGGTACGGCTGTCGATATTGATCGACAGCTCGCCCCGTTTTGTAGGCGGGGAGGAGGGGTGGCTAGCCAGATGGAGGCGTTCCCGAAGGAACGCCTGCCGTTTGGGGGCGGCCCTACTGACATCACCAGTGATGTCAGTAGTGAGCTTCCGGCTCTGTTAGAGCCGAAAGCTCACTGGGGCTTGCAGGAACGAGAAACTACCACAAGGGTCTCTTCGCAAGCCCGATGGTCCCGATGGTCGTGACCATCACTTGGCCGCTCGCAAAAGCTGTGGGTGGTCACCCACAGCTATGCGAGCGGCCAAGAGGCCGGTTTTAAAAAATAAAAAAAGCGGCCGCCCTGATTCAGAGCGAGCGCTCGCTTTCTGCGAGCGGCTCTGAATCAGGCCCTATGTACAAGCCTTGGAAAGAGATACAGTGGATGAAGATAACATACCAACCAATCAGCTCCTGTCACTTTTCAAACATAGGGCTCTATGTACTAAGGGCCTTTCAGACCCGTTCGCTATATGCGTGTGCTCGCAAGCGGCCCGGTGTTTTGCGTACGTGCATGCACATGTTTCGTTCTGCGCGTGCTCGAACTACTCACTGCGATCGCATACCGCTCGCTCTGCAAAGGCAGCCCAGAGTAATGAGTGACAAGAGAGGCCGTTTGTGGGTGGTAACAGGGGCAAGACACTAATAACGGGGGGTTGCAGATGCGAACGCAGGCGTGCCTGAGTGCTTCAACGCCATTTTAGAGGCGTTCACTTGCCTTTTTTTTACACTGATTTCCTCGCAATGCTTGCGGCAGGGTAGAGCAACCGCAAGCACTGTGTTTGCATCCGATGGTGCTCGATGTACCAATGTTTTAATACACTTCCTGGAGATGACGTGTGCTGGCGGGCGGCTCTGCCTGTGCGATTGGGCGTACGCTCACACAAAGTGACCGCTCGCTAAGACATGGTGGGCGTGCTTATGCCTTGGCGAGCTTTCCTTTCCAGTGGTGTCACTTTGACAAATTTGCATACACATCCAGCGAGCGTACGCAGATAGTGAGCAGGTCTGAATCAGGCCCTAAGCCTTGGAGAGAGATAAAGTGGACAGAGATAAAGTACCAATCAGCTCCTAACTCACTTTACAGGCTGTGTTTGAAAAAAATGACAGGAGCTGATTGGTTGTTACTTTGTCTCCATCCACTTTATCTCTCTGCAAGGCTTAGTACATAGACCGCATAGCCTGTAAATTCACAGGAGCTGATTGGTTGGTACTTTATCTCTCTCCAAGTCTTAGTACAAAGAACCCTTAGAACAAATCCAGCTAACTGGTGGAAATTTACACCTCAATAAAGGTGTACAATTATAATAGTTTTTGTATGCAGACTGTCTTTGTATGTAGCATTTTCACACTGCTATTTAAGTTGACCTAGAAAGCTCCACCTCCCAGCTCTGTCCATACTAAATCTATTCACCTCCATGAGGTCCTATGTATTTAGCAGACAAATGGAATTCCTCGAAGTTTGAGAGCATTTGTTAAAGGGCTTTCTCTGTATGAGTGGTGCATAGTATATGGTGCGCAGTCAGATATTGGCTGACACACTGGACCAAAACTAAAAATATTTATAGCTTGATCAGCCAGCCCACCAACTAGAACTCTACAGTCCACCAGTAGGCACTGGAAACTACAAAGTTATAGAGGAAGTGTGGCTTCCAGTCCAATGACAGGCATGCTACAGTACTTAAGCATTGCCAACCAGGAACTGTTTGGTTATCAGCGCTGTATGAAAAGTAAGCAGACCATGGGACCTATTCTTCAAACGATAAATGACCCGGTAACCATGCGGAAACGCTAGTTTCCGCATATTTAGGTCACTGGGCCATTCATCATCAGGGGTCCCAAACGGACCACCGGATATTCGGCAAACTCTGAAAACAAAGTTTTCGCCGTTTGTTTGCGTAAACAAGCGCCATCTTCAGATGGCACTTGTTCTTGGATCCCCACTCCGGGGATGCAAAGAGGGATCCGAGCGAATCCATTTGCCACCTTCTCACTACTTCCCCGGCGGCTTTGCGCATGTGTGACCTCGGGTCAGTCGACCGCAGAGACAGCTGCTTTTCGGAGCAGCTGTACCCGCACCGAAGCAATGATGAATTGCTCCAGTGTAAAGTTTCCCCCGCTGCAAGTTGGACACTTAAATATCCCTCGCAGCGAGATGATACAACCCCTGATGATGAATAGGCCCCCCATGTCTCTCTACCTCCAATTAGTGGCTAATGCAGCCACATTTCTTTTCTGTTCTGAACCAATCGGAATTTACAGCAGTAAAGGAGCTGAATGCTGATGAACCTAGTACTGCTTTGTATAGCAGGTGCTGTACAGAACGGGAACTGTCAGTACTGAGGCTTCAGGAGTAGATGGCAGAGTCTCCTCACAGGATATAGGGCTGCTATATACTTGCATTTTGTTTTACATCTGGCACCAGATAAATTTCAGCATATTAATATTGGCCTCAGACACACAAAGCAGAAACAAATCTGGCAGTTATTGTACACTAGTTTATACTAGTGCAGGCCAATGGAATGAGCTCAGCTATTATAATTGTAATGTGACGTCTGGCTTCATAATTGTCTACTGGTTACATGGAAGTTGCTCATACATACATACATATGGGTGAATTCTGTTGTCATTACTGGTGTACTATAAGGAATAATTGTAAATTAAACTGGATACTATAATTTACCTCAGCTTTGTGTGACTTACACAAAAATATTCATCCTTGTGCTTTGTCATGGTCACATTACTTCTATCAATAACATTTCCTGTACGGAAGTGATTTATACAAAGCTATACCCTATATTGCTGTAAAGGGGTTGTGGCTCCTAATTTTTGTTATTGGCACTTACATTTTTGGATAGATTTCTTGAGCCTCAAGAAGAATCTTAAAACGAAGAGAGGTTCCTTTTAAGATTCCACTTTTTATACCCCTGTTGCTGGACTCCAATTCAATTGTTTGCGAATGGGCGCCCATAAGGTCCGCCCAAACGTTTAAGTGGCTATCGTGTCTGACCAATCTGAAGGCAGGTGCGATATTAAATTGTTTGCGACTCATCCGTGTTTGGGTGAAGGGTGAACACCACTTGTTTGTAGAAAGCTTGGCACATCCTGCAAAATGGGTGAAATTAACTTCCTTCACTAAGCCTGATTGCAATAAAAAAAAATAAAGACATAACAGTCACATTGAATCAGGCACATACACATACCCCAAATGGGCCTGAATCAGAATTGTACACCATTGTATTGGCAGCTGTGATCGCGATCACAATTTATGTGTGACAATAGACTAATACCTGCTAACAGACTCCACAACCTGATATAGGGTGTGCTGCACTGAGCAAATGTTGCTACAACCGCTTCCCGTATCTGCGTGTGCAGAGCCTTTGGGGGTTGAGAACACACCAACATCGACGCCACATCAGACACACATTGACTCCTCCAGTGAGTCCTGGGCTGCGCAGATTCCGGGTCAACTTTTTCTCTAAATATTGCCTCTGAGACAGTGGTTCTGCGATTGAGTGTGCTGACAGGAACACCCATGGAATGCAGGGGTCTTCACAGGACCTTCAATCACGAAGGCATTGTGTGAATATCGGCATAGCGTACAACCCTATGGGTCTAATTAAGATTTGTACGCTAATGTTATCGCAGCTGTGATCCCGTAAGCAGGTAGTGTTCCCGCTAGGCTGTTTTAGCGGGGTGCGGCGCCCTGCCCTCCTTCTGGAGGGCAAAAAGCACCCTTCCCTCCAGAAGGAGGGCAAAAAGCGCCCTGCTCTCACAGCCTGCGAGTGCCGTCTTCACCCGCGAGTCGCAGTGTCCCGTGGGTGGAGAAATGTGCGGTGGCCCGGTCACCGCCGCAGAGTAGACGCCGGGCGCTTGTGCCCGGCATCTATTCTCCCTGTCTGCAGCGCTTGGGGGCTGCCCGGCGTGTCCATAAGTGCCTGGCACGCCCCCAAGTATAACGAAAAGGGGACGCATCTTATAGACACGTCCCCTTTTCAATGGCCACGACCCCTTTTTGGGCGCACGCACAAAGGTGCCCTCTCTCTAGCTCCGGCGCCCTGCCTGCCGCCGGAGCTAGAGTGAACACTAAGCAGGTGCTGTGTGAAAATATGCAAATGTGGCAGAGGCCGGGGAATGTATTGAGACACCCACCTGCAGCATTGCAAATCCAATCATCTGTGTACAAAGATGCAGCATCAGTCACAGTTCTGAAGTTCTGAGTAATTCTATGGCTACTCATAATGGGTACTGAGAGGCCGGATCCACTTTCACAGCATAAGGGAAATCCCTGAAAATGGTTGCATCACGCCTGTGATCTATGCCAGCACCCCGCGTTACCTCCCACAAAAGGTCCCTGATTGTCAATCACACTGCAAGTAAATGGTCACTGCGAGCGACTACTGTGATGTGCCTTGATGAATGCGAGTCGATAATCTCTTAACTGTGTAAACACCGGAATAGCGTACATCTGAATCAGGCCCTATAGCCCTTACTTATTTGCTATCATTTCAGCACTTTTTCTTTATGTCTCAAATTTTCTACAAACAAATAATGCTGTCCCCTGGTTTTAATACAATGGCTGCTGGAGATGGAATCTACCTGGACTGTACACTTTCCTTCAGTGCATGTCATATTACTGACTGTGGAGCGGGAGCTATAGCTGGTTTGTCTTTTATTTTTGGCCTCTCTGATGTCCACTAGACTATTTTTTGGTTGTATTATGGAGCATAATGATTACAGTAGGGGTGAGTTAGGAGACATGGTGGCAGGGCCGGATTATAGAGAGGGCGAAGGGGGCGGTCGTCCTGGGGCCCCCACACACTGCCCAGTCACCGCTGCTACTAACACCATTGCGCTGCTATTGTCCGTCGGCGGCTCAGCTGCTCCCAATCCCTAGCAGCAGCCGCCGAGGAGCTTCCTACAGTCAGAGTCTCGCGAGATTTGACATCATCTCGCGAGACTCTGACTGTAGGAAGCTCCTCGGTGGCCGCAGTCAGTGACAGACAGAGGGAGCCGAGGCTAAAACATAAAGAAGAGTTGAGTCGACTTGACTCAGGTCCTCATGGTTCCCTCTTGGTGCACCTCAGCGGTACAGGTACTGTAGCCCTTAGTGTGTGTGTATGTATATGTATACGTGTGAATATATATATATATATATATATATATATATATATATATTATATATACACATACACACACATACAGTATATATGGCTATATATACAGTGTGTATATACACACAAACATAATGTATATATAGCCATATATACTGTATATATATATATATATATATATATATATATATATATATACATACACACACACACACATGTTTATTACATTTGCTTTAAAATTTAAAGTTACTGGAATATCAAGGTCTTATATATATATATATATATATATATATATATATATATATATATATATGTATATATATATATATATATAGATAGAGATATATATATATATATATATATATATATATATATATATGACCTTGATATTCCAGTAACTTTAAATTTTAAAGCAAATGTAATAAACATATATATATATATATATATATATATATATATATATATATACACACACACACACACACAGTATATGTATATATACACACTAACACCTATATATGAGTGTGTGTATAGTTATATATACAGATATACTGTGTGTGTTTGTTGCCCAGGGGCCCCCACAGACCTTAATCCTGCCCTGCATGGTGGCACAAATACCTATTCCTGTCAAGGTCTCTGACCTACTCCTAATCCCAACACAATAACTCTGAATCCTGGTTAGGGACAATTTTAAGGGCTAGTGTTGTGGGTCCAGTGGTGGATGGATAAGGGTGAGATGAACACTGCTTCTTCTCCTCTGTGACATGACCTAGTATGAGGAAGTCAACACATAACTGATCATCTAGATCACAAGTTCTCAAACTCGGTCCTCAGGACCCCAAACAGTGCATGTTTTCCAGGTATCCTCACAGAATTACAAGTGAAATAATTAGCTCCACCTGTGGATCTTTTAAAATGTGTCAGTGAGTAATGAATACACCTGTGCACCTTCTGGGTGATTTGCAAAACGTGAACTGTGTGGAGTCCTGAGGACAGAGGGCCTTATGCAGACCTGGACGCTAAGCCGCGGACGCATGCTATGGGCGATTGTTGCCCGTCTGCACATGCGTATGCGTCAATATGCGCAGGCGCAAGTCACTCACTGTGCTCGGGAATTGTGCGCTCGTAGTACACAGACTGGACGCTACTTTGAGTGACAGATAGTGCCGTTTGTGGGTGGTAAAAGGGGGAAGATGCTTGTGAACGGGGTAGAGGTGGTGCGAACGCAGGCGTGTCTGGGCATCAAAACGGCATTTAATGAGCGTCCATAATTAGCATGGAAACGTCATTGTACACGTCACTTAGTTGTATTTCAGCCTGCAATGATCGCATTGCTTGCAGCGGGGTAGGGTCGACCTCAAGCGCTGCGTTCTGCTCCGATGGCTCTCGATGGTTCTGATTAATCATACACTACCTTGAGATGACGTGTATTAAGAGAGAAAAGTGGGCATCTTTAGACCAGCATGCGTTTGCTCTGCCGTCACTCTCTAAGACATAAAGGGCGTCCTTAGACCAGACAGTGCGATCGTGGAATTTGCATATCCGGCCCCTTTTGGCTGCAAGAAAGTGCAGCTTAGCGTCCGGGTCTGAATCGCCCCCAGAGTTTGAGAATCACACTGATGACCATGGCCAAAAGTTTTGAGAATGACACACGTATTGGTTTTCACAAAGTTTGCTGCTTCAGTGTTTTTAGACCTTTTTGTCAGATGTTACTATTGTATACTGAAGTAAAATTACAAACATTTCATAAGTGTCAAAGGCTTTTATTGCCAATTACATTAGGTTTATGCAAAGAGTCAATATTTGCAGTGTTGACCCTTCTTTTTCAAGACATCTGCAATTCGCCCTGGCATGCTGTCAAATTCTAGAACACATACTGACTGATGGCCACCCATTCTTGCCTAATCAATGCTTGGAGTTTGTCAGAATTTGTGAGTTTTTGCTTGTCCACCCGCCTCTTTAGGATTGACCACAAGTTCTCAATGGGATTAAGGTCTGGGGAGTTTCCTGGCCATGGACTCAAAATTTCAATGTTTATTTCCCCAAGCCACTTAGTTATCACCAGGGCGAATTGCAGAGGTCTTCAAACAGAAGGGTCAACACTGCAAATATTGACTCTTTGCATAAACCTAATGTAATTGGCAATAAAAGCCTTTGACACTTATGAAATGCTTGTAATTTTACTTCAGTATACCATAGAAACATCTGACAAAAAGGTCTAAAAACACTGAAGCAGCAAACTTTGTGAAAACCAATACGTGTGTCATTCTCAAAACTTTTGGCCATGGCTGTAGATGTATTAAAAATGCTATAAAATGCAAAGTAGAACTGGTGACAGGTGCTCCTTGAGCTATAATAAATACAGTATATGGTGAAACATGCAGACTATAGGAGCAAAACAGGAAATTTGGACCTAATACAACAGCAGGCAGCAAGGGCAAATGATGCTCCCAATATCCAGGATAAAACTTTGCTGAACATGCAAACCTCTATTCTGCGACTTTGTATAAAAACACCTGAATGAATGAATATTTACAGTAAATGCATCTATAGGTGGGATAGTATAGGCACCTCCTGCACCTGCCATAAAAGTGGTCTGGGAAGGTGCAGGCAGAAGAGGATAAACACAGGAGTTCCCAGGGCAGTCATACACCAGACACTGAAAGCACCTGACATCACCTATGAGTGAGCAATTCTGCAAACGTTGATGCAGATGTAAATGTGCTACACGTGTTTTACAGTTAAAACATGTAAACCCTGGAGTTCATTTACTGTGTGCTGAGTATTCATTTTGTAATTAGTGACTCATTTATTTTTTCCTCTAAAACAATATAGCCACAAGCTGTAATAGATACAATAAAGAATAAAGTAATCCAGTTTAGGTCATTAGTGAATAGAATCATTTATTTTTGGGTTGGCATATTAGTTGATAGATACATGTTAAATGAATACAAAGCAGCGATATAATGAAGAACTGCGTATATATGGGGCATGTGTTCATGATACAGGGCCTAAATTCCTGATCCTGATACATGTGTGCATGTTCCATGCAGTCATGTCACCCTCCTCCCTGTGTGAGGGGAATTCATTACCGGCTGGCTGATCTGGGATTATCCCAGGGTCTGGTACAGCTGTTCAGCACAGCTGGCATGTGCAGAATATCTCTGGACACCAAACTCAGCAGATGTGACCTCTCAGGGAGAGGGGGATCCTAGGAGAGCCCAAATAGTCATCAATGATGTTTGGTTGGAGTTGCAAAATAAGATTGGGCAGCAATTATCCAATTAGTCCATCATTCTTAAATAAAAAGACATCCTTGCATGTGATCTGAAGAAAATCATTTACCAAGTCCGAATAACCTAATTTTTATGCCCCCCCCCCCCCCTTATATTTTCATTTACACATGAAGTGGCAGATATGTACCGGGTACAGTATCCGTTCTGCTATAACATATGCCATCTAGCAATACGCACCATTTGTTCCTATATATTTTATATGAAATTTTACATTGATAGAGTTCTATGGAAGCCCTACTGTACTATTAAGCTATTTATTTATATATTACATAAGTCACATTATATATGCACAACTGCACAGTAAAAAGGAGTACACTACAGTCCCAAATGACAGTAACATCTAACAAGTCTTTCTGATAATATTTAGCCTGACAGTAATTGTTGGGGACAGTCGTTTAAACCAATTGTGATTGTTACATCGGGTAGATGAATAAGTATACAGGTATATGTTTTATATATATATATATATATATATATATATATATATATATACACACATATATATACACACACACACGATCTATGTAAAAATGAAATGAGATTTGCTACAGATAATATACCCTCATAATGTGGTTAGATAACAGTGCATACGAGCTACGCGCACTGGCCGTCCCTGAGTATTACCTTGTCCCTGTGTCCTATCCTCGGATCAGGGTGTAATCTTCCAGTGCCCCGGTGCCTGCTGCTGCCGTGTGCCGGTGTATGTTCCGGGTATATCCCCGCTCTCTGCCAGCCGCTGATGATGATGAGCCGGTGACACCCAGTGCGCCCGTCTCCAGCCGGTGTGTGACCGCAGCAGTCACTGAGAGCCTCCTGTCCCTGTAGCAGCGGCGGCAGCAGCTGAGCGGATTGTACAGCAGCTTACAGCCCAGCCGTGAGCCGGCACCGCACACACCGGGGGGGAGGGGGCGCTCGCAGCGATCATCACACCCACACCGGGCACACCGGCTCTGGCAACCCACCGCGCCTCATGGGACCCAACTCCGTACTTGTCATTCGCTAGGAGGCGAGAAACTGACACATAACGGCCATGAAACCGGCTCGTACATGATAACACATGTGGTGCTCCCCTTTTATGTACATAATGGACCCGTCCTCTTCTCAGTACAAACTGAATGGGTCTGTGAGCACCACAGTACAGCAGCAGCAGCAGCAGCATCAGGCAGAGCAGACAGACAGTGATGCACACACATACATCGCACATACATCCCCTCACTCACACAGCACCTGCTGCTGCTTTCCTGCCTCCATTCTGCCCAGAAATCCTCTTTGGGAGGATATTTGCTGCACGTTTAACTTTGCAGAATACATTTTACATAATGCTCTGCATTAAAGTCAGTGTTTGGTTATCTTACATTATTTATATACAATGTCTTGCTAATGCCTGAAAACTAGGTTAATGTCGCATTATTCAATTCCCAGCTCCGTTACCCATAACACTATTGCCTGCACTAATATTTTGTAACAGAGGCGGGGGTAAGATTAGGCTTTAATATTATAAGATTTTGATTTTCCAATATTACAGATTATTGGATGGAGAAACTGTATATTCCAAGATAAAGACATGACCAAAAGTCACATTTATAACTAAACTGTGAAACATCCAATTTATCACTAATACGAAATTATTGAGGATAGGTACAGTAAATGTTATTAATAATATATTAGGAGACAATCCATTAGGAAAAATTGGGTCTTTCTGGCCTATCCTAAAAACAATGGTGACACATTCAATTTTTTTGTTGCATAAGTTTTGCAGATCTGGATTAGATAAAGTAGTCAGGAGAGAAATTACAGTCAGGTGCATAACTATTGGGACATTGACAGAATTTTCAGATTTTGGCCTCTATTCACCACCACAATGGCTTTGAAATGAAACAAACAACATGTGTTTTAACTGCAGACTTTCACATTTAATTTGAGGGTAATTACATCCAAATCAGGTGAACGGTGTAGGAATTACAATGGTTTCTATATGTGCCTCCCACTTTTTAAGGGGCCAAAAGTAATGGGACAAACTAAACAATCCTAAATCTAACTTTCACCTTTTAATACTTTGTTGCAAATCCTTTGCAGGCAATTACAGCCTGAAGTCTGGAACGCATAGACATCACCAGACGCTGGGTTTCATCCCTGGTGATGCTCTGCCAGGCCTCTAATGCAAATGTCTTCAGTTCCTGCTTGTTCTTGGGGCATTTTCCATTCAGTTTTGTCTTCATCAAGTGAAATGCATGCTCAATCGGATTCAGGTCAGGGGATTGACTTGGCCATTGCATAACAATCCACTTTTTAGCCTTAAAAAACTCTTTGGTTGCTTTTGCAGTATGCTTCGGGTCATTGTCCATCTGCACTGTGAAGCGCCGTCCAATGAGTTCTGAAGCATTTGACTGAATATGAGCATATAATATTGCCCAAAACACTTCAGAATTCATTCTGCTGCTTTTGTCAGCAGTCACATCATCAATAAATACAAGGGAACCAGTTCCATTGGCAGCCATACATGCCCACGCAATGACACTACAACCACCATGCTTCACTGATGAGGTGGTATGTTTTGGATCACGAGCAGTTCCTTTCCTTCTCCATACTCTTCTCTTCCCATCACTCTGGTACAAGTTGATCTTTGTCTCATATGTCCATAGGATGTTGTTCCAGAACTGTAATGGCTTTTTTAGATGTTGTTTGGCAAACTCTAATCTGGTCTTCCTGTTTTTGTGGCTCACCAAAGGTTTACATCTTGTGGTGAACCCTCTGTATTCACTCTTGTGAAGTCTTGTCTTGATTGTTGACTTTTACACATATACACCTACCTCCTGGAGAGTGTTCTTGATTTGGCCAACTGATGTGAAAGGGTTTTTATTCACCAGGGAAATAATTCTTCTGTCATCCACCACAGTTGTTTTCCGTGGTCTTCCGGGGTCTTTTGGTGTTGCTGAGCTCTCCGGTGCATTCTTTCTTTTAAAGAATGTTCCAAACAGTTGATTTGGCCACACCTAATGTTTTTGCTATCTCTCTGATGGGTTTGTTTTGATTTTTCAGCCTAATGATGGCTTGCTTCACTGATAGTGACAGCTCTTTGGATCTCATATTGAGAGTCAACAGCAACTGATTCCAAATGCAAATGTCACACCTAGAATCAACTACAGACCTTTTACCTGCTTAATTGATAATGAAATAATGAGGGAATAGCCCACACCTGTCCATGAAATAGCTTTTGAGTTGATAGTCCCATTACTTTTGGCCCCTTAAAAAGTGGGAGGCACATATAGAAACTGTTGTAATTCCTACACCGTTCACCTGATAAGGATGTAATTACCCTCAAATTAAATCTGAAAGTCTGCAGTTAAAGCACATCTTGTTTGTTTCATTTCAAAGCCATTGTGGTGGTGAATAGAGGACAAAATATGAAAATTATGTCAATGTCCCAATATTTATGCACCTGACTGTATATGTGTATTTATGTGTGCAAGAACAGAACCACCCATAACACAGCCAGTGCAGCAGTGCCATTGCCACTATAGGGAATCGGTATGAATTACCGCCTGACCTAAGCCCGGAGGATGAAATACCGATGCTGGAAGGTCAGCACAAGAAGATTCCGACAGAGGTAAGTAAGATCCCTAACCCTCCCCTCTCCCCTCCCTTAGGGGTGCCTAACCCTTAACCTCCCCCTGGGGGTGCCTAAACCTACCCCCCCTCCCCGCACCCTAAACCTAACCCCCTCGGGAGGGTGCCTATACCTAACCTCCACCAGGGGGTACCTGACGCTACCCCCTTCCCCTAGCCTGACCCTAAGAACCACCGGGAGTCCCTAAACCTAACCCTCCCCCCCACAGCTATCACCTCCCGACGCCCGGCTTATCTACGTTCCGTATGCCGGGCGTTGGGATTTCGGCGTGGGGCTAATGATAGGCGTCGGTATTTAGACGCCTATCATTAGTCCCATGCTGGGATTTCACTGTCGGGAAGCCGGCGGTCATCATTTCGACCGCCAGCTTCCTGACTACATCCCCACTATAGCAACCTAGCCAGTCCAGTGGTCCCAGTATAATGGACTAAGGGCCTGATTCAGAGTTGTATGCTAATGCTGCTACCGCTGCTGCATTTGCGATGTGAAAATATGCAAATGCAAGCAACTACGGTAATGTACACATGCACAGTGCAACTCAGGCACAGAGCCGTAACTAGACTTTTTGGTGCCCTGTGCCAGAAAGAGCATTGGCACCCCCCTCATTTTTCAAAGGTACATAATGCACCCAAAAAAGGGGAATTTCCTCATGGGGAAGGGCCAGGGAAGAGATAGGGGAGGCCAGGAGATGCTGGGGATGAAATAAGAGGAAGCTACAAGTGAGAATGATAATAAACAGAAATTTGACAGGCCCAAACAGCACCCCCTGACCTGTGGTGCACTGTGCGATGGCACCGGCTGCACTACCCTAGCTACGGCCCTGCTCAGGCGCATGTGCAGACTGCCGAAAATCGCTCATAGGGCCTGATTCAGACCCACTCGCGAGCGGCTGTCCGCTCGCAAGTGGGTCGATGTTATGGACTGAGCATGCGCACGACGGAGGGAGCTCCGTCGTGCGCATGCGCCAGACGCGACGAGCGAAGGAAAGTCCTTCGCTCGTTGTGTCCGATCAAAGGGGGCGTGCTGTCAATGTTGATTGACAGCACGCCCCCTTTGGTGGGCGTGCCGGGGGCGTGCCTCCCGTCAAAAGCCGGCCCACTGACATCACTAGTGATGTCAGTGGGAGTGATTTTGGCTCTGATAGAGCCAAAATCACTCCGGAGCTTGCGGTTGAAAACCTCAACCGCAGGCTCCGGCTCGCAATTTCGATGGTCGCGATGGTCACGACCATCGCGGCCATCACAATGCACGCTCGTATAGCCTGTGGGTGGTGACCCACAGCTATACGAGTGTCCAGGAGGACGCTCCATTTTCATGGAGCCCGGCCCTCATTCAGAGCGTGCGCTCTGCTCAGAGCGTACGGCTCTGAATGAGGGCCATAGCTCTGAAACAGGTCCTAAATCCATTATATCCCCATTTATTATACAAACTGAAAAAATTCAGAGTACTTTTCCATTGGGTTAAAAAACAGAATTCTTATTTCCCATTAGATTTTGATGACAAAGACAGAAAGAGCATTTTGAATTAAAGTGCTAAAAGAGGTATTTCAATTAGTGCTTTTATTACATTTTATTTTAAAATATAAGTTTTTTGCTTTTGTTCATCTACATTTAAAACATGCATTGGTAGCCATTGCCTGGATTTATTTGGTCCCTTTGTATGCATGCATGTGTTTCTTTTACCCTCTAAAAAGTAAGATATAAAAAACATATTTATAAAAAGAGGAGTCATTTACAAAATTGACCGACAGAATGCAAGAGTGAGAACTTTAAATTCTGAGTGTAATTTGGAGGGAAATATGAGGTCTTTGTCCTTCATAACTTCACACTCCCCACATTCATTCCTGAAGGTTGCTGCAATTTTTGCACCTATTGCTTCATGTTTGGAACCTAAGGCTTTTCAGGGGATGTAGTTACCATCCCAACGTTTGGAAACCCGACAGCAGGACGGCTTTTTTTTCAATGTATTTTATGTGCATTTGGCTATTTCAGTGTATTTTATGTGGATCTGGCAATTTGAAAATAAATACATTGAAAAGGTTGGATCGTCGCAAAATACATTGAAATAGCCAGATAAACATTAAAATCTTTGAAATAGCCAGATCCACATAAAATACACTGAAAAAAACGTATCCACATCAAATACACTGAAAAAGTCGGATCCACATAAAATACAATGAAATTGTTGGATCCACATAAAATGCACTGAAAAAGCCGTATCCACATAAAATACAGTGAAATAGCCAAATCCACATAAAATACACTGAAAAAAAATTTATCCACATCAAATACACTGAAAAGGCTGCATCCACATAAGATACATTGAAATCGTTGGATCCACATAAAATGCATTGAAAAAGCTGTATCCACGTGAAATACATTGAAATAGCCAGATCCACATAAAATACATTAAAATAACCAGATTCACAAAAAATACATTGAAAAAGCTGGTTCCACATAAAATATACTGAAAAAGCCAGATCCACATAAAATACACCGAAAAGGCCGAATCCACATAAAATACACTGAAAAGGCCGGATTCACATAAAATACACTGAAAAAGTTGGATCCACATAAAATAAATTGAAAAAGCTGGATCCACATACAATCTAGAAGGAAGGGGGAGTGCAGTACAAGAAGGGCTGGACCTACTGGGGGCACAGGGATGGCTAGACATGGTGGGCGGGAAGTGGCACAGGGCAGGGAAGGCTTGACCTTAATGAGTAGGCACAGGGCAGGAAAGGCTGTACCTTAATGGGGGGCTGGACTGGGAGGGCACATGGCTGGGAAGGCTAGATCGGAGGGCACAGGTCAGGGAAGGCTGGACTTGTTGGCACAGGGCAGGGAAGGAAGGCTGGACCTTAATAAGGGGGCACAGGGTGGGGAAGGCTGGCTGGACAAGAGGGGGGCAAAGGGCAGGGAAGGCTGGCTGGACTAGGGGAGGCACAGAGAAGGCTGGCTGGACTAGGAGAGGCACAGGGCAGGAAAGGCTGGCTGGACTAGGGGGGAGGCACAGGAAAGGCTGGACTGGGGGAGCAGGGGAGGCTGGACTGGGGGGACAGAAGGCTGGCTGTACTGGGGGGGCACAGCAGGAAAGGCTAGCTGGACTGGGGGGGCATAGAGCAGGTAAGGGCTGGCTGGACTAGGGGGGACAAGGAAGGGAAGGCTGGCTGTACTAGGGGGGACAGTGTAGAAAAGGCTGGCTGGACTAGCGAGGGCACAAGGCAGGGAAGGCTGGTTAGACTAAAGGGGGGCACAGGGCGGGGAAGGATGGCTGGACTGGGTGGGGGGCACAATGTAGGGTAAGGAACTATGTGGTAGATGAATGAAGCAGTGAAAAGAGTGGAGAAGTGTGCCAGTGGAGTTCCCTGTGGCAACCAATTAGCTTTGAGGTTGCATTTATCAAGTACATTCTATAAAATGATAGAAGCTGATTGGTTACCATGGGTAACTTCAACACTGGCACACTTCTCCATTCTTTTCACTGCTTCATCTACCCTTATGTACCTAGCTTCTTCAGCTTGCACACTCGCTGGCAGCCAGCAGGCATGTAGAAACAGCGCCGGCGGCATTTAGAATATGGCGCCGGCTGAGAGCCAATCACAGCTCCCGGATTGGCAGCCAATCACGAGTGGCCGCTGCAGCTGCCACCACTCCTGATTGGCTGCTGTTTCGCTAGCTATCATATTGTTATCGTTCGTATCAAGCATTTTCTTGGTGGCCAACGACCTGCGATGCGCGGACACATATGGACGATAACGATATCGTCCATTGCACTTGCATGCAGGCCAACCTGGTCGATATCGTCCAGGTTACTATAGGGTCCCGCAATCATTGATCGCAGGTCGTTGGCCATCATTGGTGGGTTCATGGTGTGCTGGATTTTTTATATCGAACATCCAGCACACCTGGGCGATCATACAATAATATTGTTATCGTTGTCGATCGTCCCGTGTGTATGCACCATTAGAACCAGCAAGCAATCTGTGACAAAGTAAACTCTTTTTGTTGGGGCACTCTTAATACAGTATTAATACTGTATAATAGACAGAAGGATTTCAGCAAGCCTACATCCACAGAAGATCCTGGACCCCCCCCCCAAATTTATAGTTTAGTTAGCAGGACCGTATAGAAGTCTGTTTGTGGGCATTAGGAAGGTATTGTAGGTTTCTAAATGGTGTCAAATGGCTGATTTGTGATTTTTTTTTTCTTACAAGAAAATGTTTTAAAAAAAAGACTTAGTTTAATCCCAAATGAATTAATTGAAAAATGCAAAAAAAAAAAAGGAGGAGAAAAGGTGATTTTGGGGTACTTTGAGGGCAGCTTAAAAAAATGATAAAAACAATTATTTTTAAACTAAAAAATTATTGTAATTAACTTTGGGGTGCCTAAACTAGCAAAAAAGTTGATTTGGGGGTAATTTGAGGACATGTTTTTTTTTACCCCCAAAAATGACATATAATTATTGGACTAAATAAGCTAATTGGAAACTTCCAAATGCCTAATTAGTCATTAGGGGGGGTGTCCAAGGGTGTTCAGCACGGTGTCCCCACATTTTAACCTTACAATAAAGATTTTCCTTTCCATCTCTCACCCTCAGGGAGGTGCGAGTGGAAAGTTGCAAATTCAGTCTGACTGATTCAGTGCGAGTTGCTAATTGGATTGCAAAATGAATTCGCTAAGCGAATTCGAAGTGGAAATAGCAACTCGCAATTCGCACCTAATAGGATTGACCCCTTAGAGTCCCCACACACACATTTTTCATTAATTCTTTTTTTTATTTATTTTACAGTCATAGTCCCTACCAGTGCCTGAGCCTTCCACCACACACACCCCCAAACAAACCTCCAGCATTCCCGTCCGGTGGCGAAGGTTAGTTTTGCTTATCTTTTTGTTTCAGTTTTAGCATACATACTGGGACTCGTCATTCGCAGTAAGGGATTCACAATTTGGGGCGGTATGATCCTGCTGAGAGTATTTGAGAGAGTACCTGATTTCAATTATGTACCATTTTTGGAACATATTGTATTACTGTGTGGAGAACATGAAACCCTCACCATCCTACTCATTACTCAGCTGACTTCTTTCACCGTTATTGGAACAGTAACCGTTATCAACTGCTCCTCATTTTCCAGAACTACAAACAATATTATTTTTCCTCAAAGAACCAGTTTATCTGTCTACCAGAACACCAACGCGTCTCCCACGTGTTTTGCAATATCTTGGCTGTAGTCCATCCACTTCCCTCTGAGCATGCCACCAAAGTCATAATTTTTACTAAGTATGTTGTGAATCTCCACAATATATTCAGGCTTTTTGATTTATATGTCTAGTGAAACTGAAAATGAAGTGATCAGTAATAATCATACCATCAATGATATTGCTGTGTGCAAATTTGATGTTACCAGAATATAGCTAAGTCTGGATAAAGAATTCTGGGCCTATAAAATATATGCACCTTCACATTTAGCTAGTCGATGAGGTCATCACACATTTCCCAGAAACACAGGGTGCAGTTCTATCTTAAATTTAGCTATTCCGCAGGTCATACTTTCATCTTATGGTCCACAAAGGGCCTGGTCTGCGTTAAGCAGCTTATTGATGACTTGATGGGGATACCACTACTGTTCTCACAGGCTGCTGAAAAATATCCGGTGCTTTGACTCTTTAGTTTACCTGCAGGCTTATCATTACATTGCTACTCTCTCTAGAGTGTTGTCCCCGGATAATCGCAATAATCCGATAGATAAACTATTAATTCAAGAGAACCCTCCTCATAAAGCCATATCTACGTATTACTCCTTCCTTCACACCCCATTACTTAAAAATCTGGGTCAGCACAATGGAAGGATTAATTCCCGTGCCTAACCACACAGATATTGTTGTGAACCCTTGCTGCTTCTATTAATCTAATTCCCGCAGCGTCCTATGTAGAACTTTTCCTCAACATATTTCATAAGACATATCTTTCCCCTCATCGCAGATATTTGATAGGATTGGCAGAGGATTACTCCTGTCCCAGATATGGATCTCTAAGGCTGGGTTTGGTGCCCTGTCTTTGGGCATGTCCTGTGATTCGTCGATTCTGGGCTCAGTTGTGGGTCCCCTCTGATGATCATTCCCCTCTACCCCATGCTCTGCTGCAGTCTGCAAAAAGGTGAGGGGACGGGGGTATACCACAGGGGGAAAGGTGTAAAAGGGAGGGTAATCTTTTCACACTGGGGGTAGGGGTGGGTTATGCTGCCCCATAAAAAGATTATTTTGGCTGGGATGGGAGAGTGGAATATATTAAAAATAAAAAATACATATATAGTGGCACATGAGGAGGGAAGGAGACTAAACTGGGGGCCCGTTGACACTGGGGGTGAGGGTGGGGCTCTGCTACAGGGATCTATTACCACTGGGGGGTTGATAATGCTGGGGATCTTCTGCCAGTGGTGGGGGCTACTTCTAATGGGGGTGGGAAGTTATATTACAGTGCAGGCCTATGGACACGAGGCAAAACACCCTGTAGGTATTTTTTTTATATAAAATATTTAAATATAGTTTTAAACTTTATTAAATAAAAAAAATTACTGAGTGGTTTTGGTGAAAAAATATTGTCAGTAAAAGTTGGTTAGTAAAAAATACTTTTTTTTAATATTTAAAAATATTTAAAGTGTTTGAAAATAATAAAAATATGAAAAATATATTAGAAAGGGTCCTGGACTGCACACCCTGAATATATATAATGGGAGGTGCTACCTGTTGAGACTATTATTGCAGGCACAGAAACAGACAAATCACAGGTGCACAACTCCAAATTACTGATTATATATAAATACATTATGCAATAATATTTTGCAATGAATAGAGGTTTTTAGCATAATCATGGCCAAGGTTATGGGCCTACCCACCATATCCAGATAACCTCTGTAGGGTAGATCCCTAACATAATACGGTTGAAATCCAGGGCGCAGGACCCCCCAAACCAACTCAGCCGAGCTACACCAGGGCATCGCTCTAATGAGAAAAGTGAAGTGCAAAGTAAGAAAGGTAGCTGCTGCTGCATGTATAAGATAGAAAAGTAAAAATACAAATATAATAAAAACAAACAGTAAAAGTGTTTAAAATGTGCAAGAAAGGAAAAGTGTTACGAGGGTTGTCCAAAAAGTAATGCCCAAATGCTCATAACTCTGAAATAATACGCAACACTTATTTGAAACTTTGTCAGTTTGTACTTTAATATGTCTGCTAACTATATATGTAGTTTTGTTTAGGTAGTCCAAGAAATACCATGGAATCCAAGATGAAACAAAGAGCCGTAATTGAATTTCTGGAAAAAGAAGCCTGCAGTGCTACAGAAATCCACAGAAGACAGAAAAAAGTGTATGGTGAGCGTATAATTGACTATAGCAATGTCAGAAGGTGGATGAAGCGTTTTCAATGGGAGAATCGTCCGTGTGCGACAAACCTCATGGTGGCAGACCATCAACTGCAGTGACAGCAGAGAATCGACACAAAGTCGATGCCATGTTTCAGAAAGACCATTGTGTGACCATCAGAGATATCAGTGATGAACTGGAACGTAGCCATGGCACTGTAGAAACACTAATCAATGATTGTATGCTAAATGGGTTCCAAAACAACTAACCAGTGATCATAAGGCCCAGAGGGTGGAAGTGTGCAATGACCTTTTGACCGACTTTGAAGCCAACCCTGAGATGTTTTTGGAAAATGTCATTACAGGAGATGAGATCTGGGTATTCGTTTATGACCCAGAAACAAAGGCCCAATCAAAGCAATGGAAACACCCAAGTTCACCTAGGCCAAAAAAGTTTAAATCACAGCGTACGTAAACAAAGTCATGGCCACATTCTTCTGGGATTCCCGAGGTGTTATTCTCATCGATTACATGGCACAAAACCAATCAATCAACAGTGATCTATACATTATTACACTTAAGTAGCTGAAAGAAGCCATCCGCAAAAAAAGGTCAACAATTCGACTGTCAAATGTCATCTTACACCACGACAATGCCAGACCTCACACTTCGATGGCAACATCTGCGGCCATTGCCAAAATGGGGTGGGCAATAATGCCACTTCCACCATACAGTCCTGAGTTGGCCCCTTCTGACTTTCATCTGTTTGGCCCTCTCAAATACTGTCTCCGTGGTCAACATTTTGAAGACATAGAGGTTGTTAAAAACACCATAAGTTCCTGGGTCAAACACCAACCACTGGAATTTTTCCAAAGTGGATTCACAGCTTGGGTTGAGAGGTGGAGAAAATGTTTTAGGGCAGATGGTGAATTATTTGAGTAGAGTCATTTTGTTATTAAGACTTCAAAGTATTTTACTGCAAATTTTGTTATCTGTATCTATAATAAAATTTGAGTTGTGAGTATTTAGGCATTACTTTTTGAACAACCCTCATAATGCGATGCCCTGAAGCAGACCAACCAAAGCAATCCAGGGGACCCACACCCCAAAAATCAACCCAAAGTTGCACTATAGTATATAATTTGTAGGACTTACCTAAAATTGTGCCTATTACTAGTGTGCATTCACAATACCAAACTGCATGCTTTAAACCAATAAGGAAGGGGTGCTAGTCCAGGTAGAAGGTGTCTCAGCCTTCAGGTGTGCAAAGAAGCACACTAAATGGAGTGTATAAGAAAGGGTCCTGGACTGCACACCCTGAATATATATAATGGGAGGTGCTACCTGTTGAGACTATTGCAGGCACAGAAACAGACAGATCACAGGTGCACAACTCCAAATTACTGATTATATATAAATACATTATGCAATAAAATTTTGCAATGAATAGAAGTTTTTAGCATAATCATGGCCAAGATTATGGGCCTACCCACCATATCATTATTATTTTAATCTATTTATATGGCACCACAAGTGTTCCGCAGCGCCTTACAAAGTACATGAACAAATAAGTAACCAGTGACTTAGAATACAATATAAAGCAGGACATGGACATGTATAATAAACATTGCTATATTAGCGACCTTTACGCCCACATAAGCAGCCGAGTGTTGGTTGCCCTAGTGGGGAGTAAGAGATAAATTAAATTACAGTAAGGAGAAGCACAACATATCCAGGTAACCTCTGTAGGGTAGGTCCCTAACATACTAGGGTTCAAATCCAGAGTGCAGGACAACCCCAAACCCTGGGGTGGCTCAGCTGAGCTGGTTTAGGGGTGTCCTGCGCTCTGGATTTGAACCCTAGTATGTTAGGGACCTATCCTACAGAGGTTACCTGCATATGGAGGGTAGGCCCATAACCTTGGCCATGATTATGCTAAAAACCTCTACTCATTGCAAAATTTTATTGCATGATGTATTTATATATAAACAGTAATTTGGAGTTGTGCACCTGTGATATGTCTGTTTCTGAGCATGAAAAATATATTATTTGAAAATAAAACTTTCAATGTGAACTGCATGCAAACGTGAACTACAAACAACAAATGCAAGCCGCAGATTTTGAAGCACAAATAAAAATCTGATTCTGGCTCCGCCCCAGTAATTATACCTTGTGCCCACCACACATTGTCATTGTGAAGCCATGAACACCCAGGTCCCCAATTACTGCGAAAGCCCTCTTCCTTGCTCTCTAATGCCTGCTCCCTTGCTTGACCTCCACCATGCTAACCTTGAGATAATATTAAACTATATCATGGTCACTGCTCATTTATCCGTCCAATGTCATCCCAAACACTTTAGATAAAATCAAGTTCCTAAATTGTTCCCTAGACCGTTAACCCCAAAGTGTAACACATCATCAAATAATTCTGGGCTGAATACTCGCTTGCCTTTATTATTTATTTTACAAAAAAATCTAACCAAACCGTAGCCCTCTTACCCAACCATTTTGCAATTGCTTTTCTGCTGCACCTTGAAGTACTGGCAGGCTTCACAATTATTTATATATTTATTTATCACACATATAATGCAGGTCTTTAAAGAGAATATTTTAGTAATTCACGTCTGTACCTGCCCCAGTTGAGCTTACAATTTATATTACCTACCACATGTACACAGGCACACATATACATACCTTCCAGCCATCCTGATTTTGGTGGGACAGTCCCGCTTTTCAGGCACTGTCCTGCCGTCCACTCGTGGGCTTCAGTGTCTCACGCAGGGGCGCCGAGAGGGGAGGAAGCATGTACTAATTACCCGGGCTTCCTGCAGGGGCCCAGCGGGGACCAGGGTCCGGCGCCGCTCCCCCTCCCTCTTACATCACAGCATCCCAGCACACGTTGCTGTGTACTGGGCTGTACTGGTAGACTGCTCGCGCCTGCTAAAGCAGCAGCCGGAGCAGTCTCCTATGCCTATAGGGGGAGCAATCACGCTGATCGCGCCCCCAATGGCTGTGTGCCAGGCTGAGGGGCACACAGCGCCCCCCTCCTTAGCGCAAAATATATTTTTTTCTTTTTCCTAAGGGGGCGTGACCACGCCTCCCGCATTTAGGCCATGCCCCCTATCACATGGGCCCGGTGCGGCTGGCGGCTGCCCTGGCCTCATGGGGAGGGGGGTGACAACAAATTTGGGAGGTGCCCCCTCATCTGCTGCTCTGCATAGCAGAAATGAATGTATGCTGAGAGATTTGCGCACAGCAGCCATACACTGTGGACAGCAGCATGGGAAATACTGGGCATGTCCCCAGTGAGACAAAGCTCAAGTATGTGCCACACAGCCACGCACCCTTGCCCCTTTTTCATGTTTTGTGCGCGCACAATGTCCCGATCCCAACCTCCCTAATTTTGGAAGGTATACATATATACTAGGATTATTTTTTTCTCAGAAGCCAATTAACTTACTAGTATGTTTTTGGATTGTGGGAGGAAATCATGGTACCCAGAGAAAACTCACACATTGAGAACATATATATTCCACACAGGTAGGGCCTTGGTGGGAATCAGCATAAGTCCATACTTGCTTCATGTTGCTGTTGCGATTGTATAGAGATAAACAAGAACAGAAGGGGTGATTTGGGGATAGTGAGCAATATGCATGTTATTCACTCTCTGCTCACAAAACTAATACCCTTTTTACACTAAATTCCCGGGTCTGTCCCTGTATTTGGAACAAGGGCCCTCATTCAGAGCCGTACGCTCTGAGCAGAGCGCACGCTCTGAATGAGGGCCGGGCTCCATTTTCATGGAGCGTCCTCCTGGACGCTCGTATAGCTGTCGAGACCATCGCGACCATCGAAATTGCGAGCCGGAGCCTGCGGTTGAGGTTTTCAACCGCAAGCTCCGGAGTGATTTTGGCTCTATCAGAGCCAAAATCACTCCCACTGACATCACTAGTGATGTCAGTGGGCCGGCTTCTGACGGGAGGCGTTCCCGTGGGAACGCCCCCGTCAGGGAGGCACGCCCCCGGCACGCCCACCAAAGGGGGCGTGCTGTCAATCAACATTGACAGCACGCCCCCTTTGATCGGACACGAGCGAAGGACTTTCCTTCGCTCGTCGCGTCTGGCGCATGCGCACGACGGAGCTCCCTCCGTCGTGCGCATGCTCAGTGCATAACATCGACCCACTTGCAAGCGGACAGCCGCTCGCGAGTGGGTCTGAATCAGGCCCAAGGTTCCAATCCGGGTCAGACCCGGGACAACTCCCCTTCAGACTGCAGTGCAGTGGAACTGGCAGGGCCGGCACTGTACTGGGCACTATAAACTGAGGTGGTTTTAGGAATGACCTTTTCATGAACTCTCAGTAACATGAAATAAAAGTAAATAGAATTTATTCACAGGCAGAATATTATAGCAACATTTCATATAAAGTCTCAACAACACAGAAGTTCAGTTAGGCAGTAATTAATATAGGAGTAAACCCCGACATGTAAATAAAATCTCTGATACAAATGTGGTAGAGAACCCCACTATGAGGCAAGACCTTAGGATGGTATAATGGACCTTACTAGGGTTGAGCCCTGAGACGTGGTGAAAATCCGGAATAGGGCTGAGCCCTGTGATGTACTAAAAGTCGCAGGGTTGAGCCCTGTGATGCAATGAAGATCCGGAACAGGGTTGAGCCCTGTGATGTAGTGAAGATCCGGGACAGGGTTGAGCCCTGCGACGCGGTGAAGATCCGGAGCAGGGTTGAGCCCTGCAGCGTGATGAGGATCCGTAGCGGGGTTGAGCCCTGTGATGTACTGAGGATCTGAAGCAGGGTTAATCCTTGCGACGTGACGGGGATCCAGAGCTGGGTTGAGCCCCATGATGCACTAAAGGTCCGGTGATGATAACATTAAAGGGGCAGTTGACAACTGTAGTAACAGTGAGTTCGATGTCCACTGAAGTAGAAGACAACAGGCAGAGTAAATAGTCCAGCAGGGGATGCAACCACAGCAATGGCTCAGAATAACAATACTTAGGCAATGGCAATGTTGAGCTCTGTAGTGTGGCTGGTAACCAGTATCAGAAGCTTAACCGGAACACGGGCAGAGATATAGCAAAGTCCACAGCAAACCACAGGCACAGCAGGGATCTGGCAGGAGTTCAAGAAAGACCTGAAAGTAACGTTTGCACAGACACTGAGACATAGTTAGTAATATGCTTTATACTAGAGGTCTGTGATCCATAGGAAGCTCAGAACATGTGACACAATTTGAATCAGGTTTGAAATAATAAGCAATCAGAAATCCCACAACCTGACAGCACCTTTGAGACAGATGATCATTTTAACTCTCTATCCCCTGTATGTGGAGAACGCCAGCAACCAGGATAGCTCCTCCAACGACCACAATGGAACTTTGGCAAATGTAGTTTATCTTTATGTAATGAAATAGTCACAGTCCTGACAACCCCCACTTACCAATACCCCAGCAGCACACCCCCCCACTTACCAACACCCCAGCAGTACACCACCCCACTTACCAACACCACAGCAGCACACTCGGGGGGAGTGGCTTACCAACACCCCCCACTTACCAACACCTCAGCAGTACACCCCCCCATTTACCAACACCCCAGCAGCACACTCCCCCCCACTTACCAACACATCAGCAGTACACCCCCCCATTTACCAACACCCCAGCAGCACTCTCCCCCCCTTACCAACACCACAGCAGCACACTTACTCCCGCTTACCAACACCCTAGCAGCACACTCCCCCCCTCAACAACCCAGCAGCACACTCTCCCCCCTTACCAATACCCCAGCAGCACTCTCCCCCACTAACCAACACCCCAGCAGCACACTCCCCCCCACAAACCAACACCCCCACAAACCAACACCCCAGCAGCATACTACCCCCCCACAAACCAACACCCCAGCAACAGACTCCCCCCCTCCCTAACCAACACCCCAGCACCTGCAGCACACTCCCCCCCCCACAAACCAACACCCCAGCAGCACACTACTCCCCCCCACAAACCAACACCCCAGCAGCACACTCTCCCCCTCACTAACCAACACCCCGGCAGCACACTCTCCCACTCACTAACCAATACCCCAGCAGCACATCCTTCCCCCACTTACCAACACGCCAGCAGTACACCCCCCCCCACTTACCAACACCACAGCAGCACACTCCCCCCCATTAACCAACACCCCAGCAGCACTCTCCCCCCCTTACCAACACCACAGCAGTACACTCCCCCCTGTCACGGCTGCCGACACTTGAGACTCCTGGAAGGAGTCAGGCCTACTGGGCACTATAAACTGAGGTGGTTTTAGGAATGACCTTTTCATGAACTCTCAGTAACACGAAATAAAAGTAAATAGAATTTATTCACAGGCAGAATATTATAGCAACATTTCATATAAAGTCTCAACAACACAGAAGTTCAGATAGGCATTAATCAATATAGGAGTAAACCCCTATATGTAAATAAAGTCTCTGATACAAATGTGGTAGAGAACCCCAAGTCCAATATGAGGCAAGACCTTAGGATGGTATAATGGACCTTACTAGGGTTGAGCCCTGAGACGTGGTGAAAATCTGGAATAGGGCTGAGCCCTGTGATGTACGAAAAGTTGGAGCAGGGTTGAGCCCTGTGATGCAATGAAGATCCGGAACAGGGTTGAGCCCTGTGATGTAGTGAAGATCCGGGACAGGGTTGAGCCCTGCGACGCGGTGAAGGTCCGGAGCAGGGTTGAGCTCTGCAGCGTGATGAGGATCCGTAGCGGGGTTGAGCCCTGTGATGTACTGAGGATCTGAAGCAGGGTTAAGCCTTGCGACGTGACGGGGATCCGGAGCGGGGTTGAGCCCCATGATGCACTAAAGGTCCGGTGATGATAACTTTAACGGGGCAGTTGACAACTGTAGTAACAGTGAGTTCGATGTCCACTGAAGTAGAAGACAACAGGCAGAGTAAATAGTCCAGCAGGGGATGCAACCACAGCAATGGCTCAGAATAACAATACTTAGGCAATGGCAATGTTGAGCTCTGTAGTGTGGCTGGTAACCAGTATCAGAAGCTTAACCGGAACACGGGCAGAGATATAGCAAAGTCCACAGCAAACCACAGGCACAGCAGGGATCTGGCAGGAGTTCAAGAAAGACCTGAAAGTAACGTTGCACAGACACTGAGACACAGTTAGTAATATGCTTTATACTAGAGGTCTGTGATCCATAGGAAGCTCAGAACATGTGACACAATTTGAATCAGGTTTGAAATAATAAGCAATCAGAAATCCCATAACCTGACAGCACCTTTGAGACAGATGATCATTTTAACTCTCTATCCCCTGTATGTGGAGAACGCCAGCAACCAGGATAGCTCCTCCAACGACCACAATGGAACTTTGGCAAATGTAGTTTATCTTTATGTAATGAAATAGTCACAGTCCTGACAACCCCCACTTACCAATACCCCAGCAGCACACTCCCCCCCACTTACCAACACCCCAGCAGTACACCCCCCCACTTACCAACACCACAGCAGCACACTACCCCCCACTTACCAACACCTCAGCAGTACACCCCCCATTTACCAACATCCCAGCAGCACTTTCCCCCCCTTACCAACATCACAGCAGCACACTAACTCCCGCTTACCAACACCCTAGCAGCACACTCTCCCCCTCAACAACCCAGCAGCACACTCTCCCCCCTTACCAATACCCCAGCAGCACTCTCCCCCACTAACCAACACCCCAGCAGCACACTCCCCCCCACAAACCAACACCCCCACATACCAACACCCCAGCAGCATACTACCCCCCCACAAACCAACACCCCAGCAACAGACTCCCCCCCTCACTAACCAACACCCCAGCACCTGCAGCACACTCCCCCCCCACAAACCAACACCCCAGCAGCACACTACTCCCCCCCACAAACCAACACCCCAGCAGCACACTCTCCCCCTCACTAACCAACACCCCGGCAGCACACTCTCCCACTCACTAACCAATACCCCAGCAGCACATCCTCCCCCCACTTACCAACACGCCAGCAGTACACCCCCCCCACTTACCAACACCACAGCAGCACACTCCCCCCCACTAACCAACACCCCAGCAGCACACTCTCCCCCCTTACCAATACCCCAGCAGCACTCTCCCCCACTAACCAACACCCCAGCAGCATACTACCCCCCCACAAACCAACACCCCAGCAACAGACTCCCCCCCTCACTAACCAACACCCCAGCACCTGCAGCACACTCCCCCCCCACAAACCAACACCCCAGCAGCACACTACTCCCCCCCACAAACCGACATCCCAGCAGCACACTCTCCCCCTCACTAACCAACACCCCGGCAGCACACTCTCCCACTCACTAACCAATACCCCAGCAGCACATCCTCCCCCCACTTACCAACACGCCAGCAGTACACCCCCCCCACTTACCAACACCACAGCAGCACACTCCCCCCCACTAACCAACACCCCAGCAGCACTCTCCCCCCCTTACCAACACCACAGCAGTACACTCCCCCCTGTCACGGCTGCCGACACTTGAGACTCCTGGAAGGAGTCAGGCCTACTGGGCACTATAAACTGAGGTGGTTTTAGGAATGACCTTTTCATGAACTCTCAGTAACACGAAATAAAAGTAAATAGAATTTATTCACAGGCAGAATATTATAGCAACATTTCATATAAAGTCTCAACAACACAGAAGTTCAGATAGGCAGTAATCAATATAGGAGTAAACCCCTATATGTAAATAAAGTCTCTGATACAAATGTGGTAGAGAACCCCAAGTCCAATATGAGGCAAGACCTTAGGATGGTATAATGGACCTTACTAGGGTTGAGCCCTGAGACGTGGTGAAAATCCGGAATAAGGCTGAGCCCTGTGATGTACGAAAAGTCGGAGCAGGGTTGAGCCCTGTGATGCAATGAAGATCCGGGACAGGGTTGAGCCCTGCGACGCGGTGAAGGTCCGGAGCAGGGTTGAGCCCTGCAGCGTGATGAGGATCTGTAGCGGGGTTGAGCCCTGTGATGTACTGAGGATCTGAAGCAGGGTTAAGCCTTGCGACGTGACGGGGATCCAGAGCGGTGTTGAGCCCCATGATGCACTAAAGGTCCGGTGATGATAACATTAAAGGGGCAGTTGACAACTGTAGTAACAGTGAGTTCAATGTCCACTGAAGTAGAAGACAACAGGCAGAGTAAATAGTCCAGCAGGGGATGCAACCACAGCAATGGCTCAGAATAACAATACTTAGGTAACGGCAATGTTGAGCTCTGTAGTGTGGCTGGTAACCAGTATCAGAAGCTTAACCGGAACACGGGCAGAGATATAGCAAAGTCCACAGCAAACCACAGGCACAGCAGGGATCTGGCAGGAGTTCAAGAAAGACCTGAAAGTAACGTTGCACAGACACTGAGACACAGTTAGTAATATGCTTTATACTAGAGGTCTGTGATCCATAGGAAGCTCAGAACATGTGACACAATTTGAATCAGGTTTGAAATAATAAGCAATCAGAAATCCCACAACCTGACAGCACCTTTGAGACAGATGATCAATTTAACTCTCTATCCCCTGTATGTGGAGAATGCCAGCAACCAGGATAGCTCCTCCAACGACCACAATGGAACTTTGGCAAATGTAGTTTATCTTTATGTAATGAAATAGTCACAGTCCTGACAACCCCCACTTACCAATACCCCAGCAGCACACTCCCCCACTTACCAACACCCCAGCAGTACACCCCCCCACTTACCAACACCACAGCAGCACACTCCCCCCCACTTACCAACACCTCAGCAGTACACCCCCCCATTTACCAACACCCCAGCAGCACTCTCCCCCCCTTACCAACACCACAGCAGCACACTAACTCCCGCTTACCAACACCCTAGCAGCACACTCCCCCCCTCAACAACCCAGCAGCACACTCTCCCCCCTTACCAATACCCCAGCAGCACTCTCCCCCACTAACCAACACCCCAGCAGCACACTCCCCCCCACAAACCAACACCCCCACATACCAACACCCCAGCAGCATACTACCCCTCCACAAACCAACACCCCAGCAGCAGACTCCCCCCTCACTAACCAACACCCCGGCAGCACACTCTCCCACTCACTAAGCAACACCCCAGCAGCACACTCCCACCTCACTAACCAACACCCCAGCAGCACCCCCCCCAACATGCCCCCATTTCAGGGAAGACTGCCAGGAACGCCCCCACTCTGCCATCAGGTTAGCGTACATCTCTGAATCAGGCCCTGAGTGTAAATGTACGAGGTGGAAAGCTGACTACATATCTGTCACAAGTCGCCGTGTCTTGTTGGACAACGGTGCCCCCGACAGTTCCCTTAGGCCTGTTGCTGGAAGACGGAGTCGTCGTACTGTCAATTCATGAAAGTGGTCCTTCTAGCCATATGTCATCTCTGCCGGGACCGGATTGATTACTCTTTCTATTTCTTTCCTGTTGATGCATTGCTCGGATGTCGGTGATAGCGTTTCACGTGTTCCGGTTCTGGTGTTTGCAGCCTGTATCAAGTGTCTCCTGTCGTTTGTGTCATCTCGCAAGCACAAGCCGCACTCCAGTGTCTCCTGCTGCTTGTGTCGTCCCGGCGGCACAGGCCACAATCCAGCGTCTCCTGCCTATGCAATCCAGCGTCCTGCCGCTTTTGTCATCTCGGCGGCACAGGCCATAATTCAGTGTCTCCTGCTGCTTGTGTCGTCTCGGCGGCACAGGCTATTATCCAGTGTCTACTGCCGCTCGTGTCATCTCGGCGGCACAATTCGCACTACAGTGCCACCTGCCGCTTGTGTCATCTCGGAAGCTCAAGCCACACTCCAGTGTCTCCTGATGTTTGTGTCATCTCGGAGGCACAAGCCGCACTCCAATGTCTCCTGCCACTTGTGTCATATCGGCGGCACAAGTCACACTTCTGCATCGTTTTTGCTGACGCAACTCTGCATCCTACACGGCCAAAGGCCGCATCTTGTCAATCACTACCAGCCCTCAAGGCTGTGAACATACCGATTAACCATTTGTTTTTTTATGTCTTCTCCTTATCGTTCAGTTCTTGTTAGTCAACATCTACATCTATACTAATATAATAAGAACGTTCTGTCTGTTTGTTCCAAGTTGGCGCAAAAACTGCAGAACCGATTTTTATGAACAGTGCATCATTTTGAAGTGGAAACTCCTAGAAATGGGAGGCAGTCAAGATGCCGGCGGACGGGATGACGGACGTCAATATACCGACGCCGAAATCCAGACGCCCGTCAAATTGCAGACGTCGCCATCCTGAACAGATCAAGTTACCGACATCCTGACCAATGGAATCCCAATGGTAAGTATGCGGGTTAGGCCGGGGATGGGGGGTTAGGTTTAGGGTGATGCACCGACCGGAGATGGTTAGGGTATGGAGAGGGAAGGGGGTTAGGGTTAGACACCACCAGGGGGAGGTTAGAGTTAGGCACAATCTGGGGAGGGTTAGGTTTAGGGTGCGGGAGGGGGGGGTTAGGTTTAAGCACCACCGGGGGGAGGTTAGCATTAGGCACCACCGGGGGAGGGACAGGGGGGAGGGTTAGGCTACTTACTGGCCCCTGTCGGGATCCTGAACATCAGGATGCCGCTGTCGGTCTTCTGACTGCCGGCATCCCGACCGCCGGTCAATCATATGTATTCCCTAGAAATAACCTGCACTTTGTTTCATCTCGATCCGTCATTTAAAACAAATGTATTGGCATCATCAATGCAAGGGATAGGTGTGGCACCATGTCACGGCTGATAAGGGCAGGGGCGCCGAGAGGGGGGGAAGCGGGTACTATTTACCTGGGCCTGGCTTTGCTAGAGGGGCCCGGCAAGGGTCCGGCGCCTCTCTCCCTCACCCTCACTCCTCCCACCCACACAGCATGTGCTGGGCTGCAGTGGGAGACTGCTCGTGGCTGATGAGCAGCAGCCACAGCAGTCTCCTATGCCTGTGGTGAGGAGCGATCACACTGATCTTGCCCCCCTCTGACTTTGTGCCCCCCTCCCCAGCACTGCAAAAGGTTTTTTTCTTCTTTAGCTCAAGGGGGCATGGCCACGACTCCTGTTATTAGACCACACCTCCTTCACCTTGGCCCGCCCAGGCTCTCTACACCCCTGGATAAGGGGTGGGGGAGAGGTGCTTTGGGCTAGTGTTTACTTGATAGAGTAAGCTACATAGCAGTCTGTGCACAGGGCACACAGTGACATTGGTGTTTGTGGTGGGTGAAGGCGTTGCTTGTCATATGGGCCACTCCCGCGACAGTGCCCTTATGCAAAGCAAAATAACTAGGACATCTGAAATAAAAAGAATGTTGGCAGAAGCAATATCATCATGGGTGAAGCCGCGGGCAACAGGAATGAGACTGCCTCTGTTTGTCCCATAGGTAGACATGGAAACATTATACTGGTTATTGTGAAGCTCATACATCGATGTGTCTGCAGTCTGAACCTGTGGTTGGACTGCCGTAGTCTTCTTTGTTTGATCTCAGCGAGTGTAAGATCTTCGTACGTTTCGTCATGGCGGATGAGGAAGACGTGTCTGTGAGTTTACATCAGAGATGTGTGATTGAATTTTGTGTTAAACTTGGAAAAAGCGGAAATGAAACTCATGAAATGTTACGGCAAGCATAAAGTGGAGAAACAATTAGCCGTGCTGCAGTATTTTGGTGGTGGAAGCACTACAATGAGGGTAATACGCGAGTGACTGATGAAGCGCGTTCTGGGAGACCATCCATCGCGGTTACAGATGTGAACATTGCCAAAGTTGTGGAGATGTTGCAAAATGACAGAAGGTTAACTTTACACGAACTTCCAGCTTCACTTGGCATCTCATTTGAACGGGTTCAGCATATTGTGACAAAGGAATTGAAAATGCATCGCGTGTGTGCCAGGTGGGTACCCAGAAATCTTACAGAAGAACAGATGCAACAAGTTAAATCGTGCAAGAATACCGTTTGGATGTCGGAGTTGGTACCCGATTTCCTGATATTGATTGTGTAACGCGTGACGAATCGTGTATTCGTCATTATGGTCTGGAATTCAAACAACTGTCCGGTGTATGGAAATACACAAATTCGCCTTGCCTCATAAAATACTGTGATTCCTTTGGCGTGTTAAGTCATGCTTCTATTGTTCTTTGATGTGCATGGTATGATCCTACAGTACTGGGTTCGCCATGGACAGACAATTAATGGTGACTACTATGCAAACGTCCTGAAAACCCATTTGCGTGGAGCCATGAGGAAGAAAAGACAACATTTGCTGAAGAAACAATGGTTTTTGCTCCTAGACCATGCCTGACCACATGTTGCTGCTGTTGCACTGGCAGCACTGACTGAAATGAATAGGACAGCACTGGAACACACTCCATATAGCCCGGACTTAGCGCCCTGTAATTTCTGGGCATTCCCAACCCTGAAAAAATAACTGTGCGGAAAGAAGTTCTCAGCAGATGATGAAGTGAAAAATGCCACAGCTGCAACACTAAAAGTGATGTCTACTGCACGTCTTTGAATCGTTGTTGAAAGGCTACTTTGAAAAAGAAAAATGTTCAGAACCTGTGGTCATCTGATTCTGAATAAAAAAAATCAGTCTCATTACTTTTCAATCAGCCCTCGCAATTGCACTTCGGTAAATGTGTACTGCTCTCCTCCTCTGACCTGTCTCCTCCAGACAGCACGTGGCGGGAGTCTGCATAGTAGCCAGGGCTGGATTAAGGTCTGTGGGGCCCCTGGGCAAGAAACATGTGGGGCCCCTAATATATATATATATATATATATATATATATATATATATGTTTATATATATATTGTGGCAGTATCACCAGAGGTGGCACTGGTGAGCAGCAGATTCTGTGTGAGGTAGGGGAGATCTGCCCACACAGACTAGAAAAGCATTGTGGGAAGATGCCTAATGGTTGCCTTGTGGAGAAAGCTCAGATGTGGGCTGATGAGGAGGCAGACCAGTCAGAGAGCCCAGTGAAGCTAAGCGAGCCATTGGGGGCCAGGAGGCCTGTGTCTGGACCTTGCTGGAGGCAAGGGGGGACCACAAACTCTTAGACTGTGTGACAAGAAAGCAGTGAAGCTGCAGGCTGAGCAAGCCAGGGCCTAAATCTGTAGGATACAGGGAAGGCCACCCAGACTGTATTTGTTTAGCTGTGGCAACCAAGCCAAGCCAGGCTGGAGCCTGCGATAGACCTGCAAGAAGCAGGCAGAGACTTTGGGCCTGATTCAGACCCACTCGCAAGCGGCTGTCCGCTCACAAGTGGGTCGATGGTGTGCACTGCGCATGCGCACGACGGAGGGAGCTCTGATCAAAGGGGGCGTGCTGTCGATGGTGATTGACAGCACGCCCCCTTTGGTGGGCGTGCCGGGGGCATGCCTCCCAGACGGAGGCGTTCCCAAGGGAACGCCTACCGTCAGAAGCCGGCCCCACTGACATCACTAGTGATGTCAGTGGGAGTGATTTTTGCTCTGATAGAGCCAAAATCACTCCAGGGCTTGTGGTCGAAAACCCCGACCACAGGCTTCTGGTCGCACTGGCGATGGTCGCGATGGTCAAGACCATCGCGACCATCATCCTGCACGCTCGTATGAGCTGTGGGTGGTGACCCACAGCTATACGAGCGTCCAGGAGGACGCTCCATTTTTATGGAGGACGGCCCTCATTCAGAGCGAGCGCTCTGCTCAGAGCGTCCGGCTCTGAATGAGGACCTTTGTTGGCAGATTAGCTGCACCACGATAGAGAGGGCTCAAGAAGTGAGTTAGACGTCCTAAACAGGGGCTAGGTTGTTTATTATTTTCTGTTCCTTTGTGTTGCACCTGTTTTTCCCTGCTGGAAGTAAAGCACCATCTCATTTATTTTACTGGAAAGCTGTGTGTGGACCCTCATTAAGCATCTAAACACTGCACCAATCCACCCTCTGCCGAGCTAATTACCCCCAAGATATCACAATATATATATATATATATATATATATATATATATATATAGGTGTAGTAGGTATTACCGCCGGCCGCAGAGGTGAAGATTGAAGATCCCGAACGCTAAATAAGGTAGGTACTGCTAACCCTACTCCCTACCCTAACCCTCCCTTAGGGGTGCCTAACCCTAACCTCCCCCCAAGTGCCTAACCCTAACCCCCCTCTAAGTGCCGAAACTTAACTCCCCCTTCCCCCCAGCCAGGGCCGTTTCTAGGGGCAGGCGACCCGTGCAATCGCACGGGGCGCGCTGCCTCCTACCCCTGCTGTAGAAACAGCATGTTAACTGCCGGGCGCCCGCTGAGATTCAGTTACCAGCGGGCGCCCGGCAGAGCAGCTGGAGATGGAGACGGAGGCTCCTGCTTCCGGCTCCCACAATGTGCACTATGGGAGGACGTCATGACGTCTTTCCCATAGTGCAGAGAGAGGAGCAGCCGAGCGGAGCGGACGCCAGAGCGGGGCTGAAGGTAAGTGTTACTGTTTTTTTTCTTTTTTTTTGTGCAGGCAGCCTGGACAATACTTGGGGGGAGGCACTACTACTGGGGGCACTTCTGCTGGGGGAGCCACCACTACTGGGGGCACCTGGGCACAGCTACTAGGGACATTACTCTGGGGGCACTTCTACTGGGGGAGACACCACTACTGGGGGCACCCGGGCACTACTACTGGGGACATTACTCGGGGGGCACTTCTACTGGGGTTATTGCTTAGGAGGCACCACTACTGGGTGCATTACTCAGGGGCCAGGGGCACTTCTACTGGGGGCACTACTACTTGGGGCTTTTCTACTTGGGGCACTACTACAAAGGGAGCATTACTATTGGGGGCACTAATACAGGGGCATTAATACTGGGGAATTTATAAAGGGGACACTACTACAGGGGGCATTACTATTGGGGGCAATACAACTGGGGACACTACTACTGGGGCACTACAACAGGGACCATTACTATTGGGGGCATTACTGATGGGGGCATGACTACAGGGGACATGACTACAGGGGGCACTACTAATGGGCATAAATACAGGGGACACTGCATATGGGGACAACTACAGGGGGCACTGCATAATGGGCACTTTTGCCTGAGAGCCAGTGGGGGGGAAGCCTAAGACCTGTCGGGATGGAATGGCAAGGGAGGGGGCTGGAATGAAGTGTGTATTATGTGATTCATGTTTTTTCAATGTGTTTTATGTGGTTCTGGATTTAATAATGTATTTGAGGTGGATGTGGTTTTAAAACGTAGTTTATGTGCCTCTGGCTTTTCCAATATATTTTATGTGGAAGTGGTTTGTTGCAGTGTATTTTATGTGGATCTGGCTGGGCTCGCTCCCAACGCGACTAAAACCGGGTGTGATGCAAGGTCATACTTCTGCAAATGTCACACCACAGGCATGCACACAGAAATGCGGCGTGGGCTTGTGACAGCTAGGCCACACCCCTGCGCGCATGCTGTCTATCTTTTGTTTAGCTACATATATTTTTCAGCGCTTTGCCTCTGACAGGTTAGACACCCCTGCACTCATTAGTCACGGTGGCTGTCATTCTGTGGTCTTTCTAGATCACGCTCCCTTACTGTGATACCACACCCCCTCACGATGATGCCACGCCCACTCCACAATATTACTGCTTCGAGGGGGGGGGGCGCATTTTGACTGCTCGCACTGGGAGCCTCAGACCCTAGAAACTGCCCTGCCCCCAGCCTAAACCTAAGTCTCCCAGAGGGGTTGCCTAACCCTAACCCCTCCTTCCCCCAGCCTAAACCTAATCCTCCCGGGGGGGTGCCTAACCCTAATTCCCCCGGGAGCACTAAAACCTAACAATCACTGACAGTCTGCTGACAGTTTGCAAGCGAACTTGCAGACCGGTTCTGCACATGCGCAGAACGGGTCTGGCACCTGCGCAGATTCCTAAAAATCAGGAATCTGCTTTCAGCAGTGCACTAGTGTAAATGTGCCCCTGATTCACATTACACCACATAATAATGTCCCTTCATGTTATGACACACAGTAGTGCCCCTTTTACACAATGCCCACAGTAGTAGTGCCCCCAGTAGTGGTGCCCCTTATGCAGTGCCCACAGTGGTAGTGCCCCTTATGCAGAGCCCCCAGTAGTGGTGCCCCTTATGCAGTGCCCCAGTGGTAGTGTCTCTTATGCTGAGCCCACAGTAGTGGTGCCCTTTATGAAGTGCCCACAGGAGTGGTTCCCCTTATGCAGTGCCCCTATGCAAAGCCCCCTTTAGTAGTGCCCCCAATAGTAATGCCCCCAGTAGTAATGCCCCCTATAGTGAAGCCGCTTACACACACAAAAACAAATAAAACAATACTTACCTAAAGCCCCGCTCCTGCATCCGCTGCCTCCGGTCCGCTCGGAACTATGGGAGAGACGTCATGGCGTTTCTCCCATAGTGCACTGCACACTGCGGGAGCTGGAAGCTGGAGCTCAGGTGTGAGCTCCAGCCTCTGGCTGCCGCTGCAGGGAAGGAGCTGGGCGACCGCTAGTAAGAAAATCTCAGCGGGCGCCTGGCAAATGTAGCCTCCCTGCGGCGCCGGGCTAAGGTGGGCCGGAGGAGGCGCAACTGGTTCTGTCTCCCGTTCCGGCCCACTTTAACCCCTGGTGGGGACATGTGGGGCCCTTTCTATGTGGGGGTCCTGGGACGACCGCCCCTGTCACCCCCCCATTAATCTGGCCCTGACGGTAGCCAGCGGGATCCTGCATATAAATAATCACTCACACAGTTCATGGCAAATGTACAGTATGGACTCGTAAAGTAATTGCGACTGACGTACACCTGGATGCAGACACATGTAAAAGTCTCAGGCGGTATATCTCTCTTGTGGGTGATGGAGGGCTAGCGCCACAAGATGCAATCATGATGGCGTCATTCAGCAGCACTAGCTAGAATCTTCTTATAGGCTGATTGCAGATTGACTCTTCTTGTTGACAGTAATGAAATCATCAGTCTGGCGGTTACAAAAATATATAAAGTTAAAAATATTTATTTACATTAACTGATATTTCCATTTTCACTGTGGCTGGAGGCTCCCATTTTATTTTTAAAGGATAAAACAACAGGTGTTTGCATTTAATTTGTATTTTGTAATATTAAACATGAAACATACAATTTTTGTAGTTATTAATAACTGCCCAGACACTACTCTCTGTTGTCTAAATGACATTTGAATAGCTTATTATATTGTGTACATAAAGTAGTAAATGTTAACGTGGAATTACACTAACACTGTCAAACGACATCTCAACTACTACTGTTAACAGGTGGATTAAAAATATATCATCTATTACAGTAAGGTAGGCCTTAAGGAAATGCTTCAATCTTACATCATGATACAATACATTCTGGAGTCCCTTTTTGAAATGTTTACCAGGTTGCCTTTCTTTTTTTGAACTAATTATATTGTTAATTGATGTACTTTATGGTATAATTTACTGATATCTGAATATTTTATTTTTGTATTGATCTGATAATTTTATAATTTTTCTATATTGTTGTAATATGATTGTCATGTTACTGTGTTTTGGTTGTGTAATAACAATCTTATGATATATACCTGTCCATAAAAAGTTTTTGAGCAGAAAAATATATCATCTGCTATTGCTGTGAGCTAATACTGGAGCCATCTGGGTGGAGGCGCTGTACCATCAAATGTAAGTGACAATCTAGTTGATATTCACTTACAGCCCTGAAGCAGGTCAAAAAGTAGCAGTATAGACTGGATCAGACTATGACAGCGAGATAAACACAGTAATCCCATCTATGCTCGATCTTTTGGGAGGAAGGGGGGTCAGGAGCAGCTATCGTAAGAAGGCTGGTAGCTCCTATACTGAGATCCTAAGGCGAGCTCAAGGACCACTAGTGATGTCAGTGGGCCGGCTTCTGACGGGAGGCGTTCCCGTGGGAACGCCCCCGGCACGCCCACCAAAGGGGTTGTGCTGTCAATCAACATTGACAGCACGCCCCCTTTGATCGGACACAACGAGCGAAGGACTTTCCTTCGCTCGTCGCATGCGCACGATGGAGCTCCCTCCGTCGTGCGCATGCTCAGTGCATAACATCGACCCACTTGCGAGCGGACAGCCGCTCGCGAGTGGGTCTGAATCAGGCCCTATATTCCCTATCACATGGGCACACACATACACACTAGGGTTAATTTGTGTTGGGAGCCAATTAACCTACCAGTATATTTTGGGAGTGTGGGAGGAAATCGGAGTACCCAGAAGAAACCCACGCAAGCACAGGGAGAACATACAAACTCTGCACAGGTAGTGCCATAATGGGAATCGAACCCATGACCTCAGTGCTGTGAGGCAGTAATGCTAACCATTATATCGTCTTTCATTTAGGAACTTCTGCATAGTCCCAGCATCTGTCTGAGATATATGATCTTATCCACATTGAGCTTTGTCAGTTTTCAGGCAGTAGAGATTAATATGGTGTACGACATTATCCTCTCCATATGTGAAAGATTGTAAACACCTATTCAGTAGTTGAACTCATTCTATGAATGTGTTGGTATCCCAAGAGCATGGCTTCACGCTATTGTCACCTGTCAAACTGTAACACAAGTGTCCTAAGGCGAGCTCAAGGACCACAGAAATCACCCATGGAGCAGAATGGCACCAGAATAACCCAGTATATGGGATCAGTCATTATGACAGTATACCACCAAACTGTACCAATTTCAACTGGACCATTATGATTTGATGGGAGAATGTATCGGGGGGGGGGGGGGGAATGGGAATAGCTATTTCTGCTGCTTTTATATAATATTTTATTACAGATGACCCCAGTCCGACCAGCTGGAAACAAGTCAAGCACTAACTAAAACATAAAAGTACATTCTAGGGTGGAGCCCGCCACGAGAGAGGGGCGTGGCTGTGGCACGGGACACATAGAAGAAGACCCTGCTTGTCGCGAGGGAGGAGGTGTGCCTTTGGTGCCGAAGGACGGATGAAGAAGCGGCCCACCTTCGGAGGCAGGGAGCACACAGGCGCGCATCTCCCACTGCCTGGTCCCTGCTGCTTCCCCGCCACACAGTGGTTCCTCGATTAATGACCTAGTACTATGTACGGACCTCGGCCGTTAAGTGAGGAGCATCTGTATTTAATAAATATTACACATTTTATAAGCTTAGTGAATAATATGTGTTAGGCCATGTTTATCTCATGTGGAGATTGACTAAGGCCCTGATTCAGAGCTGGATGCTCTGACCAGAGCGCTCGCTCTGAATCAGGGCCCTCCTCCATTAAAATGGAGCGTCCTCCTGGACGCTCGTATAGCTGTGGGTCACCACCCACAGCATATACGAGTGTCCAAAAAGATGGTCGCGATGGTCTTGACCATCGCGACCATCGGACTTGCGACGGAGACCCTGCGGTAGGATCTCCCAGCCACAAGCCCTGGAGTGATTTTGGCTCTATCAGAGCCAAAATCACTCCCAGTGACATCACTAGTGATGTCAGTGGGGCCGGCTTCAGACGGTAGGCGTTCCCATGGGAACGCCTCCGTCTGGCCGCCATGCCCCCGGCATGCCCACCATCGACAGCACGCCCCCTTTGGTGCGAGACCCGGAGCGACAGGCTGTCACAGTCCGGGTCTCGCACATGCGCACGACGGAGCTCCCTCCGTCGTGCGCATGCGCAGTGGGGAACATCGACCCACTTGCGAGCGTACTGCCGCTTGCGAGTGGGTCTGAATGACCCCCTATATCCTTTAACACATCTGCCTTTGTTATAACCACTCAAAGTAGCACCTGATGGTTTATAACTAGTTATAATACCCCACACTATACACCATAAAGCATTCTAACTAATCCAATTACTGTAATTTTAAAATGTATTTAGATAAAAAGTATTGTTTGGTTACTTGCTGACAGGCCACTGGTTTGTCTTTCACATTGCAGCTTCTGGTGGAGCAAATCCCTCAAAGTACGATATGACATTTTAATTTTCCCCAAAAGACTGAAGACTAAGAATGAACTAATAATAAGATGGCAACTATAAATAAAAGTGAAAACAAAAGATGAAGATCCCTACTTAAGGGACAACTACTGTGGATTTAGGCATGGAATAAAGGCCCTCATTCAGAGCCGGACGCTCTGAGCAGAGCGCTCGCTCTGAATGAGGGCCGTTCTCCATAAAAATGGAGCGTCCTCCTGGATGCTCGTATAGCTGTGGGTCACCACCCACAGCTCATACGAGCGTGCAGGATGATGGTCGAGATGGTCTTGACCATCGCCAGTGCGACCAGAAGCCTGTGGTCGGGGTTTTCGACCACAAGCCCTGGAGTGATTTTGGCTCTATCAGAGCCAAAATCACTCCCACTGACATCACTAGTGATGTCAGTGGGGCCGGCTTCAGACGGTAGGCGTTCCCTTGGGAACGCCTCCGTCTGGGAGGCACGCCCACCAAAGGGGGCGTGCTGTCAATCAACATCGACAGCACGCCCCCTTTGATCAGACACAACGAGCGAAGGAAAGTCCTTCGCTCGTCGCGTCTGGCGCATGCGCACGACGGAGCTCCCTCCGTCGTGCGCATGCGCAGTGCACACCATCAACCCACTTGTGAGCGGACAGCCGCTTGCGAGTGGGTCTGAATGAGGCCCAAAGATTGCAAGGTCATAGGTAAGTTTTTATTTATATTAAAATAGTTAATACATTAGATGAGTTCTAGATGTATATGTACTATATAGTGTTTGATGTGGACCTACAGAAGCATTAACGTGTGTATGTGAATATATTACATATTTGTATGAATATAAGGGGGATTTGCTAAGAGGTGGACGCACTGCCGATGTTTGGGCAGTTTTCTGATGTTTTTTGTACCGCGCATGAATCCCGTTGGTTACTGCCAGCAGTCGCAGAACAAATTTGGACACAGAAAGAGACAATTTTGGTTGGCGTTCCTGGGAGGTAAGAGGGCGGTGGCTAGGCAGATGCGTGTGTCCCGGCTAGTGACTGCGTCCAAAGATGCAGTTGCAATGGCACCAGCGGCCACATTCAGACGGCCACGTTCAGATTAGTAGGAAGTCCATCTACATAAATTTTCAGTAGCGCTGCGCAAAAAGACGCAGCTGCAATAGCATCTATCTCTACATTAGGCCCAATATCACATATTTCTTTGTGACATGTTATCTGTGCCCGTATACAGTTCTTCCAAATTCCACTGGCACAACTGAAATTAACCTCAATGTCTAGTTTCCCCTGCATTATGTAAAGGTTACCTTGCAATAGTAATACTGAAGATTAGACACAGTAGTATGTATATCTGGGCCATGCTCTCTCTTGCGGTTTCTGCTCTGGGCTCAATGTTCTCTTCATAAGATACTTGACATAGTAACATTGCGTCCTCCTGGGTGAGAAGTATGCATTGCCCTAAATGAAACCTTGTCAATATGCGGGTGTGTGCACATATCGCATCAGACATATAGACGTCACTGATAGAACTCAAAACCACATTATATCAGATCTTAATTAGTAAAATTCACAATAACATCAATACCAACAGTAACATGCTCTGTTAGCCTAGGCAGTGATGAAAAGAATTATTGTGGAAATAAATATGAAAATAATATTTGGATGTGCTGAGCGGAGGGTAACCTGTAACCTCTGTAATCTGAAATTACTCACTGCATACTGCTGGCATGTATCCAACCCACATCTTTAGTACCTGACTTTTACCCATTAATACACAGCCCTGTTAGCTTCCATTGCCTGTTCAAAATAGAACTTTTATCACAATAAATAATCAGAACAAAGGATTCCCATCATTATACATTTTGGTCCTCATTTAGACCCGGTCGCAAGCACTGAGCGCTTTAGCCCCGGAGCGGCAAAGTCTCACTACAAAAGGGCCGGTTGTCGATGTTGATCGACAGCTTGGCCCGTTTTCTAGGCGGGGCGGGGGGGGGTGGTGGTTTCACAAATGAAGGAACGCCAGCCGTTTTGTGGGCGGCCGCACTGACATCAGCAGTGATGTCAGTGGGGAGCTTCCTGCTCGATCAGAGCAGAAAGCTCCCTGGGGCTTGCGGCTGACGAGACCCAACCTTAGGGTCTCGTCGCAAACCCCGATGGTCGCGATGGTCTTGACCATCGCGACCATCAACCTGGTCGGTCGCTAAAGCTTTAACCCACAGCTTAGCTAGCGACCAGGAGGCCGCACTTCAAACCACAAGTGGCCGCCCTCGTTCAGAATGAGCGCCCGCTTCTTGTGAGCGCCTCTGAATGAGGGCCTTTATGTGCTCTGCATATATAAAACTGACCAATCCTACTGTTCAACATAGGTGACAGGTTCAACAATCAAATAGGACAAGATACAAATAACTTTTAGCATGACAGGGGTCAGTTAGTGCAGTCAGAGGACTACATGCACAGGACGCAATTGGTATGATATACCGGCAGTCTAGATGCTGGCGGTTAGAATTCCGGCAGCGGCATCTCGATGGTGAAGATCTCGACAGGGGCCGGTAAGTAACATAACCCTCCCCCTCCCTTGGGGTGCCTAAACATAACTCCTCCCGGTGGTGCCTAAACTTAACCCCCTCTTCCCGCACCCTAAACCTATCCCTCCCCGGGCGATGCCTAAACCTAATTTCCCCCCCCATGGTGCCTAACCCTAATCCCCCTCCATGCAGCCTAACCCTAATCCACCCCTGCAGGTGATTAAACCTAACCACCCTCATCCCCGGCCTAACCCGCATACTTACCTTCGGGATGCAAACGTCTGTATCTTGATCCCTTTGGGGTGCCAGCATCGGCATTCTGACAGGCTCCGGGATTCCGGCATCTTGACTGAATCCCCACAGGACCATAGCAGTTCCTGGTCTCATCTTCTGGATGCATTTACCAATCTAACAAAAATTATGTAATTGCAATTGATTAACCATGTTAGAATTAGGGACACACAACTGCCCAATATGGGCAATTGTGTGGCCACAGTAGAAAAAGCAAAAAGCTTCTTTGCGGAAGCTCAACATTACAGCTTATAATTAAGTAAGAAGGACTGAGAATGCCAAACACATATGCAGGTAAAAACATGCATTTAACCCATATTTGAACAGTTGCTTCATATATAGGGGTTTTAAAAAGGTGTTGTTTTTTTCAATTTAGGTGCACATTAAAAGGACTGATTTTTTCCAGCTACACTGCTAAGATGTGGCCAAAGATGTATGTGTGTTGTAAACAGAACTTTGTCATCAAGGGACGTAGTCGGCATCCCAGCGGTCAAAATCCCGGCTCCAGAATCCCAACCACTGACATCCCGACAGTAAGCATTAGGCTTGGGGTTAGATACTATGGGGAGGGTTAGGCTGCAGGGGGGGCTGTGGGAAAGGTAGGTTGGGGTACTTACCTGCAGGCGTTTGGATTCTGACTGTCAGGGTGCTGCTGTTGGTATTCTGACTACCGGGATCCCGTACCCAACTAAGTACCAGCAAACTCTGCAGCGCTTTATAATAGGGTAACAAACACGATAACAAACCAGGACTGGATATTACCAAACAGACCAACAAGAAAGACGACTGATCAAGAGACTCCATTCCAATCTACAGGATAAGTGGAGTTTAGGATAATTTAAAAATGGACAGATTACAATGGAAAAAGTTCCTTGTGAGGCTATATGATCTAGTCACAAAGAAGTGCTGGTTTTATTTATTATTTATTTATTACCAGTTATTTATATAGCGCACACATATTCCGCAGCACTTTACAGAGACTATTTGGCCATTTACATCAGTCCCTGCCCCAGTGGAGCTTACATTCTATGTTCCCTATCACATGCGCACACACATACACACTAGGGTTAATTTGTGTTGGGAGCCAATTAACCTACCAGTATATTTTTGGAGTGTGGGAGGAAACCGGAGTACCCAGAGGAAACCCACGCAAGCACAGGGAGAATATACAAACTCCACACAGGTAGGGCCGTGGTGGGAATCGAACCCATGACCTCAGTGCTGTGAGGAAGTAATGCTAACCATTACACCACCTGTGCTGCCCGTTTAGAGCAGAGGTTCCCAATTGTGGTCCTCAAGGCTCCCCAACAGTTCAGGTTTTAGAGATATCCATGGTTAAGCACAGGGGGTTAATTAAAATTTACTGAGATACTAATTAAGTCACCTGTGGTCAAACATGGATATTCTTGAAACCTGGACTGTTAGGGTGCCTTGAGGACCGAGTTTGGGAACCTCTGGTTTAGAGGTCAGGTTTTCTTGAGGATAGCAAGATAATAATTTTAAGTTGATGTAGTAGGGTTGCAGTCAGTTGAAAATCCAAGAAGGGTTAAAAGATATTTCAGGAATTTGATAAGCTTGTCTAAACAGGTGAGTTATCAGGGAATGATTGATGTTTGAAAGCTACAGGAAAGTTTTGTTACATTAGTGAGGGCATTCCATAGAATAGGTGCAGCAAAAAAATAAGTCCTATAACCAAGAACGGGAACAGGTATTTGTGCAGAGTAGATGAGTCGAGTTGAGATTTTTTGGCGTTAAGGGAAGAGATGCATGTAAGTTTATGCAGTATGTTGTGTAAGATGTGTATTCTGTTAATGTTTATTTCGGTTGGCTATAGAATCCTGTAGCCAGCATCCGGCATCCTGACAGGGTTAGGATACTGGCATTTGTCGGTCGTTAGAATAACCGTCCCCCTAGTGCATACTTGCCGACTTTCTGGCTGCTCCTTCCGGGAGGGAGCAGCCAGATTGGCAGGACGGGGTGGGCGTGGCCGATACAAGGGGGAGTGGCCAGGCGGGTGATGGACATGTGTGGGCGTGGCTACATGATTGCGTCATGTTGGCCCCGTCCCTGCTACACAATGCTGATAATACAGGCATTGTGGAGCAGTGAGTTATAACCTTTATGTTAAGTAGTGATAAATCATCTGAACATCTCATACTGCTTTTATACCTAAATTCCGGGTCTGACCCGGAGGTTGGAACAGGGGGCTCAATTCAGACCCGCTCGCTAGGATGTGTTCGCACGCAGCCTACCGATTTGTGCAATCTGTGCATGCATACGCATCGCAGTGCACGAACCAGTCCATGCGATCGCAAAGCGTTCGCTCGCTGCGCATAGCTACCTAGAATGAGTGACAGGACGAGCCATTTGTGGGTGGTGACAGGGGTTGGTCGATGGAAGTGGGGGAGTGGTGGTGCAAAAGCAGGCATGCCTGAGCGTCTTAACGCCGTTTCAGAGGCATGCATAATTAAGATGCAGCATCATAGAACATGTCACTTGCCAGATTTTTACACTGAAGCACTCGCACTGCTTGCGGTAGGGTATAGTCTGCCACAAGTGCTGCGTATGCATCCGATGGTTCTCGATGTTACAGATTGTTGCATACATTTCCTGGAGATGATGTGTATTTCAAAGGGAAAGAGAGCATCTTAAGACAGGCTGGTGGGCATCTACATACACACCGCGATCGCACGCCAAGACATAGTGTGCGTGCTAATGCCTTGCTGAGGGATCGTGGGATTTGCATACTTTCGCTGCGTGCGAACGCATCTAGCGAGCGGGTCTGAATTGGACCCAGTGTTCCAAACCGGATCAGAACCTGAACTTAGCCTGTGCTGACCCAGGAATTTCCTGAGTCGGCACCGTTCACACCGGATCCGGATCTGCAGTGACCCAGGCTTTTCTGACGTGAAAGTGGACACTTGGAGATGACTTCATATCCAAGTGCCACTGACGCCGGCCAATGCTGGGATGCGGTAGGCTCCAGGTCATCGTGACCCAGATTGCGCCGTTTACACTGCAGGGTTTCACGGGTTAATCCTGTGTTAAACCCTGCAAGTTACCTGGGTTGAATTGCCAGGTCACTCGACCCGGGAATCCAACCCTGTCCCCTTGTACACTAAGGAGCTACCCGGGGTTAACCCTGCAATAACCCGGGTTGAATTGCCAGGTCACTCGACCCGGGAATCCAACGCGCTACCAGGGTTAACCCTGCAATAACCCGGGTTTTAGCTCTGGTGTAAAAGGGGTATAAGTCAGTGCAGTCTTTATGTAATGTTAATAATAAAAGTCTGACTGAAGGGACTTTAGTAGGTTGTGTGTGGAAAGGAAACTTTTGAGACAAGAGTAAGCAAACTTTGAAAAAAGCTTGGAGGGGGTTCTGATATGTTTGGTCAACAGTAACGTTAACATGCATCAAGTTGACAAGAGATTGTCGACAGTGTTCAAATGTCAACACGTTTGTCATATCAACCTGTTGACATTCATCATGTCTACATGGATGCCATGTTGACATGATGGACTGACGACAAACCGTCCCTGGTGGTCTAGTGGTGTATTACCTGGTCCTGGTGGCACTGGCGACAGTGATAGACTAGTTTTCAAACTGATAGGATGTAGTATAGAATAAGATAGTAGATATCTTGGTCAGTGCTGGAGTTTGGAGGGTTGAGAAGAGACTGAAATGTACCAAAAAAGTGTTTGGGTTTAGAAGCCTGTGCAGAGATTAAATATTAGAGGTATATGTGGCTGGAATAGTAGATATCAGTATATTTCAGGAAGTAATAAGTAGTACAAGTACAAAGCCGTTCTAGTTTGCAGGTCAGAATTTAAAAGCAGCACACTTTAGTGATCCAGGACTGAGATCATGGTTGATGCAGTCACGTAAAGCCAATTGATCAAAGACTGTTCATAAGGTATGAATAAGATGTGGTGCTACCAGAAGAGGACATGAGACTGCATAAATTGGGGAGACAGTTGTTGCAGAGATGTGTAAATGTATTGAAAATTAATAGAGCTAACATTTCTGTCGGTATAAGGAGCTTTGGTAGAACTATTGAGATGAGTCTATCTTCTGGGACAGACCAATGGATATATTTACCAAAGTTTTTCAAGGCAACTCTGAGGTTTGGATATATTAGGGCCTGATTGCGTGTGTATTCCTATTGACATTCTAAATATAGTCCTCAAAGCCCCCGAAAATCATCTGCATTGAAAAAAAGATCTTAAATATACCAAGATTGGAGCTTAAAGAGCAATGTTTGGAGGCACAAATATAATGGAAAATCAACTGGTATGATGTAATCACTAAGGTTGATGGTGGGGGTGTCCTAAAATAAGCAACAAGGAAAAAGGCAGAGAAATGTTCAAATAAAAATAAAGAAAGACAGCACTGCATTCACTCTAATACTCTAAACAAAAAAAAGAGAATGCTTTGACCACATAAAAAATTATAGTTTAATAAATCAGCAATACGTACACACTAATTAGAATAATGCATAATATATTTAAAATAAAGACTCAATTTATGAGCAACACTCAGCAGGAAAAAAGTGTATAGAATAAAATACTCTCTATGAGGTCCCTGAGACTATTAAAAGTTCAGAAACAATTATCAACAATGTCTCACTATAATGGTATCTATCTCCAGACAATACTTTTGGAGATGGCTTTTGTGTAAATAGTATGGTTGTTGCTCTGAACAAAATTCAGATGGAAGATTTACATATACTAGCTGGGATACCCGGCGTTGTCCGGGTTGAAAACTGGACCCTGGAGTACACCTGCAGCCTTCAATTTTTTTACATTGTCCTCACCTATAACCTGGATAACTATGCAAATTAGGAGTAAGTGACAGTGCAGGCAGCGTATTCTCATACCGTTTGGAATGGGGTATATCAGGAGCAGACTGACTTACAGAACAGAAATCAGTATAGCTTCCAAAGTCACAGAAATCACTGCAGAACAGAGGGGGAGATTCAGCTGAGGATATGCTATGGCTGCTGCTAACGTGATAGCAGCTGTGATAGCTGTAATATGGTAATGCAGCAGGAGGTGTCACATCTCCTACATGCATTACTGATCTGGGTTGTGTCCATAGATGCATCATCGGATAATCTGTGATCCTTTCGGCCTGCTGAGTGACCATGTGGTCACGCAAGCCAGCCACTGCAGATGAGGAAAAGAGGCCAGGAAACCTGTCATCCGACGGAAATCCTGGCCTCTCCACTTCCCCCCTCAAAGGTGGTGACATGCCTCCGTTTTGGGAAATGGAGGCCATTGCCGCCCATTCCCAGCCAGAAACGGCTGCAGACAGTAAATCGCTAACAGTCTGCATGCGGGATCGCAGACCCGTACTGCACGTGCTCAAAAACCTGTTTATCGGAAAATAGCATGATCCCGGTCACTGCGTCGCCAGCTGTATCGCCCCCTGAAATCACTCTGTAGACTAACACTGAAGACCATGTCTAGTAGGGCAGCCTTCACGGGGGGGGGGGGGGAGGGGGAATGCCGGGACTAGAGTCCCTTTCCCGGACAGAAGGGGGTCCACCCACAAGGGCACTGTGTGGCAGCGATCAATCACCACTGCTGTTTGCAATCTTCATATGCTAAACTTTACTAGGATAACAGATTATGGATTATGCTGTCTGCCACAGTCGGAATGCATTGAGTGCTGAGCTGCTCATGAGCCTGCCAGAGTGTGACAGTGTGTGTCAGAAGCCAGACAATCAGCCCAAAAACCTGTGTAAATTAAGTATCCCAGTTTTAGGGGATTGTGTGACAGTGTGTGTGGCCCTGACGAAGTTCAAACCTAGGCAAAAACATAATCCTGGTCAAACTAGACAATCATGCCAAATTTGGTGGAGCTAGGTACAAAACTCTGGCCGTGTATAAAGGACAAACAGACAGACACACACTTTCTTGCTTATTACATAAATTAGTGAAATTCCAGAATCACTATAAGTGGTATCCACAACTTTGTCCATTATAAACAAGGAGCCAATGGCTATTACTGTGTTCACTTTAAAGGCGGCATCTGGAGAGATTTGCTGGCAGGTAAAAGTCTGGTTGAGCAGCTCCTGGAACTTCGGCCACACACACTGTGCAGCAGTGTTGAAAAAACAGGTGCTCGCACACAGGGGAACATACTAACCAGAGCTCCTTGTGCAAATCGGCATAAAAGTCAGCTGGGTTCAAATGACAAAGTAGTAGAGAGGCAACAATAGAACAGCCCTGAAACGTTTCTTCCTAGAGCGAGATTTCTTCAGAGGGACACACCAATCTGAAGAAACGAGTCAGGGATGTTATATTGGTGCCTCTCTGCTACCTTGCCATTTGAACCCAGCTGACTTTTATGCCAATTTGCACAAGGAGCTCTGGTTTCAGTGTGCTCCTGTGTATGAGCACCTGTGTCATGAACATTGCTGCACAGTGTTTGTGGCCGGAGCTCCAGGAGCTGCTCAACCAGACTGATTACCTGTCAGCAAATCTCTCGTCTGTGGACCACCAATATACGTACCACACAACTGTGGATTTGGATGTCGAGTTTAGACATGAAGTGGGATCTCTAAAAGAAAACAAAGTAAAGCTAATTTGCTCCTTGTTTATAGTGGACACAATTTTTGTGGCTATCAGCTTATCATGATTCTGGAATTCCACTATACATATACTTCATCTGAATCTTGTTCAGAACAACAACCAAACTAATTACACCAGAAACGTACATCTCTAAAAGTATCAACTGAAGATCAAAACCATTATGGTGAGACATTCTTACTAATTGTTTCTGAACTTTAATTTCTCTCAGACACTGGATTTTTACCTTATTGAGTAAGAATTCTTTAATATACTGTTTTCTTGCTGAAAGGTGCTCATAAATTGTATTTTTTATATATTATGCATTATTCTAAGTAGTGTGTACTTATTGTTTATTTAGGAAACTATCATTTTTTTATGTGGTCAAAATATAATCTATTTTTAAGTGTAGAGTAATTGAGTGAACGCAGCGCTATCTTTCTTTGCATTTTTTGGTTGGCTACCATCTAATACAGAAACTTGATTCACTCACTGTTATTCATTGCCAAGGTAGATTAAAATACACCTGTTTGATACTTTGATATTTCTATTCCAGCGCCTTGGGTATATTTTGTTAGAAAAATTATCAAGTAGTTATTAGGGTGGTCTATGGGGACAAAAGATAACCACAACATGCAGAGAAAAGGGGTGAAACATCTGGATAGTATGTCCTGTAAAAATATGTTAGCGGAAGTAATGAAACGATGATGAAAGTGTAATAACTAACTTTCATATGCAAAGTCACACATTACCATGGCTGAAGATTTTCCAGTTAAGAGCACATTTATACCCCTTTTACACCACAGCTAAAACCCGGGTTATTGCAGGGTTAACCCAGGTTGCTCTAGGTGTACAAGGGGCAAGGGTTGGATTCCCAGGTAGCTTGCAGGGTCTAACATCGGAACGACCCGTACAACCCTGCAGTGTAAATGGGAAACATGGGTCGCCCGAACCGGGTCCCATTTACAGCATGGGGACTTCCGGGTCTCTCGGCGCTTGTCGATAACGTCATCTCCAAGCGACAGGAGAAGTGTTCCACTGCACCCGTGTGCAGTGTGAATGGCACGGCGCTTCAGTAGAAAAAGGGTCTGTCCCGTTTTGGAACTGTGTTCCAAATATTGGGTCAGACCCAGGAATTAGGCGGAAAAGCAATATTACTTTACCTATAGTTAGTGCAAGGCTCATATACTGTATATATACATACACACACACACACCGGTATGTGCTATATATATATCTACTATATAAAAATGAAAATTTGTCCTTCTGTCATTGTGTCTTTCTATACAAATCCACAGTTTACGAGCCAAGATCGTGAAATTTAACATACGAGCGTATTAAAACACGGCAGAGGCAACTAAAATTTTTTTAAATTGAAATGAATTACTGTTAATTTTTAAATAATGAAAAACCACAATTTTTGCATAGCATTCGCCCTCTACAGGTCAGGTACGGAATTAGAAAAGGATTTAGCCCACAGTTTACAAGCCAAGATCTCTCATGGTTCTACACCTAAAACACCAAAGAAGAATTAAAGCATTGTCCTGTTTGGTTTATTGTTAGATGCAGATTTGGACACCATTCTTCTTGGGCCATCTGCAAGGTCAATAATAAAAATATTAAAATTTTATTTTTGTTTCATTTCATAATTTGATATTATAACATGCATTTTGCTACATACTAAGGAATTATGGAATTGTATTCTGTAGCATAAAATCTAAGTCTCGGAACATCATTTACTATGGCTCTCGCATGGAGTTTACAGTACTTTTTAAATGCTGTATGAATTTATTAGGGATGAGCGGGTTCGGTTCTCAGAGAACCGAACCCACCCGAATTTCGGGGATCCGGGGCAATCCGAGCCAAGCTCGTATATCCCTGCCTGCCTCAAATCCGTCACCCGAGGCAAAACCTTGCAATGCCGCTGTCGGGTCGCAAGGTTTTGTATTGAGCGGGCTTAACATTGATTGGCTGAGAGAGCCGTCTGTCACGGCTCTCAGCCAATCAGTGTGTAGCCCATTTAATATGCACACAGGAAGCAAAAGAAGATGGCGCCCGCCATCCCTCGCTGCCTGACACCGCCGGCACCTCCACTGGCAACATCCCCTGCTGCTGACACCACGGCTGCCGACACCGCCAGCAATGCTGCCACACATACTCAGGACACCCTTAGCGACCCCCACACTGCCGGCACTCCCACACTGAGGATACCACCAGCACCCCTGCACTGCCGACACTGTCAGCACACATGCACTGAGGACACCACCGGCACCCTGCATTGAGAACACCCTTGCACTGCCAACACAGTCCGCAAACCTGCACTGAGGAACCACTATTGATATTAAGCCAGGCTTATTATGAGTCTGAATATGGTAAAAATTGATATCTGCATCCATGAGGAGAGATCCATCTGATTTACAATCAGGCCCATAAAGATGGCAACTATACTGGGATGCAAAAACGCAGCTCTGCAGCACGAATTTTTATTTAGACTTGCTCATGCATCAGCTTACACAACTAGATGGTGTCAACAGTGGCGACCAAACTGTTTTTGTCTACCTCCTTGGTTGCTGGACCGCACTATGGAACGCACAGAGGATACTTCCAGTTCATTCCTTTGTCAACCCCTGAAGGGTAAAACCGATTGGATGAATCTTATACACCGTGGAGACCCAGAATGCCGGGTACAGCTGCACAAGGAACTGGAAGTAGTTGCTGTGCATTTCATAGTGTGATCCTGCAACCGGGAAGTACACAGTCATCCTGGTATCAGAGCAACAACTCTTGGCCGTGTTTTCACTGTACATCTGACAAATTTTAAATGCTTCTATCTCCGAAGTTTGCTTTACACCGCTACATGTCCTACTTCCTTCAAAGACCTCAGGACGGAATGGGTATGAAATACCGTCTACATCTAGACGCCCGGCATTTCACCCTTGCCGGGATATGACAGTCGGGAAGCCGGCTGCCGGTATTTAGGCAGTCAGCTTCCCGATTGCATACCCTCAGGACTGTGGATGGGGAAGTTTGTCACACTTTTCGTGAGGCCTGCCTAAGGAGAGGCTTGTTGGAGGATGATGTGTAAACAAACATTCTTAAAATCCCGGGCAACGCCGGGTACTCCAGCTAGTGTGTATATGTATATATATATATATATATACAGTGTGACAGGGACAGCATAAACATACCTAACATGGATATAGAGCAGCAGGTTGTGGGATCCAGTCCAGGTATTCTGCTTGATCAAGTCTGAGAAGCAGCAAGCATGATTGCAGACACCTGTCAGCTTGTTTTAAGAAGGTTTCACTCACAAGAGATAGGGCTCCTGATGGTGAACTAGTCGCCCAGGTGATAGGCCAGAGGGTGGCTACTGTTAGGGGTCCTGGATCTTAGTGGTCTCAGGAGAATTTACACCACTGTATGCAAGGTCTGCTCTGAACTGCTTTGTGACCTGTGACTTGCTGGTAACTACTGCTGTTAAGCTGTGAATTACCTGTCTGTAATGCTGTGGAAAGTAAAACTTGCGTTTGGAACTTTTACCTGGAGTATGTGATCCTTGTCACATTATATATACACAATTTTCACTATTGGTAGAATAGCATGTTGCTGTTCTCATTAAATCGTGAAATGAAGGGATAGTTGAGTTAACAGCACATTTACTTTTCCATAGTTAGTGCAAGGTCAAATTATATACATGCAATATTCACTGTTGGTATAATAGCGTGTTGTTGTTTTCATTAAATTGTGAAAAGAATTAGATAAGCACCTAGTAATTTCTTAGATCAGTAGGTCTATCAGCAGGGCTACCATAAGAAAACGTGGTGACCCCCTATAATATGGACAGGTAAGGTCTCATCCCTAATTCTAGGGACAAGGATACAGAGTTCTTTCTGGTCACAAATGTACAATGTAAAGCAAATTCTGGTGTCTTGCATGTAAAATAGATTCCACATCTCATAGCTAAAACATCTGAAATGTCCAATATCTACAATATAGCAGACCGTCAGGCTGGTTGGTGATGTATAGATAGGGAGGAATTGTTTTCCTTACACATACATAGTAAACAAGTTTTTATGTAAAACATACTGTTTCACACACCTGCCAGGTCCTATTTATGGACAATGATCAGGTGCTTTACCCAAATGTTCCACCTCATTTGCTGTATTTGGATGTGTCCTGTGCTTTTGTTTTTTTTTATTGCTGATATTTTCCATAGGTGTTCAGGTTTCAATTGCATTGTTTATAAAATTGAAATTAAAATAAACAAAATAAATAGTCATGAACATTCAGTAAAATATTACTATGCTAAACGTAAAGAAAGTGAATAAGTTTACACTGTAATTTGTTATAATATATGGCACACTTTAGACAGGAGACCTATATGAAAGAGAAGCTCTACAGACCCATCCAGTTTGTTGGTATAGAGGCAGGTCTGGAAAGATGCTTTACACTGATAATAAAGTATACTATAAAATGGGAACTCCCACTCCCTCCACACCGACAATTACAAGTGAAATGAAAGGTAAAAAAAATAAATTAAGGAGCATTTTTTTCTTTTTCATTAAAATGAGGGATGTCTGGTTGGTGACACAGGTAGTGGCTTGGGGTAGATTCACTAAAGCTTCCAAAAATGAGAAGCTGTGGCTTTAAGTTAGAATTTCTCTATTGTATCCTAGAAATAAATATCCAGAATTTGATTGGTTGGTATAAGTGACATCATCACTTGTCATTTTAAGAAGCCTTAGTACATCTACCCCCTGGTCAGTTTAATGATTTTCTATTATAACCAATCTCTGCAATTTTGACCCTGAAATGTAAAATGCCAATAACATTAAATGCAAAACTAGGCATTTCAGGGTCATAAGCGCTTAGCAACACAAGCCCCAGATGTTAGACTCATTCCCAAAAGTAACTCTTGAGGTGTTTACATTTTAAACATAATAGAACACTTTAAATATATTTATTAGTTAATTTATCCTAAAACTTATGTACGCTTGAGTTGGGTGTGAGGGACACAAAAGTGCTACCATATAAGCACTCAAATACCCACACATTTTGCTCTCAAATTCAAACTGAATATCTATACATAGTATAAATGGCATATGTGTGAAGCATTAATGTATGATAAAAGGGAGCTGAGCAGTGACGATTTTAGTGAAGCAAGTCAATGAAAAAATGGACGTCCGAACGCTTTCTAGGCTTACGTTGCCCTTAAAGATATATCACAACGATGAACTTTACTTTATACCCTGTAGAGATTGCTACATTAATTTTTATGGAGAAACCAGATTCATTTTTATGGAGAAACCAGATACTACGTAAGCCCTGTTTACTGATTCAAAATTTAAGTTTTTCCTTTTTTTTTTTTTGTTTTTTTTACTGTTCCTATGTAATTTATGTGAAGAACAATTCTTTAAATTCAAACAAGTCCAATTCCTAGGAGTCTGCATCTCTAATGTGAGATATGTAGGACAGTTGTTCCCTCAAAGCATCAGGGGGAAAAGTGTCTTCTAGGGCCTCTGCCCAACTCTCAATGGCTTGAGGGAGGAGCCCAGGGAACACCAAGACCACAGTGGAATGGTGCTCTGGACTGGGGGAGGGGCTGCAGGGAGAGCTTCTTCACCCCTTGCTGACATTAACCACTGGGTCCCCTGGTTTCCTTATATATTCCCTGCGCCAGTATGTTATATGCCCCAGTTGTCTAGTGGAGTCATGGGCGCACCAGTGTCCACATCAGCACATCCGGTCTGTCTCCAGAGACCGGAGGTAAGACTGCGCAACAATGCGGGTCCCTGCGAACGGGGTTCCGCCTTACCTGTCCCCTGAATTTCGGGCTGCAGTCTGGGGTCTGAGGAGCCTGCTAGCAAGTCCCCTTTGGAGCTCCGCTGGGAGTACCTAGCACAGGCTTGGAGCCACAGCGCCTCGGAGGGGTGATGGAGCGGCAGCACAGACGTTCAGAGGGCAGTCTGGTTCTGCTCGCCCGTTATAGTAAAAAAATAGAAATTAAATCATAAAATAAAAGCTTTGGCTGCTTAATGCAGCCCTCTGTTATAATAGTGGTCCAGTTCCGGCCGGTCACCAACGAAACTATAGTGGGTGGGGACCAGAGCATCCTGGGATTGAAAAGCTTTGCTGTTGATGTCTGGTCCTCCAGGTCCCACCTACACCCCAATGTCTCCCTGTGGAGCCCTATGGACCAAAAAGAAGAAACACAGACAGCAGCGCTAGCATTAGTCACATACAATGCAGAAAATAAATATAACTGCAATGGGCACTACAATCAGCCACTCAGACCGCAGTGGCTGGTAGACTATAGCGCTACATAACCTGGCTCATAGAGAGGTATGTGAGGGGACTGGACCCAGCGTTCCCGGAGCTGTGGCTGCTGTTTAGAAAATGGCTGCAGGAGGTCTCTGAGGGGGCGGGGGGAGGAAGAGCAGCTCAGTGGCAGCAAGACCGCAGTGGAATGGCGCTCTGAGCTGGGGGAGGGGCCTCAGAAAAAGAGAGCTGACCTCCCCAAAGCTGACATTAACCACCGGTCCCCCGGCCTCTTGCGCCAGTAACGTTAGCCCTGGTGGTCTAGTGGAGTCCCGGACGGACCGAGCGGGAACCTGCCTTACCTGTTCCCATGTCCCGGCTGCAGTCTGGTGTCCACCCGAGCAGCCCGCTAGCAAGGCCCCCTGGTGCCCCACCGAAAGTACCAAGCCGAGGGCTGGACTTGCAGCACTGCAGAGGGGTTATGGAGCAGCAGCACAGATGTCTGAAGGACTTTCTAGTGCTGCTTGCTCGGTCTTGAAGTTAAAAGAAATAAAATAAAGCTTGGGCTGCTGAAAGCAGTCCCACTGCTCTAATGGTGATCCAGCTCCTGCCGGACACCAAGACAAACTGATTGCTTCAGGCGGTGGGCGGGATATAGGGGGGGGAAGGACCGGAGCATCTTGGGATAGCAAAAGCTTAACAGTTTGGTGTCCGGTCCTCCTAACCTGCACCTACACCCCATTGTCTCCCTTTGGATGTCCTATGGACCCTGAAGAAGAAAGACTAACGCCGTAAATTCAAAATTGCACCCATGTGAAGCTGGGGCGAGTCACTAGTACAGTATAAAAGCTATTCTGACTTTGCTGCTCCATAACATGTGAAAGGCAATGTAACATAATTTCTCCTTGATGCAGAATTACTTAACATTTCTTCAATAATTTTCCTCTATTTCATACAGGCATTTCCATCTTATTGCAGGTACAGTACATGTGCATTTATGTTGAACAGCAAGGTTGGTGTAATGGTTAGGATTACTGCCTCACAGCACTGAAGTCTTACGTTTGATTTCCACCACAGTCCTAACTGTGTGGAGTTTGTATATTCTCCTTGTGCTTGCTTGTGTTTCCTCCCACAATCCAAAAATATACTGGTAGGTTTATTGGCGCCCGAAAAAAAATTAACCGTATTGTGTGTATGAGCATGTGATAGGGAATAAAGATTGTGAATGGCCAAACATACTGGTGTGTAGGGGCGACCCGCCGGTTGCCCATACACATGCTGCAGGGACCAGTCGATGAGTACCTGGGCAGGCAAATTTAAATGCCCATCCAGTTGTGACGTCAAGCCCGGCTCATCAATTGGTAAGGGTATATGTACTTACCAAGAGTCAAAGGGGTCGACGGGTCGGCCGTGCGTCGACCTAGTGTGTACCCAATCTTAAGTAATCAGATTCAGAAGCATTCTAAACAGAATAAATAGAATTTATATATTCGGTGTACTGTGATTATTCATCACTGGAAAGAAGTATTAAGTATAAACTACTCCTGGCATGCTGGAAATGACAACAATCTGTCCCTTCAGCCTCAGAGTTTGTTTGTGCAGTACACTGGATGGTTCCAAAGAGATGATTATGTATTACAAAACAGAATGATGCCAGAAAAGAGGGTCTTGCTGTTGTGGCTGAAATATGCTGCCAGCAAAACAATATGTGTATAGTACATATTTCTATTTGTATTTAGGCTTAGTGCTAAGAGTATTATGGACATATGATCCCCTTTAATTCACATACCCTAAATGTATACACTTCTAAATATTTGAAAACAGTACACAAATACGTATGTGCAGTGTGTATGTCAGAGTTTATATTTCTCCTGAACAGGATTAATCCATGAACTGGTTTTTCAGACGCTAGATAATCTGTTAGGATTAGAGTGTATCTGAAATCAGATTTTATATCAATATTAAACCATCAGTGGTATAGAGGGGGATGGGTCAGGCAAGGACACCAGGTCACCTCTGTGCTTGAATGAAGCATACAGTGCAGCATGCTATGCTTCATTACATGCTGACCAAGATCCATAGTATAGTTGTTAAATGTAAAAAATAATTACTCTGCTGTAAATGTTATGTCATTCATAAAGTAACATTATGAATTCTCAAACTACATGCATACTGTGCCTACACAATCATCCCCAGAATGCAAACCAACATATAGCATTTCCTAGTGATAGCTAGGTGCGGACTCTCATTTTACAGATTGTGTGCAGTTAAAGAAATAGAAGATTGTATGGCATCATTCTGAGCCTGAGTTTGGTGAAGGCAGATGTGTAGTATTGGAGGTGATACCCATGCAGGTGCCAATCCCCTGGTGACAGATGGCAGGACAGATTGGTACATGCAAGTGGTATTCATATTGAATAGAAGCCACAGAAAATCCTGCAGATGTGTTCCTAGAGAGGTTGTAAGAGGACTGAAGCAAATGACGTACCCCATTAACTTGATCTTTCAATTAGAAGTATTAGCAAATCTAATTTACTGAACACCCCCATTTTAAATTTGACATTTACATGCCTTAAATGTTTATCAAAACTGCTCTACAAAGTATGTTAATTAAAAATGCCCATGGCAGAAACACCTCCCACCATCCTGGCATACTACCTATAGAGTATATGATAGCCCATAATACTATATTCTACTTTAGTTTATATTTACTGTGTTATTACCCCACTCACACCATAATCTGGCACGAAGTGGGAAAGTAGGGATGTTCAGGGGCACTGATCTATAGGTTACTCCGTGCCAATAAATCGTCCCCAAACCGACAGAATCTGGAGGCTGGGTATAAATCCAATACAGGAAAGAGAAAAGAAGATTTTTATACTTACATTAAATTCTTATCTCTGAGTCCACTGATCTTAGAGTGCAGCCAATATAAGTTTTCAAACAAAAACAAACTAGGACAGGGGTTCCCAACCACGGTCCTCAAGGCACACTAACAGTCCAGGTTTTAAGGATAACCATACTTAAGCACAGGTGACCTAATTAGTACCTCAGTTATTTTGATTTAACCATCTGTGCTCAACCATGGATATCACTAAAACCAGGACTGTTAGTGTGCCTTGAGGACCAAGTTTGGGAATCACTGAACTAGGAGAAAGAACACAAATTCATAATACAACAAGAGTGAAAGAATGAACACCCAGTGTACTCCCCCCCCCTTTACTCAGATTTAGCAGAATTAAACAAATCCTCTTTTTCTCATGCATCCTACTGGAGGTCACTGGAGACATTCCACAGCTACCCCTACAGATGGGTGCACTTAGTGGAAGTCGTGCAAAGTACTGCTCTTCCAAAACTGTAATCTCTGCATGCAAGCACATAAAACCTATGGTATAATATGCCTTCAAATTGCAAGGGACAGACTGTCCTGACCCACTGATAGTTGGATTACTTCGGCAATACGTTGGGCTAACAATAGACTGCTTGGAGGCCAGTCCTCTCCTTCTGAGAATAATAGTGGACCAAGGGATCTGCCATCTTGCAGACCAGTGTTCTCCCCAGGCTGTTTTTTTGTGGGTGCACCACCCGGCAAGAAACAGCCTACCACCCGGCACTTTGGGAGCCTGTAAGTGGGGACAGTATCTGGGAGCTGTATAAAAAGGAACAGATCCTACAGACTTTGCAGCTTTTTCATAATCAGACGACTGGGCCTCTAATAAGAGAAGAATGAATATATAAAATGTTATTTCAAGTTTAAATCATTATTTAGGTCAGGGTTTAAAACATTTTATGATTGCAAAGGCCCCCACCCGGCTACTTCTTGGTGCCACCCGGCTGGAAAATTTTCTGGGGAGAACACTGCAGACATTTCATTCAATGATCATAAATCTTCAAAACCCTGTTCAAATCAAATGAACAGGAGATCATTATTTTTTTTCTTCTGGAGCTCTATTATGGTCTAAAGGCAGAATTCCAATACCATGATTAATGTGAAATCTGTATACCACTTTAGGATGAACGGAAGGCTTAGGGCCTGATTCAGAGCCGAACGCTCTTTCAGAGCGCTCGCTCTGAATCAGGGCGGCATTTTTTATTTGTGAGCCGGCCTCCTGGCCGCTCGCTAAGCTGTGGGTGACCACCCACAGCTTTTGCGAGCGGCCAGGTGATGGTCGCAATCGGGCTTCCGACGAAACCCTTGTGGTAGGGTCTCGTCCATCGCAAGCCCCAGTGAGCTTCCCGCTCTAATAGAGCCAGAAGCTCACTACTGAGGCCGCCCCAAAACGGCAGGCATTCCTTCGGGACCGCCTCCGTTTGGCCAGCCACCCCCCTGCCCGCCTCCAAAATGGGGCGAGATGTCAATCAAAATCGACAGCTGCCCCATTTTGGTGCGAGACCCGTAGCGACGGAGCGTCCGTCGCTGGCCGGGTCTCGCGCATGCACACGCCAGAGCCGGCTCCGGCGTGCGCAGCAGGGGACCATCCACCTGCTTGCGAGCGCTGCGCGCTCACGAGCGGGTCTGAATCAGGCCCTTAGTCTGAAGGTCAGCCCTGTCCTGATGGAAGAAGACTTACCAGAGAAGCCCCCAGCTCTGAAACTCTTCTAGCAGTAAAAATGGCTAAATTCCAGGAAAAGATCTTCAACTCCACCAAATCTAACAGTTCAAAAGGGAAAATACTATTAAGCATTCAGCAGCAGATTAAAAACCCAAGGAGCTATAGATTAACTTTGAAAGAAAACCAAAAGAAACAAAACCTGTAGCTTCAGGGAACTAAGGGCCTGATTAAGCAAGGATTGCAATTGCAAAGCTGCACGCAGGCAACTTTGCAATTGCGATCCTTGCTATTATGCAAATGCAGCAGGAGGTGTATGACACCCCCTGCTGCATTTGTGATCCCAGCACTGCGACAGAGGCTGGGATCACCGTCGTGACCATCGGTGGTCGATGGTCGTGACGGTGAACGGCGCCGGGCCAACGCAGAACAACCCAGATCCTGAGCTGGCCACTCCCAGAAAACGGGGTGAACGTGCCCTCGTTTCCGGGAACGCCGGCCAACCTCGCCCCTTAAATGCCTCTGCCTGTCAATCAGGGACTACGCAGAACCCATTGTGCACACTCGCAGAATGAGTCCTACGCACCTGCAGATTCCCGATAGTCGGGAATCTGTGATCAGCAGTGAATTTGCGTGCTGAATCAGGCCCCAAGTCTGAACCTACCCTCAAGACCCTTTCAAAAGAATAGTAGTAACTTAGACAACATAAAGGATGAAATAGGAAACCCCATACTTTCAAACCATTTAATATATTGGTTTTCCATACATTGTAATTCTTAACCAACCAGTTTCTTTGCCCTAAGCATGGTCTGAACCACCCTCTAAGACAAACCGTTTGCTCCAAGAGTAGTGCCGTTAAGCCAGATGCGCTTGGTGAACCCTGGTGATTTTGGTATGCCACAGCTATGGTACTGCCTAACTGAATTTTATTTTGCTCTCTTTTAAATCATGTTATCCTATTAAAATGATGTAAAACACTGCTCTCAATTCCAGGACATTGATAGGGAGTTTTGATTTCTACAGAGTGAAAAGAGTCTGCACACAATCCAGACTACTCTACTTCCCTGAAAACTGGGGCCAGATGTCAGGGGCGTATCTACCCATTGGCCAGGATGGCACTCGCCAGGGGCGCCGGCCGAGGAGGAAGTGCCGCCCAGCAGTGCCACCTGCGGCCAGGGGTAGATACGCCCATGTTAGAACAGACTTGGTCAATAGCGGGACCTGGGGAAATGTGACTATCATTCTTCTGTCTCTCTTACATTCACGGGCTGTGGAGTGTCATTGAGGGGAGGTGGAACCTCTGTGCCAGTGTGTAGTTCCTGTGGGGTACGATGCTTACAGTGCACCACGCTGGCAGAGGCTTGAGCAGACATGGATGATCTGGGCTGTCAGAGGTGTTAGACCACCAAATGCTGCAACCCTTCCCTGAAGCTGAACATGTGTGGGCACACTCTAAGGACCTCATTCAGAGGCGCTCGCAAAATCGAGCGCTCGCTCTGAATGAGGGCGGCCGCATCTATTTTCCGGCCCGGCCTCCTGGCCACTCGCTAGGCTGTGGGTGACCACCCACAGCTTGAGCGAGCGGCCAGGTTGATGGTCAAGACCATCGCGACCATTTCGGCTTGCGACGAGACCCTTGTGGTAGGGTCTCATCTGCCGCAAGCCCCAGTGAGCTTTCGGCTCTATTAGAGCCGGAAGCTCCCCACTGACATCACGAGTGATGTCAGTGGGGCCGCCCTCAAACGGCAGGCGTTCCGTCGGCAACGCCTCTGTTTGGCAAGCCATCCTTCCGTGCCACCTACAAAACGGTGCGAGCGGTCGATCACCATCGAGAGCCGCCCCTTTTGTAGTAAGCCCTACCGGAGCGAGTGAATTTGTCTCTCGCTCCGGGGCTTGCGCACGCGCAGTGCGGCCGCTGCGCGAGTGCAGGGCCTCTACATCGACCAGCTTGTGAGCGCATCGGCGCTTGCGAGCGGGTCTGAATGAGACCCTAAGTCTGGCCTGTATGTTCAGTCTGTACCCGGAGTGGTATGTCCTGCAGTCTCTCCATGATGTCTCTATAGCTTTTCACCGTTGTGGCTTTCCACGTGTTGCAGCAGTATGCAGGGAATGCTGGAACTTGTAATTCCACACTGCTGGAGAGGCACTCATAAAGTGGACACGGAGTACAAAATCAACTCACAGGGGGTGGAATTCAGTTAGCTGCAATGGTTCTTCTTCATTTTCGTCTTTCTCCTTATTTTTCTTCTACTTCTTTATATTAAATTAATCTATATATTTTTTTTTCTCCGAAAATATGGGGGTGCCAGTCCTTTACTTTGCCAGGGGAGCTCGTACCCCTAGATACATCCCTGCTAGATGTCACCATTGTCCAAATCCCAAACGTTGAAGGGCTGGCTGAGGTTAGACCCATAAACCACTCTTGGAAACAATTGTATGGCCTGATTTGACAGAAGATGGGGTGACTTTTTCCATTTCGAAATCAGGTTGCCCTAGAAATAAACTGTATTGACTCAATGGTCGAGGTGAACTTTCACAGGTTCAGGATAGAAAAAGGAGGAAACGTCTATGATCTAACAAGGACTTTACAAATTACTGAATCTTGTTCTCCAGAAGTAACACCCACTGATTCTGGGTGTCGAACAGTAACCTAAAATCAATTAAATACTCTCAGCACCTGATTTGGATATTGGAGTGAGAAGCGTGACCCAGGAGCGGCTTTGCGAGCATACTGCACCGCCATTAATAGAGGTCCAGCACATTTCTCTACCAAGCCAGACACAGAGACAGGTACAAATGAGCTACGAGGGGAACGCCCCTCTTACCTGATTGAAACCCTGAACACGCTGTCGGGACTCTCGGTTCCTGAGATCTTAGGTACTTGCACTCATCAGCCCATACACCGGAGGTAATATTGTGGTGTTCTGAAATTGACCTGTGTTTATTTCACACATATTCAAGAAGTACGAGTCATAAGCGAGACTGATATATATATATATATATACAGTCAGGTGCATAAATATTGGGACATCGATAGAATTTTCATATTTTGGCCTCTATTCACCACCACAATGGCTTTGAAATGAAACAAACAAGATGTTCTTTAACTGCAGACTTTCAGATTTAATTTGAGTGTAATTACATCCAAATCAGGTGAACGGTGTAGGAATTACAACGGTTTCTATATGTGCCTCCCACTTTTTAAGGGGCCAAAAGTAATGGGACTATCAACTCAAAAGCTATTTCATGGACAGATGTGGGCTATTCCCTTGTTATTTCATTATAAAATAAGCAGGTAAAAGGTCTGGAGTTGATTCTAAGTGTGACATTTGCATTTGGAATCAGTTGCTGTTGACTCTCGATATGAGATCCAAAGAGCTGTCACTATCAGTGAAGCAAAACATCATTAGGCTGAAAAAATATGAGATATGGTAAGAACTTACCTTTGTTATCTCTATTTCCACGAAGTCCATAGGGTTCCACAGGATACCTTGGGGTATAGGTGATGACGTCAGGCATCGGGCACCATAGAGTTAAGTTTTCAGCCTCCCAGGATGCACTAGGGTCCCCCTTCTATACTCCGCCCCCGAGCCAAGGCATCTCAGTTACGTACCAAGCCATAGGCCGGAGGAGGAGAAGGAAGAGATAGAAAAAAGATCTGGACACACACAAGAATCACATTCTCACCAGAGGGAGACAGAAAACCGGTGACCAGAGTAAAGCCCATCTGCAGCACAGGTGCGACAGGGCGGGATTACTGTGGAACCCTATGGACTTCGTAGAAATAGAGATAACAAAGGTAAGTTCTTACCATATCTCATATTTTCTACACAGGGTCTATAGGGTATCCACAGGATACCTTGGGGATGTCCCAAAGCAGTATCCTTCGAGGGTGGGGACGCTCCTGTGCTGAAAGGAGAATCCGCCGCCCGAAGGAAGCATCCTGAGAGGCAAAGCTGTCAAACGCATAATACCTCACAAAGGTATGGACAGAGGGACCACGTGGCAGCCTTGCAGATCTGGACTGCAGAGGCACCACGTCGAGCTGCCCATGAAGGACCCACAGACCTAGTGGAATGAGCCCTCACAGAAGATGGAACCGGAAGGCCTTCAAGAAGATAAGCTTCTGAAATTGCCATACGGATCCAACCTGCCAAAGTTTGCTTTCAAGCAGGCCAACCCTTTTTACGGAAGCCATAGAGAACAAACAAGGCGTCCGACTTCCAAAACGAAGAAGTGCGGTCAACATAAATCCTTAAGGCCCGCACAACGTCCAAAGTGGCCTCACCCACTGAAAGGTCAGGTGAGTTAAGAGCCGGCACAACGATTTCCTCGTTGATATGAAAACAGGAAACAACTTTGGGAAGAAACTCAGGACGGGTGCATAGCACTGCCCTGTTCCCATGAAAAATCAGGAAAGGGGTCTACAGGAGAGAGCCCCTAAATCAGAAACACTTCTGGCCGAAGCGATGGCCAGAAGGAAAATTGTTTTAGCTGTCAGCTATTTAAGATCCACTGAGCCCAGTGGTTCAAACGGCGGTCCCTGGAGAACCCTCAGGACCACAGTTAAGTCCCAAGGCGCCACCGGTGGAAAAAATGGTGGCTGAATTCGAAGAACACCTTGCATAAAGGTGCGCACATCAGGGATTGTAGCAATCCTACGATGGAACCAGACAGACAGGGCAGATACCTGCACCTTTAAAGAAGCAAGGCGAAGCCCATGGTCTAGTCCCGCCTGTAGGAAAGCTAACACTCTAGACAGATGGAACTCCAGAGGTGCATAAGCTCTCGGCCGACACCACTGGAAGAACGTATGCCACACACGATGGTATATTCTCACAGAAGAAGGCTTCCGAGCTCTTAGCATAGTTCGTACTACAGAGCTGGAAAACCCCCTGGACCTTAACATGGCCGTCTCAACAGCCACGCCGTCAAAGACAGCCGAGTCAGGTCCGGGTGAAGACAAGGACCCTGAGACAGTAGGTCCGGTCGCAGCGGCAACCGCAGAGGACTGTCCACGGACAGACCCTGAAGGTCTGAGAACCAGTGCCTCCTGGGCCACGCGGGAGCTATCAACAGGAGCGTTCCTCCTTCCTGTTTGAATTTCCGGATTACCTGTGGAAGAAGAGAAAACGGAGGAAATAGATAAGCAAACCGAAACGTCCACTGGACGGACAGAGCATCCACCAGAAACGCCTTTTCGTCTCTTGTGCGAGACCCGTACACCGGCAACTTGTTGTTGTGCCATGACGCCATGAGGTCGATCTCTGGAAGACCTCACCTGTCCACCAGAAGTTGAAAGATGTCCTGGTGCAGGGACCACTCCCCCGGATGAAAGTCCTGGCGACTGAGAAAGTCCGCCTCCCAGTTGAGAACTCCCGGGATGAATACTGCTGATATGGCCGGGAGATTGCGCTCCGCCCAGACCAGAATGCGGGACTCCTCTATGAGCGCCGCCCGACTTCGGGTTCCTCCTTGTCGATTTATGTAGGCCACGGTGGTGGCGTTGTCCGACTGGGGTGACCTTGGAGAACCCGCTGTGCCTGCTGGAGAGCATTGAAAACGGCGCGGAGTTCCAAGATGTTTATTGGAAGCTCCTTTTCCGCCTGAGTCCATCTGCCCTGGAACAAGTGTGGACCCGTGACCGCTCCCCAGCCCCGAAGGCTGGCGTCCGTTGTCAATAGGACCCAGTTCACCACCTAAAACGGACGACCCTTGTTGAGATGGGTCGTCTGCAACCACCAGGCAAGGGACAGGTGAACTTCCGGAGTGAGCACCATCGTCTGGGATTTTAGAAACTGGGCATATTCCACCATGTCGAAAACTGACACCATGGAGCCCAGTAACCTCATCGCCGAGTGTAGAGACACACGGCGACTCTGCAGACAACTGCGCACCCTCAACTGCAAGGCAGAGATCTTTTCCCCCGTCACAAAGATCCTCTGCTGACTGGAGTCCAATAAGGCTCCGAGGTGCAGAATCCTCTGAGATGGGATCAGGGTGGACTTTTGCCAGTTTATCAACCAGCCGTGGCGTTGCAGTACTGCAATCGTCAAATCCAAGTGGCATAGAAGGAGCTCTGGAGACCCTGCTACCAACGAAAGTTCGTCTAGGTACGGCAACATGCGGACTCCCTGCAGCCGCAGGGACGCCGCCATGACCGCCATAACCTTGGTGAATACACGTGGTGCTGTCGCCAGGCCAAAAGGTAATGCCCGGAACTGAAAGTGATCGTTGCGGATTGCAAACCTGAGGAACTGTTGGTGATGCAAAAGAATAGGGACATGCAGGTAAGCGTCCTGTATGTCCAACGACACCATGTAATCCCCAGGGTCCAGCGCCAGAATGATGGACCGTAGGGTCTCCATCCGAAACCTCGGTACCCGCAAGGACTTGTTGAAGGCCTTGAGGTTGAGAATCGGACGGTACGACCCATTGGGCTTCTGCACCAAAAATAGATTGGAGTAGAAACCCTGGCCCCTCTGGGAGAATGGAACAGGCTCTATAACTCCAGCCTGGAGCATTGGGCCTGATTTGTCGATGGTGCCCTAGTGCGCATGCGCACGACGGAGGGAGCTCCGTCGTGCGCATGCACGAGACCCGCATAGCGACAGCCAAGCTGTCGCTATGGGTCTTGCACCAAAGGGGGCGTGCTGTCGATGGTGAGTGACAGCACGCCCCCTTTGGTGGGCGTTGCTGTCCAGACGGAGGCGTTCCCATGGGAACGCCTACCGTCTGGGGCCGGCCCCACTGACATCACTAGTGATGTCAGTGGGAGTGCTTTTTGCTCTGATAGAGCCAAAAGCACTCCAGGGCTTGCGGCAGCGAGACCCTACCGCAGGGTCTCATCGCAAGCCCGATGGTCGCGATGGTCTTGACCATCGCGACCATCTTTTTGGCCGCTCGCATAAGCTGTGGGTGGTCACCCACAGCTATGCGAGAGGCCAGGAGGCCGCTCTATTTTTAGGTAGGAGGGCACTGATTCAGAGCGAGCGCTCTGGTCAGAGCGTCCGGCTCTGAATCAGGCCCATAGTGTGCAAAACCTTCCGCAGTTCCATGGCCTTGGTCTGGTCTAAGGGAAGACCCGTGGTGAAGAATCGGAATGGGGGCCTGTGCCAAAAGGAGAGGGCATACCCGTGAGAAACCACCTCGTGAACCCAAGTGTCTGTCGTAGTTGCCGACCAATACTGGGCGAACTGCAGCAGGTGGCCTCCCACTTTGGGATCCCCCAAAGGGAGGCCCGGACCGTCAGGCCGCAGGCTTGTCATCAGACTTAGGGGCCGGACGTCTGGTACTCCAGGCCTGTTTCCTAGGCTTGGCCGATTTCTTGGGCCCAGCCTGTCGGGGAAAGGACTGTGCCTTAGGCCTACCCTGGGCCCTATAAGGCCGACGTACCTGAACTGGAAGGGACCGCAGCAGACGGGAGACATGCAGACTTGGCTGCCGCCAGCGTGGCCACAATTTTGTCCAGATCCGGACCAAATAGGACTTCTCCATTAAATGGCAAAGCTTCCAATCTCTTTTTGGAATCAGCGTCCGCCTTCCAGGATCGCAACCATAAAGTGCGACGAGCAGCCACAGCTGCCGAGGAAATGCGAGAAGTGAGGGTACTAATATCCAAGGCCGCTTCATTGATGTAAGTGGCCGAATCCCGGAGGTTGCCTATCAACTCGGACTGTTCAGCCGAACAGTCGGAATCCAAAGACGCCTCCAAACTATCGGCCCAGCGTTCCATAGCTCTGGCTACCCAACTTACGGCCATAGCCGGTCTGGGTGCCCCCCCCCGCGAGGGAATAAATGGACTTTAGGCAGATCTCCACCTTACGGTCCGTAGCATCCTTCAAGGAGGACATGGAGGGCATGGGCAATGTGGCACTTCTTACTAGGCGTGTCACATGAGAATCCACCTGAGGAGGGAATTCCCACTTAGAGAAATAATTGTCCACAAACGGATAAGCTACCGCTAAACGTCTTTGAGGCTGATACCGTTTGCCAGGATGTTTCCACGCCTCCTCTAAATGGTCTACTAACTGACCCGAAAGAGGAAACACAGGGCCTGATTTAGAGCTGAACGCTCTGACCAGAGCGCTCGCTCTGAATCAGGGCCCTCCTACCTTTTTTTGGAGCGTCCTCATGGACGCTCGCATAGCTGTTACCACCCACAGCTATAGCGAGCGTCCATGATGATCCATCGGGCTTGCGACGGAGACCCTGCGGTAGGGTCTCGCTGCCGCAAGCCCTGGAGTGATTTTGGCTCTATCAGAGCCAAAATCACTCCCACTGACATCACTAGTGATGTCAGTGGGGCCGGCTTGAGACGGTAGGCGTTCCCATGGGAACGCCTCCGTCTGGCAGGCACGCCCCCGGTACGCCCACCAAAAAGGGCGTGCTGTCAATCAACATCGACAGCACGCCCCCTTTGGTGCGAACCCGGAGCGATGGTGCGCCCGTCGCTCGCCGGGTCTCGCGCATGCGCACGACGGAGCTCCCTCCGTCATGCGCATGCGCAGTGGGGAACATCGACCCGCGTGCGGGCGTCCTGCAGCTCGCGAGCGGGTCTGAATGACCCCCACAGTGGCGTCACCCTTAATATCCTTGAAAAAGGCATATTTGGACTTTGACACTGGAGGATCATCATCCTCAATAACTAAAGCTGTGCGGACTGCACGAATAAGGCCACGAATATAAACCTTAATTTTAGCGTCCGACTCTTTAGTACGGAGAGGTTCTTGGTCAGAAAGATCCAGAATCTCCCCATCATCGGACGTCCCGTCGTCATCCTCATAAGGAGCAGACAGAGACGCCACCGGCCGCTTGTGAGGCCGCAGCACAGACTCCTCTTGCAACACATCCGACAAATGCTGTACAGAGCTTGTCAGCGAATTAACCCACGCAGGCTCCTGAGAGACCTGAGGAGGGGAAATAGGGAGACTGTGGAGTATCAGCAGTTGTCTCGGGAACCCCTGCATGGGTGACGACACCGCTGACTGCTGGGACAACCCCATCTGAGAGAACGCAGGTTGCGGAGCTAACTGGACCACTAGGGTTGTAAGCGCTTTGGCGAAACAAGCCCAGGGCGGTTCCTGTACCGGAGCCGTGACAGTAATTGGTCGCGCCAATAAAAAACACTGCCGACATAGCCCCTCCGCTATAGGTACCTTGCATGTAGTACACAGAAGCTGGAGAGGAAAATCACTCTCAGACATGATGGCAAGTATGTGACCCCTCTCACTGATACTCGTTAGTATAGTGGGAGAACCGCCCTGCAATCACCGCACCGCAAGGGCTTTAGCAGAAGAAGAGCAGGGACAGTGAAAAGGCTGACAGTAGAAAGTGATAGTACAGGCAGCAGACGCTAGCAGCAGTCACATACAATGCAAAGAAATCAATCCCTGCACTATCAGCGCTGATCCTCAACTACACAGACACAGAGTCTGGTAGGACACAGCGCTGCATACACAGACCTGTTCCAACGGAGGAGAGGTATGCCGGGGGACCCAGACCACGATGCCACCGATCAGTAGCGTCCAGCAGCGTTCACCATGCTTCTGTAAAGATGGCCACCGAGGAGCAGAGAGGAGGCCGGCCTGGGGGAGGAGCGCTGCACAGGGCCAATCGGCAGGTGCAGAGAGGGCTGTGTGCAGTGGGGGAGGCGCCGGCTGTGTACAGGGAAGGCGCGCTCCCCTGGCATGCAATTAACCCCTGGGACGCCGCAGCGCTACCGCTCAGCTGCGGTCCGCTGTCCCAGGGGGGTAGTGGTAGCGCAGGTTTGTTACCTGGCTCTACGCTGGAGCCAGTCCCCAGGGAGCCCCCTGCCTGGGGACTCTGGACCATGTTTCAGTGGGGGCCAACCACGGGACCCCGCTGCTTACCTGCTGCACCCCTTGAATCCGGCCATGGTCCAAAACATCTGGTGTCACCGCTAGCTGTGACCCCAGATGCTTACCAGCATCCCCGGATCAGTACCGGCATTCTGATACCGGCGGGGGTGTAGGGAAGACAGCATGGACGTCAGTAGTGACTGTCCATGCTGTACTTCCAGATGGGCAGCCACAGCTGCCTTGAAGAAAACTTCAGGGGCTATCCTTAGCCCCCCTCTAAACAGGTGCTCCGACTACAAGCCGGGCACCAACGAAAACTGAGATGCCTTGGCTCGGGGGCAGGGTATAGGAGGGGGACCCTAGTGCATCCTGGGAGGCTGAAAACTTAACTCTATGGTGCCCGATGCCGGACGTCATCACCTATACCCCAAGGTATCCTGTGGATACCCTATGGACCCTGATGTAGAAATCAAAACAAACCCATCAGAGAGATAGCAAAAACATTAGGTGTGGCCAAATCAACTGTTTGGAACATTCTTAAAAAGAAAGAAGGCACTGGAGAGCTCAGCAACACCAAAAGACCCGGAAGACCACGGAAAACAACTGTGGTGGATGACAGAAGAATTATTTCCCTGGTGAAGAAAAACCCCTTCACAACAGTTGGCCAAATCAAGAACACTATCCAGGAGGTAGGTGTATATGTGTCAGTCAACAATCAAGAGAAGACTTCACAAGAGTGAATATAGAGGGTTCACCACAAGATGTAAACCATTGGTGAGCCTCAAAAACAGGAAGACCAGATTAGAGTTTGCCAAACAACATCTAAAAAAGCCATTACAGTTCTGGAACAACATCCTATGGACAGATGAGACAAAGATCAACTTGTACCAGAGTGATGGGAAGAGAAGAGTATGGAGAAGGAAAGGAACTGCTCATGTTCCAAAACATACCACCTCATCAGTGAAGCATGGTGGTGGTAGTGTCATGGTGTGGGCATGTATGGTTGCCAATGGAAATGGTTCCCTAGTATTTATTGATGATGTGACTGCTGACAAAAGCAGCAGAATGAATTCTGAAGTGTTTCAGGCAATATTATATGCTCATATTCAGTGAAATGTTTCAGAACTCATTGGACGGCGCTTCACAGTGCAGATGGACAATGACCCGAAGCATGCTGCAAAAGCAACCAAAGAGTTTATTAAGCCTAAAAAGTGGAATGTTATGCAATGGCCAAGTCAATCCCCTGACCTGAATCCGATTGAGCATGCATTTCACTTGATGAAGACAAAACTGAAGGGAAAATGCTCCAAGAACAAGCAGGAACTGAAGACATTTGCATTAGAGGCCTGGCAGAGCATCACCAGGGATGAAACCCAGCGTCTGGTGATGTCTATGCGTTCCAGAGTTCAGGCTGTAATTGCCTGCAAAGGATTTGCAACAAAGTATTAAAAAGTGAAGGTTAGGTGGCCTGGATCGCAAGTGGAGCAGACGTGTGTCCCTGCAGCTCCCGGGTTTAGTTAGTTGGGGCCTGATATAACAGCTCCTTGATCGCCCCACGGGTCAACGTTGAAGGGCAGACGGCAGCAAGTACATGCTGTCCTCCTCCCGGGTCTCTGGATCCCGTTTGAGGCCGTCTCCGCATCGGGGCCTACCCGACCTCTGGAAGCCGCGGCCTCAATTTAGTGCTTTAGGCCGCGCGGCACTCACGGCACGCCAAGCACATCGCGGCTGCTGCAGGATCCGGTGATAGGACTCCTGCGCTCCTGGAGTCTCTGCAGTCCCTTAAAGAGGGTTGGGAGACACAGAGGAGAAGCCCCAACCAGCCGCAAATCGCGGGAGGCGCCATATTGGGTTCCTATACCCACAGCATTTCTCCTCATCTTGGCCTGCCAAACAAAGGGAAGCTGTTCAAAGGTGGCTGGAGCGTTGTCTTAACCTTCAAATTTCATCCATCATACCTCAACCACCAATTCACTACCTACCTGCCAGGGGTGAGTTCTGGAATTCACAGTGATCACCCCAGTCACCCTGTATAGATCCCTCTGATACAGGGACAAGAAAATAAGTGCCCGGCCAGATTATCCAGAGCGCTATTTGTGCGGCATAGAGGCTACCTTCAAGATATAATTTCTGTCACAAAATGACCGCTCATCTCCGCTAATTCCAATTTTAACCTCCGTCGCCCGCCCTTACTATCGATCTACAGAGTAGGCACCCACATCTATTTCATAACTGCGTGTCCTCAGTTTACACCATAATGGCGCCTAAATGCCCGAAGCTCATCGACAGTCCCACCTGTATCTTTTTTTAAAGCGTCTCCTTCATCTCAACACGACAATAAAAGCAGCAAACACCTTTCGGCTGTAAGTACCCTACCAGACGGCCATCCTCCATCCACTTCTAGACACCTGGATGTTGCAGATGACGCCCCACTTACAATGGGCTCTATGAAAATGCTACTTGCCTCCTTTAAAGATGATATTACATCTGAATTTAAAGCTGCACTGCAGTCATGTCAGCAATCAGTCAATGAGTTGGGGACACGCACAGATCATCTAGAAAACAAATAAGAAGTAGTGAAGTCGCATAATGACTTGATCACTCTCCATGAAGAGCTTCAGTCAGAAGTCACCTCCCTTAGGAATAAGACCGCGGACCTAGAAGATAGATCTAGGCGAAACAATCTCAAGCTCCGTGGGATTCCGGAGACAATCCAGAATTCGGAGCTGACAGATTATGTTACAGATATATTTACGAAACTCCTTCCGACTACACAGATCTCTGACTTTTTGCTGGACTGTATACATAGATTACCTAAGGCTCGTAATGCTCCTACTGGTGCCCCTAGGGATGTTCTGATGAGATTACACTATTTTCATACAAAAGAAGCGATTCTTCCCGCAGCGAGGTCAGCAGATGAAGCCATATTAGGGAACCTTCACATTTTTGGGGACCTCTCCGCAGCAACTCTTTCATTAAGAAGATAATTTCTTCCAGTCACCAGAGCTCTAGAAAAAGCATCCATCAATTACCGATGGAGCTTCCCCACTAAATTGATAATTAATAGAAATGGCTCTACTACGATCATATCGGATCCAGCTGCCGGCATCCAACTCCTAGTGAAGTGGAATTTAGAGGACATCTCGCAGAAAATTCCAAGCAATCTTCATATAAACCAGGACTGGTCATAATTGATATATGTATCCTTACTCAGAATAATTTTGATATATGTTGTTGTTAGAATTGAGTGTTTTCTCAATTTTAAGGAGTTATTTTTAAGTGTAATTCTAAATCTAGGTTGATACACACAGATAGTTAATCATAGGCCTATATTGATGGTACGGCCATTTCTATTAGACTTATAGCCCTGAACTTCGTATTAGTGTGAAGTTTGATATACAACCTATTTAATAGATGTGTACGCATATTTAATCACATGGGAATTTCTTCCTTGCTTTCGGTTTAAATAATTCCGACCAGTTGATAATTTGTTCTTTGTTCTCTATAATTGTTATTAAAGTGTTATGAAGTGTAATAAGACCCCAGGCGACGGGGGTTAAATGCCTTTTTTGGGCTACCCACCCCAATGTACCGCCTACAATGGTGGTCCCCGGTAGTCCCTTTTAGGAACTACTTTTTCTTCATTCTTGCTCTATATTTTCCTTTGTTTTTTTATTTTATAAATGTAATAAGTTTTAAGGTACTACATTCATTCGCTAAACAGGTTTTGCCTTATATAACATTCGGTTCAGATCAACTAAAGCTAAGCATTGTTTCTGTATCCAAATGGTTAAAATACTTTCTATCAATGTGAAGGGACTCAACTCCCCCAATAAGAGAAAATTGGCATTGAGACATTTTGCGAAATGCAAAGCTCATATAATCGCTTTACAAGAGACCCACTTCCAGCAATCCTCCCCTCTTCAATTTTCTAATTTCAAATATCCTCTTTGCTATACATCCAACGGCCCATGTAAAAAAGCAGGGGTGGCGATTTTATTCTCTAATATATGCAATTTCGTTTTGGAAAAACAAATAAATGATAATGAAGGCCGTTACCTGATTCTTTTAGGTAAAATAGACAATATTCCAGTGACGATTGCAACAATCTATGCTCCAAATACAAAACAGGTGCCTTTTATTAGGAAAATTTGCACGGTCCTTCAGTCATGTAAAAAAGGTATTCTACTATTATTAGGGGATTTAAATTTAGTGCTGGATCCGTTTTGGGATAAATCCTCATCCAAACCCAAAGTAGGTTCCTATTCCTCTCCAGACCATTCCCAGAGCTTTAGACGCATTCTAAATGAATATGAGTTGTATGATGTTTGGAGGGTGGGACATCCCGGGGAGCAAGACTACACCTTTTACTCCCAGGTTCACAAAACTTATACGCGCATCGATTTAGCCATTTCAGACAAGTGGTCCTTACCTTATATTAAACAATCTTTAATCCTACCTATTGCATGGTCAGATCATGCGTCTCTCTCTATAGATTGGGATATTAACAGATTGAGAACACCCCCGGGCCCCTGGCGTTTGGGAGAATACCTGCTCGAAAATCCGGAAGCTAAACAAATTATTTCCAATGCCCTCTCCATGTATATAGAAACCAATATAGAAACCAACAAGCCAGAAGATACATCTTCGTCTATATTCTGGTGCTCTCTAAAAGCAGTCGTTAGGGGGTCTCAGCGATTCAAGCTGTAGCTCGACTACATAAGGCAGCCGTTCTCCTCCAAGTGGACATCGAATGTCGGTTAGCAGACCTAGACGCTAAACACAAACTTAACCCGAATGACGATACAGTGTATAGAGAATTACTAAATGTCAGAATAAAATGGAATACACTGGCACTTAAAAAGGTACACCAGACAATGTTCAAATTACGCAAAAAATATTATTCTCAAGGGGACAGGGCAAGTCGTCTATTGGTGCGGCAGTTAAGGGGGAAAAGAGCGAAAGAAAGTATTAGAACAATATCCAATATTAAAGATACCAAAATAACAGACCCCTATGATATAGCAGAATCCTTTGCGCAGTATTATTTTGCCCTGTATAATTTAAAAGATGACCCGATGACACATCATCCAACGTCAGCACAGATTGACGATTTTCTTAGCACCATCAATCTGCCATCACTGGGTGAGGACACCTTGATTACTTTAGCAGAACCCTGGTCCGAGGAAGAAATCTTATCGGTAATAGGATCCCTTCCCTTAGACAAGGCGCCCGGACCAGACGGTCATATAAATAAATTCTTTAAAAGTTTCCAAGACACTCTGTCCCCCATTTTAGCACACCTGTTTAATGATATCTCATCAGAAGGCTCGTTTCCAGGAGAAATGTTAGAGGCAAGAATAGTAGCCTTTCCAAAACCTGGAAAGAATTTGACATCCATGGCTAATTATAGGCCAATAGCCCTCTTAAATACGGATATAAAAATATTTGCCAAACTCCTATCAAATAGACTTAATATATTACTCCCTACGTTAATTCATCAAGATCAAGTAGGATTTGTGACAGGAAGGCAAGGGCCAGACAACACGAGAAAGGTGATTAATATTATCGAAGCATTTTCTAGTTTTGATCAGCCCCTTCTCCTATCATTAGACACAGAAAAAGCGTTCGATAGAATGAACTGGAGCTACTTAAGAGCAGTATTGGAGAAATTTGGAATTAAAGGCAGTATCCCATCATCAATATTGGCATTATACTCTTCCCCTTCAGCCAGAGTGTTTGTTAATTGTATATTATCCACTCCATTTTTGATAACAAATGGCACGAGACAGGGGTGCCCTCTCTCCCCACTGGTGTTCGCCCTGGCGATTGAGCCCCTGGCGGAGGCCATTAGAAAGGATCACAACATCTCGGGCCCCTTACTGTTTGGTAAAGTATACAAAACAAGTCTGTTCGCAGATGACATCCTTCTGACCCTTACAGACCCGACTAACTCCCTATCAGCTCTGCACGGCCTAATAAAAAAATTTTCTGAGATCTCCTATTATAAATTGAACTGCTCCAAAACGGAGACACTCCCTATTAATTTTCCCCAACATTTATTGTCATCCCTTAAAGGGATTTATTCTTATGCTTGGCAGGATCACTCTATTAAATATCTGGGAATCCGTCTAACGGCTACTACTAATAGTAATTGCAGCTATCTTCCTTTGATACGACAATTATCAATATTATTAAATGATTGAATGATGTGCAATGTATCATGGATGGGCAGGCTTTCAGCTTTAAAGATGGTTGTCTTACCAAAGATATACCTTTTTCGAACGTTACCCATATTAATTCCATAGTATATCCTTATTAAATTCTAAAAACTTTTTACCTCCTATATATGGAAGGGCAAGAAACCTAGAATGGGACGGAAATAACTATCCCTGCCAAAATCAGAAGGAGGTCAGGGAAATTAATACATCCGGCATTTTTTTGCCATATACTCAAATTAACGCACAATTCAACACCTCGTTTAGAGAGTTTTATAAATATTTACAAATTACACATTGGCTACACAGTATATCCCCATCCCCGCATATAGTCCATGATATCTCCCTAAACTCTTAGTCAATCAACTAAATAAAACTAATAGCAAAGGAAGTATCACATGGTGGTACTCCTATCTAATTACACCTACGGAATTTAATAAACCATCAACAATTCAGAAATGGGAAGCAGATCTTCCCTGTGTCTTCTCAGATGATGACTGCCGCCTGATTTATAAAACAAGCTATAAATTATCTACATGTATGTCCCATATGGAGCAATACTACCGGTTACTTCACTGTCAATACTTCACTCCTAAATTAATGCATAGCATCTCCCCATCCCATCCCAATCTATGCTGGCGGAACAGTGGCCATGTGGGCTCACTAATCCACATATTTTGGTCTTGTCCCCATGTCACTATGCTATGGAGAAAGGTATTTACTCTAATATCTAAAATTTCTATTTCTCCACACCCTGTCATAGCTATCTTTCATATATACAAAGGATCCCTGACTATTAATGAACGATATATACTGGGACACATCCTTATAGCAACCAAAATAAGGATAGCTCCAACTTTGGCGTTCCCCTATAATCCCTGCTCTGGAAGACATAGAGAATAAGGTCCAACTTCACTGTGAGTTTGAAAAAGCTGGAATTCACTACTCCTCATCGACATCAAACCCGCTGATTCAGTGGTTAAATTGGTCTGACTACTGGTCCACAAGATCTAAGCCATGAGATTTGACCCTGGAATTGATGACAAATAATCATATATATTAGACCAAGGGATAATTTAAGAAGAGTTGATTTACCTAGCCCTATTTCTCATTTCGACTATTCGGGTGGTCTTAGTTGGTAGCTCAAAATTTTTATTTTCTATTTTTCAAATGAATAGTAAGTTGTTAATAATAGCTAGATCTATTATCATAGCTATGTATTGGATGACAAACGCAATTGTTCTTTCTGGACTGTACGTATGTTTTTCTTCTAATGTTGTATTTGATATGTCCTATACAAATAATGTACCTTTTATTTTCTATTCCCCTTTTCTATTTTCTGTACCCCAAGTTTTCTTATATAATTTTGAAACAATAAAAATCTAATGTTTAAAAAAAAAAAAGCGAAAGTTAGATTTAGAATTGTTTAGTTTGTCCCATTACTTTTGGCCTCTTAAAAAGTGGGAGGCACATATAGATGCAGTTGTAATTCCTACACCATTCACCTGACTTGGATGTAATTACCCTCAAATTAAATCTGAAAGTCTGCAGTTAAAGCACATCTTGTTTGTTTCATTTCAAAGCCATTGTGGTGGTGAATAGAGGCCAAAATATGAAAATTCTGTCAATGTCCCAATATTTATGCACCTGACTGTATCACGGGTCTTCGAACTTTTTTTAAAAATTTTCTTTGGACTTTAATAAGGGGTAAATTTACTAAGATTTGTTTTGGCCCCGATTTGTCCCTTTTTTCAACTTGCCCTTACGAAGCTGACACCACAAACCGTGCGCCGGCTTTTAGAAGCTGTGTGTGGGCTCTACTGCTGTGTCCTTACAAATGTGTTAATAGGTCTGTATTGTTTGCACCCACACTGAAGATGGTTATCAAGCCTGACGAGGATTAGATTTTTACAAAAAGTGTGAAGGAGATGTGATCACAGACAGAGGATAGCTGTCCACAATTTAATAGCACAGATTGCAGTGCTATAATAATCATAGGGAATCTGACAGCATTACAATTGCACGAGTGCTGGGTTTTGACAATGTACTACATGTAATATATTATTTGGAGGGTGACCCATGTATGTTTGCTATAATATCTATACCATAATTAATAAAATTGATTAAGTCACCGGGATCTGCTATATAAAATCCTATGCTGGTAATTTTATTACCATCCATCTTGACAGTACCTCAGTATTAGTGGATAGAATGTTACATTGTGTACATTCTCTGTAACATATGTCATCCCTACTAGAAGGTGCAATATAAATCTGGGATATAATATATAATAGGACTGTATATTGATTTATTCATAGTGCATGATCTGTGAATAATTAAATTATTAGCATTTACTTATATTAAGAGATTGAGTAATAAAGAGAGATCTGTTATATATAGTCCTATACTGGTAATTTAATTTCCATGTACCTTAATAGTATCTCAGCATCAGTGGATAGAATATTACATTAACATCCTCTGTAACATACGTCATCCCTATTAAAAGGTGCACTATTAATCTTGGATACAATATATAATAAACTTTTACTAAATATGGTGTGTGTGTGTACTGTCTTTATTTAGCTATTCATATTATAGTGGGGATACGGGTGCTGGCCTCCCGCTGGCACTTGTAGTTCCACAAGTGCCAAAGGGCAGGCATGCTGGCACATGTAGTTCTATGTAAAATACAATAGTTTAATACTATTTTACACTTAATTACCCCCGTACCCACTGCTCTAGGGGTGCAGGGAAGAGCCCCGGGCTTCAGACCAAGCCTGGGGTTTGGGGGAGCGAGGACCCCTTTTTTTAGGGTAATAGGGTCTCCAGGCTGTGGCATTACACCCTGGTCGGTTTTGGTCCAGTGCTGGTTTTAAATATAGGGGGAGCCCTGCGTATTTTTCCCCCCCTACATTTAAAACCAGGACTGGCCCTGCAGCCTGGTGCTGGTTCTTAAATTACGGTGCAACCCTAGTCGTTTTGTTCCCTGTAATTTTAGGAACCAGGACTGGCTGACAAGTATGGCGCTGGTTATGCTTTTGTGGGGGAAGACGACCCTACATCATTTAAAAATTAACCCTTACAACACACTTTCCATTCATAAACATACACAAATCACACTGATTTGTGTATGTTGGATTGCAACTCGCAGCTCTGGAGGTGGTGCATTTAAAACTTCTATTAAGTCCCCGATTTCAGTGTAAAACGGACAAATTTAGCAAAACGAATAATGGTAAATTTCAGATTTAGGCAGAAATTAATGAAAAGTACTTCCGATGTGAGCAGATGGTGAATTCATTTCTAATGGTAAAAACGGACGAATTTGCTCCATTAAATCACCCGATTTTAACCCCAAAAGATGAACAAATCACCCGATTTTAATTATAGTAAATTCCCGATTTGCAAAAAAGTTATATGATCTTCCATGAATGAAAATCGGGACCAAACACGATTCTTAGTAAATTTACCCCTAAGCGTTCAAATCAGATTTTTTTTATACATTCAGAATATATACAGCTACTTGTTATGACAACTTAGTGCTATTATTCATATATAGTGTTTGACTTGTTTCAATAATTGCAATTGCTACTATACAAATGACTTACACTAGTCATCTGTTCATATATATATATTTCCTATTTTTTAATATGCATATACAGATTAACATGTGTTTGTAAAAAAAAAAAAAAAAAGTGTTGATTACAACTATACCCTCTAGCGCAGTATTTCTTGTTTTCTCATTTATTGTCGAACAGTAACCACACGAAGATTATAAACTGGGAGGGAGTCAAACTGGACTTCTTTTAATTGTCCCCAGTGTCTGTACTGGTTCCCGTACAACAGCCTGAAGCAAAGCTGGGAACTCATTTAGATTAGATCATCGCTCAGATAGGGAACAATATTTACCCCTCTGGACCTCCAAAGAGCTGCCATAATTGCAGGAATCTTTGTGAACATCTTTGATGCAGTCCCCAGCCTGAACGGTAGGGCCCAAATATGGGAATAGTAGTTTGTCTGGTCTAATGGCAGGATTGTGGTGAAAAAAAAAAAAAAAACATCTAGGAGGGTATCTCAGGACCTATCACTTCCTTGCGATTTTCTCTCACCCAGGTGGAATCAAAGCATTAGTCACATTAGAAATGCAGCAAGGCTCCCACTTAAAGGAGATCATTGGTGGGCTTGATGCTAGTCATGTTTTTCAGATTTCTTGGAGGCTGGTCGAGGGGGCTGTCAAAGCCCGTGTGCCAATCTGCTGACCTCCTCAAGGACTGTTTACTAATGGTCTGACCTATTTATGCTACATATGGTGCAAATAGAAGGAAACCTGGGACCTCTTGGTCTGGAGCATTAAACATCAACATTTTTCCCATTGTTGCTGGAGAAATAATCAATCCAACTAATGTCAGTAATACACCACCTGACCTAAAAAGCAGCTCTAGAGCCTCCTTAGACTGCAAATCAAGGGAAGTACCACAGTGGGGCGAAGGGAGCTCCCGAAGCTATTCAATTCAACGTGATATTTGGTCGGGTTGAAGAATTTCTTCTCGCACCCTCCAGGGATGCGAGGAGAAATCTGACAAAAGTGTCGGCCGCATGGTTTAATCGGAAAATGCAGGTTCTCGCGACTAAACACCCAGGTTAATTCACGAGAACTGTCAGTCTCCGACTTAACAGCGCACTGAATTAAATAGCTCCGGGAGCTCCCTCCCGAGGCTATTCAACATCGCATTGAATTAAATCGCCTCCAGTGAGTATTCGGTATGATATCCCGTTGGTCAGAATAACATCGATCAAAATACTGACGCATGTTGGAGAGTATTCTAACCCTACCCTTAACCGCCCCTCCTGCAGCCCAACCCTAACTGACCCCCCTCCCGCAGCCAAACCCTCCCCCTAGTGCCTAACCCCAATATTCACAGTCAGGATTCTGGAGCCAGTAGTGTGACAGTCGAGATTCTGACCACTGGGATCCTGACTACATCCCCTGCTGTGAGACCTCACCTCTGAATTCCTTACCTTGCAGAGTACTGGCTACTTTCCAGTTTTACCACTACAGAGATCCTTGGTATGTGCAAAATACATAAATAAAAAGTCATGCTTGCCACCAGCAACTCAATCCACTCTGCACTGCCATTGCACTAAACTAAACTGTACCTCCTATAGGTGTAGAGAAGGGGAGGAGCTACATACCTTTTTAAAAATCTAATTCCAATTCCTGGATCCTCTAAATCCAAACATTTCCAATGTCCTCCAATAGGATGAAATGAAAAATATGGAGAGGCGCAAATGTATGAAAAAAAAAAATAGGATAGGCAGGTATGGATAGTAGAGATGGCTACTGAGTTGCTGTCTCAACACAATGACTCGAATCATTTAGAAGTTCGGATGATTCGAGTCATTCAAAGTTTAGTGTGTCGAGACAGCCGTCAGTAGCTTCTCTCAGTCACACAGAGTTAGATGTTTTACATTACAGTGTGTCATAGTCACTCAGTCATGATTACCTTCACTGTAGTGACTCTGAGGCTTCAGGACTCAGGTGTGTCATCATGGATATGATCCTGGCTGCCAGCGTTTTGTTCAATGTTGATCCTCTGTGCGTACTGCCTCCCCATGCCCTGCTGCGGCCGCCGGTTCACGCCGCTATCACGTCTGCAGGGGGTGTATGTGCACTGACCCGAGTCAGTGCACGTTAATCTGCCAATGCCGCCGCGCCCGCTAGTTTACGCCACTTCCGCGGCTGCAGGGGGTGTGTGCTCTGACTATGGAGAGTCAGTGCATGTTAATCTGCCTGCCTATGCCGCACGGCTAAATAAAGCTGGCTGGTACCGTGGCCACCGGGGAGGGGAGTGCAGTCAGTGCACTATTGTCTATGTGTGGCTATGTGCTGTGCAGTGCACACACAGCCACACTGTGATTGGGCGGCAGTGCTCCAAGGTGATACCCCTCTGGGAGGGAAGTTGCTTGGAACAGCAGTGTGTGTCGTGATACTTAACTGCTCAGCTCATCATCACTGCCGCTGCCTTTGTGACTGACTCGAGACCGCAGACTCAGTGAAGACTCGAGAGACGAATCATCACAGCACTCTCGGGCTGCAAGGGGTTGAGCTGACTCATGACTCACTCGGAGCCAGCAGCGCCCCTACATGGCATACTCACAGTGACACACCCCTTGGGAGTCAGTGAATTTAGTGTTGCTATTATAAGCCCAAACCCGCCAAAACAAAATTAAAACAATTGCAAAGTAGCCAATTAGCTAAGCAAAACAAAGTAGCAAGGTTGTTTAGTCACACTGTTACTGAAAACAACCTTGCTACTTTGCTTAGCTACTTGGCTGTCAGTCTGTCACAGTGAATGTAGAGTGATCTGTACTGTCAGTCACTCATTCAGAGTCAGCAGTTGATTTGTTAATTTCACACACGCACTTGCGCAGTTGCTTAGTTTCACGCTGAGTGCAGTGAGTATACTGTACTATTATTATCATGGCGTTAAAAAGTTCGGTATGGGATTACTTTGTTCGCCCCTCAAAGGAAAAAGTTAAATACAACATATGCTCATCTGTGTTGTCTGACAAGGGGTCTTCCACTTCAAATATGACAAGACATCTACGGGTTAAACATCCGACTATTAACCTAACAGAAAGTCGTTCAAGGCCATTACAATTACCAATTGAAATTCACGAAGAACATCCTTCAAATGAAGGTAACAACCAACACGATAATTCATCAGCAGCTTGTTGTAGCATCTACTTCTTCAAATTCAAAACAAAGCAAAATCACTACATTTACAACCAAACCAATATCTGCCGCCAAACGTTCTAAAATAGATGAACAAGTCTTAAGGATGGATGTTAAAGAGTACCATCCTTTCAATGTTGTTGAGAGTACTGAATTTAAGAAATTACTATCCATGCTTAACAAAAATTATGAACTACCACGTAGAAAAACTCTATCCAATAGCTTATTAAATAAGTTTTATGATAATACATTGGAGGGAATTAAAAATGAGATTCAACACAATGCAATATACATAGCTCTCACTACAGATGGGTGGACTTGTTTGAAGAACGAAAATTATTTTGCTGTGACAGCACATTTTATTGATAAGGACTGCTGTCTGAAATCATATCTCCTATCGTCTTTCAAATCTATTGGCAAACACACGTCTGACAATATTGCCAGCGAGTTGGAAAGAATTACAAGGGAGTGGAACATACATGACAGAATTGTGGCGTGCACAATAGACAATGCGGCCAATATGGTCAAAGCTGTGCAGCATTGCAATTGGTGGCATGTGCCATGTTTTGCACACAGCTTGAACTTAGTTGTGCAAGCAAGTCTGGAAACACTAGGTGGAATAAGGGCAAAAGTGAAGTCTACGGTGGAATATTTCAAACGAAGTCCACAGGCTAGTGATAAGTTGCACAGCATACAAAGGCAGATGGGATAACCCATTTTAACATTAAAACAAGATTGTCCAACACGTTGGAATTCTACATTTGAAATGTTCCAGAGGATTTAAAAAATAAAAGAGCCTCTTCAAAGTGCCTTAGCTATATTGAATCCCGATTCAGTTCAACGTTTGACAAACAACGACTGGTATATTATTGAAAAGTCATCTGAAATCCTTGGGTGCTTTGAAGAGGTCACCAGGGAAATCAGTAGTGAGCACAATGTTACGTTGTCTAAAGTTGTCCTACTTAGCAAAGGCTTGCTAAGCCACTGTTTCCGGCTGAAGAACACGGTCTTTGATAGCGAAACTGTCCTTGCTCTAGTTACCAAACTTACAGAGGAAGTGTCGGACCGTCTACTAAAAAAATATCGGGATCTGACCATCATATGGGAATCGACTTTGCTGGATCCTAGATTCAGAGAACATGGATTCTCCAAAGATGACCGTCGCTTTAAAGAGACCAAGGAAACCGTCATTAATAAATGTTGCGCAATACGTGGACGAAATGAAGACCAAGAGCCTAGGCCACCAATAGCTCAATGTATTCTGCTGGCCACAGAAGATCTTGGAACTTCCACACCTTCCAGCTCTGTATGGGAAGATTTTGACATGTCTGTAGGAGGCCTAGTCCAAACTCATGCAGAGAATTCTCGAGCAGCAAGCATTGAGTTCGATAAATTCATGAGGATGCCCCTTTTGCCCAGGGTAGAGAACCCGCTACTTTGGTGGAAAGAAAACAGAGTGATTTTTCTGACTCTTTTTGACCTGATGAAACGACACCTCTGCATAATGGCTACTTCTGTACCATGTGAGCGCATCTTTTCAAAGCAGGGACAAACTGTAACAGAAAGGCGTACTCGACGTAGAAGGCGTAATGTTTTTGAATTTCAATTTAAAGTAAATTGTTTGATCACAATGTGAAATAACATTCCGTTTAATAACAAGTTTTCTGTCAGAAAGATACGTGTGCGCTGTATTTTCTTAATCTTAATACATTTGTAGTATTGTGATTTATTTATAATATAGACCTGAAATGAGAAAGAAATGCTATATTAAGTATGCTAGTTAACATGATGTTGCTGGTACTACTTATAATAATCCATATTATGCAGGGGATGTAGTCAGCATACTGACGTTCGGGATGCTGGGCAGTCGAGATCCCGGCGCTGAGACACCACTCACAATGCCACCAGAATTCAGGCTGTTGGCATCCCGAATGTAAGCATGGCTGTGGGGTGGAGTATTAGGGTTAGGCACTAAGAGGGGACGTGTGTGCCAGGTAAGTGTGTAATGTGCAGAGTGTGTGCTTAGCTTCCTATAGGCGTGCACATGTGGATGCAGCTGTCATATCCATGTTCTTGTGTGCACTGGTAATGCAACAAATCGGTATGTGTGTAGTCAGTGGGCCTGATTCACTACAGAATGCAACTGCGAATGCAATAGCGATTACGCACGCAGTTTAACTGCAATAGTATGCTAATCCATTGCGATCATAATGCCATACACTTTACCTTACACACATCCGTAATGTTTAGCAAGACTGCGAAACCATCGGTAACAGCGAGTACCATCGCAGCCTCACGCACACTTGCACAAGCTCTGACCTTACTCAGAAATTGCCAACTTCTATGCACGCTATCAGGCCTCAGGCTGCGTAGGCCATCGCAGTGGCTAATATATGCACGCCCCTGCAACGACGTTGAAATGCACTGGCATGCCTGCATTCACCTGACCACCCCTCCGTTACCACCCACAAACGGTACTTCCTGATAATCACTCCGTAATGGGTCTGTGTAGTCACTGCGATCGCAGTTCCGATCGCAATGGCTAGTTTTCGCATACGCAATGCTTTGCATACACATGCGCAGTACGCAACAATCAGCCAATTGCATGCGTAATTGCAGTTGCGTACGGTATTGAATCAGGCCCAGTGTCCTTTCCCACATGACCCAGTGTCTATATGAGCCTCCTGCTCAGTGTGCTGTGCTACCCTGTTCTTCCCCCTTCCCTGGGATAGAGACCTGCTGCTATCTGCAATCACACCAGAGGAGGAGGAGATCCTGTTTACTGATAGATGTATCATGAGGGATTTAGCATTTTGCTATTTTATTTGGTTCAGTTCCAGGACTGAATGATATGTTACATGTTCTTTCCTCAGCCAGCGGAAATAAGCAAATGAAAAGCCTGATTAATCAAGGATCACAGTTGCAACGCTGCATGCAGGTTATAGATGTATGCAAGTAGGCAGCTTTGTAATTGCGATCCATGCAATAATACAAATGCAGCAGGAGGTGTATGACACTCCCTGCTGCATTGGCGATCCCAGCACTGTGATGGACGTCACAGGCTGGGATCACCATCGCGACCATTGGTGGTCGATGGTCCCTATAGTGGACGGTGCTGGGCCTCCAGCCAGCTGTGCAAGCCCCAGCTTACACAGGCTGGCCGGCTTGCAAGCCCAGAACACTGCATTTATCAACGCAGATCCTGGGCTAGCCACTCCCGGAAAATGGGGCGTACACACCCCCATTTCAGGGAATGGCAGCCGACCCCGCACCATTCCTTATATGCCTCTGAATGTCAATCAGGCAGAGGCATTTAAGGGTTTGTGTGTGACTACCCAGGACCCATTCTGCACACTTGCAGAATGGGTCCTGCGCACGCGCAGATTCCCAATAATTGGGAATCTGCGATCAGCAGTGAACCTGTGTTCACTGCTGAATCAGTAAGTAATAAGTATGCATTGATTAGATTATTAATAATATACCAAAACAACACTGACTTAGGACTGTTAGTATATCAACAATCAATGCAAAAGAGCAGCTGATCCACTCCCAGAGGTCTGAATCAGTCCCTCCCCGATTCCCAGCACTGCCAGCAGTCTCTACTCTCTTGCAGTGCACTCTGCATTCCAAAAGAGCCGTGTGCCGAGACACTGAGTCATGTGTCTCAACTCATTTCAATGAATCACTTTGCACATGCCTAATGGATAGTATAATGAGAACTGGATAATTAACAATGAAATAAAAAATAAAAAAACTAAACAATACAATACAAGGTAACATGGGAAAAACAAGGATCAATGAAGACGCACACAACTGAAAACATACATTTATTATAACTGAGCAAATGAACCAAGGAGATTTCAAACATAAGCATAAAATTTCTGGTTAAGTACAATAAAAACAGAACATGGGGTTAACTGTTTAAAACTGCCCCAAAGATTTCAAATACATGTGTTGGTAGTGAAAACATGATTGCAAATGGCACTTGCTTATCATATAAACAGTTCTCTGGAGTAAACGAACAAACAACTTGTAAATAAAAAACATTTTTCTCATCCTGAGGAACCAAACGGGAGATTTTCAGGAATTGGGCTTCTCTCAAATGGAGATGGTATGTCCAGAAATCGTTCCTTTGAGCCACCATTTTTTATCACCCATTCATTTAAGCTGCAACGTTTAGATGGCCTCTTTCCACACCGAGGAGAATTCCTACAAGGCACATGAGGCAAAGGTGCGGTGATTGGCTACATTCTCAAACACCACTATGAAGAATATTCTATTAGCAATACAGAAATCTAACAAAGCACATACTTAATATTTATTTTAGTGATTAAATTGGACTGAATGGTCCATCATATTAAAATTGGTTGAAATGTTTCAACTTAATATTAAAATAGCTAATGTTTAATTGCCACAGGATCCAATAATTGCACTATTGTGAAAACTTCAGACAAGCTAATTAGCCTATTTGCAAAGCAGTCACATTTTAAAAGTACTAGATACTAGCAGTGTGTGTGTGTGGTTACATACTATAGATGACACACACACAGTCTCCTACATCACACTACTAAAACCTTCCATAACATCTAGAGCCTTATATAATAATTATTCAACTTCACCAGATGCTTTATAAATATCGTTAGATATAATTGTCTGAAATTTAAACTTTTTTTATTTATAATTTATCCATACCATCTACTCCTACACCACAACAAATCTTCAAAAACAGAATATTAGAGTATTATCCCTTTGTCCCCTAAACACTCTTACAATTTTCTCATCTTTTGGATTCATATTGAAGTAAGAAAGGGGGAAAAAAAAAAAAAAAACTTAGAACACATCAGATTTTATTGCTTTCAATTCTGAAAGTTCATATTCAAGTGCATACGCAATGCCCCAGTTACTATTTGTAAAGATGCAAACTCCTAGTTCTATATTTACTAAAGAGCGGCTTTTTCAAAGTGCAGATGTTGCCCATAGCAACCAATCAGATTCTAGCCATAATCTTCTAGAAGGTGCGAGATAAAATAAGAGTTATGGTAGACTTACCATTGATAACTCTTTTGCTTCGAAGTCCATAGGGTCCACAAGGATACCATGGGGATAATGTGGTTGGAGTGATTCAGGCACCAAATAGTTAAGCTTTCAGCTCCCAGGATGCCTCACGGTCCTCCTCCACATATACCCAGCCCCCAGACACAGGCATTCAGTTATGTAAACAAGCCCAGGCAGGAGAAGGAAGAACAATCGTACACCAGAAACACTCAGAATATGAGGGAATCCATGCCCGCAATAAAAATTCTACCAAATTAAGCCAGGTGCGTCAGGGTGGGTGCCCTGTGGACCCTATGGACTTAAGAGTTATGGTAGACTTATGATAAAAAAAAGAAAGAAAAAAAAAAAGTTAATTTTCTTCTTCAGGATCCATAGGGTTCCACAGGGATACTATGGGGATGTCCTAAAGCAGTTCCCATAAGGGTGGCGTAACATGTAAGAAAAAAGTGTGGACAAAAGACCACGTTGCTGCCTTGCACAATTGTTCAGCAGAGGCACCGCAGACCGGGTGGAAAGTGCTGTCGCCGTGTTTGTAAACATCTGAGAGATAGTCAGACGTAACCATAGAGCCAGAGTCTGTTAGCTGGCCATCCTAGTTTGTGAAAACCATAGAAACGTCTGAAGACTGAAAATCTGGAACCACAATCTCTTCATTCACATGAAAACGGGACACTACCTTAGGAAGGTAACCCTCCCTTGTCAGGAGGATAGCTCTATCCTGGTGAAAAATAAAAAATGGAGAGCGACAAGAACGCTGCCAAACCGTGCAGAAGAGAGAGAGGAGAAAAAGGGTCTTCACTGTCAACCATTTCAAATCAACAGAGTCCAGAGGTTCAAATGGAGGAGTTTGCAGCCCCTTGAGAACTAAAGACAAATCCCACGGGGCTACCGTTGGGACAAAGGGTGGCTGAACTCCCTGAAAAGAATTTCTAACATCCGAACAAAGAAGCAATCTTTCTTTGAAACCAGACTGACAGTGCAGAAACCTGCACTCTCAGGGTGGCCAAGCGGTAGTCTAACCAAGCCTGGAGAAAAGCAAGTACCCGGGAAACCCTAAAAATCTTAGGGTCATACTTTCTGTGGGAACACCATTTATGAAAAGAATGCCAAATTCTGTAATGGATGCGGGCAGAGGACGATTCTCGTGCCCAAATCATCGTTTGAATCACAGAGCTGGAGAAACCTTTGGCTCTTAAGATGGAAGACTCAAGAGCCACGCCGTCAAAAGGCAGAGGGGATAAGTCCGGATGTAGGCAGGGATCCTGCGCTAACAGATCCGGCCATAGAGAAAGAGGAAATGGAATGTCTATGGATAGATTGCGTATATCGGTGAACCAATGACGGCTGGGCCACGCAATAGCCACTAGTATTATAGTTCTGCCTTCTGCTTGAATTTCCTGAGGACCCTTGGGAGGAGGGAATTCGGAGATAAGAGATACGCCAATTTGAAGTCCCATCTTACTGCCAGTGTGTCCACTAAGATGGCTGAGTGGTCTCTGGTCCTGGACCCATACCTGGGGACCTTGTGGTTGTGACGTGATGCCATGAGGTCTATGTCCGGTAGGCCCCATTTGTTCACTAGGAGTTGAAAACCCCCGGGTGGAGAGCCCACTCTCTGGCATGTATGTCCAGACGACTTAGGAAAGCCACTTCCCAGTTGAGGACTCCCAGGATGTTGCAGAGATAGCCGGAAGATGACGTTGTGCCCAGATCAGAATGTTTGTCACTTCCCTCATGACTGCGTGACGTTGCGTGCCTCCTTGATGATTGACAAAGTAACCACAGTAGCCTATCTCAGACTGGATCAGGTCCTGTGCCATGATGAGTGCTTTGTATACTGCTCGAAGCTCCATTAGGTTTATGGGCAGATGATTTTCCAGATTTGTCCATCTTCCCTGAAAGGTGTTATGACCTGTCACTGCCCCCTTCCACGAAGACTGGCGTCTGTGTTGAGAAGCACCCAATTTGGAATCCAGAGTGAGTGCCCTTTGTTTAGATGATTCTTTTGTTGAGATTCAGTGAAGGCTGTCACACAACTTAAGAGATTTTTGCCTTTACTTTGAACATGTCAAAAGATAAAAGGGAAACAGGAGGGGGAGCAACCTGTGCTGGTTTCATGTAAATCATGTACGACTTATGTGTCCTCACAGGACATAAAGGAGGGTTTGTGTGTTGTCTGTTATAAAGAGCCAGCTTACCAGTCCGGTTTGCCTGTTGTTGGACAAGAGCCATCTTGGGTTGGCTCTTTGTCTCAGGTCATGAGGCAGGTGGTGGATCATTTGGCTACTCCAACGATGCCGCCTTGGATGGGGTGTCCACATATGTTTACAGTTACACCTTATATGCATTCAATAAAGGATGTTTCAGTATGGCACAATCTAATGTTGATAGCTGACCGGTAGTGACTATAGGTGTCCAAACACAAGTTGTCTTTATCTCTGTCTGCCCAACATATGGGTTCAGACGCATCATCAGAGGAATTTGATTATGCACAGGATTCCTCTCCAGGATCTACTTCTGGGGAGGGGGGAGCATACATCTACTGTGGATGTTACTTCTTTGGTGAGGGCAGTTAAATCAGTCCTAGATATTCAGGATGATGAACCGGCTCATAGTAAGAAGACTCCAATGTTTATAACCACCGAAAGGTGGTCAAAACGGAGTTTCCTGTGTCTGAACAGCTTACTGAGCTTGTTGAGGAGGCATGGGGTAACCTTGATAAGCGATTTTATGTAGATAATCAAATAAAATCATTGTATCCATTCACACTTTCTGTACGCGCTAAGTGGGCGGTATCTCCTACTGTGGATGTTCATGTAACGCATTTAATTGGAACACTACAGTCTGTCTTAAGGCAATATATTCATCATCTGGAGCGGTTATCTGTCCAGATATAGCTGGAGCCTGGGTAGCCAAAGCTGTTGAAGAATGGATTGAGGCATTGGTAAACGCTCTACTAAATGCTACCAGAGAACAGATTATAAATAACTCCCACATACAGGAAGAGGCTTCCTATCTGGGAGAGGCTGCAGTGGATGCTGGAATTTTAGCTTCTAAAGCATCAGCAGTATCCATAGTAGCACGGCTGGATCATCAATTGGAAGAAATCACTTTCTCCAACACAGCAGATGGTAGATCTGGGAGCATTTCTAGATTCTCAAGCACAAAGGGTGTTTCTGCCAGAGGACAAGATTGTGGCCTTATCAAAGAGGATACACATGCTGCTACACAAGCAAAGAGTATCCATTCTGTCAGCATTGCAGGTGCTGGGATCAATGGTATCGACCTTCGACACGGTGGGGTATGCTCAGATCCATTCCAGGCCCCTGCAAAGGTTGATTCTCTCCAGGTGGAACAAACAGCATCATTTAATACGGTCCCAGATGATCTCTCACACTCCAGAGGTTCGTCACTCCCTCCTGCGGTGGCTAAAAAAGGAACATCTAAACAAAGGGCACCCATTCTGGATTCCAAATTAGGTGCTTCTCACCACGGACGCCAGTCTTCGCAGATGGGGGGCAGTGACAGGTCATCACACCTTCCAGGGGAGATGGACTAATCAAGAAAGTCGTTGCCAATAAACATTCTGGAACTGCAAGCAGTATACAAAGCACGTGTCAGGGCACAGGACCTGCTCCAGGGCAGGCCTGTCGAGATCCAGTCTGACAATGCGACTACAGTGGCCTACCTCAATCATCAGGGAGGCACAAAAAGTTATGCAGCCATGAAGGAAGTGACAAAGGTATTCATTTGGGCAGAATATCATCTTCCGGCCATCTCGGCAATATTTATTCCGGGAGTACTTAATTGGGAAGCAGACTTCCTAAGTCGCCAGGACATAAACGCCAGAGAGTGGTCTCTCCATCTGGGAGTGTTTCAGTTCCTGGTAAACAAATGAAGTCTACCAGAGATAGATCTCATGGCGTTACGCTACAACCACAAGGTACCCAAGTACGGGGCCAGGTCCAGAGACCCATCAGCAGCCTTCATGGATGCACTGGCAGTAAGATGGGACTTCAAGTTGGCATATCTCTTTCCTACAATTTCCTTGCTCCCAAGAGCTCTCAGGAAATTCAAGCAGGAAGGTGGAACAGTAATACTGGTGGCTCCGGCTTGGCCCAGACGTCATTGGTTCACCGACAAAGAATCTGTCGGTAGACACAACGTATCCTCTCCCTCTGTGGCAGGATCTGCTAACGCAGGGTCCCTGACGATATCCGACTTGCCCCGCCTGGCTTTGATGGCGTGGCTCTTGAATCTTCCATCTTAAAAGCAAAGCGATTTTCCAGTTGTGTAATTCAAACGATGCTTAGAGCACGGAAGCCTCCTTCTGCCAGCATCTATTAAAGAGTTTGGCATTCTTTTGGTCAATGGTGTTCTCATAAGAAATATGATCTAAAAGGTGTTCAGGATACTGGTTGTTCTGCAGGCAGGGTTAGACAAATGTCTCCATCTGGCCACTTTGCGAGTGCAGGTTTCTGCACTGTCAGTCTGGTTTCAGAAGATTGCTTCATTACCAGGTGTTAGAATTTTTTTTTTTTTTAGAGTTCTGCAAGTCCAGACTCCTCTTGTTCCACCGGTAGAACCGTGGGATTGGTCTTTGGTTCTTAAGGGGTTACAAGCTTCCTCATTTCAACCTTTAGACTCTGTAGATTTGAAGTGGTTGACAGCAAAGACATTTTTTTACTTGCTATCTTTGGCAGCACTCTTGTTGCTCCCCATTTTTGATTTTTCACCAGGATAAAGCTGTTCTTCGCACAAGGGAGGGCTACCTTCCTTAGGTAGTGTCCCGATTTCATGTGAATGAAGAAATTGTTGTTTCGGCATTTCAGGCTCCAGACCTTTCTGAAGGTGAAACCTTCTGGATGTAGTTCGTGCTCTTGGTATCTATGTGGAGCGTACAAACTGTGTTACAAAATCAGATTCTCTTTTTGTATTATAAGGTTTCACAAACGAGCATGGCTAGCTAATAAGCAGACTCTGGTTGAGTTGGCTACGCGTGGCTATCTCTAAGGCTGATCTTCCTGTCCAGAGCACGGTGACAGCACATTCTATTCAGTCTGTAGGGCCATTGTGGGCATTCAGTCGTGGGGTCTTTGCTTAACAATTGTGCAAGGCAGCCACGTGGTCTTCTGTCCACACTAAGTTTTATGCCTTTGATACTTTTGCCTCCCATGATGCTTTCTTTGGGCAACAAGAAAGCATCCTTTCTGCTCAGGATTGTCCCCCCACCATAGAGGAACTGCATTAGGACATCCCCATGGTATCCCTGTGGATCCCTATGGACCCCGAAGAGGAAATGTATAGAGTTATAGACTTAACTAGATAACCCCTTTTCTTCGAGGTCCATAGGGTGCCCACCCTGACGCACCTGGCTTCATTGGGTGAGTTTCTTTCGGTCACAGATTCCCTCATCTTCTGTAACAGTGTTTCTGGTTTACGATTGTTCTTCCGTCTCCTGCTTTTAGGCTTGTTAACTAAACTGAAGTCCTATGGCTAGGGGCGGAGTAAATATGGAGGAGGACCCAGGGCATTCTGGGAGCCAAAGCTTTAACTGTTTGGTTCCTGGTCTTCCAACCATAATGTCCCCATGGTATCCCTGTGGACCCTAAGGATCTCAAAGAAAAGGAGTTATCTAGGCAAGTCTACCATAACGCTATATTTTTTTTATCCTGTGTCAACTCCACTGACTAAGGCGTTAACCCATTTGTTAAAATTGATAAGAGTTTGAAAATGAGATGCATAAATAAGTATACTTTGTCTTTACTTTAACACCTAAAAGCTTCCCTGAAGCATGGCTTTGGTTGACTGCCATTGCTTTTACTATTTTCACAGACTGGATAATGTTTATAAGCATTTCCAATAATTGTAAGGAACAATGCCTTATGAGGCAAGTACAAATAGGTTGGCAACGTGATTTTTGTTTTGCATACTGTACCTCCTGGTAAAATTAGTTGGGTGCTGCCAGTTCTGATTGTCTTTGCTGATTCGGGTCAATAAAGAGGCCAACTCATAACTGGGATCTATGTATAAAAGCAGAGTCGGAGAGAAGCAGTCTGAACAATAAAATTATCTGGAGGTATATAAACATCACTTATAATAAATAAAACTTGGGGAGCAGCATGTTTTCATCATTAGCAATATATTCAATCCATCAGTTCAAGATTCAGCCATATGCTTAACTGAATTAAAGAACTAATTTTACATATAAATTGATAAAGAGCCTAATGAGAAGACACACACTCTGGATTAGTGGAAATTAGTTTTCTACAAGAACAAATCACACTTCACCATTGGCAGATGCCAGGAGAATGTTTTCTGTAATGCTTGGTGGTGGAGGACTAATGTTATAAAGCTGTTTTTTATGGTTTGGCACGTGTACCTTAGTTCCATCTGATTTCTACTGCATACAATGACATTCCAAAGAATTGTGTGCTTTCAGCTTTGTGGCAACAGTCTGGAGAGGGCACATTCCTTTTTCAGCATTGCAATACCCTCATGCACAAAGCGACAACCATCAAAAAATGGTTTGCAGAGTTTAGTATGGAAGAACCTGACTGACCTCAAAACCCATCGCTCACCTTTAGTATGAATTAGAATGCCAACTGCTAACTAAGCAATATTACCAAACATCATTGCCCAACCTTGCTATTGGCCTGCAGCCATGTTTCAAATCTAGTGGAAGCGTTCCCAGAAGTATGGAGGCTATTATAGTAGCACAATGCAACTTTGGATTTAACAATTTGCTTCATTTGTCCAGAAGTCACACAACTTTCACACGATAAGGAGAGTTATGGTAAAACTTACCTTGGTTAACACACTTTCTTCAAAGTCCATAGGGTTCACAGGGAGACATTGGGGTATAGGTGGGACCTGGAGGACCAGACACCAAAATCAAAGATTTTCAATCGAAGGATAATTCGGTCATTCCCCCTATAGCCCGCCCTCAGCCTAAGGGCACTTCAGTTTTGTTAACAAGTCCAAGGCAGGAGCAGGATAGGAGAGAAGGAAGACTGGTACACTGAGGAATCACACTCTCACACAGAGAAGGAAACAAGTGACCAGGAGAAGAAACCCATAGTAGCTAGGAGCGTCAGGGCGGGTGCCCTGTGGACCCTATGGACTTTGAAGAAGAAAAGCAGAGTTATGGTAAAACTTACCTTTGGTTAACTCTTTCTTCAGAGTCCATAGGGCTCCACAGAGAGACATTGGGGATGTCCCAAAGCAATTGTTCAAGGGCGGGAACGCTCCTGAGCTGATAGGAGAACCCTATGCCCGAAGGAAGCATCCTGAGAGGCAAATATTTCAAAGGCATAAAACCTAAGAAAGGTGTGGACAGAAGACCACGTGGCCGCATTGCATAGCTGTTCAGCTGAAGCGCCACGAGGGACCCACAGAGCGAGTAAAATGAGCAGATACTGAAGCAGACAAAGGAAGGCCAGTCTGTGTGTAAGCATGTCAGATAGTCATGCGAATCCATCTTGCCAGGGACTGTTTGTTGTTAGCTGGCTATCCCTTCTTGTGGAATCCATATAGGACAAAGAGGGAGTCCGATTTCCTGAAATAGTGTGGTCCACGAAGATCTTCAGAGCATAGATCACATCCAACGAGGCCTCACCTGCCGAGATGTCTGGTGAATTAAATGCCGGAACCACAATTTCCTCATTCAGGTGGAAGTGAGAAACCACCTTGGGAAGGAAACCTGGGCGTGTACAAAGAACAGCCCTGTCCTGATTAAATATTTAAAAGGGGGAGCGACATGAAAGCGCCCCTAAATCCGATACCCTACGGCAGATGCTATAGCCAGAAGAAATAGTTTTCGCAGTGAGCCACTTGACATCCACTGATTCCAGGAGTTCGAATGGAGGTTCCTGAAGTGCTTGGAGCACCACTGACAAATCCCATGGAGCCACAGGAGGAACAAAGGGAGGTTGTACTGTATACGTAGAACACCTTGCATGAAGGTGTGAACATCTGGTATAGGAGCAATTCTGCGATGAAACCAGATAGACAAAGCAGAGACTTGCACTTTCAGAGATGCTAGGTGGAGGCCTAGATCCAGTCCAGCCTGAAGAAAGGCAAGAATTCGAGAAACCTTAAAGACGCGGGTCATATGTATGCCATATTCTGTGGTAAATCCTGGCTGAGGCCGGTTTACGTGCTGTGAGCATGGTCTGGACCACAGAGCTGGAGAAACCCTTAGCCGTTAGGAGGGAGAGACAAGCCGTTAAAGACAGACGGGCTAGATCCGGATGTAGACATGGACCCTGAGACAACACGTCTACTCGTAGAGGAACGTCTATAGAGAGCCTTTGAAGATCGGAGTACGAATGACATCTGGGCCAAGCCAGAGCTATGAACAGGACTGTGCCCCCCTCCTGTCTGAACTTTCGAAGCACTCGAGTAAGTAGGGATATTGGAGGGAAGAGATATGCCATATGGAAATTCCATTTCACCAACATGCGCCTATGAAGGCTGCTTCTGGCTCCATAAATTGAATAAAGTTTGTGGTTGTGTCTTGAGGCCATGAGATTCACTTCCGGAAGACCCCATTTGTCCACTAGAAGCTAAAAAGACTTCTGGATATAGAGACCATTCTCCTGCATGCACGTCGTGACGGCTGAGAAAATCTGCTTCCCAATTGAGAATCCCCGGGATGAACACTGCAGAGATAGTTGGGAGATTGCGTTCAGCCCATGTGAAAATGTGGGACACTTCTTTCATTGCTGACTGACTTCAAGTGCCCCATTAGTGATAAAGGTAGGCCACAGCCATGGCCTTGTTGGACTGTACTTGTACTGGCCTGTTTTTCAGAATATTCTGATCCAGGTAGAGAGCTCTGTAGATGGCTCAAAGTTCCAGGATGTTGATTGGTAACACTGCCTCGACTGGGGACCATCGGCCCTGGAAAGAGTGCTGGCCGGTTACTGCGCCCCACCCTCAGAGGCTTACATCCGTGGTGAGGAGAGCCCAGTCCGGGATCCAAAACGGACGACCCTTGTTCAAATGGGAAGTCTGTAGCCACCAGGCTAGGGGCAGAGGAACCTCTGGGGAAAGCCCATCGTCTGGGATTTGAGCAGATGGGGTAGCCGGTTCCACCTGGAAGGGATCAGGTGTTGTAGGGGCCTGGAGTGAAACTGGGCGAACTCCACCGTGTCGAAGATGGACACCAGTTGTTGGCGGCTGGGTTGTGTCTATTTGAATCAGCCTGTTAAATGCTCTGTAACAGATGGATCCCCCTTGGGAACCAATAGCATCAGCAACAAACGTCCCTATTGTTTTGTCTATTCCTGGGGGGTATAAATATGTATGCTCCAACACTGGGTCTTTAGTCTTCGTGCTGAATGCTGATAGACGAGGGGTTTCTTGCTGATGCCTAACATCTGGTCCAGGAACGCTGCGTATGTATACTGTACTTGGGTCTGTATAATTCCTTTGCGCCGAATTGTGTCTGGATCAATAGCATGTAACTGACTGTACTTTTACTTGAATAATACTTGTGCTTTGGAACCACAGATTCCAGGTCTTAAGTCTTTATTTACTGTATATGACTGTGTACGCAAATTAGCGTCATCTTTAGAAGGTATAGGCAGGATATTAGAAGGTATAGGCAGGATATTAGAAGGTATAGGAAGGAGTGTATAGAGGTTCTGATCCAGTATCATTACTTCTATAGGTCTATCTGTAGCCTCCTTCAAGGAGGTTGCAGTAGGAATGGGTAAAACTTCCCATTTAGTACAATCAGTAGATGGAAAAAGGAAGTGAACAGTTTTGGAATTTGAAATCTTTTACCGGGCAAATTCCAAGCTTCACTCATTTGATCAGATAGCTGGTTAGAGAGAGGAAACTCTGGTAAAACTACCTTTTGTTGTTTAAAAAGTACGTGTGTTTTCTTAGGAGCGGGTTCATCCTGTTCTACTTGTAAAATAGTTTTTAACAGCTCTCACAAGAGCAGGTATATTTAGTTTAGAGGGTGGCTCCTCTTCTCCTGAGATGGAGTCAGAGTGAGAGAGATCTTCGTCTTCTCCCTCCCCAGATGATATATCAGAATCAGATAACTGTGTGGACTGGGAAGATAACATAGCACGTTTAGTAGGTAAAGGCTTTTGTTTTTGCAGCATTTGCTGAAAAACTGTAGGAAGCATTAGCCAAATACTGTGCTGGAGGTAAACAGTACGTCTACCCATGGGGGAGGCAAAGTCTTTGCAGGGAGTACCTGCTGTGGCCATCTCACAGGGGGAGCTACCACGGGGATTGCTATGTGGTCCGCAAGTTTTGCCAGCATCTGTGAAAAGGCAGCCCAGGGTGGGTCCTGAGCAGGGCCATGGGCTGTCTAGGGTGGAGCTGGAGGTGCATGTGCACCGCTGCCAGTGCCGTTGCCAGTGTCCTCCAGCCCGGCGCCTCAGGGGAGCTCCAAGCTGGACGCCCTCTGAGATTTTATTACCAGTGGGCCCCTGGCTACTTCCCTGCAGCACCGCAGTAAACCGGAAGCTAGAGCTCTCACCTGAACTCCAGCTTCCGGCTCTCCCCACGGGCACTATGGGAGAGACGTCATGACATCTCTCCCATAGTTCCGAGGAGCAGCCAGGCGAACCGGACTGCGGCGGATGTAGGAACGGGGTTTAAGTATTGTTTTTTTTTTTTGTGTGTGTGTAAGCGGCACTACAGGGGCATTAACATACGGGCACTACTACAGGGGCATTAATAATGGCACTACCATTATTATATGGGTACTACTACAAGGGCATTACCTCAGGGGGCATTACTATAGGTGCACTGCCGAAGGGGGCATTACTATAGGGGCACTGCCGAAGGGGGAATTACCAGGGGGGAGCGAAATTACTGTCTTGCACCGGGTGACAAAAATCCTAGTTTCGGCCCTGTCCTGAGGGAGAGACACCGGGGCTGAGGGGCCTGGGGCTGTGTAACAATTAGTACAAAGACCCTCCTGAATGAGGTCCTCTGTGGTTAAACCCGCTGAGCAGGACTTACAAGACACCAGAGTAGGAGCAGCATCAGGGTGCCCTTTATTTTTTCCTCTGCCAAACATAGCCACAAGAAAAATAAAATACACAGTATGATACAGTGCAGTGAACACCCTGCAGTATGTGTAATATGGAACAGTGTAGTGTGCAACCGTGCTATATAGTATGCGATAACGCTCACATTTAAATAGGAGATGTGAGGTACAATGAACCCCCTATACCTTAGTATGACATGGTATAGTAGAATAAAGGGATGGGTATAAGGTGACAGTATAGAAAGTAGAGATTAGCGCTAGAATAAGTTAAATACAAATGCAGAAAGACATTACATGTCTGCAATGGGCACTAAAATCAACTACACAGACCACAGTGGCTGGTAGGATATAGCGCTGTATGACCTGGCCCGTGGGGGAGGTATACAGGCAGGCTGGACCCAGTGTTCCTGGAGACTTGCTTGCATAAAATGGACGCCATGCATTTCAGAGGGGGCAGAGGGTGAGGGAGGAGCAGCTCAGGGAACACCAGGACCGAGTGGAATGGCGCACTGGACTGGGAGAGGGGCTGCAGGGAGAGCGCCTTCTCCCCTTGCTGACGTTAACCACCAGGTCATCTGGCCTCTACATATGCCCTGCGCCAGTATATTATATGCCCTGGTGGTCTAGTGGAGTCGTGGGCGCACCACTGTCCACATCAGTGCCTCCGGTCTGTCTCCTGAGACCAGATGTAAGACTGCGCAAAAATGCGGGTCCCTGCGAACGGGGTTCCGCCTTACCTGTCCCCTGAATTCCGGGTTGCAGCCTGGGGTCCGGGAAGCCTGCTAGCTAGTCCACCTTGGACCACCGCCGGGAGTACCTAGCACAGGCTTGGTGTCATGGCGCCGGAAAGGGGTGATGGGGTGGCAGCACAGACGTCTGGAGGGCAGTCTGGTGCTGTTCGCCCGTTATAGTAAAAATAGAAAATAAATCATAGAATAAAAGCTTGGGCTGCTTAATGCAGCCCCGTTATAATGATAATCCAGCTCCTGCCGGACACCAATGAGGGTGAGGGAGGGTGCAGTCACTGAACGATATCGTTAACAATATTGTTCAGTGTGTATGCTCAATGTCGTTAGAGACATTGAGCCCAGCAGTTCAGGGAAAACACTTAACGATATGCTCCATGAGCGATATCGTTAAGTGTCTATGCGGCTTTAGGCATTAGAAGGGAGGGCTAGGGCTAAGCACCAAGGGGAGGGTTAGGGTGAAGATTAGGATTAGAAAAATAAAAAAATGCATGGACCATATTTGTGACGATTTTTTGACACTATCGATCATCTTCCATGTCGTCCTTTAATGGGTCGACCTTTTGTTCCTGTCGACCTATTGCCTGTCTAACATCTGGTGTCTATCTCGACATTGTCTATCTAATGCCTGTCTATCTTTTATACCAGAACCTTTTTTTTTTTAAGCCTACAGATTGCAATAATATTCTTATGGCATCTGGTGATCATCTCATTCCTCTCAAGAGAGGCCTTCAATACTCACAGATGAGAGTATGTCATAACACCATATTCAACATGTAGTCCTCCAGCTGCTGTGGAAGTAAATAGCCTAGCATGCCCTGCCGCAGTTTTCATATTAGGACAAAATTGTGGCTGCACATGCTGGGATGTGTAGTTCCACAGTAGCTGGAGGGTCCCATGTTGAATACCCCTGGTTCACATGCTTAAGGGGTGCTTTTGTATACAGCTACTACCCCTTGGTGTACATGCTTTAAGGGGTGTTTTTTTTACATACAGTATAATATATTTTTGGGGGTCACTGTACATTACAACTTAGACCAGGATATGATATGAAGTTAAGCAAGTGAATACAGTACTTTGGACTTGTGTGTTTATCAACAGAGGTTTATAGAAGAAATGACATGGTTCATGCAGTATCTGCTGAAGTCATAGACATTTGTTGTGAATGTTTGTATTGGAAGCCAACAGCGCTAAGAAACAATGCTGACTACAGAGTCAGGAGCAAGACTCACAGAGCAAACATTCAGCTACTGGAGGTGCTCAAAGACATCACCACCGAGGACATGGGATTCAAACCGCTGTTGAATCTCCAAATAAAATTTATGTTCTAGCACAAATGCTTTGCTTATTTACATATTATAATTACACAGAGTCTAACTGTGTGGTTATTAATAATAAAGCAATTCAAGCCCAGTGAATAACCTGAAATTGTATAAAGATAAGATGTAATTGCTAGAGGTAAAAAAAAAAAAATACATTTTTTTTAGAATAAACTAAAAAATAATGCACATTTCAGAGTAATATAAAGGGGCCTTTTCAGGGAACAATTAGTGGGTTAAGAACTTGCAGCTGTTCTGCAGCAATAAAAATTAAAAAAGCGGCTTGTCTGGGCCATGAAGCACTGCCGTTGGACTACTGAAGACTAGAATAAGGTCTTATGGACCAATGAATCAAAATTTTAAGTCTTTGGTTCATCACAAATGGTTTTTGTGCGAAATCAAGTAGGCGAAAGGATGGTTCCTCAGTGTGTGGAGTTTAATACTAAGCAGTGGCATGTTTAAGCCCAAAATTTTAATTGGCAATGCTTTTAATAGGAAAACACCCCATCTTTTGCTATTAAAATATTGGTCCTTTAAATGTTGGACTTAAACTCATCTTAGCAAATAAACCCCTGTGACACCAACGGTCAAAACATAGAGGATAAAGCATGATGGTCTGGGACTCGATTGCTGGATCCAGAGTCAGCTACATTCACAGAGTAAATGGGACCCTAAACTGAAAGGGCTACCACAGCAATTTGCAGTGCCCTGCAATACCCTCTGGTCTACACCTGGTTGGTCAAGGGTTCTTCCTACAGCAAGATAATGACCTTAAACATACCTCCAGGCTATGACAGAACTACTGTACAGAACTATAAGAACAAGACAGGTTTCAAGTCATTGAATGGCAAGAACAGTCCCCAAACTTAGGACCTAGTTCAGAGATGTACGTAAATTCGATATTTACATACATCTTCGATGTTTGCAGATCTGTGCAGGAGCCACAGTGCGCATTTGCAGATCTCTTTCGATGTCGGCCGCATTGCCCCAAAAGCTGCAGCATGATTGACATGCTGCTGGTGTTTAGGGGTGGCGATGGCGAGCTTTCCAGAAAACGGGCGTGTCGGCACGGATTCTGAGTGTGCCGAAGCCAGTGGCTGCAGCTTCAATGGCCCAGTCAGAGTGGTTTACCTTGACATCATGAGTACCCGGACACATTAAAGTGCGGAAATTTCAATAAAAACTGGAAATATATATATATGGGTTATTAAAACTTTTGACTGGTACTATATAATACACACACCCGTAAGAGATATGGTAGGGCCATACAAAGTTTGTATCATGACCTCCTCAATATTGAATGTTACATAACATCAGCGCTTTATAAATATTACAAGTATAATCTATATAGCTTATAAAATGAGAACGTTTGTTTTTCATGGCTGCGATAAACTCCGCAACCACTGAACCGCTTGTGATGAGTTTTTAATTTTCCCAGGCCGGTTATAGGCTATGGATCATCACGATCGGTCGCCAGGGGGCTGTGGGCGGGGCTCCGTGGGGAGGGGCCCCCTGCATTGCTTTAGTCAAGTCTAAATTATTTCAGCCCTGTGCTCCGAAGAGGAACGTTTATTGTAAGCAGTGGGAGGAGTCCAGAGCCTGCAGTAAAGAGCTGCCATCTGAGGAAACCCATTACAAAAGCACTGGTGTACCTGCTGTTCAGGGACCAGTTATGTGCTGTGATCGGTGAAGCTCCCCGTCATCTGGAGAGGCTGCAGCGTTGTCCTCAGTGACGAGAATACACGAGGACAGTCACTGAAGAGAACAGAGGGGTCGGCTCAGTACAAGTCCTAGCGGTGGTTCCTGTGCAGGAGGTGCGGCTCAGTACAAGGGTGTTGGTGTCCAAGTGGCAGAGATCATCAGAGTGCAGCCCACTGAGGGAGGGAGACGGCTGCCTAGGAGAGACTGATCACCGGCTTCTACCCAAGCACAGTACTGCAGCTAGTAATATATATAAACCATATGTTCAGCACATGTGCATGCAGACACGTATAAGTTAGTTTTGCTCAGGAATGGTGTATTAACCTGTAAAACATACCTGTTTTTAATGTTTGTAGGCATCATTGCTATGTATTTTAAACATGAAGTACACAGATAACCTTTAATACAGCCATGGCAAAAAGTGATTTTGTTCTCAGCATGGACAAAGCATTATGGGGGTCATTCAGACCCACTCGCGAGCGGCTGTCCGCTCGCAAGTGGGTCGATGGTCCCCACTGCGCATGCGCACGACGGAGGGAGCTCCGTCGTGCGCATGTGCGAGACCCGACGAGCGAAGGACTTTCCTTCGCTCGGAGTGTCTCATCAAAGGGGGCGTGCTGTCGATGGTGACTAGTGATGTCAGTGGGAATGATTTTGGCTCTGATAGAGCCAAAATCACTCCTGGCATTGCGGTTGAAAAACCCAACCGCAGGCTTTTACTCGCAGTTCCGATGGTCGCGATGGTCAAGACCATCGCGACCATCATTTTGCACGCTCGTATATGCTGTGGGTGGTGACCCACAGCTATACGAGCGTCCAGGAGGACGCTCCATATTAATGGAGGTGGGCCCTGATTCAGAGCGAGCGGCTCTGAATTAGGGCCTATGTGCAGTTTGGACTTGATGATTTTCTTACCTTGCAAATTGGTCGCGCTCTCTGGTCCCTCAATGTGCATCCTAACTTGACGACAGTAATTGTCTTTATTTCCCTCCAATTCAAAACAACATAGAATGTGCCTGAAAGATATAAATATTGAAATAACCACTAAGTGAACATAAAAGTGCACATAAAGTATGCGATTCATATATGTACTGGATATATCATAGAATGTAACTGTGGAGGTGACAGAAGCTCATACGGTCAAAATGGGCGATTACTGCATGTATAACAGAAAAAGGGTGGAACAGCACTGCAGTAGGGTCTACTTGGGAATGTTTAAATTCTATAATGTAATAGGAAAGGGTTAAGGCAGTTTCCCAAACTCCGCCATTACAGTACAAGTTTTAAGGATATCCATGCTTCAGCGCAGGTGACTGTCTATTAAAAGGATATCAGACAAAAATAAAATTATGGTTTAGTCAACAAAGAAGTATCCCAAGTGGTAGAACTGTGTACTGACGGAGCACATGATCAAGTGTTCACAAGTGGGTTAGGCATCAGGGACCTACTTAAGTTCAACTATTCACATCTACCTTTCACGCCCCAACAAAAAACCTTTTGTTTGTACTAATTACAGAGATTGATCACTAACCCGTAACCTCGTTTCCCCTAACCCCCCCCCCACCATCAGAATGGGCTCAGAGGACCAGGGCTTGTTATGCGTTTGGGGGGGATGCCAGGCCAATATTTGTTCTATTTCTAAATTGTAACCATTTATTTACACTGTACACACGAAAACAGTGCACAGATTTGACTGGTCTGTGCAGTTCTTCAGCAGAGTCTAATGAGAAGGGACAAATGCGACTGAACTTGAACTCAATACTCGATCAGCATTACTATCAAATCAAAATAGACCAGCAAACACGATTCTTAATAAATTAGTCATTTTGGTTGCAAAAAACTCCTGTGGATCCCAGCATGTTTAAACACGTCCAAACACATTTCTTAGTAAATTTACCCCTTAGCCTGATGGGGTATGTTAAGGGCTTCAGAGTCATTCTAGACTTGGACTAACTCACTTCGGCTCTAATGACCCAATCCGAACTAAGCTGGGTCTAAAGTATGCTCACACCCCAAGAAAACATGGCTAAGGGACAGACACAAATTTGTGCCATACCAATAGTACCCTCGCATTTGGATAAGGAAAATAAATATTGTAATATAGGCATGCTATGGGAGCACCCTCCTCCTGTGGTGACACCCAACTTCTCCTAAGTGGAGAGAGGAGAACGGGTCTGTTGCCTATGCGAGACCAGGAACTGTCCATCAGGATAGTTACTGCACCAAGACGTAGAATGAATTTGGGTGCAGGAAGTGTGGATTTTAGTGGGTGTTCCTGGGAGGTAACAGGTGTGGCCTGGCAGATGTGGGCGTGTCGATGATAGCTGCTGCATCTAAATACGCAGATCCGCTCACACAGGGGGCCATGTTCAGATGGAAAAACTGCACCTGCCATAGGCCTGGTGTAAGTTTTGATAGTGCATCTAAAGATACACAGAGAATGATTCGCACAGCTGCAATACGCTACAAGTGGGCGTCTCAGCATTTGGAAAAACGGCCGCTGAATTAGCATAAGAAGCAGCTGCTGCCAAAAGGAACTTCACCAAACGACAAGAAATCCAACAGGCCCAAACTTCAGAACGTTCCCCAATCCCCCGTTACATGGTCAAACTCCATACTGACAGCAGAACCTCTGCATTCTTGGCCAGAAGTGGCTGCACTTGGATGGGCCCCAAAACCTTAAAGAGGCATCTGGGACAGGTAAAGATATAGTTTTGTCCCAAACCAGTCCTAGCCTGGGACAGAGGGCCTGATTCAGTGTAGTGCATTAATCAAGCAGACTATATACAATATAAATTGACCCAGCATCTAAATTTAGCTATAGTGCATAAGACAATGAATATGCCAGGTTATGGGCGGCATAACAGATTTAGCTCCAAGTGTACAAAATAGGCCAGAGTGACTATGGACTGCAAACCAGATCTTGTAATAAACCACCAACTACCTTAGTAGTCTGCTGTAGTCAAACACTTTTGTATAGGAATAGCACATATATACAGGGTACAGCAGTGTCATGGCCACAGTCCATGAGGATGGCTATCCAATACCATGCCTTAGCATGGTACAATCTTGAAAAGGGGCCCCTACCTGACCATTTTTCCCTTGGGCACCAGGGTCACTGTGCTCACTCCTTCGTAGGAAAAAAAAGGAGCACTTGCCTCATTGTTGCACCTCCAGGGCAGGGACCAGTGAAGTTCCAGGCACTAACCTAAACGGAAGCTCCCAGGCAGCACTGGGGTACAGTAGGGAAGAGTATGAGCCTTGCAAATTTCTTAACATTCCCAGGCTAACTGTTACCCAAACTATACCACATTGTTATTCCTCCAGTCTGCCCTAATGGATGACAATAGTAAAAACTGGTGAGAATGCATACATTTCAACTAGCCTCTTAACCTAGCATTGAGGACATATTCATAAAATGTGATGTCCTTGGCTCATATCTCTCTGTTTTATGAAAATTCTAAAAGAAAATATGAGACTCCATATTAAAATTTCACTCTGGATAAATAAATGTAATTATAGGCAAGTTATAATAATTGCAGAAAACATTTTTTTTTGCATAATTTCCGGGTACTTACCTTGTACTACTACTCTAAGTGGCTTAAAACACAAGCCCACAACCTTTGCCTTTTGAAACTGTAGCAGTAGAGTAATATGGAATTTTGTATTGCTTTATATACAGTAACTGACGTATAAAAAAACAAACAAAGAAAAACAAGCAACAACCATGGGTACCTGGAGGCTGGTCTAGGTATTGGGTGGACTGCTGCCAGTGACTTTTCTTTGGCTGGTGCTGAAGAATTTGGTTTCTTGCAACTTACTGAGGCTGAAGTCTATGTGGAAGTAAGAAAGTAACGCACATTCACATTAATGACAAATTAACAGTTTCATGCTGCTGTTCAAAGTTTGTTATCGTTTAAAAATTACAACTTCAAAATACCTGTACGTATTTCCGGCTTATAGCCTCTAAATGCTGAGAGAGAACTAATTTTTCCACTGATATCTGTTGGTACACATACCACTGATGGTACGGCCAGCAAGCCTAGGTGGTACTGGAGCTGGAGTACCACATACGCAGCCTACAGGGCCATAACCCCGGATCAGTCCCTACGGTGCGCAAACTAGCAACGTCTTATGATTGATGATGTGGGTGCAAATGATGTGCTGGTGCTGCCGCATCAGTCGCTAGACCAAGACAGGAGCTGGAGGAGTTATTTCCGAGCTGCAGAGAGCACCACAAAAGGCAGCAGCAAAAACAAACATGGTAAGTTTACGACATGGTTTGAGGCCTGTACAAATGAATGTCATACAGATGAGGGTAGGGATGGGGAAGGAGCTCTTAATCTGAAAGGGGGGGGGGGGAGAGAGAACTAAGCTATTACAGAAGAGTGAAGGAGGTGGGAGAGCACTCAGCACTTACAGATAGGGGAGAGAGTAGAGAAGAGCACTCATCACATATTGATGAAGGGGGGAGGGAGTGGAGTACTCAGCACATATAGATTAGGGAGGGCGGGGATAGAGCACTCAACACATACAGATGAAGGGGGAGGGGGGGGGGGGGGCAGCAATCAGCACATACAGAAGAGGAAGCAAGTACATGCAAATACTGGTTTCCATTCTCCAGGACCAACGCTGACACTAAGGACACATATTTTACTGCTCCCATCAGTGTTGCCTGATCTTAAAACAGTAACCGGAATAAAACTTGTAACAAACAAATGTTTAGTAGCAACAAGGTTTTCTCACTCTACCAATATATCAAATAGTAATGTGCATTACAGAATAAGTTATTATACTCTTCAGCTGTAACTTAATTGACACTTTCAAATATATCTGGCAGTTTTCCAGATATATTGTTGTCCCCATTTTGTAGTATACTTACAGGAATGACAGCTTAAATAAGAGTTGTATCTTAAATCTTTAAATAAATGATTTGCCTGTGACTGCGTAGATGACTGTATATCATAGAAGGTATTGGGACAGATGGCATACAATCCTTCACTCAGACCAGGTCCAGTGATAGATGCCTTGCTTGTATGTGTATGCAAGCTAAGCAACCATCACATGACTTCATGAGCGGCCATTTATAATTGACAAACAATAGAAAATAAATCCTCATTTCTAGAACAGGAATGTACAACTAATGTGTGCACAGGGAAAGTCTTGATGGCTATGATGATGGTGGCTATTTGCTAGAAATGATAACCGCCAACTGCTGGGTTAGCTAATGTCAGTAAATTGCAGCAGGGAAGAATGATGGTCACTAGCACTGGTAGTCATGTGTCGTGTAAGTGGACAATAGTCATGGTTAAGAATAGTTGCTGCCACAATGTTTGCTGAAAGAAACTCCAACAAATCTACAAAATAAACTGGATGGAATCACTGGTTGTAATCCATACCAACCAGATCCTAACTTGCATCATTCTAGTGCAGTTTGAAGGGAAAACAAGGTGTCAACACCTGATTTGTTGCTATGATTTATATGGCATTTGTGTATACGTTACTAGGGGGTATTAATTACAGTGACAATTGTTAACAATCTTTATTGTTAACAAGAATAATAATTTTTAATACGATTATCCCTCCTATGAATTAAAAAGGTCTATGCATTCAAAGAGATGTTGTCCCTTTGAATGACATTCCGGCACATTAAAGGAGTCTTTTGCATTTCCGAAAGACCCTCCCTCACAGTGCGACACTGGGCCCGATTCGGAAATGTACGCTAATGCAATCGCAATTGCATTCTCTCACAGATCGCAATTGCTAAAATATGGTAATGCCTTTCAAAGCATAGCCGAGCATAGGGATGCCCCACTGGTGACTACACATCCAACGACGTACAACAGCGTAAACATCGGTAACATCGATGCAGATCGGGCTGCCATGCAGCAAGTCTGACCAGCCGCAAATTATGCAGCTCTCATGACACGCAGAGAACTCTCATTCTGCGGAGATCACAATAGCAAATTCACGTTGGCATTTAAATTGTCCGACACACCTGCTTTTGCCTAGCCGCCCCCCCCCCCCCTTTTATCTCTCCCAAAAGCTGATAACCGGTTACTCACTTTGCGAATAATTCCTCTAGGCGGGCGTAATCATAAAACAATCGCTGCGCATACGTAAATAATTGCACAAGCTGAGTAAAGAAAAAATAAAATCGGCATTCATACATCTCTGAATCAGGCCCACTCTGCAGTGTCAGTTTCCATAAATCTTCGGACGGAGTAAAGGATCGCAAGATCCCTCTCATCTAATAATGCCTCCATAGGTATAAAGCAGCTTCTGCCATATGAGGATGGCAGCAGTCTTCGGGGCCAGACCACAGTCCCAATTGTGAACAATGGGCACTGCAGTCTGAAACACCAATTGCCATTTAGCAGGAGATTTCTGTGATATCTCCTGTATTAAGCTATTGTTTTAATGTCGTGATAACAAAAAAATCATGCAGAAATTGTAGAACATTTCATAAATTATAAAGGCAGAAAGAAAGGAGGAGTGGGAGCCATATACACCTAAGGGAATCTCAGTTACAACTCCAGTACTGTACACGCAGTGCAAGTGTATTTGCGACTGACATGCATTCAATTCTCGGCCCCAGAGGTATTTTATTTTAGATGGGCTGATTTTCTTTTACAAAATGGGATCGCTTCATTGTAATGCTACAATGGTGTGAAAAAATAAAGGTACACTACTAAATGCAGCACACATTTATATCAGACAGATTAGGAAAAGCACAAGGATAAGTGGGCAATTTAGTTTTCGAAATAGGTGGTAAGTATTGTAAAAACAAAAGAGATGGTTTCTAAGAAATATATTCAGACTCAAACAAGAATCATTGCTTGCTAGGCAGAGGGTGGAAGAAAGCAATCAGATGTAAAAAGTATCATGCTGAAATAAAGATGTCAGTCAGCAGGAAAAGGAGACAAAACAAAAGGAGAAATAGTAAGACTAGAGGCAGAGGGATAGCGTCTTGTTGAGGAAGACAAGGATATTGCAAACCATCTTAATACTTAGCTTTACTCAGTATTTATAGCTGGATAAGGGAAATACACTATAGGTAAGTAACACAGATAAAAAAGAGGTATATATAAATTTACTTACAAGAGGACTCTCAAAACTGAAAGCGGGCAATTCAAGAGTGGCGCTGGTAACACCATTAACAGAATTATTTAACCAACTACTGTTAGCAGCAGTAGTTCCGGAGAGGACGGAATATAGCCCCACCACACAAACGTGGAAGCAACTAGGCTGGCAACTACAGTCCAGTAACCGGGCACCAGTAATGGAGATATTAATGGAAACACTGTTGAAAAGTTTGCAACATCCTAGGCAGCATGTATTTCCCAGGAAGAGACCAATAAATCCGAAATACTATTGGCTGCCTGGATATTAAAAAGCATTTGACACTATTCCACACAAAAAAAATATTTTTTGTACTTACCTTCTCTGATTCCAATGGACTTTGAGGATATAGAGGCTCATCCAGGAGTTTGGTACTTAAAATAAAATCTGCAGTGTTTGAAACTCCTCCCTCTTCTAAATCCCTACCCTGCAGGGATTGCTTATTTTTGTTGTCAAGCCCCAAAAACAGAGCCAGAGAGGAAGGAAACAAAGGGCCGGATTCAGCACAAAACGAAAATTGAGATCTCTGCTCCGTAATCGCATGCAAATGCAGCTGCAAAAATATGCTAATGTCTGCCACCACTCAGCCAGCATAGAGATGCCCACTGATGCTTTCTCACATCCGTAATACCTTGCAGTCCTGTGTATACATCGGTACCATCGGAGCACATTGGCCCCTCACGCACAATTACAGCTCTGACCTGTCTCAGAAACTGCAAGTCTCGTCGCACGCAGTGAGTACACAAGCTGTGTATGCAATGGCTAATTTATGCACGCCAATGCAACGGCATTCAAACGGACAGGTACACCTGCGTTTCTCCGACTACTCCCCCATCACCACCCCCAAATGCTCACAGCCTGTCACTCACTAAGTGATGGATTCCTGTGTGCTTGCGTAATCGCAGTGCGATCGCGGTGCATGCGCAACAATCGGTCGATCTGCGTGCGGTTGCAATTGCGATCCATGCTGAATCAGGCCTGAAGACATAAACAACATCCTCCAAGACATTTAACTTGATCAGTGAGATACTCGAGATATCAGTGAGATATGTGGTGCAGGCTGCTAGTGTGTCTCTAGGTTAGAAAAAAAATAAGACTGGCTCACAGAGCTCTGGGAGTTGATTGTGCTTTTGGGGGGGGAACCCACACCGTTTTTTTTTTAAAACTTTTTTGGGTTAATTACAGACAGAAACATACACTGATCTGTGTATGTTTCTGCTAAACACACAGCTCAGGAGGTAGTCTATTTAAAACTTCTATTTTGGATCGAGATTGCTAAAATCATACCTGTGATTATAATTACAATTCTTGATAAATTCCTGTGTTGTATTATAGTCTATGGGAAGTACCTGTGAGTTTAGATGATGCTGTATTTATTTCTGTGTTTTCACCTCTGTTTTGCAGAGGTTTTCACGATTTCTCACTTGAGTTTGCATCTAGCAAATTTACTAGTTGTAAAAAATGGCCAAACACAGCCGTGATTGACATCTTGACCAGACATGATTTACCAAGGCATAGGTTCTCCTGGGAGAATTCTGCGAGTGGTTACTTCCTATGAGTGAGTGAGTTTGCATAGCCAGTTTTTTTACTTTTTATTAATTAGCTGTGTCTAGAGCTAATCTTTGCGCTCTGTGCACTACAGAACCATAAATTTTTTTACCCTTTACAATTTTTTTATTTGATCAGACAACTGTAAAACCCTATTCTACATATAATGGTATTTGGGACTGATTTGTTCCCAGTTTCTGGGTTAAAACAACACATTGGATATTGGCCCAAATGTAATATTCTACAAGCTGCAGGCACCGTTGCGAACTTGCAATTTAACAACTATATTTTAAGTGCCAATACTTTAAAAGGTTTTGCCTTTTAAATTATTGCCCCTTTAAATCTAGAGTCTAAACAGCCAAAATTGCAGAATATTACATTTGGGCCATTGTCATTCTGCTTTAAATCATCTGCCTAATAGCTCTGCATTTTCATCTGTATTTGCTAGAAATTTCTCTATCCTCATTTAACTTTGTTATTTTAGCGGTCTATTTTTTTTACTTTAATCGGATATGTCGAAATAAAATTTAATTTTATGGCAGTTTCACGTTTCTGCATATTAATTTCACCATTTTAAAACTGAGAATATGGAGTACAAAACTAATTTTAGCATTGATTAATCTTTTTTTAATCTGATTCTATCATCCCAGATGAGAGGCATCCATAGTAACAACCCAACTGAGAAAGGTCTCTCCGCGGTCAGATGGGATGGATTCACCCACCACTTGAGGAAGACAGCCACCCTGTGAGACACTCAAGTGGAACTCCTGACTTTGAGGTGCTGGAGACCAGTCCTACAAAAGCTGGATTAATTATTATTATAATATACATATGGGGATTTGTATATTTGTCTTCAACTTTTCTAGTGTCATTAGGCTTTAGAGATATATATATATATATATATATATATATATATATATACACACACACACACACATACACACTGCAGTTTTGTTTAACATATCAACTTTATATTAATTGTTGATTTTATTCATTATACAGTCATATGTAAGGGTTAATTAAATTTGTTTTCCCTGTACATTATAACAGTTTGTTAACAAATGATAGTGAAATGATAAGCATACCTGAATCTGGTTGCTGGATCTTACAGTGGTACTTAGGTTTACAGACATGTCAGTTGGATCTGTGGTGGCCCCAACTTGTCTATTATTAGTCTCTTCAATATCTGGGGATTTGCTGGGTGTCATATCTTCTTGTCCCATTCCAGATTCACCTGTGCTCAGATGAGGTTCCCATGTGACCGCCGGGGATGTAGTAGATGACAAAGCTTCTTTTAGAATGTCAAGTTCATTAGGGGAATAAACCTTGAGTGAGTCTGGTAGATTATGGGATAGTGATACATGCTGGACTACAGCTTGCGCATTGAAGAATGCGGCAGACACCTGGCCAGGGTTTAAAGGCTGTAAAGATAATGTGGAGTCTGTTATTATAGATGTGGTCTGTTTTGTCCTTGAAATAGTGAGCGCAGGATCCTGCTTCTCTTCTGATGAAGTGGCATCTTCATGACTTCCTTCACAAGTAAATAAGCCATTTTGTTCTGATGAATGATCAAGCTCTTCATGACATATGACTAAATTACATGGTGAAGGAGCCACTGCAGCATAGTTGCTTTGGTCTTCATCATGCTCTGAATCTTCTTCAGTCAAATTGCCAGAAAGATCCACTTTGCTGCAAAGCGATTTACTCACCTTTTCCCCATCATCTTTTGGTTCTAATGAAATAAGTGTGGCCACGCATGTGTTATTCTCATCATCCCACCCAGAAGGTTCATCTGCAGAGTCATCGACAAGTAAGGACTCAATTTCATCTATGGTCAAGTATAGGGGGGAATCACCCTCATTATCAGAAGGCTCCAACAAGGAGTCATCCCACTCAGAATTTTGATCCACTAAATGACCGGGAGTATCAACTTGGCCCTGTTTTGCAATTTCAGCCTGTGTGGTGCAAACAGATTTCCATGAATGGGCAGATGCAGAACGAGGCGTGCTACAGCTAAATGCGCCACTACACAATCTCTTAGATTCAGGGGTTACTGATGTAACTTCATCTCGTTCTCGCTTGGATCCAGTTGCTCGATCATTAAGAAAACTTATCTTTATATCTTCCATGGTCCCAGGAAGAAGGTATCTGCAGTCCAGAGGATTCAGCACAACTTGCCGCTCAGAGAATGCTCTCTGCACAGACAGATGACAGCTTTCATTGATGGTTCTCATTGGACGATCTGCACCAGAAGTTCTGCAGAAGGAATTGAAGTTAATTAACAGCGCTGTGTTACAAGCTCCACTGGGACAGGGACTGTTGTGAATGATTCTCTGCACAGCACTGAGTAATATGAATTTGCTATATAAACTAGAATAAAACTTTTCTTGTGCAGTAACACACAGACAGAATAAAGTGAATGCCAGTTTCCTTACTCATTTTGTGTATATAATTGTGCACGTTTCTGTTTGTATATTTCTCAGGTTGTATTAAAGAAAAAAAAAGATGATAATCCAGTTACAAAAATTAAATGGTTGAAGTCTCTCAGAGTAATGTTTCATTCATGGGAGCAACCACATTGTAAGTATTTTCAGTCTCAACAAAATTGAAAACCTATAAGATGTGAGAAAGTGGTCACTAGCAAGAGGCTGAAGTTAGCTACTTATTCCAGCGACCGCAAAATAAGCACTATAGCGCGTTTTTACGCGCTACAGGCAGTGAGGGATTCAGTTTTAAAAATGAATGGGTCCTGCAGGATACAGTGTGTGCGTGCCGCAGCAGCGTCTGCCCAAACAGTCACAGTCGGCAGCGTTTCTTAATCCAATCCCCTGCCTGAGAGCTACTTCCTTCCCTCTATCCCCCCCAATGTGCTTCTCTGCAATTTAAATTTAGCCAGCGCACTCTCCAGGCTCTACATAGGGCATCCTCCTTGGCTGCAGCGTTGTCGATGATGCTGTACCCCCTCCAGCAGCCTGTGCTCCATCCTCGACTCCTTCAGCTAGCTCTCTGCACACAGGAAGCCGAGGTGGTGGACACTACCCAGGAAAGGAGAGAACTGGAGTTCTACACCTGGCTGCTGAGGGACAAGCTGGGGCTGCAGCTCAAGCTAGAAGCCGACAACAGTGACCCATCCAGGGGCTCTCAACAGGAGGAAGGAGGTAACCACTGCCCCAACTGCTATCTACCCTTACTCCTTCCCTACCTCCAGTACTGCCCCAGCTGCTAGCCTGACCCCCTCCCTACCACCAGTATTGTCCACCCCTAACCCCTCCTTGCCCAAGCTGCTATTCACACTTACCCCCTCCCGACCCCTAACCCCATCCTTGCCCCCAGTAATGCCCCAGCAGCTATCTACCCTTACCCCGACCTACCCCCAAGTACTGCCTGCCCTAGCCCCCTCCTTGCCCCCCAGCACTGCATGTCCTTACCCCCTTCTACACTCATCTTTACCCCATATTATCCCTGCCTCATCTCCCCTTTTCCTTCATATTCTCTCCTTTGCTTTCCTACTCTCTTTATTCTTATCTTTACCGCCTGTGCTATTCTCTCTTTTTCTCTGTTCTTTGCCATAGACGGGGATTATGACTACCATGCAGGGTAGTCTCCCTTCTGTTGTGTTACCTCACTGACTTGCGGGATGCAGAGGTTCTCAATGGCGGCAGCGTAGGTGGGATCTGCGGGCAGGGACATCCGCATGACAGGGGCGCTATTTGGGAAGGTGTCTCCCTCTAGCCGTCGTTTGCTGCAAGTGCTGTGTTGGGGTCGGTGTGGGGTGGCAGAGTGTGCCTTAGTGCAGGCCCCAGGGCAAGAAAGGTGTCTGGTAATCACCCCATTGTTATGTCTGGTAATCACCCCATTGGAGGTGGTTATACCTATCCCCAGCACTGTCCCAACTGATGCCTGCCCTTAGCCCCCTCCTGTTGGCTGTGTGAGATGAAGGCAAAGTATTTAGAATCATTATCTGTACTGAAAATATGAGCAGGACTGTCCACAGTGAACAGTATGTGTAGGGCATGTGGGATGGTCTCATGGCATATAGGGAGCTCAAAAGCATAAATTATGATGGGACCCAAAAACTGTGAAGTAGGACCCCAATTTTTCAAAGTGAGAGGTCCCTGGGACCCACATTTTTTTTCGCTCAGCGCAATCACTGTTATTCACTTCTTATTCATGCTCCAGCTACTTATTCACTGTTACATTAACAAAAGTAAGTTGGATCACTAAGTTAACATTGTATAAATAAAAAACGCATATCTTTGACACAAATTTCAATTGCATTTTGCTTGGCACAACAAGGTTTTAGGCATGAAATCATCACAATGTGCGCACAGGTACTAATTTTATAAGTAGCTGTAGTTACTTAAGGGTTAAATAGTCTTGGGCCACAAATGTGACACTTGGAACCAACAGAAGTTGGCAACGTACATATGACCCACTTGTATCTTGCCTGACCCAAGTAGGTTTTGGCTATGCAATAGGCTGGCAAAACGAGCAGAGGTACTATTTTTTATTAATTTGAAAAAATAGCTGTAGATTTGAGGGTTAAATAGCCTTGGGCCACAAATGACACTTGAAACAAACAGAGGGTGGTCACTTACATATGACCCGATTGTATTTTGCCTGGTCCAACAAGGTTTTAGGCATGAAATAGGCTGGCAAAGTGGGAGCAGGTACGAATTTTAATGATTTGAATAATAATCTGTAGTTTAGCAAGGGTTAAATAGCCTTGGTCCACAAATTTTTCAGAGGGAATCAGCAGAAGGTGGTCACTTACATAGTGTTCACTCTAGCTCCGGTGGCAGGCAGGGAGCCGGAGCCAGAGAGGGCACCTTTGTGCATGCGCACCCGAAAAGGGGCGTGAAAATTGAAAAGTGGGCGTGTCTAAGACGCGTCCCCTTTTCATCACTCTTGGGGGCGTGCCCGGCACTTTCAGACACGCCGGGCAGCCCCCAAGCGCTGCAGACAGGGACCGGGTTACCGCACATTTCTCCACCTGCGGGCAACTGCGACCCGCGGGTGAAGACGGCACCCGCAGGCTGTCAGGGCGGGGCCCTTTTTGCCCTGCTTCTGGAGGGCAGTGTGCTTTTTGCCCTCCAGAAGGAGGGCAGGGCGCCGCGCCCCGCTAAAACAGCCTAGCGGGAACGCTACTTACATAGGTCAGACAAAGAGTCTCAGCTGGAAATAATGAGAGATATGGTAAGAACTTACCTTTGTTATCTCTCTTTCTACGAAGTCCATAGGGTCCACAGGGAGACCTTGGGGTATAGGAGATGATGGAGTCATCCGGGCACCACGCAGTTAATCTTTCTCCCAGGATGCATTGGGTCTCCCTACTATACCCCACCCCTGGGCCAGAGGCACCTCAGTTTCGTAGTACGCCAAAGGAGGACAAAAGAGAGAAGAAAGTCTGAAACACTCAAGAATCACATTCTCACACAGGAGACAGAAAAACCGGTGACCAGAGCGAAGCACAGGTGCGTCAAGGTGGGTGCCCTGTGGATCCTATGGACTATGGTAGAAAGAGAGATAACAAAGGTAAGTTCTTACCATCTCTATAATTTTCTACTTCAGGGTCCATAGGCTCCACAGGGAGACCTTGGAGATGTCCCAAAGCAGTCCCTTTAAGGGACACTCCTGTGCAGAGACGAGAATCCACCGCCCAAAAGGAAGCATCCTGAGAGGCAAAAGGTATCAAATGCATAATACCTCAGAAAGGTCTGGACAGTAGACCATGTGGCCGCCTTGCAAAGCTGAACAACCAAAGCACCCTGGCGAGCTGCCCACGAAGGACCCACAGAGTAGAATGAGCAGTAACAGAGGGCAGCACTGGAAGGCCCTCATGAGTGTAAGCTTCAGAGATTGTCAAGCGAAGCCATCTAGCCAAAGTTTGTTTATTGGCTGGCCATCCCTTCTTGTGGAATCCGTAGAGGACAAACAAGGAGTCTGACTTCCGAAGGGAACTAGTACCGTCCACAAAAATCCTGAGGGCACGTACCACATCGAATGAGGCCTCACCAGCCGAGAGGTCTGGAGAATTACAGGCCGGTACAATAATATCCTCATTAATGTGGAAACTAGAAACCACCTTAGGAAGGAACCCAGGGCGAGTCTGAAGCACAGCCCTGTACTGGTGAAAAAATAGAAATGGGGAACGGCAAGAGAGAGCCCCCAAGTCTGACACTCTTCTGGCGGAAGCAATAGCCAGAAGAAAACAAACAGTCTTAGCTGTAAGCCTTCCACTGAGTCCAGGGGTTCAAATGGAGAGACCTAAGGACAACAGCCAAATCCCTAGGCGCCACAGGAGTGACAAAGGGAGGCCGAATGCGAAGGATATCCTGTAGGAAAGTGCAGATATCAGGAAGAGGAGCAATCCTTCGCTGGAACAACACTGAAAGAGCAGATACATGCACCTTCAGCGAGGCAAGGCGGAGACCAATCTCCAAACCTGCCTGCAGGGAAGCCAAAACTCTGGATATCCGAAACACTTGGGGATCTTAACTTTTGGGATGACACCATTGAAAGTAGGTGTGCCACACCCTGTGGTGAATCCTGGCAGAGGCTAGTTTACGTGCTCTGAGCATGGTTTTAACCACAGAGCAAGAAAAACCCTTGGACCTCAGGAGGGATGTCTCAAGAGCCACGCCGTCAAAGACAGATGACCCAGGTCCAGGTAAAGGCAAGGACTTTGAAACAACAGGTTCGGAAGTTGAGGCAACAGAAACGGAGTGTCGATGGAGAGACTTTGAAGAACTGAGTACCAGTGACGTCTGGGCCAAGCTGGAGCCACCAGCAGGACAGTGCTTCCTTGTTTGAACTTCCGTAGCACTCGAGGAAGAAGGGAGATTGGAGGAAACAGGTACGCAAACTGGAAGGTTCACTTGACTGACAGAGCGTCTACCAAGAGGGCCTTGGTGTCTCTTGTCCTGGACCCGTACACTGGCAGTTCGTGATTGTGTCAGGAGGCCATGAGGTCCACGTCCGGAAGGCCCCACTTGTCCACTAGGAGCTGAAACACTTCTTGGTGAAGAGACCATTCCCCGAGATGCACGTCGTGACGGCTGAGGCAGTCCGCTTCCCAATTGAGAACTCGTGGAATGAACACTGCCGATATGGCTGGGAGATGACCTTCCGCCAATGTCAGAATGCGTGACACCTGTGTCATTGCTGCCTGACTTAGAGTTCCTCCTTGATGGTTGATGTAAGCCACAGTCGTGGCGTTGTCTGACTGAACTTGCACGGGCTTTCCGTGAAGTATGACTCTGACCTGTTGCAGGGCCTTGAAGATGGCCCGAAGTTCCAATATGTTGATTAGCAGGGCAGACTCCTCTGCTGTCCATCGCCCCTGAAAGGAGTGTTGACCTGTCACTGTGCCCCAACCCCGAAGACTGGCGTCCGTCGTCAGGAGGACCCAGGGCCTGATTCAGACTTGGGAATAGAGTGAGATATCTCTCTGAACTATGAATCTGAACAAACCATATTGCAATGCAAGGGGTGTAAATACATAAATTTTTTTACATGTGGGGGTAAATACTGGCTGCTTTTGCATATAGCCCACAAATACTGCACAACTTTATTATTACTCTACAATTTAGATGTCAGTTTGGAAACACTCCTCCCAAATCTAAATCTCTCTGCACATTTTAAATCTGCCCCTCCTGCAGTGCAGCATGGTTTCACCAAAATGATCAGTTGAGAGAGAGATCCCTCGCTATTCCAAAGTCTAAATCAGGCCCTCAAGTCCAGAATCCAAAAGGGGCGCCCCCTGGTGAGGTGGCCCGTCTGTAGCCACCAAGCAAGAGAGAGACGCACCTCCGGAGAGAGCACCATCATTTGTGCCTTTATCCTATGGGGTAATCCATCCCACCTGGAGAGGAACAATTTCTGTAGAGGCCGGGAATGAAACTAGGCATATTCCACCATATCGAAAGTCGATACCATGGATCCCAGTAACTGCATTGCTGAGTAATGGACACTCGGTGACTGTGAAGGCATCTGCGTACTCGCGTCTGCAAAGTGGAGATCTATTCCGCAGTCAGAAAGATCCGCTGTTGTTGTGCATCTAACAGAGCACCCAGATGGAGCAGCCTTTGAGAAGGGATCAGGGAAGACTTCTTCCAATTGATAAACCACCCGTGCGCCTGAAGCACAGATATTGTCAGCTGTAGGTGGTTGTGAAGTACCTCTGGAGACCCTGCCAACAGTAACAGGTCGTCCAGGTAGGGTAACAGGCGGACCCCTTGCAGCCGCAGATGGGCTGCCATTAATTTTGGTAAACACCCAAGGTGCAGTAGAGAGGCCAAACGGTAGAGCCCGAAACTGGAAATGTTGTTGCAGAACAGCAAACCTGAGAAAACGCTGGTGAGCGGAAGTAATTGGAATATGCAGGTATGCATCCTGAATATCCAGTGACACCATAAAATCCCCAGGTTCCATAGCCAGTATAATGGAGCGTAGGGCTATCCAGTCGGAACCGAGGTACGCTGAGGAATTTGTTCAGAGACTAGAGATAGAGGATAGGCCGATGGCATCCGTTCGGTTTTTGAACCAAAAAGAGAAATAATAACCCATACCCCTCTGGAGCAACGGGACAGGTACTATGACACCTGCTTAAAGCAAGGATTGTATGGCCCTCTGGATTTGTAAGGCCTTGTCTTTGTCCGACTGAAGGCCTGTGCAGAAAAACTGATGGGGAGGTCTTCTGCGGAAGGAGAGGGCGTACCCGTGAGAGACTTCTCTTACCCAGGTGTCTGCGGTGGTCTGACACCAGTACTGGGTGAACTGAAGAAGTTGGCCTCCCACCCTGGGTTTCCCCAAGGGGAGGCCTGTCCCGTCAGGCAGAGGGTTTGTCGTCAGGCTTGGCAGCTGGACGACTCGCGCTCCAAGCTTGCTTTTTTGGGTTTGGCAGTCTTCTTGGGGACTCACGGCCTAGGAAAGGACTGACCTCCTTTAGGCTTACCTTGGGGACAATAGGTCCGTAAGGACGAGATCTGAGACCCAGAGGGAGCAGGAACAGAAGGCAGACACGCAGACTTAGCTGCTGCCAACGTATCCACAATCTTATCCAAGTCAGGACCAAACAAAACCTTACAGTTATAAGGTAAGGACTCTAAACCCTTCTTGGAGTCTGCATCCTCTCTCCAAGAGCATAGCCACAGGGAGCAGTGAGCTGCAGTTGAAATCCTGGAAGAGGCTGAAATCCAGAGCAGCCTCATTAATATATGTAGCTGAATCTCAGATATTGCCAACTAGATTCACTTGCTCGCTGGTAGCATCCGAAGGCAAGGACCCTTCAAGGGAGTTCGCCCAGACCGCCATAGCCCTGGCTACCCAGCAGATAGCCATGGTCGGCCTGGAAGCTGCCCCTGACAGAGAATATGGACTGTCCACGCTGACCGCTCTTGAAGATCTTCTTGAAAAAAAAATAATACTCCCTGGCAAGGCTCGACAAATCCCTGTCGCCATGGCGACTAAGACTTTAGTCCTGGAGACTGAGTTTTCCAAACCCTTGCAGGGAGGCTCCATTTGCCAGGCGCCCGCTGAAATTTTACCAGCGGGCACCTAACTCCACGCAGCGGCAGCCGGAGCTCACTCCAGTCTGGCTCTCCTCACGGGCACTATGGGAGAGACGTCATGACGTCTCTCCCATAGTAACAGGAGCAGCGGACGCCGGAGCTTACTCTTGAGCTCCAGCATCCGGCTTCCCCCATGGGCACTATGGGAGAGACGTCATGACATCTCTCCCATAGTACTGAAGAGCAGTGGACGCAGGATCGGTGCTTAGGTAAGTATTCTGTTGTTTTGTTTTTCTTTGTGTGTGTTTGCGCGGCTCTATTACAGGGGGGTTTACTACTGGGGCTTTATTACAGGGGGGGCTTACTACTGGGTGCTCTATTACAGGGGGGCTCAATTACAGGGGCTAGCATGGGCATGTTGCAGAATCCGATGACCATTTAAGAGGCATGTGTGGTGATTTGATGGCATGTGGGGAGGTTGAGGGGCACTGAAAGGGTATGTGTGGTGGTCTATACAAGCTTTCATATATTTTGGTAATGGACGATGGTCTGGCTCCTAAACTTTTAAGATGGCTTCTAGATTTTACAAAAATTTGTCAAGCCCAGCTCCCTGGGACAGGGAAGTGTAAAGTGGGTAGTGTATCGGGTGGGGGTTGGTGTGGTGCAAGGGGAGGTGGGGGGAGTAGAGTACCACAGCGCTCCTGGCCCCAGCAGTCCCCGGCTTTCTGCAGCTAATCACTGCCTTCCTTCCAACTCTAATACCCGGCGGAACCCTGCCCTTCTCCTGTCCCTACTTACACCGCTTGTATCCAGCTCCCCTTCACCTCGTCCTGTCAGCGGTTACTCTCCCCCTCTAATACCCAGTGGCACCCAGCCCCTTCTCCTGCCTACCCCTTCACCTCCTCCTATCTGCAGCTCCTCTCCCCCTCTAATACTCGGTGGCACCCTGCCCCTTTTTCCTGGGTAGTGTCTAGATGCCCTTCAAAGAACAAACCCTGACATCATCAGTTACTATCCTCATAGTCATAGAGGGGGAATAACAACATGTGGCGAGCAAAGTGAGCCACCTAGCCCGAAGAGAACCCGCCAGGGTACAAGTCTCTATCGGTGGCTAAATACTCCAGCTGAGACAACATATCAGCGCTGTGAGGGCATAGAACCACACTTCCACATCACGTCCAGGTACTTAGAATGAAGGGGAAATAGAATCAACCCTTTCTCCTTTTCCTGCCTACCACTCCACCTCTAATACCCGGTGGAACCCAGCTTCATCGCCTGTCTCCAGTTCCTCTCCACCTTCTCTTTTACATGGCTCTCCACCACATCTAATACCTGACACCCAGACCCTTCTCCTGTCCCCAGCTTCCTTCCACCTCCTGTACGTGTCTCCCCTCCACATCTAATACCTGGTACCCAGCCCCCTCTCATGCCATTGCCTACTCCTCCTGTCCCCAACTCCCCTGCACCTATAATCTGACTCCCCGAATCATCCTGTCTCCGGCTCCCCACCTCCTACACCTGTACCCTGCTCCCAACCTCCTACACCTATTCCTGGCTTCCCGTCTCCTACTCCTGTCCAGGGCTTCCCGCCTCCTACTCCTGTCCCCAACTCCGCCTCCTACACATCAAGAAGACGAGGAGCCATAACCTGCAACATGAGTGCAGCCTCCCCTATGCAGCTCACACAGAATAAAAGGATAGAAGAGCGCACAGATAGAAGCAGAGAAAATCTTTTTGGTATATTATTAAAATGTATTTATTGGATTGCAGTTTTTCAAAAAATTATGCAGAAACTACAGTGTGGTGGCATGTGGGGAGCTCCAAAGTATAAACTTATGATGGGACCCAGAAATGTTCAGGTAGTACCCCATTTTTCTAAAGTGGCGGGTCCCTGGAACCCACAAATTTTGTCGCTCAGCGCGATCACTGCTGCCTCAGCAGCCCCTGCGTAATGGTGACCCGACTCCGGCCGGGCACCAACAAAACTGAGGTGCCTCTGGCTTGAGGTATAGGGAGAGTGGACCCAGTGCATCCCGTGAGCTGAAAGTTTTAACTGCATGGTGCGGATTCATCCAAGGTCTCCCTGTGGAGCCTATGGACCCTAGAAGAAATAGGCATTTGTAGGTGGAGACTATGCAATCACAGGTAGTAGCCCTGTTTAGTGGGCGTGTAAGCTCATGTCCATGCTTAATCGCAAGCCTAAGGACTGAGCTAGGACGTTTGTGACGGATAATTTGCAGCTAGTATGGGGCGGGTACAAGTCCATATAAAGGAATGACAGATGTGCCAGCAGGCAGAAGACCAGTGGGTGGGACAGGATTACACTCGCACACATTTTTGTCATACTCCATAATGAAGTTGAAACCCGCAGACATACGAAAAAACAGCCGAAGAGTACGTCTCAGAATCAGATAGACACTTTTGGGTCAAGAAAGTTATAGGTTTTGCAGGGTTAAAATATTGAAAAAGAGAGGCAGCAATTACTAAAAACTTCACCTCTGCCCACTTTGCCACCTAGCTTCATGCCCAAAACCGTGTTGGGCCAGGCAAAATAAAACTGGAATTTGTGTAAGTTATACACTTTTTAGTTTATACAATGTTAACTTAGCGATCCAACTTGATTTAACGGTTTTAAAATAACATCTTATTTCTTATTATTATATGAATAAGAAGCTGGAACACGATGAAGAGGAAATAAGAAGCTAACTACAGCCTCGTGTCACTAGCTGCCTTGTAGGCGAGTTTGCATGGAGTTGCCGTCATTTACAAAAATCTTCCTTTCCAAACGTCAAAGCAAGGAACTACTGCCGCCGCCCTATACCAAGTGACATAACATTAATGACGTGCCCGATACTAAATAATAAACACTTTTGTGACAGGCGGCTCACCCATTTGCAACTTCTCTTTCGCTTGAGTGCGGCCGGCGCCATGTCGGTGATAGGCTCTGTGCCTTTAAGATCACCTGAGTGCGCGCTCAAACTACTCACATGATTGCAGAGCCAGAGAGCAGCCCGGGCTAGCCGAGCGCCGAGCAAACAGATTCTGAATCTGAACGTCTGACGCAATCGGGGGCAACGACTGGGGAGGAAGTACTACTAGGGTCTCTCTCCTGCTGCAGACAGACTGACACACCACGTGTAACAGCAGCAGCCGCAGGTAACTATAACATCCGGCCGGTCGACTTGGGTGGAGATTATGCGCCGGTTTGCAGCATATGTCTCCTTCTACAGAGAGACTTCATTTATCGCAGGTGTCGGGCTAATGTGCTAGGGAGACACATAGGATCTAGCATCAACCCTAGGAAGACGCTTGTACACTGCAGCTGTGACGCCATTTACATCATGTTTCAAATTAACGTAACTCTGTGTCGATTCGATGACATTCCAGTGTCCCGTATATGACTGATATACTGGGGAGCTATACAGCATTAGCCTGTTATACAGGGGGAGCTGATTCATTCACTATATGATGTGAGAAAAAGTGTCAACTGCTGTCTAGGGCATACATACTGTGTAAGGTTTGTCATATCGTTATTAGACCATTGGTTCTCAAATACAGTCCAAGACATCTATAATCATGCACAGGTGAGTTAATCTACTTTGCTGGGTCAGTTATTATCCCACCTCATACTTCCCTACCCTGCCACTTTAAGGTGAGCGCTCTCCCTACCCCGGAAAGGAAAGAAAATCCCCTGGGATCCCCACTGTCTAGTAGAAAATCCGGACTGCGCAAGTGTGGATGGCAATGCTTGTGGGTGCTTAAGGTCAGCTGTGATGAGTACCTAGTGACAGTGGTCCGAGAAGTGAAAATCATGAACCTCTGACAGGGTGTTAGGTGGTCAAGACTAGTTGATGTGAGAGAATTCAAAAAAAGGCATGTGGTACGAGCCAACAGAAGGGCTACTGTAAAAAAATTTGCAAAAAAAAATTGGTAGTTGCTCAGATCAGCTTAATTGCATAACACAGGTGCTTGTAAAGGGCGGGGTTTACACTGAACACAGGAAAAAAAAGGAGATTTGCCCCCCAGCACACTGCAGCAAAAACAATACTTAAATCCTACATGATAATAGCGATTCAGAGGTATTAGTTACATACATTTGCAAATATATGAATAAGCGCCAGGCCAATCGTCAAGGCTCCTCTATACTGGCGTAGAGAATAGAGGATGTGCTGATGCTTATAGTGCCATGTGGAGGTTTTTTGGGGTACCTCCAAGGTAAGTTAGCTCTCAGCTTTTATATGTACTGTTATCATGCAGTACATCAATTGTAATTATATGACCCAGAGTGGGTGCTACCATTATGTAGCAATAATTATTTTGGGGTGAGCATTTGGGAGTGGGGCCCCCGGGAGGGTTCTGACTGGGCCTTTCTCATGGCATCACCACTTAATTCACATAGAATACCTTTATCACTTCTCTATTTGTTTGTATATTATTTGTGTCATTTTAATTCTTTCTCATTTCATTAACACTTATTGATTTATACTTACACATCTTTTCTTCATACTTCACTATCACCTTTTTCGTGTGATGCCCTGGGGATGGCCCTTGGTTGGAAGTTTTTTGGGGTGCCTTGCTTCTCGGACGTGAACCCCTTAATGCTAGGGACGCCAGTATAGAGGCGCCTTGACGATTGGCCTGGCGCTTATTCATATATTTGCAAATGTATGTAACTAATACCTCTGAATCGCTATTATCATGTAGGATTTAAGTATTGTTTTTGCTGCAGTGTGCTGGGGGGCAAATCTCCTTTTTTTCTGTGAGAAGGGCTACTGTGGCAGAAATCATAAACATTTTTTAATGATGACGGGAGAAATGTGTTACAATACAGTGCATTGCGTATGGCTGTGTTTGGGGCTGTGTAGCCATAGGCCAGTCAGAATGCCCATGCTAACTCCTGTCCAGCACGAAACACACCTTCAATGGGCATGTAAGCATCAGAACTGAACCTTTGACCTGGTCCGATGAATATCCCTTGCTGTTACATTATGTGGACAGCCAGGTATGTATGTGTCATTTACATAGGGAGGAGATGGAACAGGATGCATTCTGAGAAGATAACAAGCCAGTGGCGTGCATGTGATGCTTTAGGCAATGTCATGTTGGGAAACCCTGGGTTCAGTCGTTCATGTGGCCATTAATTTGTCAAGTACCACATACGGCGGGTAAAATAAGTATTGAACACATCAATATTTTTCTCAGTAAATATATTTGTAATGGGGCTATTGTAATGACATTTTCACCAAATATCAGCAACAACCCATGCAAAGAAATCGAACCATAAATTAAGTTGTGTAACTATGTGAAATGACACACGGAATTAGTATAGACGCTTACTGAAATTTCATTAATACTTTGTACAAAAGCCTTTGTTGGTAATGACAGCTTCAAGATGCCTCCTGTATGGAAAAACTAGTCGCATGCACTGCCAGGTGTGATTTTGGCCCATTCTTCTACACAGTCTTCAAATCTTGAAGGTTCCGTGGGCCTCTTCTATGAACTCTGATCTTTAGTTCTTTCCATAGATTTTCAATTGGATTCAAGTCAGGTGATTGGCTGGGCCATTCTAGAACTTTATTTTCTTTCTCTGGGCGGAATTGTTTTCGCGGCCCGCATCTCCCGTCTAAAGTGACAGGAGATCGCAGGCCGCTATGCAATTGTTCTAGATTTTCGTTCTGATCGCGCCCAAAGTGGTCGGGTTTAGCCGCGTAAAGCAGCTAAACCCGACCAAAGTGCTGGGCGTGATCGCGAAAAGTGATGTTTGGGAGCCCAAACATGTCACTTTTCGCACATTTCAGCTCTCAACCCCCAGGGGCTGCGAGCTGAAATGTAGCGCTGGCAGCTGATTGCGTCCGACAGGAGCAAGAATAGAATAGCTCCGTCGGGCGCGATGGGGTCAGGAGTCAATTGAATTCTGCCCTCTGAAACCAATTGAGAGTGTCCATGGCTGTGTTTGGGATAATTGTCTTGCTGAAATGTCCACCCTTGTTTCATCTTCAGCATCCTGGTGTCATTACATTTTTAGATATGTTGTTAGGTTTTTTTCAGTTATAAAAAGAGTTTGAAATTCACCCGCCCTAGTATACATTTATTTATGTCTACATTTATATATGTATAAAACACAGAAGATATAACCTATACAGGGTAATACAGCTGTACTGTTAGTTAGATATATATCATGTAACACAGGGTATAGAAATGAGGACTCCAGACAGGCAGGTACTTGGTAAAGCAGTGGCTTTTAATGGCAGTAAACACTGCACCTTAGCATACGTGAGCACAGGCACATGACAGAAAATAAGCAAATAAACAGAAAAGTAAATGTCCAAACACTCCTTGTGCTTAACAGTCAGCAGTTACAATCTCTGTGGACCTTCCAGGTCCTGGCACCCTAGTGCTAACCACCACACCTGGCCAGCCTATCCAGCATCAGGTATGTGGGAGTTTAAACCCTTTCTGTGCTCTAGTGATTATTCCAGCTAGGTCTGTGTAAATGTGAAAACCTGGAATTCCACACTTCCACTGCTAACTCAGAACGCACAGGTTTCAATTTAGCCTCCCTTGGAGGGAGCTGATTCCACCAGAATGTGGGCAATTCAGGTGAGAAATAGCCCCACTCATAAAAAATATATATACACACACCACTCGCCCTTCTTGAAGAGCTAGCCCAGGTGCAAGAACCTACAAAAAAAAAATCAATAATCCAACCGCAGGGAAGGCACTCTGGGACTTGTTGTACAAAACACAGATCAGCACATACTTGCAACGTTTCGGTGCCGTTGGGTGCCTGATGATGCAGGAGTCAGCACCGGCAGCATGCCCAGGAAGGTGCATCCACTTGGGTGATTGGTGAACGGGGTACATAAGGTAGGACTGTTTACTGTATTTTCATGCCTGATGCCGGTTTGTGATTAAAGCCGCAACGTTGCAAGTATGTGCTGATCTGTGTTTTGTATTACAAGTCCCAGAGTGCCTTCCCTGCGGTTGCATTATTTATATATATATATATATATATATATATATATATATATATATATTCATTCTCCATTTGTATACATACGGTATCCATTTGTGACTATTCCCCTTCTTGGCAGCTTTGAGATACAGAATTTTATATGGGATGTTGGGGGACGTGAATGGTCACACGTCTACACTACTACAAATTGCACAGTCTAGAGGTAATTCCGCTCTCCATGTGCTGCTTTAAGATGTATATCGCCAATCATTAAATGTCGGTATTCTCTTTGCTCGCCCAGTATTTCATTGCCAGCCCGTCAATAACTTTAGGTCCTGCCAAAAAAAAAAAAGGACCAATTGCGCAGTTTCTGCATGATTGATGCAATTTTAAGTTACAGCCGTCCCGTTTTTTTAAGGTAGTAATGCAGGAGTTATCGCAGATCTCTCCCTTGTTACTGGAAGACCATTGGCCATAGAACATTTTCGGATCTTGACAGATTTTTAGTTTACAAAAATCTATTTAGAACATGCAGCAGTAGGCAGACACTGTTCGTCTACTTGTGTGACTTCACAAGTTGTAGAGAAGTTGGCTGGTTTAAAGATAATGTTGGCTGGTCTGATGAAAAAGTTGGTTAGGTGTATGGAGCACTGTCCGTTGTGTGCCTCTGTAGTAGATAGCCAGAATAGGGACTATTCAACATTTTCCCTTCTGGCAGGCTGCAAATTGTGGGCCTGATTCTGCAAGGATCGCTATTGCAATCGCAGCTCCATGATCGCACGCAGGTCTGCTTCGAAAATATGCTAATGATTGCTATCGCAATGGTGTCGCAGTGGCAGCATTGAAATGCCCACTGTCTCCCACTACTGCTATCTCACAGTTGTAATACTTTATAACCCTTCATAAACATTTGTAACATCGAGTACCATCGGTCCCTCACGCAGAATTACAGCAGCCCTGACCTTGCACAGAAATTGCTAACTTCGTTGCACGCAGTGAGTACTCAAGATGCGTATGCCATCGCAGTGGCTAATTTATGCACACCACGGCGTTCAAACGCACTGACATGCCTGCATTACCCTTGCCACCACCCTGTCAACACCCACAAGCGTTCACTTCTTGTCAATCACTCTGCGATGGATCTGCGTGGTCACTGCGACCGCAGTCGCGCCTTTGCACACTGCGTTGCATGCGCAGTATGCAACAGTCAGCCGTCTGCGTGCGTAATCGCAATAGTGAGCCTTGTTGAAGCAGGGCCAGTGTTTGTTTTAACCTGTGCAGTAGATACAGCCTTCCACTGACCTTTAGCAGTTGAGTTTATTAGCAGCTTGGTATGCACTTCTGTTGCTCTTATATTATCTGTCTGTGGGGGAGATGTATTAAGGGGACAAAGTGGTATCAGTGCACGTTATGTGCGCTGATACCGCTTCTCCCCCATGTATTATTGAGGGGGCCAGTGTTAAATGATGGGCGCTATATTTACAAGATAGCGCCGATGTGGAGGGCAATGTGTCTGTGAACTACTGTACAGACATAAACTCCTAAAAGGGACAGACTTGTTAAAAAGAAATGATAAACAGAATGTGGTTCTGGTGGTAATTCCATATTCTATCCATGACAACAGAGTAATCTGACACCCCAGCTTTGGATCATGCTGTATATGACGATTTCTGTAGTTCTGATACTTTAGTTCAGTCACACTACAGGGGGAGGTACTGCTCTAGACTGGCTTAGTAAGCAGACCAGAGTCCCCCAGTGGGGTGATACTGTTAATCATACCTCTTTTCTACCAAAATCCTGGGTCCGACCTGGGATTTGGAACACACTTCCAAACCGGATTAGAACCAAGATGGACACTTTTCACACTGCAGCGCCAACCCGGGTTATTCCCGGGTCGGTGCAGTTAACACTGCGTCTGTGTGGAACACTTATGCCGGATCTCCCCATGCTGTAAGTGGGACCCGGATCATCTGACCCGGGTTATCCGTTAACACTGTCCCCTTAACCCGGGTCCTTCCAGTGTCCAACTCTGGTCACTGCCCGGGTTGGATTTCTGGGTAACTAGACCAAGGTTCTTTTTTGGGAACCTTTTTCATTGAGCCACGACCTTGGTAGACCCGGCAATAACCAAGGGGTATCAGTCTCTCTGACTAGGGTTTAGATTCCACTAAGGACCTCATATCCTGTATACGTAAGCCGATCACTGCTACCTTTTTAAAAATGTATTTTTCTGGTGCTGTTTGTAAATGTCTGTATATACGATTAACTTAACTACACGTGCACCCCTGTGTCTCATATATCAAGGTTGCACTCAATATATATAATTTATTAGTAACAGGGTCTTCAAAGTGCTAGTGTTCTGTCTGCTGCGGTAGAATGCAGCCACAGTCTTCTATGCTCATTGGCACAGCTAGTTCAGAAAAGTCCTGGCACTAATGAGACTCCTACTCGCTGGCTGCTATTCGGCGTCACTGCTCAGAACACTGGGTGGGTGAGGGTTTTAAAACTTTCCTGTCATCCAGCAGACCTGAACAACCCGGGGTTTCAAACCTCCACTACTGCACAGGTTTTACTTTAATCTCCCTTGGAGGGAGCTGATCCCACAAGAATGTGAGTAATTCAAGTGAGAGGCAATCCCTCTCACCTAATAAATAAACGTGTGTGTGTGTGTGTGTGTGTGTGTTTCAATTAGTCCACATACTCTCTGGTGGTCTCAGTTTCTCAAACACATCAACTGCGAGTTCGCAATAGTCCTGGTGGCTCCAGATTGGCCTCACTGAGGTTCTTTTGCAGCTTCTCCCAGTTGGGCCGTGGTCGTTTTCACACCATCCGATCTTTCTTTAGCAGGGTCCGTTCGTGTACCCTACATTACAGCATCTTGGTTTACGCACATCTTCCTTTGTGACGGACGCTATTCTGCTTTTTCAAACTTCCGGGACAGTGCGTCCGCATTTTGTATGTTGAGCTCCAGCCAGATGTACAACAAATTTATATTGTTGGATGGTCAAGAACCAACGCGTAACCCTGGGGTTGACCTCTTTGAGGTGCATCTACCTCAAAGGTACATGATACGTGACTAGCATAAACTCTCTTCCCAGGAGATAATACTTTAGGGCTTCTACTGTCCATCTTATTGCCAAACATTCTAGCTCGACTATAGCATACTTTTGTTTCGCGTGGCAGCAGTTTCCTACTTAAGCATAGGATTGGCTTCTCCTCACCCACAAAGAACTGTGATAAAACAGCTCCCAAGCATGTTGTGGAGGCATAGGTTTGCAGGACAAAGGGTTTCTGGAAATCAGATCCCTGTAGGACTGAATTGGAGCACAGGGCCGTCCTCATATCTTCCCATGCTGCCTGTTTTGGACCAGGGGATTCTTTCCCGCTGAGCCTTCTTAATGGTTCAGTCAACTGTAAAGCTCTGGAGGCGAAATGTCTTCTAAATAGGCTGTGGTGTACCCCCTGTAGTGTTCACTCTGTCCGGTGCTGGACCTAGAGAAAGGGCACATCAAAAAGGGTGAGTGCGCAATGAAAAGCGGGCGAGTCTTTATTATGCATCCTCTTTTTGTCACTCTTGGGGGCGTGCCCGGCACTTACAGACATAACGGCATCCCTCAAGCACTGCGGTCATTGTGAATGGATGCCGGGCGCATGCGGCCATCATCCATTCACCGGTGGTGACTGCTGCACTGCCGTTTTCCCCCACCCACAGGAGGGGACAGAACGCTCAGGCTGTATCAGTGGGGCGGGCACGGCTCCTCGCTGAAACAGCCTAGCGGAAACGCTACTTCCTGGTGTGGCCTTAGTAGGCGATCCATTGCACACTGGAATGTCGTTTGTGCCCCATGAAGGCCAAAAGGAAGTACTTTATTTCTCCTTCATCCACTAGGGGACACTGGAGCCTCAGTACAATGGGTATAGAAGTGGGTTAGCCGGGAGCTGGCACCTTTAATAAAAAAACTTGAATGGTGGCTAGCTCTCCCCCCTCTATACCCCCCCCCCCCCCCCCCCAGGCCAGTCTAAAGTTTGTGCCCTGGGAGCTGGACCTATGCTCCATTAAGGCACACTAAGGGGCAAATTCAATTAGCCGCGGGGTTTTCCCCGCGGCTAATTGTCGCACTGGTGGTGATTCAATAAGCGGGGATTCCACGCGCGGGTGTCCACGAGACCCCGTGCGCGAATCCCCGCTGACGGGCTTTACCTCGCACCTCATGTAGGTGCGAGGCAACAGCTGCACGAAGCCGCCCTTGTCGGCCTCGCGCGCGTCAGAAAAACACAGTTTCCGCACTTCTCGCGGAAACTGTGTTCCCGCGAGCGAGGGCTCATTTACCGGCGCGGGGAAAAAAGCAATTTTATTGAATAGCTTAACCCTGCGCCGCGGGACATTCGAGCAGTCCCGCGGGTAATTGAATATGCCCCTAAGAGCACTTTTAAAGAATTATTTTGAGTATACAGACAGGCTCCCCACTGCCCCTGCCTGTCTGCACCGCTGGAGCTGCCGGGGAGACCTCACCGCCACGCGCTGAGGTCTCCAGCTACAGAGACCTCAGTCTCTGGGGAGCCCTAGACGCGCTGCATGCGGCGCTCGTCGCGGGCTTCCCCCAGCATAAACCCCGCCGCCGGCAGCCATGGCAGGTTCAAGGTCAGTGCGTCCTGGCTTCCCGACTAGCGGGAGAGTCAGGACTTCATTCAGGCGGGCAAACAAAGCAGCAGCGCTAGCGCGGTGAAGGCCCCATAGCGGAGGGGGCGGAGCTTAAGTCCGTCTTCTGCTCCTGCCTCCCAGCGCTTCTGCAGTAGATGCTGGGGGACATTTTAGAGGAAGGGCTGCTCCTGGAGACTGCACATAAGAACCTGATTAAGGCCAGTAAAGGTTTCTTTTAAGGGCTGTTTATTGCTCTATTATAGAGCTGCTAAGGGGGCATAGCAATCTCCCTCTCTGCCCCCCCTTGGTTAATGTGTAGTCTCTATATCTGTCTTCTCACCTACTGTGTGTGTGTGTGGTGTGTGACAGAGTGCTGCAGCATGGTTTCTAAGGGATCTAAGGCTGCACAAAAGTATTTCTCATGCAAAAGATGCGCAGAGAAGTTCACACAAGAACAATCTAACTCCTCTCTGCTGTGTGACAAGTGTGTGTCTCAGCCGCAGGCTGCCGACACTCCATCCCAACCATTATGGTCTGATCAAATAACTTCGGTTATGGCTAGACTCTCTGACGAGCTTGAAGCAGCTCGCAGAGACAGGGAGGTGATCACACAGAGATCACCTGAGCCAGATTGGGCACGGTCTTTAGCCAAATCTGTGGAGGGACTTACTAAAGTTATGTCCCAGGCCCCTCCTGCTGCCTCATTATATAATGTCCCTAATAAGAGACTTATTCAGAATCCTTTACATTGGGATGATACGGATGATGAGGAAGTGCAGGAACCTGAGGAGGGCGAGGTTCACTAAGAGGTTCAGTTTCCTGATGAATCGGAACCTATATAACAGGGCGTAGATGCATTAATCACTGCAGTACGCCAGGCTTTACACATAGAGGATTCAGAGGTGTCTTCTAAACCGTCTATTTTTGGTAAGAGATTTAGACAGGCTGTCACTTTCCCAGCTTCAGAGGAGTTGGATGATATCCTAACCTCAGCGTGGAAACACCCTGATAAGGGGTTTAAAGTCTCTAAGAAAATTTTATCCTATTATCCGTTTCCACCAGATAGTAGGAAATTATGCGAAACTCCCCCAGCTGTAGATCCCTCAGTTTCCCGCCTTTCTAAAAAGACGGTGCTTCCCGTTCCATGTGCTGTTTCCTTAAAGGAGTCCTCCGACAGAAAGCAGGAAAACACGCTAAAATCCATTTATACAGTGGCAGGAGTGTCACAGCGTCCAGCACAGGTTAGCTGTTGGGTAAACAAAGCTGTCGAAGCCTGGGCTACACAGCTTGCAGAAGGTCTGAGGTCAGGATCGCAGACTGAAGATCTCATTCAGCTGGCCGAGCAGATTGCAGAATCGGCCGCTTTCCTTGGGGAAGCTTCTAAGGACATATGTGGTCTTTCCGCTAGATCTTCGGCTTTAGCTATATCAGCCAGAAGAGCCCTTTGGCTGCGTCAATGGCACGCAGATGCAGAGTCCAAGAGAGCTGTAGAAGCTCTTCCTATTACCGGAGAATTTCTTTTCGGGACGGAGTTGGATAAGTGGATCTCACAGGCTGCTGGTGGGAAATCCACTTGCCCTACAATCTGCGGCTCCCCCTCCTAGGCGACCTTCTGCGGGTCCTTCCTTTCGGTCCTTTCGTCCCCCCGGCAGGTTTAGAGGACGCTCCAGGGGAGCTCCAGCTTTCTCCCGCGGGTCTAGAGGCCGTGGTAGAACTGCAACATCAGCTTCATCTGGGTCCCAGCAGGACAAGACAACAGCAAAGCCCTCCACATGACTCTCTCATTTCTCAGTTGGGAGATCAGAGGGTGGGAGCTCGTCTTTTACATTTCAGGGAAGTGTGGATCAAGTCTTGCCAGGACACCTGGGTCAGGAACATCATTACACACGGTCTGAAGTTGGACTTCAGAATAGGTCCGCCTTCTCGTTTTTTCACAACCGGCTTACCTCTGGCATCAGAAAAAATGTAGGTTATTCTAGAAGCAATACAGAGGCTGCTATTGTCCCAGGTGGTAGTGGAAGTTCCGACCCATCAGAAAGGTCAGGGTTTTTATTCCAGCTTGTTTGTGGTGCCCAAGCCGGACGGCTCTGAGACCTATTCTCAGGGATCTCAACCCTTATCTTCGAACCTTCAGGTTCAAGATGGAGTCTCTAAACTCTGTTATAGCAGGACTCGAGAAAGACTAGTTTCTTGTGTCCCTAGACATAAAAGATGCCTACCTCCACATCCCTATCTGGCCTCCTCAAACATTTCTTCGATTTGCGGCCCTAGACTCGCATTGGCAATTTCAGGCCCTACCTTTCGGTCTTTCGTCGGCACCAAGGGTGTTCACAAAGGTCATGGCCGTCATGATGGCTCTGCTGCGAAATCAGGAGGTAGTCATTGTCCCATATCTAGACGACCTACTGATCAAGGCTCCGTCAGTAGCTCGATTGTTAATAGACATTCAATGGACCCAGAATCTTCTCTTGCAACACAGGTGGACCCTAAACTTCAAAAAATCCTCCTTGACTCCGACACAGCGTCTGCTGTTCCTGGGCATGATATTGGACACAGTGGAACAGAAGGTATTTCTGCCCCAGGACAAGTTCTCCTCCATTCAAAGCATGGTGCGTCTGATTTTGCGGCATCACAGAGTATCAGCACATCTCTGTATCCGCCTGCTGGGAAAGATGGTGGCGACCTTCGAGGCAATTCAATTTGCAAGATTTCATGCCCGCCCCTTTCAGTTGGACCTTCTTTCCCAGTGGTCAGGATCACACCTATTTCTCCACCAGCGAGTCCTTTTGTCTCCCCAGACGAGAACATCTCTAATTTGGTGGTTGAATCCCTCGCACTTGCTGACGGGACGACGGTTCGCAGTATGGGATTGGATTCTCCTCACCACAGACGCAAGTCTAAGAGGGTGGGGAGCAGTGACCCAGGGAAGACATTTTCAGGGGCACTGGACTCAAAGGGAGGCAGGTCTACCCATAAATATTCTAGAGTTAAGAGCAATATTTTATGCTCTCCCAACTGGCGCAGCCTCTGTTGCAGGGTCAGGCAGTCCGAGTACAGTCGGACAATGCCACAGCGGTCGCCTATATCAACAGACAGGGCGGCACCAAGAGCAGAGCCGCCATGAAGGAAGTAGGCAGAATCCTGCGTTGGGCAGAATAATTCGCAGTGGCAATCTCTGCCATCTTCATTCCAGGAGTGGAAAACTGGGAGGCCAATTATCTCAGTCGGCAAGATATTCATCCAGGGGAATGGTCGTTCAATCCTCAGGTATTTCACCAACTAACTCTCAGGTGGGGTCGTCCACAGGCCGATCTCATAGCATTGAGGTTGAACCACAAATTACCAATTTACTGTTCCCGGACCAGAGACCCACAGGCAGCAGCAGTGGATGCCCTGACAACACAGTGGAGGTTCCACTACGTATATTTATTCCCTCCTTTCCCGCTAATTCCTCGCTTATTTCAGAGAATCAAACGCGAGAATGTCAGAGTGCTGTTCATAGCACCAGATTGGCCCAGAAGAGCGTGGTACTCGCAGACAAGGAATCTGTTGGTAGACGAGCCGTGGCCGCTTCCTCTTCAAGACGACCTCCTGCTTCAGGGGCCGTTTACTTATCAAGACTTAAGGCGGCTTTGTTCTGAAAGGGCCGTTCTTAGACAGAAGGGAATCCCGTCAAGTGTAATTCCTACCATGATTAGGGCTCGCAAGGAGGTTATGTCTCAGCATTACTATCGCATATGGAAAGCTTATGTCACCTGGTGTGAAAGACGCAATTCACCTCCTTCAGTTTTTAAGGTATCACGTCTACTTCTTTTCCTTCAGGCTGGCTTAACGGCAGGTCTTCGCCTGGGTTCCATAAAGGTACAAATATCCGCGTTATCCATTTTCTTCCTAAGAAAATTGGCCTTATTACCGGATATCCAGACTTTTCTCCAGGGAGTAAGTCAGGCTTCAGCCTCCTTTTGTGCCTCCTACGGCACCATGGGACTTAGATTTGGTATTGGCTTTTCTCCAGTCTGAAACCTTCGAGCCGCTACAGAGGGTGGAGTTAAAGTACTTAACTTGGAAGGTGGTTCTCCTTTTGGCACTCGCCTCAGCGATGCGGGTCTCCAAACTGGGGGCCTTTATAATGCCGTCCTCCTTATCGAATTTTCCATCAAGATAGGGCAGAATTACGCACACACAAGTCCTTTCTTCCAAAGGTAGTCTCTGCTTTTCATATAAATCAACCAATTGTGGTTCCTGTGTTTAAGGATGACTCTCCAGCTTCTAGATCCTTAGATGTAGTCAGAGCTCTTCGGATTTATGTCGACAGGACTGCTTCGCTCCGTAAATCGGATGTTTTTGTTTGTTCGGTTTGATTTGGCCCGACAAGGTTGGCCAGCTTCCAAACAAACTATTTCCAGATGGATTCGTCTGACTATCAAACAGGCTTATTTGGTGGCTTCCAGGCAACCACCGGCTTCTATTACAGCGCATTCAACGCGCTCGGTAGGACCTTCATGGGCGGCTGCTCGTGGGTTTTCTTTAAACCAGCTTTGTCGAGCCGCCACTTGGTCCGGCAAGCACACGTTTCTAAGATTCTACCGTTTTGATACTTTTGCGGCCTCCGCTTCAGAGTTTGGCCATGCAGTTTTGCAGGGTTCTCAGCGACCCGGTTTGTGAGCTCTGAGACGTCCTCATTGTACTGAGGCTCCAGTGTCCCCTAGTGGATGAAGGAGAAAATAGGATTTTGGTACTTACCGATAAATCCCTTTTCTCCGATTCCACAGGGGACACTGGACGCCCACCCTGCGCTGCTCTACCTGCATTTGTTAACTTTTCCACATTCAGATGGTTGTTTGTTACTGTTGTCTGATTGGAATGTTGGTTTTGTCTTTTATTAACCTTCTTTATATATGAATGCTGTGGCTTCTCTGTTTCCTTTTCCTTACTTTCCAGCTCCCCTCGGGCACAGTTGTTTAGACTGACCTGGGGGGGGGTATAGAGGGGGAGGAGCTAGCCACCATTCAAGTTTTTTTATTAAAGGTGCCAGCTCCCGGCTAACCCACTTCTATACCCATTGTACTGAGGCTCCAGTGTCCCCTGTGGAATCGGAGAAAGGGATTTATCGGTAAGTACCAAAATCCTATTATTGACAGACCATCAGGCGTCAATAAGGCAGTCTTCTCCTTGGTGGTCTCGCTTAGGGGAATTTGCCAATTCGTAAGATACCGGCTACACGCCAACTTTTCCACCAGTTCATCCACCAAAGGTTGCGGGTACGCGTCAAACTGGGAAACTTGATTCAGATGTCAAAAGTAGTTACAGAAACTTATTGCCCCAGTAGAAAATGGCAACCCAGAAAATACAGAGTTCCAAACCTCCGCTGCTGCTCCAGACTGCACAGGATTTGCTTTAGTCTCCCTTGGAGGGAGCTGATCCCACAGGAATATGAGTAATTCAGGTGAGAGGCAATCCCTCTCACTAAATAAATGTGTATTTCAATTAGTCCACATACTCTCCGGTGGTCTCAGTTTCTCAAACACATCAACCGCGACTTCGCAATAGTCCTGGTGGCTCCAGATTGGCCTCACTGAAGTTCTTTTGCAGCTTCTCCCAGTTGGGCCGTGGCAGTTTTCACACCATCCAATCCTTCTTTAGCAGGGTCCGTTCGTGTACCCTACATTATAGCATCTTGGTTTACAGCGTGCCTGTTGCAGCCACTTTTCTGAAGCACAAGGTGTCCTTGAAACTGCTACTCCCACTATGCTTTGGGTCAGGAAGCCAGTGTTTGTGGCACACTACCATTTGGAAGCCTTGTGTCTCGGTGTGAACGCCATTGTTTACAACTACCTCCTTCCGGTTGTCCCGAATTCTGTTCCTCCAGGCGGGAATGGTTGCTACTTTTTAGCCTGTGCGTGCTGAGGCTGCAGGTTGCTGCCTTTTTATTCATCTTCTGTCGACGTAGGTTGGCCCTGCTACTGGGTCTAAAGATCTTTTGCAGGGAGTTTATAGAGTCCAGCTACCTTTTGTGCCTCCTCCTACCATGGAATCTCCACCCTGGGGTGACAGTCCTAAAATCGTATGTGTTTGAGACCCTGGACATGGTGGATCTCGCACAATCTTCTGGGCAGATAGCCAATAGCAGAGCTATCAGTAGTAGGTGTCAGAGCTTGGGGCTCTATCCAGTAGGTGGAGCTTCACACAAGGCCGGCTTTTTTGCCTAAGGGTGGTCCCTGCCTTACATGTTGCCCAACCCATTGGAGTTCCTGTTTTATCGGAATATGCATCTTCACCGTCTCTGGCATTGGTTAGGGCTGTATGACCCTATGTTCTCATACTACTTCCAGGAAAACTGATGAATTGGTTGTCTTTTATGATGCCTCCACACGGGGTTGGTTGGCTTCAAAACAGACCCTTTCCAGGTGATTCCGAATGGTTCTACCTCAGACTTGTGTCGCCAATGGTTGGCCTTAAATGTAGTTCCATCTCAGCTCCTTTTGTATGCGTTCGGTTGGGACCTCTTGGACTGCCTGCCACGAAAGTTCTGTTTCTCGCCTTTGCCATGTGGCCACCCAGTCCACAGTTCATTAATTTGGTTATGTTCTACCGTTTTTTGTTTCCTTTGCAACCACTGAATTATAGTTTGGTTACAAGATTCTACAGGTTTTCAGTGCCTCACCACAGGGACATGGAACTAAAAACTTTGAAATAATCCCTGCAAAAGTTTCATAAAACTAAGGCAATTGAATTAGTAACACCTGCTCAAGAAGGAACAAGATCTTTTTTATTTTTTGTTACTAGTAATGAAAATAAATAACAGCTATCCAGATCCTTCAGAACCGTTCTGGATCTCTGGCAGTTAAACACATCATGGTAAGACATTTCAGAATGGAAATGTGTACAGCAATTTTTACTGGTATAAGAATTTCTCCCATTGCAGAAAGTCATCAGAAGTTTATCATATTCCATATTCTGGGCAATCACTACCAATTTACCTACCTCCCCTTTGGGTTGTCAACAGCATCAAGTGCATTCACCAAGGTGCTTGTAACCCACTTAGTGGAGCTGCAAAAACAAGGTGTAACAATATGGCCATACCTGGATGATTTTCTGATTACAGAAAATCCAAAGAAAATTGAGCAGGTCAAAGTAAATGATGTACTTTTTTTCTTCAGCATAATGGATTGCTCACAAATTGGGGGAAATAAGTTGGTTAAATCCCACTCCGGTTTCTTTGCGTACAGATTGATCTGCTACTAGAAACCATAGCAATATCATTGTAAAGATGCCCAAAGATCTGGGCAGTGCTAACCTTGGTTAAAGTTTACCCTAGTAGTCAGCTTAGGATCGGCCTTCATTTATTGAGGATGTTCTCCTCAACAAAAGATGTAGGTCCCATAGGCAAAATGGCAAATGAGAAAACTACATTGGGATGTTCTGTCCAAGATCAGCTACAAGAAAGATTCCTGGGATCGATTGGATTTGGTTGCAGGAGTCCACCACAAATTCTGTAAAAACAGAAAGTCTAATTTCATGTCCTCAATACATGGTTTTAATAACACATTCAAGTGCAGGAGGTTGGGGACCTGGCAATACAAATTGTGCAAGGTGCATGGAGTCCATAAGAAATTAGTAGGCAGAAATTATGACCAATTGCAATTAAAGGGCATTCACTTAATTGTTTTCCGCCATGACAGCTGTTGTGTACCTAAATTGGCTGAGGGTACCCATTAGCAAGGTCATGATGTCAGAAGTGGAAAAGATAATGAATTGGGCAGACACAAACTTGTTCTAACTTTTACCTCTACATGACTCCATAAAAATGAACTTTTTAGCAAAGTTCCTCAGGCCGGTGCAGATTCTACTGGGAGAGTGGGAACTAAACAAAGATGTTCCAGCTGTTAATATGAAAATGTGTATGCCCACATGTTGATTTGATAGCAACATGCCAAACTACCACTTTCCTTCTCCCATCACAGATGTTTGGGAACTCTGAGTAGATGCCCTTTCTCTGCCTTGGAATTTCAATCTGCCTAGGTGGATTGGGGAACTAATCAGAATTGTCAACAAAAATAACAGTCAATGGTGCCAGATGTTGCCAGAGCAGTGTCCAACTTTGTGGGTGGGAAAGATGCCAACATTAGCTAAAGAACTTTGCAAGGCAGCAGCATGGTCATTTATCCATACCGTTACCAATCATTACTCTTCGGATGTTTCTAACAGTCGCTTAGGCAGCAGATAGCTGTTTCTAATTTTTTTTGTTTTTTACTTTTGATTGGCCTCCCATATTATTGCTTGTGTACATCCTATAAGTAAGCTGAAATGTAGGACTGAAAAAGAAAAAAGTAGATTATTCTTACCGGTAATTCTGTTTCTTTGAAAAACTCCTTGGCAGCCCCCAAGTTTTTCCACCTGTATCTTTGTATTCGTGTTTAGGTGAAATAGCAAGAGACACTCAATAGAGACTCATTGAATAGAGCAGCTTCATAATATACTACTATTTTTAATCTAGTCATGTGAAATGGGCAATAAAATATTTGTACAAGTTTTCAGTGTTTAACACAAGGTAGATAAAGCTCTAATGGAGTCTGAAATTATGATTGATTGGCGATTAATATCAGGCACTTTATGCAAACTCACTTTGTGACAAATGGATAACAATGCAGACTTCTCTTCATAAAACATGTCCTAACCTTCACAACAACAATCGTTTATTAAACTGGTACAGCGGCAACTGCTTTCATGTCGTCTGTGCCATTGTGGTGTATTGATGAGAAGGTTCTTGTTACCAGGTTGAGGGTGGTGCTTTTTTGCTGCGATGGTGTTTTAGTCATATGACCAAACATTGACCAGCAGCATTGTGATCTTTGAAAGCTGCCCTTTTAATAACTGCTGCATTTTAAATTTTATTCTAAATCAAAAAGTAATTTGAAAACTATTTATGCCTATTAAATAGGTTGTCCTAATTGTGTAGTACTGCAGATCATGCAGTGTTTTTCATGTTAGCAGGAGATTAATAATGGCTTCATTACTGGAATGTGTCTTACTTGTTAGTCAGCGAATGACCATGCAGATGCAAGACAGGGCAAAAGCCGTTTCATTGATGAAGGACCAAAGACTTGTGAGGATTTCCACTGCTGCTGTCGGGAGTACTGTTGAATGTGACAACTGTTTGGAGCATTTGTTGAGTAACTTCAAGATTCCAATTACCCACCAGCAAACTGTTCTAGCACTGGAACATACAGCCATGGCCAAAAGTTTTGAGAATGACACAAGTATTGGTTTTCACAAAGTTTGCTGCTTCAGTGGTTTTAGGCCTTTTTGTCAGATGTTACTATTGTATACTGAAGTAAAATTACAAGCATTTCATAAGTGTCAAAGGCTTTTATTGACAATTTAAATTAAGTTTATGCAAAGAGTCAATATTTGCAGTGTTGACCCTTCTTTTTCAAGACCTCTGCAGTTCGCCCTGGCAGACTGTCAATCAACTTCTGGGCCACATACTGATGGCCGCCCATTTTTGCCTAATCAATGCTTGGAGTTTGGCAGAATATTTGTGTTTTTTGTTTGTTCACCGCCTCTTGAGGATTGACCACAAGTTCTCAATGGGATTAAGGTCTGGGGAGTTTCCTGCCCTTGGACCCAAAATTTTGATGTTTTGTTCCCCGAGCCACCTAGTTACCCCTTTTGCCTTATGGCAAGGTGCTCCATCATGCTGGAAAAGGCATTGTTCTTCACCAAACTGTTCGATGGTTGGAGTATGTTTTGGTACCATTCTTTATTCATGGCTGTGTTCTTAGGCAAAATTGTGAGTGAGCACACTTCCTTGGCTGAGAAGCAGCCCCACACATGAATGGTCTCAGGATGCTTTACTGTTGGCATGACACAGGACTGATGGTAGCGCTCACCTTTCCTTCTCCAGACAAGTGTTTTTCCAGATGCCCCAAACAATCTGAAATGGGATTCATCAGAGTTATTAACGTTACTCCAGTCCTCAGCAGTCCAATCCCTGTACCTTTTGCAGAATATCAGTCTGTCCCTAATGTTTTTTCTAGAGAGAAGTAGCTTCTTTGCTGCCCTTCTTGACACTAGGCCATCCTCCAAAAGTCTGCGCCTCACTGTGCGTGAAGATGCAGTCACACCTGCCTGCTGCCATTCCTGAGCAAGCTCTGCACTGGTGGTGCACTGATCCCGCAGCTGAATCAACTTTAGGAGACTGTCCTGGCGCTTGCTGGATGTTCTTGGGCGCCCTGAAGCCTTTTTCACAACTATTGAACCTCTCTCCTTGAAGTTCTTGATGATGAGATAAATGGTTGATTTGGGTGCAATCTTACTAGCAGCAATGTTCTTGCCTGTGAAGCCCTTTTTGTGCACAGCAATGATGACTGCGCGTTTCCTTGCAGGTAACAATGGTTAACAGAGGAAGAACAATGATTTCAAGCTCCACCCTCCTTTTTAAAGCTTCCAGTCTGTTCTAACTCATTCAGCATGACAGAGTGATCCCCAGCCTTGTCCTCGTCAACACTCACCTGTATTAACGAGAGAATCACTGACATGTCAGCTGGTCCTTTTGTGGCATGGCTGAAATGCAGTGGAAATGTTGTTTTGGGGATTAAGGGCCTGATTCAGAGTTGGAAATAGTGATATCTCTCTCAACTGTGAACCTGAACAAACCATATTGCAATGCAAGGGGTGTAAATGCATAAAAAATGTACATGTGGGGTAAATACTGGCTGACTTTGCATGTAGCCCATAAATACTGCACAGCTTTATTATTACTCTACAATTTAGATGTCAGTTTGGAAACACTCCTCCCAAATCTAAATCTCTCTGCACATTTTAAATCTGCCCCATTTGCAGTGCAGCATGGTTTCACCAAGATGATCAGTTGAGAAAGATATCTCACTCTATTCCCAAGTCTGAATCAGGCCCTAAGTTCATTGTCATGGCAAAGAGGGACTTTGCAATTCATTTGATCACTCTTCATGACATTCTCCATTATATGCAAATTGCCATCATAAAAACTGAAGCTGCAGACTTTGTGAAAACCAATACTTGTCATTCTCAAAACTTTTTTCCATGGCTGCAAATGTTCCAGGCCATGAAAAAGTTTTGGCTTAATGCTGATAGGTGGCAGTGGAGCAGGGGACCCATATTTATTTTCTACATAGCTGACAGTATATTGAGGTGATGTAATCCTAAAGCAGACAACCCCTGTAATTTCTTATACTCCTATAATGCGATTGAGGTACTATAGTTGATGTACAGTAGCCATAAATGCCATGTGTAAGCCATTTCCATCATTAGAAAAGGTATTTGCTCTCATTAAATATGTGAAAGAGAATAGGAGAGTTAAATGCTATTCAGTTAAATTTCTGTTCCGTAATCTAAGTCAACCACAGGCATCTAGTAAGGAAGGGTTGGGCAGAAGTCTCTGTGTGTGTATGTATGTAATATATATATATATATATATATGTGTGTGTGTGTATATTATATATATATATATATATATATATATATATATATATAGAATTTTTTTTTATTTTTTTTTTTGTCTGAAAACTAGCTGATGACAATTATTTTAGGAGTAAATCCACTGCTTTTCCTTTTAAGGATTAGTACAGTAAAAGAGAAATTATTGAGAGACAATGCATGTAAGAGGGAAACATGACTATAATTCATGAATCAGGCTGGTGGGATTTCTCTGATGGAAAATAAATAACAATGTAATTTGTCACTTTTTTTCCAGCTTCTCTATCAGTGAAATAGATTGTTTCCTTCCTAGCGGGCGTCATGGGTGACTGTCTGACCCCTGAGGAAAAGGCTCAGCTCATTACACGCAACCTGCAGGTTTGTATACCTTCTTTGTTTTTTGGGTTTATTTTTTTGGGGTAATTTTTTTAAATTATTTCTGAACCTGTACTATAATGGGGGTTTTTTTTTTGTTTGTTTTTTTACTACATTTTATTGAAACCTTGCACTTGATTTGTTTTTAGTTAAATTTTTTTTTTAAGCTTTGTTTTCTTAAAAGGAAAGAATATTTAAAAAAAAAAAAATTCCCATCGATGTTTAGCGCATCATCTGGAAAAATGGGTACAGTAGCTTTGTAAAGCGTATTCCCTGTTTTCATTGTTTTCAGCACCACACTATGGATTCCTTACTTTCATTTGTATTCTCATGTTTCTCTGCACCTAGACTCATCTGCATTTACATATTTGTATGTATTATCTGCATTTACATATTTGTATGTTTTAAAGTTGGCCTGACACATTTAAAATGTAATATTATAGAACAATTATGGTTCACACCAGACATTGGCCTCATGAGCTTTGTAACTGCTCTGATGCCTTGTTCTCAAACCTTTACTATTCTCGCAGATGTACTTTACCTCATTTGGGCATATAGTTACAGCTGGGCACTAGCATTAACGCTGGGATATGTTGCTCAGGTTTTGATAAAGAGTTCATTTTTATTCCTGTCAAAGAAATAACTTTAAAAAACAAAATAGGAAAATCCTGAAGAATTTACTGTATGTTGAGGTATAATCTCTATAATGTCTTGTGTGTACAAACTGTTTACCCAATGCCTATATGCAATGAGGGCAGCCTAAGGCAGTAAAGGTATGCTTACAAAAAAAATCTATCCACAAATTAGGAGATCAAGGCCCTTGAAGCTTGCAGGACAGCAGGCAGTTATCTTTAGTGCCGCAGGAGGAAAATGGAAAATAATTATGGATCCTAGAGATCCTGAGCTACTGTTAATTAGAATTACCTTTACTGTAGCAAGGATACGGGATACTAATGTAGCAGGTGACAAAGAACGGGATGTAATCGGGAAGCTGGCTGACATTATACCGACAGCCGGCTTCCCGACTGTCATATCCCGTCGAGGGTGAAATAACCAGCGTCTAGATGTAGACGCCGCTCATTTTACCGACACCGGGAGACCGGCGCCCCGGCATACTGTTTATTGGTCACCACCTTCATTAGTACCTCATCCTTGGAGGAAAGATAATTCAGATAATCAGCAGAAAGTTTGTTATAATATACAAATGCATGGATATGGGACATAATATTATTTCAACTTTTCCAATATCTTATGTCGGGTTTACGGTGTGCATGGAATGACTGCTCCAGCCAGAGGACGCAGACTTACGGACTGACTGTTGTCACGGCACAGACACATATGTAGTCTCTGTAACCTCAGCACATATGCATACACACACACCCATGCAGTCCCATCACACCTTATGTAGTATGAACAGAACAGTTGAGGGGTTAACTGCGCACACAAGCGGCAGCAGTTAGGGAGTACTAAGAAAGGAGATCATCCACCTCCAGGAAAGATATCTGAATAGCAAAAGAGTTAAGTACTCCTGTACTTCGCACAGCTAATAAACTAAAAGAGTAGAAGAATACACCGTAATAAAATAGGATTTTCATAATCAGCATAAAGAAGGGGTAAAAAAGTCACTTATTTCGGTTGAATCCAAGTAGTGTTTCTACCAATGTGGAACTCCAACCCTATGGGTGGTCTTCATTTTCAAATACCGATTTCCATATCAGGTTTTCCTCATGAGAGGAAAAAAAGGAAAACAAAAAAACAATGGTATAGTATATCTAAAATATGTTGGTAATTATGTAAAAAATGGTCCTCCACTCGAGTCCTCAATTTACAAGTAACATACCGTACTCCCATATAAAACGGAGTATATACCACCCAAAAAGTTTTCTTTATCCTTTATGTAGCTGAGTATATACAGGAATGGAATTCTTGACTTATTCAGAAATCTATTATCAATAGTAGTAAGAAAGATGATGGGCGTACCCAAACTCACAATCAAGCATGCTGTGATAGACGTATCAAGGTTTCTTTATGTTGTCCCTATGGTCTCTCTTCATCCGCCATTTCTCTTATTCACCTCATGTCCATGAAGCAATTATTGAATTTTATATGAAATATTTTGTGTTAGGAGCAAAATTGGTTTTAACCATTTTTCTACTCCAAGGTCCTTAGGGTCCACAGGGATACCTTGGGGGGGGGGTATAGGCTTGGCTCCGCCATGGGCAGCACACAGTTAAATCTTTTCATCCCAGGATGCACCAGGCCCCCTCCTATACCCCGCCCCCAGGCCAAGGCACCTCAGTTTCAGTAGATGCCCGGCCGGAGCTGGGTTACCTCACGGGGGCTGTGTTTCACAGCCCCTGAAGAATCTTCAAGAGCAGTAGCATGGACAGTCCAGCGGACGTCCATGTTACTACTCCAACACCCACGCCGGCGCCGACCACCGGTAGCGATCCGGGGAGCTCGGCGGGCTCTGCGGGGTTCCAGCTAGCTGAACACCCCGGGGTCTGAGACTGCGGCCGGACTTACGAGGGACATCAAAGGTAAGCAGCGGGTGTCTGCGGTAGGCACCCGCTGTTACGCAGTCCTTGCGTACCCAGGGCTGGGGGCTGCCTGGGGGCGGCAGTATAGTGGAGCCAGGCATGAGCCTGCACTCACACTAGACACCAGGGATGCGGGGCTGGAGCGTTAAGGACGCGCTCCAGCATCCCCGGGGTTAATGGCCTGCCAGGGGAGGACGCCTTCCCTGTTCAGCACAGGAGGCTCCTCCCCCTTCACTACTCTCAGGCGCCTTGCATATAAGTTTTGGCAGGCTGAGTCAGTGATCCTCTCCAGCCCGCCTCTCTTCATTCCTCCGGTGGGTGTTCACAAAGGTAATGGCGGTTATGGCGGCACACCTGCAGTTGCAGGGGGTTCACCTGTTACCTTACTTGGACGATCTTCTGTTGTTGGCGGGGTCGCCACAGATCCTTTGCAGCCATCTGCAACTGACAATATCAGTGTTGCAGGCTCATGGCTGGTTAGTGAATTGGAAGAAGTCATCTCTGATTCCTTCTCAGAGGATGATCCACCTCGGAGCGTTGTTGGACTCTCAACAACAGAGGATCTTTTTGACGGAAGAAAAGATATCCCTGTTGAAGTCCGAAATACACACTGTTCTAAGGAGTCTCCGAGTGTCGCTTCTTTCGGCAATGAAGTTGCTGGGATCCATGGTGTCAACGTTCGACATGGTGGAATATGTCCAGTTCCATTCCAGACCTCTGCAGATGTTGATCCTCTCCAGGTGGGATGGAGTTCCCTGTCGAATAAAGACGCAGATGATCAGGCTCACTCCGGAGGTATGCCTATCCCTGACCTGGTGGTTACAGAGATCACATCTCAGCAGGGGACGCCCGTTTTGGATTTCAGATTGGATCCACGGTGGCTTACCTAAATCATCAAGGAGGAACTCTAAGTCAAGCGGCTCTAAGGGAGGTCTCTTGCATTCTGACTTGGGCAGAAAGCAATCTCCCAGCCATTTCGGCCGTGTTCATTCCGGGAGTACTCAACTGGGAAGCGGACTTCCTCAGCCGCCACAATGTACACCCGGGGGAATGGTCTCTTCACCAGGAGGTGTTCCAACTCCTGGTGGACAAGTGGGGCCTTCCCGAAATAGACCTCATGGCACAACCGCAAGCTCTGGGCGTACGGATCCCAAACAAGAGACGCAGGGGCTCTCCTAGTGGACGCTCTATCAGCACGGTAGAACTTCCAGTTTGCGTACCTGTTTCCTCCGTTCTCCCTTCTGCCTCGGGTAATTCGAAAGGTCAGGCAGGAAGGAGGCAAGATACTGCTGGTGACTCCTGCGTGGCCCAGACTGAGTTGGTACTCTGATCTTCAGTGTCTGTCCATCGACACTCCATTGCTATTGCCTTAACGTCCGGACCTGTTGTCTCAAGGCCCTTCTCTCTACCTGGACCTGAATCGCCTGTCTTTTGACGGCGTGGCTCTTGAGACTTCCCTCTTGAGATCTAAGGGTTTCTCAAGAGTGGTGGTGAATACCATGCTTCGAGCTCGGAAACCTGCTTTGGCTAGAATCTACCACAGGGTATGGCATACTTATTTTGAGTGGTGTCACCCTAGAGGGTTTGATCCTCCAGGATTTTTGGATATCCAGAGTGCTGGCTTTCCTACAGGTGGGCTTAGATTTAGGTCTACGCCTCGCTTCACTGAAGGTGCACTTTTGTGCCCTGTCGGTTTGGTTTCAGCATAGGATCGCTACGCTGTCTGATACCCGCACTTTCATAAAGGGTATACTTTGCATCCAGCCTCCCTTTGTCCCTCCGGTGGCTCCTTGGGACTTGGCTGTGGTCCTAAGGGCATTCCAAGGTTCTATATTCAAACCTTTTTGGGTTCCATGGACTTGAAATGGCTTACGATAAAAACAGTGTTTCTTCTAGCCATTGCTTCGGCTACAAGGGTGTCTGATTTGAGGGCTCTCTCGTCGTCCCCTTTCTGATTTTTCATTCGGATAAGGCGGTACTTCGTATACGACCTGATTTCCTTCCTAAGGTGGTATCTAGTTTCCACATTAACGAGGAAATTGTGGTTCCAGCCTTTAATTCATTGGATCTTTTGGCTGGAGAGGCCTTTTTTAGATGTGAGAATTTATGTGAACCGTACTAGTTCTTTGAGGGAATCGGACTCTTTGTTTTGTACTCTATGGTTTTCATAAGAGGGGTTGGCCTGCTAATAAGCAGACTCTGGCACGATGGATTTGCATGGCTATCTCTGAGGCTTATACTCGTGAGGGTCTCCCAGTGCCACCCTCTGTGAAGGCTCATTCTACGAGGTCTGTATGTCCTTCGTGGGCAGCTCGCTGTGGCACCTCGGCTGTTCAGCTTTGCAAGACTGCTACGTGGTCCTCTGTCCATACTTTCGTCAGGCATTACGTATTTGACACCTTCGCTTCTCGGGATGCTTCCTTTGGGCGGCGTGTGCTCCCCTCTGCGCAGGAGCGTCCCCGCCCTTGAAGGATACTGCTTTGGGACATCCCCAAGGTATCCCTGTGGATCCCTAAGGACCCTGCAGTAGAAAACAAGAGATATGGTAAGCACTTACCTTTTTATCTCTGTTTCTACGAAGTCCTTAGAGTCCACAGGGCGCCTGCCCTGTGCTTATGTAGGGAGTTCTGGTCGCCAGTTTCTGTCTCCTTCTCTGTGAGAATGTGAATCTTCTGTGTTCCAGACTTTCTTCTTCCTTTTTCTCCTCCTCCGGCCTATGGCTTGATACTAAAACTGAGGTGCCTTGGCCTGGGGGCGGGGTATAGGAGGAGCTTCATTCCCTGCTAGCGTGGCAGTCCGGATCTGTCCTCACGTTTTCAGATGATTACATTCTGCTCCATGTGTATACGATGATTGTTATTTTACTGGATTTTTAGTATTGACATCAATTAAATTGTTAAAACCAATTCTGCTCCTAATACAAAATATTTCATGTTAAAGTCAATATATGCTTCATGGACATGAGGTGAATAAGAGAATTGGCAGATGAAAGACATCATAGGGACAACATAAAGAAACCTTGATACGTTTATCACAGCATTCTTGATTTGTGAGTTTGGGTACGCCCATCAACTTTCTTACTACTATTGATGATAGATTTCTGAATAAGTCAAGAATTCCTTTCCTGTATATACTCAGCTACATAAAGGATAAAGAAAACTTGTTTTGGATGGTATATACTCCGTTTTATACGTGAGTACGGTATGTTACTTGTAAATTGAGGACTCAGAGTGGAGGACCATTTTTTTACATAATTACCTACATATTTTAGATATACTATACCATTGTTTTTTCTTGTTTTCCTTTTTTCCCTCTCCTGAGGAAAACCTGATAAGGAAACCGGTATTTGAAAATGAAGACTACCCATAGGATTGGAGTTCCTCATTGGTAGAAACACTACTTGGATTCAACCGAAATAAGTGACTTTTTTTTTACCCCTTCTTTATGTTGGTTTATGAAAATCCTATTTTATTACTGTGTATTCTTCTACACCTTATGCAGTCTCAGCACACACCATGCACTCTCAGCACACATGCACACAACATGCACTCTCATTAGGTAGGCTTAGCACACATACGTACAAACACACACGCACACGTAGCCTCAGCACATGCATATACACATGACAGAATTTATCAGCAGGGGCAAACAGCAGCACTGCTGGGGATTACTGTAGTCCGTACTTGCCATCAGTGCTGCCGAGTCTCTGCATGCAGGAGAAGAGAGAGGTGGCCAGACGGGAGCCCACTGAAGAGAGACTTGCCCTTGTGTGTGTGTGTGTATATATATATATATATATATATATATATATATATCCATCCTGCTGGTCCCTGCCCCCGACTACACCAGCCACCCGACATCTCTTGCATCAGCGAAAGGACATTTCGCAGGGGCTGCTGGGAAACTTGGTCCCTACCCATCTGTGACACTGGTCACAGATGGAAGGGACTAGATTTCCCAGCAGCCTCTGCGGAACGTCCTTTAGCTGATACAAAGGATGCCGGTAGTTCACATGACTGCTGTTTGGAAAGGAGCTGCACTGAGTGCAGCCTGCTGAACAACCGGCGCCGTAGGAGACATAGTGCAGGGCCGGGTCAGGAGTGTGCACTTCAGAGCCGGGCGTCGCACACCGCCCCAGCGGGCGCCCGGCATATAGTGATTGTTGTGGATGGCCGGTTCCGCCCTCAGGGCTTTTGCACTCTGTGCAGAGGCACTACCCTAGTTACGGCCCTGAACTATAGATCTTTTCAGGTTTTTTTTTTGTTTGTTTGTTGTTTTTTTTCAAATTGTGTCCAGCCACTTTTTTTTTGACTATTGGGAAGCATGTTTGTTTTCCGCATCGTGCAAGCGTGATTAAGGGTTCAGGAACACAGGCACATTTTTATAGGAAAGAAAAAAGAATAATCCATAAACTCTGTAATGTTTTAAAATCAAAATTACCAATAGCACCTGCTCACCTTGAGTTAACTGATCAACAAAGCACAAAAAAGGCAGCACAAATAAACCACTTGGTCAGAAAATTAATTGGTGTAAACCTGGAGTTTAAATGAACCTTAAACAATTTAAATCTAATCACTTTTTATATTTATAAAGAATAACGTCCTGTATTAACTGTGTCACCGGGTATAGTATGATATGTCAGCAGTCATTATATTGACGTAGACAGTGATGGCATGTCCGAATGCCTACATATCGTCCCTGGCGGCTCAGCAGTGACTTACCTTGATCCCGACGGCAGTCATGTGACCATTACTTCCAGGTCAGACCTGAAGTTACAGCGTTCTTGTGAGTATTTGTCCCCTAATCCCTAACCCTCCTCTTCGGAGCCTATCCCTCCCGCCCATAGCCTAACCATAATGTTGACATTCTCACAATGTCGACCTGTTGACTGTGGACATTTTAACAATGTCAACATTGTAATTGTTGACCTTTTGACTACTTGTCAACATACTTGTCAATTATTAACAAAAGTATAAAAACTCTGTAGCCATCCAAAAACAAATAGCCAATAGGTTAAACTTCTATGACAGCATTAAGTAGCGCCAGATTGCACATATAGCAGCAACAAAATAAAATGCTAAACTGCATTATGAGGCTGAATAAATACTGTATATACTAGGCAGCTAACAAGTACAGATTTGCAATTACAGCATTTTATTTTGTTGCTTCTATATCTGCAATCTGTCGCTACTTATTGCTGCTGCATTGGCTGTTTTGTGGGGGTGTTTTTTGGATGCCTACAGTTATGTTTATTTATAATTACCAATGTTGATCTAAATAACATTAGATGTAAATGTATTTATTTAAAAAATAAATAATTTCAATTGTTCAAAGGTTCATGTGACCCCAGGGTTACACTAATTGCTTTTCTGACCATAAGGATTAGTTACGCGGCCTCTTTTTGTGTTTTGTGATAGGAATCTGAGGTCTTCTGAAGCGCAGTCATTTTAGCTGACTAGATGGGTCATTCATCTGTGGGCTTCCCTCTGTTACCCTTTGCTCAGAATATTGATACAGTACTTGACGTATGTGTCCAAGACTGTAGTCATGTGTTTTTGTTGAGTTTAATAATTTCACAATTTTTTGTCAGCCTTTATCCATACTCTGCATCAGTCCCATTATACTCAGTAGCACACTTGTCGCTTTAATGAATATTGTTTGCATATTAAAGCTGTGCTACCTGCTAGTAAAATTAACTGCTTTGTGCAGCCATATTTCCCAGGGCTCTACACGTTCTGTAATACCTAACTGGCAGGTTCACTACCTTTTTAAATTGTGACATAGGGGTATGTGTGTGGGAGGAACAATCACATGGGTGAGGAAGCCCCTGCACTATCATCTTTTAGGTCAGGGGTGGGGAACCTTTCTTCTGCTGAGGGCCATTTTGATATATATAACATTTGCAGGCCACGCCCCTTCCGTGTGATGTCACACGGGGCGGGGCCACAGTCGCCGGTGATTACAGCAATGCCAGGAGCATCCTGAAGATGCACTGCTGCATAGATTCTGGCTGCAGGGTGTCATTCTAGGCACCCTGCTAGACAGATGAGGCTAGCAGAAAAAAGCTCGGTGGGCCAGACCAATTGATTCTGCGGGCCTTATGTGGCCCCCGGGAGGAGGTTCCCCATCCCTGTTTTCGGTAATAGTGCTGATTTTGTTTCACTAGCCTCCATGCTTTTTTTTTTTTATTGGTTGTTTTGCTGGTTTTAAGTCTAGAAACTGAAAATTTTATTTGTTGTTACAGGAGGTTCTTGGGGAGGACAAGCTGAAAGAAATCCTGACGGAGCGAGAGCTTCGACTATATTGGGGCACAGCAACCACAGGGAAACCACATGTAGCTTATTTTGTGCCAATGTCCAAAATCGCTGACTTCCTAAAGGCTGGATGTGAGGTGGGTACTGACCGGTTATTGCTGTATCAGAGAATAAGATAAGAGAATGCTAAATAAAAGTAGATAGAATCAGCTTATTAGAAGTATTGACTTAGAACACTTAGTAATTTGGCTCCATTTACAAGGCTGCTTGACTGATTTTTATATTTTTTGTCTGCAATATGTGATGGAATTTTTTTTCAACTCAATACATTTTTATTAAAAAGAATAACCGTACAAATTAAAGAAATTTCAGAATTGCGTATAAAGTTTACATTTTGTAATAAAACTGTGACTAAGGGAAAAAAACGGGGGTATAAGGTAGAGAGGAGGGGATACCCTGTGGCTGTGGCAAAATGTGGCTTATATAGTAGAGAAACAAACAAATACAAACATTAGAGGGTGAATAAATTGTGTTCAGTCTACCTATGCAAAAAATCAGCTTGTCAAAGTAATATGGTTAGCGTAGAAGTCAGACCAAAGACTCTAATAAAAGGAGAAGAAACTGACATTGAGTATTTGATGCCAAGAGTTTCCATTTCAAAGCTACGCTGAGTGTTAGAGATTATTTTAGACCGAACAGGAAGATCAGGTCGTTTCCAGTATTGCAGTTCTTGTAGAGATGATAATATGGCAAGTTACGGATTTATTATAGGATTGGAATGAGAGAGGAAAGTGATGCAGAAGAGCTATTTCAGGGAGTTGAGGTAGAGATACTTAAGTATCCTGAGAAATTAAATCAAAGACCAAGGATTGGATCACCGGGCATGACCAAAAAATGTGTATCACAGAACCCACCATTCCACAATTTCTCCAGGAAAATCTAGAGGACTTGGGCCACAGTTTGTGTAACATATGTGGAGTATGGTATAGACCATGTAGTAGTTCAGACATCATTTCTGAATGGGTAATACATTTTAAACATTTTGAAAACATTCGTAAACACTGATATCCAGTCTGCATCAGTTGCATGAGATCTGAAGGTATTTCTCCCATTTAATTTTGATGGCAAGCTTATTGTCGTCTTTGGAAGACAAAATGGTTTTATGTACCACATTTATATACCACCCTTACAACTCGGGGAGGAGAATTTAGAGGATATACAAGGATGTGGGGTACGTAAACGTTGGTCACGAGCACAGTTGGATAAAATCCAATGTCTCCCATATCCAAAATGCTTGGGACCAGAAGTATTTTGGATATCGGAATATTCTGTATATTGGAATAATTGCATACCATATTGAGAACTTGGAAAAGGGACCCAAATGTAAACACAGAATGCATTTGTTTTATATACACCTACAGGTCATTTTATACAATATTTTCAATAATTTTGTGGCTCAAACAAAGTTTGTGTACATACATGAAATTCATTTATGTTTCATATAAACCTTATGTACAAAGCCTGAAGGTAATTTTATACAATATTTTTAATAATTTTGTGTCTTAAATTTTGTGTACATTGAACCAACAAAAAGTATAAAAAGTAAATTCAGTATTTCGGAATATTTGGATACGGGAGACTCACCCTGTATTTATAAAACTCATTTGAAGCAATGGCATATAGAGTTGAAGGAATGGTTTAAAGTGTCAGTTATCATATAGATTCTGTACTGTTATAATACCTTAACTAGGCCAATTGCATAAATTCAGGTTTAGAATCTGGGAAACCTTAATAGACTGAATTGAGAAGTCACCATGCAGTTTGATCAATTTATCCCACACAATGAGGGGATCTGATAAACTCTTAATCTAAAAGATTTGGGTGGTCTGTGTGTTGAATCAGCCCATAAAAAATCCTGCAGGGGAAAGGAGTTAGAACTACTCTTTTGTATGACTACCTAAGGTTTTGGTTCAGAGGGGTAGATCCAATTTCTAAACTGATCTGATAGACAGGCACATTGGTACATTTCAATGTTAGGGGCAGCGATTCCACCCCTAATCTTAGAACTGAACAGGCAAACCCTAGCTATTTGAGGGTGTTTGCCTTTCCAGACAAAGGAGTAAAGGTAATAGCCTGTGTACTGCAGGCATCGGCAGGTTCCCTGCAAGTCTGCCCGATTTTTTTTTTTAAAGTAGCAGTCATTTAAATGTGACAACCAGGTTGTTTTTTGCCCTTTAAATGACTGCTGCTTTAAAACATTGGGCAGTCTCGCACAGAATTCACCGATGCCTACAGTGCGCAGGCTGTTACTTCGGCCTTTGAGGTAAGTATAACGGTATAAAATTTGGTTCAAATTTGCATGGCAATTATGAAGAGTATACCCTGGAACAGATATAAGATTTTAGGAAGCAGCATCATTTTAATCAAACCTAAATGCCCCAACCAAAAAATTTCATAATGTGTCCAGAATTTGGGAGAGTTGTGAATTGATCAAGTAAGGGTTGATAAGTTATAGTGTACTGTTAATGAACCAGAATTTGTATACTTGCAACAGGTGGTCTGCAGTTATAACGGTATTTATATTGGTAAGAACGCAGGGAAGTCTGTATGCTACGGCTTCTGTTTTAGAGTATTCAACTTGTGTAGGAGACTGCAAAATAAACCTGTAGGTTATTGTTAAGAGTAGGCAGAGAGACCTCCAGGGCTGGTGACCAATAAGAGTACATTAACAAACAGATCTTATGTTGACTAGAGCTGTCAGTTATACCTGTAAATAAGGTAGGGGACCAAACCTTTGCTGCTAAGGGAAATATAAAGGGGGATAGGGGGCATCTCTGACTGGTTCCATTAGTGATATCAAAACTTCTGGATAGAAACCCATTGCTAAAGATGCGGACAGAAGAATTGCTGTACAATGAGAGAACGCTTGTAGAAAAAGTCCAGTAAAGCCAAATCTATGAGTACCTTAGACATATAAAGCCAGTGCAGTCTGTCAAATACCTTTTCTGTGTCTAGGGGAAACAGAACCATGAGGACAGGGTGTGCTGCATGTGTTTCCAATAAATTAAAAATCTGTCTAGTGCTCTCTGGGGCTTCTTTGCCCAATATGAAACCAACTTGGTCATGAGAAACTAAACTGGGGAGACTTGGGTTAAGCCTGTTGGCTATTAGTTTTGCATATAATTTGACGTCCTGTTTTGAAAAAGAGCGATTTGTCTATAATTCTGACACATTGTTGGGCCTTTGCCGGGCTTAGCTATCGTAATGATCTGGGCTTCCAACATTTCTCTAGGGAAGGAGTTAGTAGTGGCATGGTTATATAGATTAACCAAAATGGAGGGGAGTGTAGATTGCTAGGTCAGATAGAAACTGTTAGATCTGTTTTAAACCAAAGTGCCGCGTCTGATCCGGGAGTTGGAACACTGTTCCAATCCGGATCAGACTCGGCACAGAACCCTTTCATATTGCAGCACCGACCCAGGATATATTCCTGAGTCGGCGCAGGCATTGCAGTGGACGCTTGGAGAGGTCATCTCCCCAAGCCACTGAAGCCGGCCAATCGGGCGGCAACAGCACGATCCGGGTCATTGTGACTCAGATTGTGCCTTTTACACTGCAGGGTGGCACAGGAACGTGGCCAGCCCTGCAAAATACCAGAGTTGGTTCCCCGGCTTCCTGGACCCGGATGGATCCATCTACACAGACAAAAATTCCGGGTTGATGTGCATCAACCCAGGATTTTTATGTCTGTGTAAAAGGGGTATTATTGATATCATCAGGTTCTGGGGCTTTGTATTTGTTTAGAGATTTAATAGCGGCGTGAACCTCATCACTACTTCACTGAACATTAATCTGCAGATTGTACAGCTTCTCATTGTATGTGCAATATCTCAAGATCAGAGACCCATTCAGGCTGGAAAGGTGTTTACTCCTGTTTATGGCATTTTTCACTCTTCGCTACAGAAGTTTACACGTCCTATTACCAAGAGTATAAAATGTTTAATTAAATTGAGCTATAGCTCGCTGAATATGCAGGAGAGTGAGGGCATTTACTTTTCCTCTGGCCTCAACTAGAGCCAATTTAAGGGCATTATCCTTGGGGTCCTTTTTTATGTTGGGCTTCTAAAGGTGCCTACACACATAGCGATGTGCTCACAATCCCACGATGTGTACGATTTCCCCCTGAACTCTCCCCGGGAGCTCCCCAGCAGTCGTGGGCACGATTTGGTCTGAAAAAGCTGCCAATGTGACACACGATCTATCGTGCCTCCTAAACTATACAGTGCATCGTGACTTGAGATTGTCAGATCTGCCCTACAGCACGGCAGATCTGAAGATGCGATGTGCAATCTGCGGGGACGCGCATCGTGATCGTGAGTAGGGACTCAGGATTTGGGCATATCGGATGCATCGGAATCGGCCAGATCGGGTAATATATTGCCTTGTGTAGGCACCTTAACTGCACAATTTGGGATTCATACGATAATTGGACTTCCTGGTTGGCTTTCTTAATCCTAACTGCAGTTGGTTGGCAGCCCTCCACATAACAGCCTTTAGGGCACACCAGTGACTAGTAGTAGAGGTATCTTCAGGGCATTCGTCTCTATATTTAAGAGTTTAATGCATCTTGTAAAATCTGCTGCCCTTTATCTTTAAACAATATATAGTCCTGGAAACACCAGGGTCTAATGGAATACATAGTGGCATAGGGCAACCAACTCCAAACTTACTGTGCGTGATCATACCAGGAGATAGGAAAAATATAAATACGAGTTGCAATCTGACGAGAACCATTTATCAGTTAATAGCAGATCTATACTAGAGTATGATTTATGCACCAAGTAGTAGTAGGTATAACCTCTAGTCCCTGTGTTCCTAACTCGCCATGGTATCCGGATGAAAGGTCGACAATGAATAACAATGTAGAGTTAGGCACTACGGGGAGAGTTAGTATTAGGGTTAAAATAGCAAAGAAATGTGGCAACCATTGGTTTGTCGACCTTTTAAGCCTATCGACCGTTTGCACTGTCAACCTTTTTTGTTTTTTGTCCCTAACAACCAATTGCGTGTCAACCTATTCATGGTTTCACCTTTTTCCTGTTGAACTTTTAGATCACAAGCACCCGCCACGTATTCCGCAAACAGGTGATGGACCTTTTTTTTTATTTTATCTTTAGGTAACTATCTTGTTTGCTGACCTCCATGCTTATTTGGATAATATGAAAGCTCCCTGGGATCTTCTGGAACTCCGCACCCGTTATTATGAACAGGTTATCAAAGCTATGCTGCAAAGTATTGGCGTTCCACTGGAGAAACTGCGCTTTGTTAGGGGGACTGAGTACCAACTTAGCAAGTATGTGTTATACAAGGTGAAATATTTCATCACTGTTCATTTATAAGTGTAGTTTACCATCTTTCATCTTAATAAAGTAAGGGAAACCCATGTTATTGTTACAAAATGTATTCTGGTGACCTGGGTACCTTATCAGTTCTAGAGAGAGAGTATATCTGCACACTCCAATAGATGACGAGTTACGGTCATATGTGAGGCCCCATAGTAATTAGCAGCCAGTAATGTGCAATTTATGGGGGTGCAGCCCTATTCCAACCAAGTTAGACTATATTAAACAAAAAGAGGTTGTTAGAGATGGGCGCACATGCAAAAAATCATACATTAAAACTTGACTTTTATTAGTTGTTATACTAAAAATTCCATTCACTGGGAATGGTACAGTGAAAAATAGAGGTAAAAAATTAATTTATTGAATTGATAAACATACATATAGATTAGTGTATAAAGATAGAAAAATGTGAACAAATATTGTATAAAAAAGCAGGGTCCACCATTTCAGTTTCCCAGTATTATGAAAGCAATGTACTATGTTGAAGCGGAGCAAAATTATATGAAATATGTATATTCAATATATCTAATATCCTACGTATAAATCCTCCTTGTTGGTCATAAAGCTAAATTAATAAAGGAATTCACTAATACTGGTGGTAATAATATCACATCTACTTGAGTGGCTTGTGAAAACTTCAGCAATAATATATTGTGTGGTAACAATGCTACTTTAGTAGGGATTATGATAACATTACCGTAACATTTATTGGCAGCACAGCTTAAAGTGATTTGTGAGCTTCATATGAATTGATCAGTCAGAATAAAACTGACGACATATAGCAGCATTAGTGTGACACTATTCTATGCTCACAAACCAATGTGTATTAAGTGAATAAATTGTGACACATGAGACGGCACAAGATAATAAGTATTGTGATGTGATTGTCCGACCTTTTAAAGGATTGAATCAGATTGAATCAGCAGTTATGCCTTATATTAAAGGAGGGCATTATTGCTGAAGTTTTTACAAGCCACTCAAGTAGATGTGATATTATTGCCACCAGTATTAGTGAATTCCTTTATTAATTTAGCTTTATGACCAACAAGGAACATTTATATGTAGGTTATTATATAATATACATATTTCATATAATCTTGCTCCGGTTCATCATAGTACATTGCTTTCATAATACTGGGTAATTGAAATGGTGGACCTTGCTTTTTTTTTTATACACTATTTGTTCACATTTTTCTATCTTTATGCACTAATCTATATATATGTTTATCAATTCAATGAATTCATTTTTTACCTCTATTTTTCACTGTACCATTCCCAGTGAATGGAATTTTTAGTATGATAACTAATAAAAGTCAAGTTTGAATGTATTGATTTGCGCCCATCTCTAACAACCCCTAGCCTCTTTTTGTTTAATATGACCTGAGTACCTTCTCTGTTCTGTAATGGCACACTTCTCTATTCCGTGAAAAGGTTTTGGGACTGGTTTCTGTTCAGTGGCAGCCTTCGTCTCGTTTATCGTATAGCGTTATATAAGTTCTACTTAAACAGTTTATGTTAAAATGTTTGTTTGGATTATTGAGATCTGATTTACAACATTGTATTAGGTCTTCTTACGATCACTGTAGTATTTTCTCCTTGCCAAGATAAGATTTATAACATTATTGACCTATATTTTAATTGGAGAAAAGGGGGGGGGAGAGCGTAATCCTAAAGTGTTCAAACACTTTAACCACTTGCCTGGCATAGTCACATGGGATGCGACCACTGGCAGGTGAGTTTTCCCTGTCGCTCCTCGCATATTTGTGCCCAGTCATCCAGGACTCCGTCCTCTGTACAAGAGTAAATCCTTTCCCGTTCGCTCTCTGACATAACTTGTACTTTGTGCGCCCCAGAATGCTGATTGCAAGTGCAGCAAATGTGCTTGGAGGGGAACTGAAGTTCCCCATGCAGTACTGGATTGCTGATCGCTGCAGTGCACACTCAGTGCAGGCTGATGTGTGATCATCAGCTCCACCGAGTGCTGCTTGCTGCTCAGAGAGGACTGAGCAGCAAGGATGTGAAAGGGGGACCATTGCAGGGAAAAGTGTGATCTATAAATCAATGGAGTAGGGAAGTCCTTGGTACATAGGGATTTAAGGCCACTGGGGTGGGGGAGGTGTTATACTACTGGGAGAATCCTCAAACTGAAATAACTTGTGCACCCAGTGCAAGAGGTAAAAATAAATTATCTTTTTTTTTTTGAGGGGATTACAATATTCAGCATATAAATATCAAGCAGCCAGCAGCACAACACTGCTGTGTCTCAAACTTCTATCGGAAGCTCTGGTACACAGAATTTCAATCATGCTTTTTTTTTCTAACTTATGACTACCAATTACATATTCAAATTAATTCTATTTTATAATGTACGGTTAAAGTTAACAGATCTTCATTTTAAGTGGTTGGCACGTTCCTGGCATCTTCCCATCGATATAAATTGGGTGCAGTGGTCTCAATATCAATTCATCAGTGTACCTCCTCAAGAAGGATGGTACTTCATCAAAAGCTGTGTCAAGTTCCATCCATGATATCAGTTGGCTCAATCACTGTACACAGATGGTTTCCTGATATCTCGAGCGCGCGATCTTGTAGAGCAATGTGGTAAATGTGATTTTCTTCAGAGTCCACAGGAACTACCTTGGGGTATATAGTTGGAGTGATCCATTGCACCAAACAGCTTTCAGCATGCATAGGGCCTCCTCCCCTATATACCCCAGTCACAGGCATTCAGTTTTTTTTGTTTGGTGCGCGGCAAGTATGCAGACGCACCGGTTATAAGAGCAGGCTTTTCTTTTTTTGATTTACCTTAGTTTTGGAAAAACTACTGAGTTTAGCAGTACTAGGTGCCGAATAGGACACATGTACTGCGACTCCTACCTCCGCTGATGCCGAAATGCCTGTATCGTTATATGACCTGGGAATTTCGGTGGACCACAGCGAGGCTTAGCTAGCTGCATCGCTGGGGTCCGGACTGCGATCGGATTCACAGAGCTGGTAAGGCGATTCCTCGTTGCGGGGAATCGTGTGCTGCAGTCAGGGCCTCTGGTGAGGAGACACATCGGAGGCTGCTGCAGGTGAAGGACTCGTCAGCGTGTCCTCACTAAGGCAGAGGAGGCTATATCGCCTGTCGCCGGGGACGGGTAGTAGACTTACTAGGGCGCACTAGTAAGCGTCTGCTACTGTGAGACCACCATACACGTGCCGTCAAAATCGCAGTTATGGGGAGATAGGCACTCCCCCGGCCGCTCCTCCCTCAACCCAGACGCAACTTCTGGTGTGTGGATTCCTGCTTCTGGTTTGACCACCTTGTGTGTGTGAGACACTCAGTCTGCCTTGGGTGCACTGATGAAAGCTGTTAGTCTCAGAGGTTTGGTCTGTCTCCCTGTATACCTCTTCCCTGGTTCAGGTATACAGCGCTCTAGATCCTGCCAATACCCCGGTGGGGCTGGTCAGTTGATTGAGTCCATTAGCATTTGAATGTATATATGCATTATATGTGACTTTAATGCTAGCTGCTGTATTTATTTATACTGCCTTTTGTTTTCTAAACTGTCAGATATATCGATCAATGTTTCTCCTCATCCCTCTGGAAAGGTGTGTGGGGTTTTTCATTGGCTTTTCACAAATGTGAAGAGGGTCACATTGCATTTATACCTTATACCTGTTATACATTGCTATGTCTAAAGGTAAAGAGGAGAAGGATGAGCCTCCGGCGCTGTGGTCATGTAAATCCTGTTTGGCTGGCCTGTCAGAGCAGGATTTTGTGCAAGATGGTTTGTGTAGTGTCTGTTGTAAACAGCCACCTTTTCTATCAGGTGCACCTGCAGCGGCACAAGAACCACCCTGGGTGGCCTCTTGGTCTCAGGTTTTGTCACATTTATTGGATGGGGCTACAGCATCACAAGCTCCTGCTACGGTGCTACCTACAGCATTTGCATCTTTTTATGTGTACATATCCCCCATGAACCCTTCTGGTTTGATTCTTTTCCTCACTATAGTCAGAGCATGCTGCCATCTATAGCCCCACAGCAGGTAATCCAGGCAAATAGATCAGTGGCGGTAAAGCAGGGGCATAAGAGAGGTTCCCTTCAGACGTTGCCTCAGGATTCTGACTCTGCCTCCTCATCGCACTCTGATACGCAGAGTTCTGGTTCTTACTCGGTGGAGGAAGACCATCAATATTCTGTGGATGTCCCCTCCCTGGTGAGCGGTTAGATCTGTCCTGTATAGAGGAAGAAGAGGTTCCGCCAAAGACTCCGGTCTTTAGGCGTCAGAAAGTGGTTAAAGATTATTTCCCTCAGTCTGAGCAACTGACGACTCTCATATCTAAGCATGGTGTACTCCAAATAAGCATTTCCATGCTACAATGAATTTAACCTCTCGGGACCCATTTTCACTTGGTGAATGTAACAAATGGGAAGTACAGAAACAGACAAATCTCAGGTGCACAACTCCAAATTATTAATAATATATATAAATGCAATAAAATTTTGCAATCAATAGAGGTTTTTAGCATAATCATGGCCAAGGTTATGGGCCCACCCACCATATCCAGGTAACCTCTTTCGGGTAGGTCCCTAACATACTAGGGTTCAAATCCAGAGCGCAGGACCCCCCAAAACTGGCCCAGCCAAGCCGCCCCAGGGCACCACCATAGTAAGAAAAGTGCAGTGTGAAGAGATAGTTAGGAGCAGCTACAGCTGCATATAAAGAATGAAAATAAAAAAGTGAAGTACATATATATTAAACACACACAGTGAAGGGTTAAAATGTGTTTTAAAGGAAAATGTGTTATAAAGGAAAATGTGTTATAATGCGGTGCCCTGAGACAGATTAACCAACGCAATCCAGGGGGACCCACTCCCCAAAAATGAACCAAAGTTGCACTACAGTATATAACTTGTAGGACTTGTCTAGAATTGTGCCCTGGGGCGGCTTGGCTGGGCCAGTTTTGGGGGGGTCCTGTGCTCTGGATTTGAACCCTAGTATGTTAGGGACCTACCCGAAAGAGATTACCTGGATATGGTGGGTGGGCCCATAACCTTGGCCATGATTATGCTAAAACCCTCTATTGATTGCAAAATTTTATTGCATTTATATATATTAATAATTTGGAGATGTGCACCTGAGATTTGTCTGTTTCTGTGCCTGCAATTAGTCTCATCAGGTAGCACCTCCCATCATATATATATAGTCAGGTTGTGCAGTCCAGAAATCTTTCCCATATGCTCCAACAAATGGGAAATTCCTCCAACGGTTGATGCTCATGTAACTGGATTGATCAGGAGCTCTACATTACCCATTCTTTCCGCATCCTCACTAAAGGAGGTTACAGATAGAAGGCTTGAAAACACTGATTTCAAATAATTTTCCTTATCTGGAGCTATTACCAGACCAGCTGTGGCTTAGGTAGCCAAAGCTATGGAAGAATGGATGACGTATCTGGAATATAGCATGTCTTTTGCTACCTGAGAACAGCTGTCTTATCTCTGTCGGATGCTAGAGGCAGCTGTGTATGTTGGGGAAGCGGTTATTGATGCGGGTGTCGGCATCTGCGGTTGCAGCTCGGAGAACTCTTTGGCTAAAAACCTGGAAGGCGGGTACAGGGTCCAAGAAGGCTCTGGAATATTTGCATTTTGTTGGGAAAGTACTGTTTGGGCCAGATCTGGATGACCTAGTGGCTTCTCTGGCAACATCTAAATCTGCTAGGTTGCCTTCTACGACTACCCCTAAGTATAGGCAGTCGACAGTACGATCCTTTCGCCCACAGAGTAGGGCAAAGGGGCAGTCTTCCTCTAGACAGGGTAATTCCCACAAAAAACCGCAGACCAAGAAATCTTGGTCAACCAGACGTCCAGCTTCTAAGTTGGACGGTAAGCTCACTGCCTGATGGGGTATGCCTCCCCCTGGGGGGTCTCAGGTTGGAGGCGGACTTCTACAGTTTTCTCAGGCCTGTCATCAGACAACTACGGATGTCTGGGTTCAAAAGGTGGTCTCTCAGGGTTACGCACCACGTTCCTGAGGCATCCCCATCAGAGGTTCGTTAGTACAACCTATCTTTCAGACCCGGTCAGGGCCTTGGCCTCCCGGGAGACTATTGGGGCCCTCCTGAGGTCAGGAGTTATAATCCCCGTTCCTGTGACGCAACAGGGAAGGGGTTATTATTCAAATTTGTTTTTGATTCAGAAACCAAATGGGTCACCGCCCTATTCTGAATCTGAGGTTTCTCAACAAGTTCATCCATGTGCCTAAGTTCCGTATGGAAACCCTACGGTCAATTATGCTGGCGATGGAGCCTGGAGATTTCATGGTCTCCCTGGACATACAGGATGCATATCTGCATGTTCCTATTGTGCGATCCCACCAAAAGGTTTCTGAGGTTTGCTGTAGGTTGGCAACATAACCAATTTCAGGCTCTACCCTTCGGTCTGTCCACAGCCCCTCGGGTATAACCAAGATAATGACAGTCATGACTGCTCATCTCAGACAACAAGGAGTCGGGATACTGCCATATTTGGACGACCTCCTGATATTGGTACAATCTCAGGAGGTGTTACAACGTCATCTACAAATGACCATTGCCTGCTTACAAGGGCACAGCTGGATAATCAATTGGAAAACGTCTTCTTCTTTTTCCAACTCTGCAGATGGTGCACTTGGGGGCACTGCTGGATTCCTTGCGGCAAAGGATTCTTCTACCAATGTACAAGATTGCGGCACTACAATCTCGTGTGCACAGTCTACTCTGCAAGCAGAAAGTGTCAGTTCGCTTGGCAATGCAGGTACTGGGCTTCACGGTATCCATCTTCGATATGGTGGCTTATGTCCAGTTCCACTCCAGGTCCCTGCAACAATGGATTCTGTCTCATTGGGATGGTCCGTATCATCGGATTAAGTCTCACATGATCCGCATCTCGCCTTTTATGTTCGGCTCTCCCTCACATGGTGGCTGCAGACGACTTATTTAGACAAGGGTCGTCCGTTTTGGGTTTCAGATTGGGTACTCCTCACCACAGATGCAAGTCTGGGAGGATGGGGAGCAGCGACAAGTCATCACACCTTTCAGGAAAGTGACTTACCAATAAATATTTTGGAGCTTCGTGCAAAGCACAGAGCGCTCATTCTGGCGTTGGACCTCCTTCAGGGCAGGCCTGTCCAGATTTAGCCTGACAATGCGACCGCAGTGGCCTATATCAAACATTCTGTGGGCAGAATGCTTTCTTCCAGCAATCTCGTCAATATTTATCCCAGGAGCCCTCAACTGGGAAGCGGACTTCCTAAGTCATCAGGACATACACGCCAGAGAATGGGCTCTTCATCCGGAGGTCTTTCAACTCCTGGTGGGGACTACCGGACGTAGACCTTATGGCGTCACGTCGCCACCACAAGGTCCCCAGGAATGGGTCCAGAACAAGGGACCCCGCAGCCGCCTTCGTGGACGCTCTGGCGGTAAGGTGGGGCTTCAGATTGGCATACCGGTTTTCTCCAATCTCCCTCCTCCCAAGGGTCGTCAGAAAGTTCAAGCAGGAAGGCGGCAGGATAATACTAATAGCTCCTGCCTGGCCCAGGAGACATTGGTTCACCGATCTGACATGTCTATCCATAGACAGTCCGCTTCCACTGCCTCTACGACCGGATTTGCTAGTACAGGGTCCCTGCCTATATCCGGATTTACCTTGGCTGGCATTGATGGCATGGCTCTTGAGGCTTCCGTATTAAGAGGCCAAAGGTTTCTCTATTTCTGTGATCCAGAAGATGCTGAGGGCGAGGATTTGGCATTCATTTTTTCATTGGTGTTTCCACAGAAAATATGACCCTAAGGTTTTCAGGGTTTCCCGAGTTCTTGCTTTTCTTCAAGCTAGACTAGACTTTAGTCTTCGTCTGGCTACCTTAAGAGTTCAGGTTTCTGCATTGTCAGTTTGGTTCCAGCACAGAATTGCCACTATGCCAGATGTTAGAACATTTTTTTCAGGGTGTTCTCCGTCTGCAACTTCCATTTGTCCCTCCGGTGGCACCATGGGCTTTATCCTTGGTTCTCGGGGTGCTGCAGGCTCCCCCCTTTGAACCCTTAGACACTGTGGACCTCAAATGATTGAGAGCGAAGACTCTCTCCTCTTTTTCTCCTCGCTATCTCCTCAGCTCGCAGAGTTTCTGATTTGGCAACACTTTCATGCCACTCTCCATATTTGATTTTTCATCAGAATAGAGCTGTCCTCTGGACAAGGGGGTGGGGGGGGGGTGTATCTTCCAAAAGTGGTATCCCATCTTCATATAAATGAGGAAATTGCAGTCCCAGCCATTCAGATGTGGTTCGAGCTCTCCATATCTACGTGGATCGTACTAGCTCCATCAGAAAATCTGATGCATTTTTTTGTGTTATATGGCTTTCATAAGCGAGGCTGGCCAGCTAACAAGCAGATGCTGGCTCGGTGGCTGCGTATGACTATTTCTCATGTGTATACTCAGGCTGATCTCCCTGTTCCGCATACGGTGACAGCACATTCTACTCGGTCTGTGGGACCACCGTGGACGTTTAGACATAGTGCCTCTGCAGAGCAATTATGCAAGGCGGTGACTTGATCTTCGGTCCACACTTTTATCAAATTCTATGCATTTGATACTTTTGCCTCCCAGGATGCTTCCTTGAGGCGTCGGATTCTCCTTTCTGCTGAGGAGCGTCCCCACCTTTAAGGGAACTGCTTTAGGACGTCCCCAAGGTACTTCCTGTGGACCCTTGGACCCTGAAGAAGAAAATAAGAGTTATGGTATAACATACCTTAGTTAACTCTTTCTTCGAGGTCCATAGAGTCCACAGGGCACCCACCCTGACGCACCTGGCCTCAGTTGGGATCACTGATTCCCTCTTTTGGTTTTTGAGAAATTTTCTTGTGTACATTGTACTTCCTTCTCCACTTTCTGTCTCTTGCCGTTAGGCTTGTTTACAAACTGCCTGGGGGCGGGGTATATAGGGAGGAGGCCCTATGCATGCTAGGAAGCTGTAAGCTGTTTGGTGCAATGGATCACTCCAACCACATACCCCAAGGTAGTTCCTGTGGACCCTATGGACCTCAAAGAAAAAGAGTTCACTAAGACATGTACTACCATAAACCAAATCTGGGTGCGCTGATCACCTAGATAGGAGCAACCTGTTTTATCAGGATATACTAACGCAGTATCTGCACCTGCTAGTAACTAAGTAAGCAAGAAAAAATGTTAGGAGCGCTAGTCAAATCAGGTGACCACAATATATAATAATATCTTTATTACAACTCCAGTAAATAAATAAGAACGTTGCTGAATTTCACACTGAAACAAATGATCACAGTATCAATACCAATATCAGAGAATTTGTGGATATAGGAGCACCTGAGAACACATAGGGATGAAATGCGGAACTGCTAGTCAAGTCCCTCTCCTATAATGTGTCCACAATCCTGCGCTCTCATGTAAGTCCACTCTCTGTTGAAATCCTCTGGTCCGAGAGGCATATACCACTATAAAGGAATAGATTGCTAAAAGACAGCAATGATGGAAAAAAACGTCCCGTTTAGACGGGGTGTATACAGTCACCAGTAGTCCCCTTAGTCACTCCCAAATGTCTGCCACCTATATCGATCCTGGCAGTGGGTGAGGGTGCCGCTTGTGTGCATCACTGCGGATAGGAGCTGAGGTGCCGTCCGGTGTATGTTGTACAGCAACAGCCTCTGTCTCGGGCTGCCATCTGGTGTGTAGTAAGCAGCAAGACCTCCGTCTCGAGCTGCGCAGAGATCCTTTGTATACAGGACCCTTAAGTGCCAGATGGTTTGTTCCAGAGGAAAGAATTGTGTATCATATATCCGAGTGCAGTAAAAGTCTTAGCCTTGACGCGTTTCTCTGGATAATGACGACCCCGGTTTCATGAGAAGGTGCACCTTTAAAAAAAATAAATAAAAAATATTCGCCGGTTAAGTGGCTAAGATGACATGCCAAATTCTTACAGGGTAAATGCATACAATTATATATGGGCATTATATTATTTAATATCCCAAGTTGCTTTGACAAATATCCAGTTATGTGAGTAACAGGTTCTCTGCTACTCACATCGAAAGTATTTTCCACTCCAGTCCTACAGTAGTTGCATTTAGTTCATTAGCAAATCACTTTACTTTAACGTTCTACTGTGTGTGCGTGTTTAATTTTATTTCTTCCTTTTTGTTTTTCTCTTATTCTACATGTTCTATGTCACAGGGAGTATACATTGGATGTGTATAGGCTATCCTCCGTCGTCACTCAACATGATGCTAAGAAAGCTGGTGCTGAGGTGGTGAAACAAGTCGAGCACCCGTTGCTCAGTGGTCTCTTGTACCCAGGATTGCAGGTGCGATCAGTCAGGACCTAGAGAAAAGGAGATCATAGTCCTATCTGATCATGTTGATTTTTATGTCTGTTCTTCTTAATCTATGCAGGCCTTGGATGAAGAATACTTGAAAGTTGATGCACAGTTTGGAGGCGTTGATCAAAGGAAAATCTTCACATTTGCTGAAAAGGTGAATATTAGGTGGTACGGAATTTTTTATTTTTTTTCTTTTGTCTGAGAAATGTAAATATTTTTGGAGGGTAAACAAGGCACCCCTAAGCCAAATTTAATTACTGAGCAGTACCTTTTTGACCCAAGTAGTTGCAGACAGTAGCAGTGCCTCTCAGCTATCCGTTTCCCCCACCCCCTCTCTAAAGTTAGTATACAGACAGTGCCAGTGCCACTCATAGCTGTTCTCCGCCCCCCCCCTCGACTGCCCTCCCTATAGTTAGCATACAGACAGTGCCACTCATAGATTTCTTCCCCCACCCCCCTCCCTATATTTAGTATACAGACAGTGTTAAAATACATGTTCTTCACCTAATTCACTCATAAAGAAAAAAATGATTTCTGAGCAGTTTTTAGAAAAAAAATGGTCAGTTAAGTGGTTAAGGGTTAGTCCTTGGTAATCCCATTTAGAGATCTACTACAATTTTTCTTGGCAATGTGGTTCTCGTTTTCTGGCATGGACCCTGCTCTGTGTTTTGCACCTGCCTCTGTCATGTTTGTGAATCTGTAGTTCCTGCAACCTCCCCAATGAAACATAATAAATGTTGGTGGTGATAGCATGTGATAACCACTGGTCTATGTATTTAGTAATACATGCTTATGGATTCGGATTAAAGATTTGTTTAGTGCTAACTATTGGACTTTACTATGTGCTAGTCTAATGCTTGCTGTTCTTGCAGTAATTCAGTACCTGCCCCATGTTGCCGTGTGTGTGACTGTAAAACTGCTGCTGCTCCAATTGAAATTGATCTAATCATCGGACATGCCAAATCATCCGGTTGGCAGATAACTAGTCTGCCTGTGTGAGCGATCGTGTACAGACCATATAAGCTATCCCACATGAGGTCCATCCACAGTAAATGTGCGGAATGGCTAGATTTGTTCAATATGACCAACCACATGTGTGGTAAATTCAGGGTCATTTCATGTAGTAAAAGCCTTGAACCAGGTTGCAGCATACTTGAAGCAGCAAGGATTGAGAGTCTGGCCTCCATCATGCCCTGTGCTCCTCTCACTGGCTGCTCCAGAATGAGTGCTGCGTCTAATTAGTGTGTACATAATAGGAACAGGACACCATATTTCTGCTGCCATGAGTCCGGTGTGGCAGTGTATTGGGCCACCTAGGACCGCAAAAAGCAACTATTAATGGCATTTGGGCCAAGTGACAGGGCATGCCCCTGATGTGCACTATTCTATCATGCAGTATATAAAAGGGAAACGGGTTGCTTAAAATATATACTGTATAGATATAGAACATGCTGGTCACACAGGTTGTAATACATAATTTTAATATAATTCTGTTTGAGCACATATTTTGCTCTTTTCATGAAAGTCAGTCATTATAGCATTAGAGTATGCTCTTTGCCGGTCAGCATTCTGTAAGCAGTATATGAATTTAGTCATCATAACCTTTGCATATTTCTGAGATTATTGCTTTTCCTCCCAGTCCTCGGATACCAGGAAAACATTATATACATTATCCTTTCTATAATCTGAACATTCTGGTATGTTGCTGACTGACCCTAATGTCCTTACTTTCCAGTAATCTCCTTAAATTACATGGGATTTTAGTCCCCGAATTTGGCTCAGTCGCACTTTTGGTCAAAAAGATTATTGTGGGCAAAAGATTATTCCAGAGATATGAAATAGCTGTGTGTGTGTGATCTGTCAGCACTGTGTGACTCTATTTATAGAATGTATGTTTCTTCCTGTATCCATAACCGCCAATCATACCGCAGGTTAAATACATCTTTAAAAGGTGTTTTTAATTTTAGTTTGCATTAAAAAAGAAATTGACACAGAGGGAAATAATTACCATGACAGACATATCAGCATGTGGTACCTCCTTATTTTGCTTACATATTGATAAGAAGGCCCCATAAACCTATTTACATTATGGTGATGGGGAATATACAGTAAAGCGCCACCTGCAGGAACTTCAATAAAAACACACTTCTGTGCCTGAACCTTTCAGCAGAGCCATGTTACTCTTTTAGCCACTGGCTAATTTTTTTTTCCCCAAAACCACCTGGAAATTCTGTTTTTTTTTTTTTTTTTTTTCATTTAATTAAATTTAGAATTTATTATGAAAATGTATTTAAAGGTTTTATCTCCATAGACTCCATTATAATTGTACCTCCCACCCCTGAATGTTAACAGATCCCCAAAGGAAAATATAACCTCATTTTCATTTTCCCCACCCCCTAGTGGTAATAGATCTCCAGTGGCAGAGCCCTACCACCTACCAGTGTACATAAGTACCCACTCTGTTAGTAACTTCCTCCTCTATAAAGAGATATAGATCGATAAATATTTTCTACTGCAGGGAGGACAGATCAGCAGGAGGAAATCTGTTCTGCACATGTGTAGAACATATTTTCTTTTTAAAAGCCGGGGCACGCAGCAGGACGCCACCGTGTCGGCTAATGCCCAGCTGCCTGTGGGCAGATACCATGTGATCGCGCCAGTTAAATGCTCCCCTCTGCCCCTGTGGGTCAGTGTTCGGTATATTAGGTGGACATTCCTAATGTCGACATTGACATGCCAACGCTGATGAAATGTCGACAATGTGGTAGTAAGGCAAGGCTAACCCTAATGTTGACATTTAATATCGGCATTTTCCACGTTTCAACATTGTCACTGCTGACAATCTGACCATACCCTTATTAATTGGACTTTATTGAAAACGGAAATTCTTTATCATCTTTCATCATTTTAATTAACTTCCGTTTTCGATAAAGTCCAAATAATAAGGGTATAAGAGAGAGACCCATTCCAAAACAGAATGCATCCTTGAGAAAGTGCCAGAGGCATGAAAAGCATTGGAAGGCTATTAAAGGGCATCTCCCTGAACTGCCAGACCTGCTGGCTGACTGTTACTTAACCTACAATCTAAACCAGAAGTCGCTGCATGCGGCGAGGCCGGCTGGTTGTCCAGCTGTAAACAGCAGACTATCGGGAATATTTAGGAACAGAACATAACCATCAGTTCATTTTATATTCACAAATTCAAACGCTTGTATTCGGTTTTGCTTTAATTCGGGCAGCTGTGGGCACCCCCAGGTGTTAAAATTAATTTCGAGTACCATCCTGGTCAATCGGTAGTTACGGCCCTGCCGAGAAAATGTGTTGGGACTCTAAAGCCAACTGTTCTCCAGGATCTGCAATTCTTGGGAGGTGTCAATAAGGAAGCAAATGTGAGGAAAATTTAATTTTACATTGATTGGCATGGAAAATTAGCCTGCATTTACTTTATACTTGTCTATTACATTTGTTGATGAGATGCATATTGTTGTAGTTACTTTGTTTTCTCCATTGTAGTACCTTCCTGCCCTGGGTTTCACAAAGCGCATTCATCTGATGAATCCTATGGTACCTGGACTTACCGGAGTCAAGATGAGCTCATCTGAAGAGGTAACAGTGGCTAGTGTAGAGGATGAAAGCAGAGTTGTGGAAGTAGTTGATGTGAGCAGGCATTTAGCTTCACCTCCAGGTCAACATACTGTCATACTACATTTGGTGATAGTCTGCTAATTTGTTGTTGCAGTATTTTACTTTTATTGTTATAATGCTACAGATGATGGAAAAAAAAATCCCTTTCATATTAAATTATGAAATAGATGTACAGATTATACAATTTAATGGTTCTGGATTTAGTTTCAGCACATTAGCAAGAGCTCTAACAGTGATCGTTTAATGCTGGCCACACACATAGCGATATTTTACCCGATCTGGCTGATTCCGACACATTGGAACGACAGATCGTGTAAAATATGGCCAAATTGAGAGTAAATCGTGAGTGCCCACTCACGATGCGATACGCGTCGCACATCGCATCTTCAGATCTGCCGTGCAGTATGGCAGATCTCGCAATCTAGGACCCGATGCACTGTGAAAGTCTGGATGCAGGAGAGATCGTATGAAGATTGGACACCAGATCGTGTGCAGAGCTGCCGGGGAGAGTTTCAAGGGAAATCGTAGACATCGGCTCATCTTGAGCACATTGCTATGTCTGTGGCCAGCTTTATGACTTTTTGAATCTAGACTTCTTTAGCCTTCCTCCACTATCCCATTCCTCTCCCTTTCCTTCCCTACATTACAGGTGAAATAATGCTAAAAAAAATATCATTACAGGTAACATGGTGTCTTAACTTTACAGAAATAAGGCAGTGTTCAGGGAACAACTACTAAACAACATGTTCATTAACTAGACATGTTCTGCCACTTAAGAAGAAAAGTAGTTTCACTTAAACTGACCTTTACCCTTGCATGTAGCGCTGCGAATATTAGATGGTGCACTTTTATGATGAATACACTTGTCTGTTAGTGGATCTTTAAAAGGTGTTATAAATTAAATTAGTGCTTGTTTTTGTTGCGTTCAATGATGCTTCCACTGTATACGGCTATTCCCAACTAACTGCAAAACTTCTCAGGAATCAAAGATCGATCTCCTGGACTCACCCTCCGATGTAAAGAAGAAGTTAAAGAGAGCTTTCTGTGAGCCAGGAAATATAGAGAACAACGGAGTCTTGAGCTTTGTGAGACATGTCCTATTTCCCCTAAAATCAGGTATGCCTGTGTATGGGTTTAGCACAAATCCTCCTTTAACCTATTTCTGTACTCTCACATCTGATATTTGCCTTGTGTTTCAGAATTTGTTATTCTTCGTGATGAGAAATATGGTGGGAATAAAACCTACACAGACTTTGATACACTGGAGAGAGACTTTGCAGAACAGGTTAGATGATGATGCAATGTGCTTTTATGCAGTTTTTCTAATCCGAGTAAAAATATGTGCAGTACGTTTAAATGGGGCATATTTATACCTTTAGAATATAATGCATAAAATATTAACACTGATTATAAATATCACAATAATTTTATGTATGTGTATTTGTGCATAGATTATATATTATTAGATAAAATATATATTAAAAGTAAAATATAAACTAATCATTTTCTCATAAGTCAAGAAAATATAAAGTAATGTATCCCAGCAACAAGTAAAGCTGGCCACACACTAGACCAACTTACATCCAACCAGCCAATTTGTTGATTGGTTGGAATGAAAATCTGGTAAGGTATGAAAGCAAATGACAATCAGCAAATTGCTCCCAAATGCCGGAAAATGAACAAAAACTGTTGTTTTGAACAAATTGTTTAGATCAAACATTTAACAAAGTTGTCTGACCGACCATTTTCATCTGTTTTCTGGCATTTAGAAGCAAATTGCTGATCATCATTTACTCCCATTCCTTACCAGATTTTCATTACAACCAATCAACAAGTTGGCTGGTTGGATGTAAGTTGGTCTAGTGTGTGGCCAGCTTAAGAGTATACTGTCAACACAGTTAAGATATAAGGAATGAATTATAGCTGTATTCGATGTGGAACTTCAACCTCGCAGTAAATGACAAAACAATAACACCTCAAGATGGTCACTATGTACCTAGCAATTAATGACTAAATTCAGAATATCTCAATGGATTTGGCGTAAAATGAGCCAACCTGCGTTTTCTATCGAATGCTGCAAAAAAAAGCACAGAATAATTCTGGAAATGTTTTTGATAGAAAATTGTATCTCACTTGCTGGCAGCTTTTCGGAATTTGAGCCACAATATTTGTCTTGTATATTAAATGAATTCAAGGCATTTAGGAAAATTTGTACATGAGAAGTGAAACATGCCAAATCAGTTATCACAAATACGAGGCCAGGCTGTAATTATAGCCAGAACAGACCATGTGACTGCTATGATGGGCCCTGCAGAAGAGAGAGCGCATGTGCCTGTAATGTTGGCCAAATCCTGAGTATTGTAGCATGTGTGGCCCCAAAACTAATGCAATGCCAGGTTATGATCCACTATAATTGTTCATTATTGTGTATGATGGAAAAATAAGAGTTATGGTAAACTTTTTCTTCAAGGTCCACAGGGATACCATGAGGGGAGAAAAGGTGGTTGGAGTGATTCAGGCACCAAACAGTTAAGCTTTCAGCTCTCCGCATGCCTCTGGTCCTCCTCCACATATTCCCCGGCCACAGGCATTTAGTTCTGTAAACAAGCCCAAGGCAGGAGAAGGAAAGAGGAGAAAGCAGAACAATCTTACACCAGAAGCACACTCCGAAAATGAGGGAATTCTGTGCCCGAAAGACAAATGACCCAATGCAGCCAGGTGTGTCATGGTGGGTGCCCTGTGGACCTCGAAGAAAAAGTTATCAATGGTAAGTCTACCATAACTTTTTTTCTTCAGGGTCCATAGGGAACCACAGGGATACCATGGGGATGTTCTAAAGCAGTTTTTCCCTAAAGGTGGGGACACTCCTGCGCAGAAAGGATAACTAGTCATCCAAAGGAAGCATCCTGAGAGGCAAAAGTATCAAAGGCGAAGAGCCTACGAAAAGTGTGCAAGGCAACCACATTGTCTTCTGTCCACAATTGTTCAGCAGAGGCACCACAACTAAACGCCCCATAAATTGTAGTGGACCATAACCGGGAGAATGTGCTGTCGTCGTGTTTGGGACAGGAAGATCAGCCTGTATGTACACCTGAGAGATAGTCATACGTAACCATCAAGCCAGAGTCTGTTTGTTAGCTGGCCATCCTCATTTGTGAAAACCATATACCGCAAAAAGAGCATCTGAATTTCTAACAGGTTGTGCGCTCCACATAGCTACAGAAATGTCTGAACACTGAAAAGCTGGAACCTCTTCATTCACATGAAGACTGGACACTACCTTAGGAAGGTAATCCTCCCTTGCACAGAGAACAGCTCTATCCTGGTGAAAAATAAAAAAATGGAGAGCGACAAGAGAGCGCTGCCAAATCAGAGACTCTGCATGCAGAAGAGCTAGCGAGGAGAAAGTGTCTTCGTTGTCAACCATTTCAAATCTACAGAGTCCAAAGACTCAAATGGGGTAACTTGTAGCCCTTTGAGAGCCAAAGACAAATCCCACGGTGCTACTGGTGGGACAAAATGAGGCTGAACTCTGAGAACCTCCTGAAAGAAATGTGTAATATCTGGTAAAGAAGTAATATTTCTCTGCAACCAGATTGACAGAGCAGAACCTGCACTCTCAAGGTGGTCAGGCAAAGACCAAGGTCTACTCCAGCCTGGAGAAAAGCCAATACCCGGGAAACTCTAAACACCTTGGGGTCATATTTTTTGTGGGAACATTATTGACCAAAAGAATGTCAAACTCTGTAATAGTTGCGGGCAGAGGAAGGCTTTCGTACCCTAGGCATCGTTTGAATCACAGAACTGGAGAAACCTTTGGCTCTTAAGATGGAAGATTCAAGAGCTACGCCGTCAAAGACAGGCGAGGTAAGTCCGGATGCAGGCGGGGACCCTGCCCTAATGGATACAGCCATAGAGGAAGAGCATACGGACTGTCTATGGATAGATTCCATATGTTGTGAACCAATGACATCTGGGCCAAGCAGAAGCCACTAGTATTACTGTTCTGCGTTCCTGCTTGAATTTCCTGAGAACCCTTGGGAGGAGGGAAATCGGAGGAAAGGGATACGCCAGCTTGAAATCTCATCTTACTACCAGTGCATCCACGAAGGCTGCTGAGGGATCTCTAGTCCTGGACCTGGGGACCTTGTGGTTGTGATGTAATGCCATGGGGGTCTATGTCTGGTAGGCCCAATTTGTTCACCAGGAGTTGAAAAACCCCCGGGTGGAGAGACCACTCTCTGGCGTGTATGTCCTGACGACTTAGGAAGTCTGCTTCCCAATTGAGGATTCCCGGGATGAATATTGCAGAGATCGCCGGAGATTACATTCTGCCCAAATCAGAATGTTTATCACTTCCCTCATAGCTGCATGACTTTGCATGCCTCCCTGATGATTGAAATAGGCTACAATGGCCGCGTTTTCGGACTGGATCTGGACTGGCCTGCCCTGGAGCAGGCCCTGTGCCACGATGAGTGCTTTGTATGCTGCTTGAAGCTCCAGAATGTTTATGGGCAGATGACTTTCCTGATTTTGTCCATCTTCCCTGAAAGGGGTGATGACCTGTCACTGCCCCCCATCCGCGAAGACAGTTGTACATGGGGAGAAGCACCCAATTTGGAATCCAGAATGGGCAACCTTTGTCCAGATGATCCTTTTGTAGCCACCACGAGAGACGAACGTCTGGAGTGAGCAGGATCCTCTGGGACCTTATTAGATGATACTGTCCATTCCACCTGGAGAGAATCAATTTTTGCAGAGGCCTGGAATGGAACTGAGCATACCCCGCCATGTCGAAGGTGGATACCATTGACCCCAGGTCCTGCATCGCTGATGGAATGGATATCCTTCGCTTGTGTACTCGCAATCATATTGCTGCAATCTTGTCCTCTGCCAGAAACACCCTTTGTGCCTGAGAATCCAGAAGTGTCCCCAGATGTACCATCTGCTGTGTTGGAGAAAGAGAGGATTGCTTCCAATTGATGATCCTGCTGTGCTTCTGTAGGCAGGCAATGGTCAGTTGGAGATGGTGTTGTAAAACACCTGGAGACTGTGCCAATATCAGAAGGTCATCTAGATATGGTGGTAGTCTGATTCCCTGACACCTGAGGTAGGCCGTCATAACCGCCATTATATTGGTAAAGACCCAAGGGGCTGTTGATAGACCAAAGGGTAGTGCCTGAAATCGGTAATGTTGTTGCAGGATAGCAAACCTTAGAAATTGTTGGTGGGATGGTGTAATAGACACATGCAGATACGCATCCTGAATGTCCAGGGAAAACATAAAATCCTCGGGCTCCATTGCCAAGATAATTGACCGAAGAGTTTCCATACAGAAGTTGGGTACATGGATAAACTTGTTGAGGGTTTTTAGATTTAGGACGATGAGACGTATTTGGTTTCTGAACCAAACATATTTTGGAATAATAACCCCTTCCTCGCTGAAACACAGGAACCAGAATTATCACCCCCTGCCTGCAACAGGGAGTAAATGGCCTCCTGAAGGGCCAAGGCCCTTGATCGCATCTGATGGGGGATCTCTGTAAAAAAAACTTCGGGGGAGGATGCCTCTGGAAAGTGTGGGCATACCCCTGAGAGACTTCTCGGACCCAGGCGTCTGTTGGTGTTTGACAGTAATCAGCAAATTGAAGAAGTCGGCCTCTTACCCTGGAAACCCCCAGAAGGAGGCCCGTCCCATCAGGCAGAAAGTTTGTCGTCTGGCTTAGAAGCTGGATGTCTGGCCGGCCAGGACCTCTTTATTTTGACGCTTGGTTGTCCTATGAAAATTAGACAGCCTGGAGGTAGTCTGTTCTTTTATTCGTCCCTGAGGACGAAAGGACTGATAAGAAAACTGTCTAGACTTTAATGTAGCTATTCATGGCAGACCTGCAGATTTTGACGCTGCCAGAGTCGCTATTATCTTATCTAATTCTGCTCCAAAAAGTATATTCCCAAATAAAGGTAAGGATTCCAGAGCCTTATTTGACCCTGTATCTGCTTTCCAGGACCTTAACCAATGGACTCTACTAACCACCACTGAGGCTGCTGATGCTTTAGGAGCTAGGAGTCCAGCATCTATTGCAGCTCCTCCCAAATAGGAGGCTGCTTCCAGTATGTGGGAGATATGTCAGCTGTTCTCTGGTAGCATCTGATGAAGAATGGACGGGGGCATTGGAAGATTCTCTAACTGCCTTGGCTACTCAAGCCCCAGCCATAGCTGGTCGAGTAACCGCTCCAGATGATGATAAATACTGTTTTAAGACATGTTTAAATTTTTCAATCTGTAAGATCTTTGAGAGAAGATGCTGACGGAATAGGCAATGTAGCATTCCTGACTGTGTGTCACATCAGCATCCACAGTAGGAGGACTTTCCCACTTGGTACATTCAGAAGCTGGGAAAGGATACTACGATACTAATCTTTTCGTAACCTAAAACCATTTATCCGGGTTACTCCATGCCTCTTCCATAAGTTCAGTGAGCTGCTCAGATTTAGGAAACTCCGTTTTTTTACCACCTTCTTGTGTTTAAACACTGGAGCCTTCTTTCTAGGAGCAGGTTCATCATCCTCTATATTTAGGATTGATATAACTGCCCTCACCAAAGAAGAAACATCCACTGTAGAAGCTAGAGCTTGGAGAAGAACCCTGCGCATCATCTGATTCCCCCGATGATGCGTCTGACTCTACATGCTGAGTAGACTGATAAAAAGATAACTTCCGCTTAGGCGCCTTAGTGACTATCGGTCTGCTCGCAACAGCTGACTGCGCCATACTCTGTCTTAAGTGAGCATAAATTCTTTAGAGAGGAGTAGGATTTGTATATGGCGCACTGACTAACTAAATCTGTATCCGTTGCATATAAAAACATATATGGTATATAGAACTACAAAGAGGTGAACTAAAAACTGCTATGTGCCTGCTAATGATCTTCACATGTTCTGTCCGCAATTCATGAGCATATATTTATCTCAATAACTCTGTGTATTTATCTTGTGTTCCTCTGTAGTTTATTATAAAGAATTTCGATCAGTTAGATACAAATGTTGCTATTTTTGGCAATGTGTAGCAATATATCTCAGTTCATTGATAGTCATATATCTGGCTCTATTTTGCAGGACAGTGTGTGTTCAATTTATCCAAATTTTGTGTAGATCCCTTTATTCTGAGGATGGTTTATTTTCAAAATATATCTAATACCCCTAATTATATAGATCTAGACATGCATTCATGTTCAAATCTCATATTAGTCTTTATTATGTATAATAGACAGGTTCCAATATCTTATATTCAATTATTCTGCTGTAATAAAGCACAGCAGCAGCGACAGTGCTGCACCCTGGTGTGAATTAGTCCGTTAATAGTAACAGCATACTGATACAAATTGTATAGTTCAATTAGGGGGGTACCAACACAAAATGTAACTGGGATCGGAAGGCTGATTACATGCCCAAACGGGATTATTTCAGTGCGGTTCTCCGCCAGCCTTCTACATGTGGGATGTTAATTGCTTTTCCCTATACTCATGGATCCACTGCTGAACGGCAGAAACACCTTTAACATATCACGGAACAATGCCCTTATTCTTTCATATCTCTGCACGCGGATACAGATTTAGTTATTCAGCTGCAATAAAAGTTTGGCAGTGGAGGTAATTAGAATTAAGCACACATATCTTATGACATTTGAGTATGACATTCACAGGCACAAACCAGCCTGGTCAAAGCAACAGCGAAATGTGCATCGGCATTTGCGCTATGTACCTGTGAATCTCATATACTCCAAATGTCATAAGATATGTGTGCTTAATTCTAATTACCTCCACTGCCAAACTTTTATTGCAGCTGACTAACTAATTCACACCAGGGTGCAGCGCTGTCGCTGCTGCTGTGCTTTATTACAGCAGAATAATTAGTTTGTCAGTAAGCAGTTTGACAAATAAATATTGATGTGACCTTGGCGTATGTAATATTAATAAAAACAATCTCCGTTATTGGCGATACATATACAGAGGATTTAAATGTGTATCCTAGAAGTTAGAGATTGATCATATCAACGGGCATTGAATAGAAGATGAGCCTGTCTATTATATAGAAATAAAGACTGTAATTTGAGCTTGAACATGAATGCATGCCTAGTAACATTTATATAATTAGGGATATTCAATATATTTTGAAAATAAACCATCCTCAGAATAAAGGGATCTATACAAAATTTGGACAAATTGAACACACACTGTCCTGCAAAATAGAGCCAGATATGACTATCAATGAGCTGAGATATATTTGCTATACATGTTGCCAAAAATAGCAACATTTGTATCTAACTCTGATTGATTGAAATTCTTTATAATAAACTACAGAGGAACACAAGATAAATACAGTTAATAAAATAAATATATGCTCATGAATTGTGGACATATACAGATCCTATTCCTCTCTAAAGAATTACCTACCTATCTGTGGCAGCACCCCTAATATCCAGAAGAAAATTTAACAAGTGGATTCTGAGTGTACTTAATTTTGGGGTCTCTTTGTAACGAATGGCAATTTTTCCTGTGCAATAGATTTTTTTTTTTCTTGTTTACCCTAAGTAAGCATAAACATCCATCCAGGAAGGATGTAGAGGAGGGACAAACATTAGCATGCTGTGGGTATCCCCATACATGGAGGCTGTGTAGGAGTAGCCATACAATCCACAAACTGCTTCATTACCTAAGACAAGGAGGACACCCAAGATGGCTCCTGTACAGGGGCTGGTAAGCTGCACTGGTGAGGTGGTTCTTTATAACAGACAGCACACAAACCATCCTGTAAAAAGTCCTGAGAGGACAAAGCCGCCAAACAGGATTTATATGAAACCAGCATCGGGGCCTCCACCTCCTGTTTCCCTTTACCTTATGACATATTCAATATTAAAGGTAACAAATGCAATGCAATGTGACAGCCGTTACAAATACTAGTAAATGTGAAGTACAAAAAAAACCCTCCCACCTGCACCAGAGGGATGAGGAGAAAAAAAACAGGAATAGTTATAGCTGACAGAAATAAAAGGCAGTAGCAATACAGCAGCTAGGAAACAGTCACATACAATGCATATGTAATATACTGCAGTTGCAATAGACTCTGAATCAACTACCCAAACACCAGGCTTGGTAGGATATAGAGCACCATATATACAGTACCTCACCTGAGGGAGAGGTATACAGGGAGACTGACAAAAAAAACCTCCTGAGACCAAATAGCTTCAGCAGTGCACAGTTAGTGGACTGTGAGCGTCTCCTATACACGAAGAGGGTAGGAGGAGCGACCCAGACGCGCAAACACTTTTGATGGGCTGGGGGAGGAGATGCCGGGGTGAGCCTACCTCCCCCATGTACGCTGGCCGCATGGCAGCAGAAGCATCTGCTGCCGATCCCTGGCATCAGACGGTAAGGCCCCGTTGGTCTAGTGAGGAAGCGGACGCTCCTGGCCCTCGCTGCAGCTGCTTCCAGTTCGTCTCCAGCGCCAGAAGCAAGGACTGCTGCGCACGGACCCCGTAAGCTAGATCTCCTTACCTGACATCTACGTGCGTCCGTTTGCAGTCTGGGCCCCAGCATCGCTGCTAGCAAGCTCTGCCGTGATCCGCCAAAATCACCAGAAATGTTACTGGTATTGGAGATAGATGGAGTTGCAGTGCATGTCTCTTAATTCAGATGCTCAGCACTGCTTACTCAAAAACATAGAAATAAAATAAAACCTAAAATAAAAGCTTGGGACTGCCTGAGCAGTCCCGTTAAAAAGGTGCATCTGAATCCTGCCGTACCAAATTAACAGCTGAATGGCTGTGGCCGGGGTATATATGGAGGAGGACCAGAGGCATCCTGGGAGCTGAAAGCTTAACTGTTTGGTGCCTAGATCACTCCAACCACATTTTCCCCTCATGGTATCCCTTTGGACTAGGGATGTGCAGGCTCGGATAGGTTCGAGTTTGCACGTGGAGTTCGGATTTTTCCCTCCAAAAAAACGGAACTCAGAACGAGGCAAAACGTCATCTTACATGGACGAACATCATCATTCCTGGTCTTTTGTCCAGGAATGATGATGTTCGTCCATGTAAGATGACGTTTTGCCTCGTTCTGAGTTCCGTTTTTTTGGAGGGAAAAATCCGAACTCCACGTGCAAACTCGAACCTATCCGAGCCTGCACATCCCTACTTTGGACCCTGAAGAAGAAATGCAAATTACTGCTATCGGACTCTTCTGACACTAACTGGCTGCAATGAAGACAGAATTAAATGATCCTGTTGAGCTTTAGAATTGGCATGTATGGCAACATTACGTTTTTTTTATTTTGTCATTTATTAAGTGGAAGTACAGCTATAGGGTAGGCATGTACACTATAGGTGTTTTTATTTTCAGTGATCTTCTTGTGACCTTGACGAAGATGCCAGGTGATCTTCAAAACGCTTAGGTGGTGAGCCCACAAACACGCGTATTTTCTTACAGTCTGGACTTTGCCATGCATGGCAATCTATCCTCTGGATCCCCTCTTTAGGGAAGCAGTCGGGAAGCCGACGGACGGAATCCCAACAGCCGGCTTCCCGACTCTCTAATCCCGGCAAGGGTTAAATGACAGGTGTCAATATCCCGACGCCTGTCATTTTACCTACGGTGGAGGCCGATGCCCGATTTCCCGATCGAAGGTAAGCCGGGCGCGGACAGCCGCAGCGGGGAGGGATAGGTTAGGGGCTCCCGGGGGGGACTTAGGGATAGGCACCCCCCCACCCAGGAGGGTTAGGTTTAGGCTAGGGGGGGGGGGGGGGGGGTTTAATAACCCCCGGGGGGAGGTTAGGGTTAGGCACCACACCCCCACCGGGAGGATTAGGTTTAGGAGGTGGGGGGGGGGGGGTGGAGGGGAGGTTAGGAACCCCCAGGGGGAGGTTAGGGTTAGGCACCAAGGTTTGAAAATCTTTTTGTACTCAACAATATTACAATCTATTCAACTTTGTTCTCAAGGAGTCATTGAGGCTATTGTATCCTCTATTTCTATCATTGTGGGCTTTTATCCCAGTGAACTATGCTTGTATATACACAAGACTTTTTTTTTTTTTTTTTATATCCTACCTTTTCTTTCTCAACGCTGTCCCTTACTCCTACTACTACCAGTGAGGCTGACTACCTCACACAGCTGCAGGGACTTACTCATTTATGTGCCAAGGTTTTTCTTTTCAATGTTCTTGTTACTGTACCATGCAACACAATAATGTAGACTTATCTTGACTTTGTACACCTTTTGTCCCTGTAAATGGCAATTTCACCATTATTTGGCAGCAGAGCTTGGAAAAGGGGAGGAAGCAGTCACTGTATAAAGCTGCATACACACCGTACGATCTGTACCACCAACGACTTGAAAGATATCTTTCGGTGAAGTCATCCTGCCACATCTCTGAACAGGCAAAGTTGACGATATTGTGCAAATTGGCCTTCATGTATGGACGCGCATCGTTGGTCTGTCACTGCATAAACATGAACCATATTGTTCATAGATATCATATCGTGTGTATGCACCATGAGATACAATATGATCACTCCCATTTTCAAGGATCTGCTGTCTATTTCTGTCATAAGCAGGGATTGGGTTTACAGATGAGGAGGTATACAAGTAAATACCCTAAACTGATTTTGTCACTTATTTTGTACTGTTTGCACTTGATCACAGCTTGTGGCCATGTTTATTTCTCTTGCAAGGCTGGGGAACACTGGACCATGGGATTGTAGGTTGGGGCACTTAGTAAGACTGTAGGTTTAAATTATATGCTCCTCCCCCCTGCAATCCCACAATTCCAGTCTTCGTTAAGTGCCTGAGGAGTTAGGCACCATTTTTATGAAGCAGCCCTTCTGTAGTATAGTGTTTTTACAGTTATTTTGTAATTTTTCTTGTTTATTTCTAGTTAGGAGCTGTGCGCTGCTTGTAGCAGCGCACAGAGTGAGTGCGGACTGCCGCAGGAGCTGCGACACAGCTCGCCAACATGGAACTGCTGCTGGGGGGCTGTGCGCGCTGGCGGGACCCCCTACAGAGCACTCTGGTCTCTCTGAGAGACCGCCTGGATCCGGGGACAGTGTGCACTCGCACCCTTTTTAGAGGGTGCAGAGCGGCAGTTCTGTCCCAGATGGTGGCACCATCTTGCCGGGTCTGATCTGCCGCAGGTACAGAAACTGGGGTTCTACTCCTTCCTTGTACGCAGGCCGACCAGCTCATTCCGGACGCTCTAGTATCTTCGTGTCTTGCGCACCTGTGGGTGGGTTGTTCAGTTTGCATGAACCGTCTCCGATCCGGTATCCACATCATGGGGGCCAACACCTCCTCGTTACATGTCTGGAATGCGCGTCTTCGGATTCCGTTTGAGGCAGGTCGTCCTACTTCCTCAGTGGGTAATTGACTCGATTCCTTGTCTAATCCGGGCCCTACTGTTCAGTGGAACCCTGGCTTCGTGGGTTTGCACCACAGTAAGGTAGGTGCACAGCAGGTATCACAATTTGATCTCTTCGGAGGTTCTGCTTGTGTAGGATACCTCTGCTTCAGAGTTACAGACCTTCTTAGGTCACTTGATTCAAGTACTTTCAGATCAGGACTGTGTCCCAACTTTTGCAAGGTCTTCCGTGTCTGCGCCTTCAGTTCTGAGTGTGACCTTCGACATCTCTCTCCAGAGGTATTGTCTTGCGGCGGACAGTGCAGGAACCCTACTGACCTTGGTCTCAACGGTTCGGTCAGTGCCTCATCCATAGACCGGGTTGAACATTCAGTAAACCAGGTTCTACTTACGGAAGTCCCAGTGTGTAATTCTCTAAACTTGACAGGGTTGCTCAGCATACCTCTCGTCTCCGTTCCCATTCTGTACAGCAGCACCCATCACTCTACATTGGGGGAGGGATTCTGTTCTCCTCCAGGTCCACTCCTTGGTCCTTCCGGATGGGCTCATTGTGGCCACGGGCGCGAGTCTCCTGGGCCGAGGTGCCGTGAAGTTGCTTTTCGGCTCTGGGGCCTTGGATCACCATCTGCAACGGCTCGGCTTTTCTATGGGCTCGAGCTCCAAGCCATCATTCTGAAGGGCCCTATCCATCCTTACTGGCTGGTCGCAGTTGGTCGGACAACAACCAGGTGATGGCATAGGTATGTCTTGCATGGCAGCGATACCGTAGTCTTTCCAGGTTGGAAACTTTTTTTTTTCCGTCTCTCAGTGGTGTTCGTGCTGGTAGTGGAACAGTGGACTTCCTCAGCAGAGCCACGTTTCTCCCAGGGCAGTGGTCTCCATCGCTTTCTCTCTGTCGCTCTATCTCTCTCCCCCCAGTGGTCTCCCAACTGTTCGGGAGTGAGGCCTTCCCCGTGGGGATTTCAGGGCCTCTCAGTACGATTGCCAAGCTCCACAGTTTTGGATGGGATCCTGGTGTCCACTGGCTTCCACAACTGGCTGCCTTGACTGTTCCATGGAATTTTTATCCAGAGCATCTGTTTCTGCTGTCCACACTCTTACTTCAGGTCTCCAGGGGCATTAAGGCTTTTCGAGTGAGGTTAATCCTGGTGGCTCCAGGTGGCGGCGCTAGTCGTGGTACACTGATATTCTCCAGAGGTCAGTGTTCCCGAGGCGGTGTCTTTCACTTTGCCCAGACCCGCTACAGCTAGGCTCTTTTCTACCGGGGGACTTTCTCGGTTGGTTTTCACGCCTGGACTTCTGGGGCTGGGAGGGATGACGCTGCAGGTCTTTCCGTGGATTCTTAATCTAGTCTCCTGGGCTCTCACACAGGCTCCATTGGAGTCGTTGCATTCAATGGATCTTCAGTCCGTTGTTTGGAAGCAGTGCTTCCTCATGGCTATTGCCTCCCCTCTGCATTGTTACGTATTTGCTCGTCTTCCATGTGCGGTTCTCCGTATACGTTTTAAGATTCCAGTCGACACTGGTTTCGGATGTTGTCCTTCTGGTTCTTCCTCTTTTGGGGAATTCCTGGGACTGGGATGATCTGGCTCTGCTAGTTGTTGGGTTGAGCTCTGCAGATTTCCTTGGACCCGTCTTCTTTGTTACGCCGCACTGTTCTCTGCGGGTTCTTTAAGATGCGTTGGTTGGCCGGCTACTCAGCATACCTTTTGCGCATTGGATCAGCTCTGTCATTACCATAGCCTATTCTGGGATTAGTTGACCACCACCAGACTGGGTGTCAGCGCCTTCCGCTAGGGCAGTGGTGATCTCTTGGGCAGCGCGACGCGGGACTTGAAAAGCACAGGTCCACTGTGCGGCAATCAGGTCCCATGTCTGCACGTTTGCTCATATTTACGTTTCAGGGGGTTTTTGCCTCCAGCAGCTCCTACTTTTGGCGTCCAATTCTCCGGTCAGGTAGCCTGAGCATTCCCTCCCCTGGGGTCAGCTTTTGAACGTCCCATTGTCCAGTGTTCCCCGGCCTTGCTGCAAGAGAAAATAGGATTTTTGGTCAATTTACCGTTGAATCCTTTTTCTCTTAAGCAGGCTGGGGAACACTGCAAGCCCTCCCTCTCGCTCAGTCATACGAGGTGTTTGGTTCTTGACCGGTCTTTTCCCTGCTGGTTTATTTTTTTGTTCTAACAGTTTCACGGGGTTCCTGCTACTCCTCTACGGACTCTTTTAAAGAAGTACTGGAATTGTGGGATTGCAGGGGGGAGGAGCATAGGAGTTAAAGCTACAGTTTTGTTAAGTGCCAGCTCCAGACCCAACCTACAATCCCATGGTCCGGTGTTCCCCAGCCTGCTTAAGAGAAAAGGATTCAACGGTAAGTTGACACAAAATCCTATTTTCTCATTGTATGTTTTTTATCTGATTCCTGCAGCATGTCCATCCTGGAGATCTTAAGGCCTCATTGGAGAAAGCTCTCAATAAATTACTGGACCCAATTAGAGAACAATTCAACAGCCCAGAGTTGAAGAAATTAAGTAATGATGCATATCCCGACCCCACAAAACAGAGTGAGTTTTGTTTCTGTTTTTCCTGATTGCGGTCTTTATACTATGATTGCATCACTGCAGCACCAATAAGGTATCTGACTTAAAAGTATAACCGCTCTGTGATCCTGTGTGGAATAGTGTGCCCCACAGGTGATTTGTATGTGTCTGGTCACTATGCATATCCTTCTGCCATGATAGGCAGAGATAAGCTGCTGAAGATGGACACTCTGAGGACTTTTTAAAAACATTACATAAACTACTTTTGTACATATTTGTGTTTCCGAATGTGCGCTAATTTCAGTATCTAATTCTTAGAGCCTGTGTCTAAGGTTCCAAATAAGAGCAATGGTCCAGAGGAGCTGAGTCCATCTCTCCTGGATCTACGAGTTGGAAAGGTGTTGTCTCTGAGCAGGGTAAGCAAACTGTTATAGAACTTCATGTTGAGAGGTACATATACATGTCAAAGTATGTTTTTGGACCCTAGTATTGGGATAATTCCCCCACTGATCACTCTATTGGTTAGAATGGAATGTTTAAATAAAGTTATACAGCTGGTGGATAAGAGGTGAACCCAGTGGCTTTGTTGTTGCAATTGCAGACAAACCTTTCACAATAGGTGTTCACAAGACTGCTCCATACACTGATGGTTCACAAGTAATAATACCTGAATTATCTCCTCTTCATGGTCACTTGGACTATCATACCCCTCTGTGTCTCCTTTCACTGGAAAAACAACATAAAAATAGCATGTGCTGCAAACAAATATGTGGACACTGCTTCAGTTAGCCTGTATTCTGTACCGTCTATACACTGTGGTTTCATCCCTATGCCAGCACTCCTCGCTTTTGCTCCTGTGGCAGCCAATTTCTGTGTCTAGAACGTCCACACAAAATAACCAAAATCTTACAATTTATGTCGACGCTTACTAACCTGAATAAAACCCTTCAGTATAAGTGCACTGACACAATTCTCTAATAGGTGATTTCTGCTTTGGTCTCTGATCTACACACACTATTGCTCTGCAATACGATTGGTTACTCTATTCCATATCTTGTAAATGCAGGCAAGTGGATTGGTCACTACAATGTGCAACTATTCTTTATTCCAAACAATTCACTAATTGCCTATTGAAGAATTCAGTGTACTTATATCGAAGTTTTATTTTTTGAGGGTTAGTGGGTGTCTGTTTCTATATTAATTGGGAGATTTTGTGATGATATTCTAGAAACGCAAATTAATATTCATGCCTATAAGAGCACCAATATTTATACTGTTGCAGTATTTGCTTTGTGGCGAGGTGGCACCCATTGCTCCTTGACAGCTCATGGAACGTTTTCTTTGCTCTTCCATAAATATTTCTGCTGCATAAAGAAAGTTGTAAGGATCCCTACAGTATGCTTCGTTCAAACATGTCTTGTGTTTATATAAACTGTACCAAAGTGAATTGATGTAGTGTTAGTGAGTTACACTATTAAATGGCCACTCATATAAAATACAACCTGTATCATTCACAAGTATATAGGTACAATTACCATACCATGGTAGAAATCTTATTTACATTTATATACAGTTGTGTGATGTGTTTACTAGAATACCTAGAATGTTGCATTTTCCAGATGGCATTGTCTTTTACTTAAAGCACAGTGCCTAAAACATACTAAATTACAAGTTAAAATATGGTCCCCCACACTACCCCTTTAATAGCCATTATTAAACAGCACTTCGCGTGACTGGAGTAGGCACCCTGAGATCATGTCAGAGTGAATAGCAGGAAATCTGGTTAGAGCCTTCTCCATGCTGGTCTTTCTGATCCCACAACCAGTTAGTTACATTTCTGTGGCCATCTTAGGGGCCTATTTATCAATGAGTTTTATCATACACAACGAGTGATAAAATTCGTTGCGTATGACAAATGGTTAAGCCAATCTGCTCCCAACTGTAATTTTTCAAACAAATGACTGTTATAAGCAGATTGACCGGAGCACCATATATCAAACACAAGGAGTTTTATAAAACTCATTAATAAATAGGCCACGTAATGTTTCCACAGAAAGCCGCTTTTATCTCAGATGTTTTGAGTTCTGACTTTTTTAAACATTTATGTTCTGGATATAGTCCCCATCCTGGCGGTCGGGATGCCGACGCTCATTATACTGACAGCCGGCATCCCGATGGTAAGTATTTAGGGTTAGGCTGTGGAGGAGGGGATGGTTAGGCTGCAGGGGGTGGGGGTGTTAGGCTACAGGAAAGGTGGTTAGGGTTAGTACACTTACTTGTGTTGGGATACTGCTGTCTGTTCTGACCGCCAGGATCCCATACCCAACCCTTTATGTTCACGTAGTCCTTTAGAACAAATAAACTTGGAGAGCTTGTTGAAAATAACGCTAGCTTCTGATGCAAGCACAGTATTTTCTTAAAATTTATTTTTAAATACATACCATGTTTCCATTACCACTTATCACAAGGACATTATACTGGGCCATTCTGAGCCATTTACAGAGTACACAAGTCTAGAAACAATTGTGTGTAATAATTTGTCTTTTTTTTTTTTTTTTTTTTTATTTAGATCAAATTGTGTTTTTAGTTTTGATCTCCACTAGTGACACATACTCAAGGGCAGTGTTGCTTTTTGTATTTATACTACAGTGGTAACCTCGGTTATGGATAAGGGTTTGTAGTGATGTTATCAATTCATTAGTAAAAAGCAAAGTTCTGAGTTTTTGGTACTCATTTCTGATGATTGGGCACATTTAGAGAGGTGTAGGCAGATCCATGCTTCATGGCTCTGTGTGTTCACTGATTGCTAAGATCCTCATGCACTTGGTTAAGTATACCATATACTTCGACTTTCTTTTGAGTTCTATAACATATAAAAATATAATTGCTTTTACGTGGAATGTCGGAGCAATTTCTAGTATAGAACTCTTCCATATACCCTAAAGTAGAGCAAAGTCCTGTTGTGCTGGGTTTTAGCACAGTAAATCTACATCTTTACATTTGTTGTTTGCTCTCATTCTCTCATTTGAATTTCTATCTTCCTCCCGGACCCATAATTACCATGGAGCAATTTGATTCGGCACACAATCCGTAAAACCCAATAGCCTGCATGAGTAGTGTGTTATCAATGTGAAAGTGGTACTTCCGTATCGTGGTTGCTATAGAAACTTGGCAAGGATAGTCTTGTGGTTGGGGTTGCACCTCAAGATGGTGGGGCTGCATTATGAGTTATCATGTATCTGCTAACAATTGATGGGGGGAATTCAGTATGAAATCCTACTGGTAGGTCAATGGTCTTCTCTATTGATCCATAAGACTTTAGAAGTAAAACAACTTTGTACGACATTCCATGAGTTCTGTAAACTTTCCTTTGACAGCATCCAGATGCAGACACCTTGTATGTGCAAACTGTGGATGTGGGTGAGGAGAGTCCTCGCACTGTGGTAAGTGGACTGGTGAAGTATGTGTCCTCAGAAGAGCTGCTGGGTCGCTCCATTGTACTCCTATGTAACCTAAAGCCTCAGAAGATGCGTGGCGTGGAGTCACAGGGCATGCTGCTTTGTGCATCCATGTAAGTCAATCATACGTGTATGTACATACCCAACTTTTTAAGAGTTTGACCGTAATTATTAAAACTACTTAGAAACTTTTCCATGTAGAATAATGTATAAGTAATTTATGTATTAACAGAAGAATATGAATACATTTTTGTATGAATTTTAAGGTGTTTGAATATCGTTGGCCTAATTCAAGGAATAGTTTAATGTACAGTCCCTAATTAAGTGCAATAGATTTAGACAGTTGTCCTATTTCCTCCCTCTGTTTTTACTTGGAAGAAGAGTGGCATCTCTACATTTATTTGTCTCTGTCCTTCTCAGAGAGGGAGAGAATAGACAGGTGGAACCTTTGGACCCTCCTGCCGAATGTGCACCGGGTGAGCGTGTGTATATCGAGGGATATGAGAACGGAGAACCAGAGGGTGAACTCAAACCAAAGAAGAAGGTCTTTGAGAAGTTGCAGGTAGTTTTCCCTGCACTGTCACTGCAGCCTCCACAAGAATGTACTTTGTGATCCACCTACCATTTCTTACCCTTTCATGGTCTCCTTTTATCATACTCCTTATATTCCTCTCTATTTTCAGGCTGACTTTAGGATTTCTGAGGAGTTGAGTGCTGAGTGGAAAGAAAACAAGTTTGTGACTAAACTGGGGCCGGTGACCTGTAAAACTCTACGAGGGGCCAGCATTAGTTGATTATGCACATTTTATTCCATCCTATAGCTTGGGTGTCCTCTTTTAACCTTTTCACTGTTGGAGGAATGTAACCTAAATCAAGAGGGACAGAATGTGCTGCTATGTATTTATATAAATGGGGCACGTGATGGGGTCGCATCTGCACGCACCATTCCCAACCAACTGGTTCTGAGCAATCATTGTATAATAATGAAATAAAGAGTTCTCATTTACTGTAGTGTATCTATTTCTTGTGCATCCACAAAAAAACAACAGTGATTTCGTAACAGCATTTATAAAAAAAATTGCTCATTTCATACAGATTTCAGTCAAAGCCTATGACAAATATAAATCTCTCTCTCTCTCTCTCTCTCTCTCTCTCTCTCTCTCTCTCTCTCTCTCTCTCTCTCTCTCTCTCTCTATATATATAATATTTCTCATCAACTAAAAGCAGAACTTCAATTTGGTCTCTCTTATGGGGGCTAGAGATTGAGTTTGTATGAATATAATACATTTACAAAACTTTTCATTTATTTTGTACATACAGAAACCATTACATTTGCAATTAAAAGGTGGCTACAGCCCCACCCTTGTATGTACCATAATACAGGTAAAGGCCCCCATAAACCTAACGACTGATTGTCCGATCCTGCGATGAGATTGGAAATGGCGACCGGCTGCCATCGATGTTCCGCATCCGTCGGAGGAGCTGTGAAATTCTACATGTTAAATTTCACAGATTTGCAAATACCGATCATATTTTGATTGTGATCGGCAAATCCTTGAAATCCAACATGTTTGATTTCACCGATTCTCCAATCCGACATCTCAGGATTGCAACAAGCTGTCGTTACTGTATGGGGGCCATTAGGCTGACCTTCCTGAGAGCAGAGGTTAAATACAGTACCAATAGAAAACCTTTCAAACTTATGTTTAGGAATATAGGTATTGCCTAGCAAGGTAGCATTTGTATGTACCAATATAAATGTACTCAGAATGGAAGCCGAAGATTCAGGGAAACCGATAAACTGTATAAAGATTAATTCTAAGTCTTGCTATGCAGCGTGCTGGCTGCGTACACTGGTGAAGACAGTTTGTTGAGCTTTAAGGCAGTGTGGTGATCTGTATTTAACCGCTTCCCTCTGGTGTGCTTCATTTTGCAGAGCATGTACAGCTGATGCCAATTCACACATAAGCATTCTGATTTTGTGTTATTAAAAAGCCAAAGTGTAGCATATTATTGGCCTCCCTGCTGTACATTTAAGTACAAGTGATTTTTACTACTTTGTCAATGTAATTATAATAAAAGCATGCCTATAATACATACAGTGGAATGCCTATTTGATTATTAAAGTGTCTTCCAGATCAGCAGGACATGGATACTAAAGCTGCCCATGCACCTAGTCCAACTATTCTGCTGGGCTGGTTGGAACGAAAATCTGGTAATGTTTTCTCCCAAATGCTGGAAAACGGTCATTCAGAGAAGTTGGTTAAATCAAACTGATTTCACCTACTTGTCTGTACGACCATTTTTGTTTGTTTTCTGGTGTTTGGGAGCAAATGCCCGATTGTCGCTTGCTTCCATACATTACCAGAATTTCGTTGAACCAGCCAAATAGTTATCTGGTTGGAAAGAAGCTTTTCGATGTGTGGCCAGTTTTACACTGATCTCTGCATTAAGCTTCTATTTGCACAAAACAAATAACCCATTAGTGTGCTTTGAAACTAACACTGAACCATAAGGTGCATATATTCAAATCTAACAAATACACACAGGAGGCATTACAAAATGGTTAAATAGAAAGGTTATATGGGTCCTTCTTAGATGTAACTTAACCATCAGAATAGTTTATTGGTCGTAATAGTTTTTATTCTTTTTTATTTTATTATTCTAATACAAGTATCTAAATTGCCATGTTTAGCAGAACAAGGAGACAAGGCATTAGAATTAGGCAGATGCAAGCTGATACGGCTGCTTTCATTATAATGTGAAAACCTTACGCACATGCCCCCCTATGTACTTGTATAGTTTAGACTGGATTCAGTGGTTAATGTGATCTCTATGGTATGTCTTTATAAGGTTTACAATAGGTTAATTTGCAGTTTTACTAAATGCATATAAAAGTTTCTAAAATGTATAGATGATTAAGAAATTAGCTCAGTCTTAGATTGCCAAAATAGCTCCAAGGCTGAAAGGATTGTCTGAATACCACAGGGTTAAAGCTGCAGTATTATAAAGAAGTGCTGATATTTATTTATTTTTGTGCAGTATTCTAAGCCTAAAATAACACCAGCATTTATAGGTTTCCAAGGCTACTAAATCAGTAGGCATATGACACCTATTTTTACACCTATGAACCACAGCTGTCCTACCTGCTTCAGCAGGTATTTTTTACCTTTAAATAAAATTTACACCAAAATATGACTGTGTATTGAATACAGTTCAAAGGTGCAGTACCAAAGGTTGTTACCAAGATGCAGACTGCAGGATATTGGCTTTCCACCAGATGGCACTGCAACCACAGTACTTTAAATTGAACCATTACAGTAGTCCAACAATCACAAAGTAAAGATTAATTAACGTGAGAACCAACACCAGTTGTTGTATAAATACCAAGACTATACATAGTTAAGGCGAATCTTGGGAGTCCAGCAGTTCATGCTAGGTTTAGCAGAGCATCACAGAGGTGTCCCTGAGAAGGCAGAACCCTGAATATTCATCATGACGTGTTTAGGCTGAAAGAGAGGAAGGATTATGCCTGCAGTTATTAATGTGTTTAACTGTTAAATAAAAAGATTAACATCTGATTCTGTGCTGACCCTACATATGTGTTTATATGTGTGTGTGTATATGTATGTTTGTATATATAAAAGCAGAAAACCCAGCACTCACCATGTTTAAACACTCACAATGATGTATAAATAAGTAAATAAATAATGGGGATTTGGTTCATGGATTGATCAATGCATTTAAGCCCGCAGCCCACATCACGGGATCCCACTTTCTGCAGGTCCTACACTATCCGTCACACTGATGGAAACCTGTTAGCTGCTATCACATAGTTTAGACTGAAAAAATGTTACCTGGTTTAAAGCTCACCTGCCAGCTAATGGCTTTTAAAGGTAAGGCAGTCACCTGACATAGCTTCTCTCATATATATATATATATATATATATATATATATATATATATATAATAAATGAAACAAACAAGATGTGCTTTAACTGCAGACTTTCAGATTTAATTTGAGGGTAATTACATCCAAATCAGGTGAACGGTGTAGGAATTACAACGGTTTCTATATGTGCCTCCCACTTTTTAAGGGGCCAAAAGTAATGGGACTATCAACTCAAAAGCTATTTCATGGACAGGTGTGGGCTATTCCCTCGTTATTTCATTATCAATTAAGTAGGTAAAAGGTCTGGAGTTGATTCTAGGTGTGACATTTGCATTTGGAATCAGTTGCTGTCGACTCTCAATATGAGATCCAAATAGCTGACACTATCAGTGAAGCAAGCCATCATTAGGCTGAAAAATCAAAACAAACCCATCAGAGATAGCAAAAACATTAGGTGTGGCCAAATCAACTGTTTGGAACATTCTTAAAAAGAAAGAACGCACCGGTGAGCTCAGCAACACCAAAAGACCCGGAAGACCACGGAAAACAACTGTGGTGGATGACAGAAGAATTATTTCCCTGGTGAAGAAAAACCCCTTCACAACAGTTGGCCAAATCAAGAACACTCTCCAGGAGGATTTGCAACAAATTATTAAAAAGTGAAAGTTAGATTTAGGATTGTTTAGTTTGTCCCATTACTTTTGGCCCCTTAAAAAGTGGGAGGCACATATAGAAACCGTTGTAATTCCTACACCGTTCACCTGATTTGGATGTAATTACCCTCAAATTAAATCTGAAAGTCTGCAGTTAAAGCACATCTTGTTTGTTTCATTTCAAAGCCATTGTGGTGGTGAATAGAGGCCAAAATATGAAAATTCTGTCAATGTCCCAATATTTATGCACCTGACTGTGTGTGTATATATGTATATATATATATGTATATATATAGTGTGTATATATATATATGTGTGTGTGTGTGTATATATATGTGTGTGTGTGTATATATATATATATATATATATATATATATATATATAAATAATTAGCAGCAGACTGTGTAATCGTTAGCGTTACTGCCTCACAGCACTGAGGTCGTGGGTTCGATTCCCACCACGGCCCTACCTGTGCAGAGTTTGTATATTCTCCCTGTGCTTGCGTGGGTTTCCTCCGGGTACTCCGGTTTCCTCCCACACTCCAAAAATATACTGGTAGGTTAATTGGCTCCCAACACAAATTAACCCTAGTGTGTGTGTGTGTGCGCATGTGCTAGGGCATATAGATTCTAAGCTCCACTGGGGCAGGGACTGATGTGAATGGCCAAATAGTCTCTGTAAAGCGCTGCGGAATATGTGTGCACTATATAAATAACTGGTAAATAATAATAATAAATTACCTTTGTGTTTCTCATTTCCTGCCTGGGTCACCGTTGCATTAGTCTCCGATGTCGGGGGATCACAAGGTGTGAACACGCTGCCATTTGTGCCCATTGTGGAGTTTGGAGGGCTTGTAGGAGTCCGGGGAAACCCTACTGATGGCTTTCTTGCTACAGGTGGGGGAATTTTGCTGGGTTTCCTCTGGAGTGGGGGTTTCCCATCAGGACTGCGGGGACCCCCATGTGCTTTAAGCTCTGCCACTAAGTCTCTCTTCAATGAGGATTCAGCCTCTTGGGATGCAGGAGGCTCAAACACAAACTTCTTGGATCCTCGAGCAAATACGAAGCTAGCAGCAGAAGCTGGTGTTCTGTGAGCAGAAGGGGAATCTGGTGGTTTGTGTGGAGAGTAAGGTGGTGCTGTGGGACTTTCTGCAGGGGATGAGTCAGACCCCTGAGGGGATCTTAGAGACAGGGACTTGCGAATGGGTTTTTGGGGGGCAGGAAGTCCAGATAGGTGATGAGATAATGGAATTTGTGGGCCCCTGGCTTGCACAGATCGCAAACGAACCATCTGCAGCAAAGATGGTGTTACTATAGGCAAGCTTGCATCTTCTTTTTGTACCGCTACAGTGGTCTGTTTGCTTGCTGACTGCTTTCTAGGTTCAATGGCTGGCTTCCAGACATTTGATTTGGGACGGGGTGAGCCTGGTGCTTGAGGAAGGATTACGTTAGTAGCATCAACAGATGACTCCACAGAAGCGGATAACACAGTTGGTACCAAGCATGTAGTGGAATCTTTAGACTCCAAAGTGGTTACAGTTGGATCGCCAGTAGCTATTTGTGGCACAGTGGCTTCAAGTGTTTCTTTGAATTCAGTGGTTGATACAAAATGTGGTTTATAAATGATTGAAGCTGCAGCAGTAGCAAGTGAAGAATCTGTAGCAAGATTCACCACCATATGTTCTATAGAGGGCGGCACAACAGGCTCTGCAACCTCTTGGGCTACATGAGGCACAGACGTAGATGGCGTCTCTATAACAGTTGCATGCATAACTGTATCTGGAGGCTTTATTGAAGTTGAAGGCACATATTCAGGTTGTGGATCCCCAACAATGTTCAGAGACATCTCATTTTTGGAAGTTAACACTGGTATTTCTACTTCCAGCACATCCATTTCAGCATTGGTGTTGAGAGTGACACTGTCTGAACTTGTAAGACCTCCACATACTGACTCTAAAGATGGTGGTGGGGGTAAAAAGAGTTCATCGGGAGGAGGGAAATCTGCCATGGATAAGTCCTGAACATCAGATGTTTCTGGTGGAGGAGGAGGCCACAAGGATTCTTTTTGAGAAGCCTTCTCCACTGTCAATGGTATAATGTCAGTGTCAGACTCAGACTTTCTGGCAGGTGGAGGTGTGGGATGATGAGATGGTGGTGGTGATGGGTTTGGAGTTGCAGCTGGTGTCACAACCAGTTCAATTGCTTTGCTAGGTAGGGGGCAAGAAGGGGCAGGCACATTTGGATGTGGGGGAATCAGATCTTGCCCTCCTTTGTCTCCCATAGTAGAACCAGCTCTTTGGGGACTGAAAAGAGGGGAATCATTCTCTGTAGTAGAAGATGCACTCGCAGGCATACATGATGCCGACTTGAGACTAGTTCTCTCTGGTTTGGGTGGAGTTTTCCGACGAGAACCTGGAGATTCGAGCAGAGATCTAACAGACATTGTTGGTGTTCCACTCTGGCTGGAGTAACCACTGGATGGAGATAAAGTTCGATCTGACCGACTAGGGGAGCTTAGTTTTGGTCCAGCCAAAGAAGGTAAAAACACATTATTTTCTACTGTAACTTTGTCTGTTCTTGGTACCCAAGGGTCTCGAGCATTGCTAATCTTGGTTGCAGACTTTTTATCTGGCCTGGGAGGAAGTCCCATTTCTCTCTGCTGTTGCAATGAATAGGTGCGTTTAGGAGGCGGAGGAGCTTTTTTTCTTTTTCGCAGTGAAACACTACGTACAGATGAACGACCGCTACACAAGCTGGCTGCATCAGAGCCATCTTGGGTGCCTGTGCTGGGGGCAGGAGATGCTCTGCCCGTACTTAATCCAGACTCATGTATGTCATTTACTTCTAGCATATTCTCACCACCTCTAGAGGAGATGGTGGAAGAATCAGAAACTATAGTCTCTGTGGATTGAGAACGGCTCCATGTGTCACTAGAGGATGATCTCCTCCTCCCCCTATTCAATGAACCGCGAATTGAAGCTGGGCTAGCCGTAGCAAGACTGCATCTGCTTAGAGTTCGGACACTGGAGCGACTCAAAGCAACCACATCAACCATCGGAGGAAGAACCGCATTTGGTATAATCTTAGACATGTATGTGGCTTGAGGCGATATGGACATGACAGGACTCATAGGGTCACTTTGAGGTGAATGTGTAGTCATTCCAGGGACAGCTAGAGATTTGGGGCGTAGGAGCAGGGGAGATATCTTGAGGCCAGTCTTCCGCCCAATGCAACTGTCATCTTGATAAACCTTGTCAATGTGTCGTTGCAAAGCAGCCTCCGTCTGTTCTAAAACAGCCAATGAAATGTAGGCTCCACCATGTGGTGCCGGAGCAGGCGTTCCATCTACTGTAGGAATAACGACAAATTCTGCCTTTTCTCCTTGGACCCCATTCGCCACAGGGATTGCTCCAAACTGTTCACTTGGCTTCAAGTTTCCTCTGGGGAACAGCTCGTGGATGCCACGGTGTGAAGAGGAATGGAGACCTTCATATAAAGAATACAGTATGCTCAATTAGTACTTATTTTGTTAACAAAAACTTAAGAACTAATATTATATGCTAACTCCTTTTAAAAGGACAATTAAATAGAATAACTACTTTTTTTATTTACTTTAGCTAAAAGGGATGGGGAGCAGTATATCTGATAGAGATCAAGTAAAGTGGAAGATATCCTTTTAAATGTATTTCTTTGCATTGTACAATACATTTCTAGGGCCTCCATTACTGTGAAACGTAAGAATGGGCCACCTATATGACTTTTTGCCTACGCGTTTCCTTATTGGTGCTTAAATACAGTGAACAAATCAGTGAATACTATTCTTGGGAAAACTTTTTCTTAAAAAAAAATTGCTTCTTAATGAAGTCTTACCAAGTTCTGCTGCAATGTGCTGCGGTACTCCCACAACTGTAGCTCTCTTCTCCTTGCGCCGCCGTCCTGTTCTTGTTGATGGAGTTCTAGGTGAGTCATGAGGTTTAAATGTGGAGCCTAGAGAGTAAAGGGTGTTAAGTGACCATTAAACTTCACATGGCTGTAAGTTATTGGTTGTAAATGCTCTCCTACAACATTCACTAAAAAAATAAAAATATATATCCTCCTGATTTGCTTTTGTGGTTTTCAGCAAGACCTGTGTATCAAGCAGGTTGTTTATGTTCACTGTCCTTTAACCTAGCACAGAGCTACTTTGCTCTGTGCAATAAATACAATTGTTCAATGGCAACATAAATAAACCACTGAATCAAATGTATTGACTAAAGCAGCTCTGTGACATGTCCAAGTGCACGTCCGTCAGAAAGTGAAATAGGAATGTTTTTAGTTAAGCTGTAGCAAGAGAACAGGCCTATGCTTTAACAGTGTAGTATTTTCAAAACCAATAAGTGTAGGTTGTTTTGTGATGGCCAAATTTAGCAGACAACTATTTAAAAAAAAAAAAAATCTAGATCTAGAGAGTCCAGGCTTGGATACCAAATATGTTCACTTGCTAAATGTTTATTCTCGTATGCATTCTAAATTGGGGTTATTAGTACAGAACAGTTGATTCATCTTGAATGGCTGTATTAGAGATGCCTGGCTGACAAGCTTTCTGGTCTCCTGCGATGTCCTAGATGACTTTTCAATAGGCAAATCCTTATTGATATCTGTGATGTAGTCACACAATTTACCATTTTAATATAGAATCTCTAGCATATTGTAACACAGCATTGTCGCTGAAATTATGTATTTTTATATACAGATGTGTCTTCACTCATCTTTGCTGCAGTTGCATCAAACAGTCCCTCTTGGTGCACCTGGTCCTATGAGACACTGCTAGCGCCAGGGTGTCTTTTTTTTTTTTTTGCTGAAAATGCGACTAGGACGCACCAAAAGACTGCTGTTTAATTTGATATGCAACACTTGTATATCCGTGTGTGACTGAGTCTCTATCAGCATGCAACGTGCTATGATGCAGTGCCCGCAGCTTTTTTACATGCTAAGTTCTGTTTACAGACATACAAATATCACATTAATCTGAACAGTCTCCAGGTGTGTCCTAGTCACATTACATTGCGACTTGGGCGTCTTTTTTTGCCGAAAATGTGTCTGACGCTAGTAGAGTTAGACGGAACCAGGTGGCTCTCTCGCGCCAGGCAAGTTACACTGTGTGGTGTATTGAGATTAGATGTATGAGGACATATCTGTAGTCCCATTTTCAGCATTATACAATCAGAAAGATAAATTTGAACATACTGGGCTCTGATTCAGAGTTGCACACAAGTCAGCCACATTGCGTGCTCGAAAAATAAGTGCGGATATTTGTCTGTATTCAGAGTTGGCCACACTTATCCTATGTGAACACACATGGACCCTCACACAGGCGCCAGTCTAGATATGGCTGTAAATCCCTCATACTCTTTTGAAGTGCCAAAAAAGGCAAAAATCCATCTGGAAAACATTTTTTAAATGCTATTCTGAATCAGCCCCACAATGACAAGACATAGGATACAGTACATTGCAAGATCTATGAATGCGACATATAAGGAATAGAAAGCCAGCAATTTAACTGGGCTCCTCTGTGTACCCACATTACCTCACTGACTCACAAGTTTGTTTTCATACTATTCCTCTAACCTTTGCGCTGTATCCTCTCTGATCGAACTGACATGGTATCATCTGTATTCTCCGTGGTGCAGGAGAGAGAGCGAGTACGGAAACCATCATTCCAGTCTGGTGTGGGCTACAGAGGCAAGATTTAAAATAAGCGGTATGAGGTGCAAGTGGGCACATTTTGGTTGTTAAAGTAAATGAAGTTTAACAAAGAAGTGTTCTATGAAAAGGAAATAGTTTGGGATTTTTCGCAAAGCTCGTTAAACTGAAAATGTTAAACCTAGCTTTTTTTTTTTCTTTTACAAATCAAAGTATCAATCAACTTTGCGCATCTGTGCACCTATTCTGTAATTTTACTCAAGCAGTTTGCTCATTTTTAGCAGCAATATTTAAATGATTAAACTAATTCTCAAAGATTGGCCACTGCAAAACTCAAAATACAAAAATAAAATTAGATTAAAGCCACCTAGCTTCTACAATGTTTGTGGTTTTATTCCAGATTCCAATATAGTTAAGATTAGTACCAAATCTACTATCACCTGGACAGTTTCCCCCATCTCTGTCATGTACTGGTTTCAGTTGCCATGGGCCTAAAAAGTGCCTCGGATGCTCAGACTCACATTACACTACAATGATCAGGTTTTCACTTTTCTTGGCCTTGCTTTTAAGTACATTTTTTTTTTATGGAAAAAAAAAAAAAACGTGGGCCCTATAACACATTTTTAAATCAATTGAATGAATGTGGCAGGAACTTTGCTTGACCAATTTCCTGTTATGTATGATGGCAATCAATGCCTTGCTAGAGGCCATTTTTTCACATCTTCACCCTTAAAAGTATAACCTGTGGTAGCCATATTTGCCTAAAGCTGGCCACACATCTAAAGATTATCTTGCCAACTAGTTGATTGGTTGGAATGAAAATCTGGTAACTGATGATCAGCAATTTCCTCCTAAATGCCAGAAAACAGATGAAAATGGTCATCAGACAAGTTTGAACAAATTGTTTAGATCCAACATTTAACAAACAACAGTTTTTGTCCATTTACGGCGTTTGGGAGCAAATTGCTGATTGTCATTTGCTTTCATTCCTTACCAGATTTTTATTCCAACCAGTCAACTAGTTGGATGTAAGTTGGTCTAGTGTGTGGCCATCTTAACAATTGATAGTGATTGCATTAGTCCTACAACCCTGTGCATTTCTTTACTGATACTATAATAGCTACTACAAAATAATTATTAATAGTGAATGTGTTTGCTATGTGTACATTTTTCTTTTTTTTGTTAAAGAGGAAGTAGAGAAAGCAAGGGCAAATCTCTCATACTACAAAATATAGCTTTCATTTAAATAGTAGCCTCTGTTTCAGCTATTTCCTCTTGGCTAGCTTCCTCTCTGCCACTCCACTATGTAATTAATAGCACTGACGTTTTATACTGTGGATTACCATGTTAGCGTTTAGTACAGTTTATATATGGATTAAAGCTAGGTATTCTAATGGCTAAATGTATGGCTGTGACTTTCAATTGAAATCCAACTTTAGCATACACTAGTGCAGGCCTGGCCAACTTGTGGTTCTCCAGCTGTTGTGAAACTACAAGTCCCAGCATGCCCTGCTACAGTTTTGCTATTAGGGAATGCTAAATCCTGAAACATTTGACCTGCAGTAGGCCCAGGCCACCTTTCCCTGAGGGGAGGATCCAAGTACCATAAGACTCTCCATCTTGTAAACTTCCTGGACTAGGTCCCTAATTCAGTTTGTTACTAACTGTACAAGGAAAGTTGAAGCCTTGCAGATGCCTTATTCTTCAAAGCTCAAGCACCCCCTTTACCTGCCAATTAAGTTCTTGTGAAACTTGTGAGTGGTCAGCCTTCGAGTGATGAAAAACTAGTGAAAATTATCCCTTTTTCAGTGATTGATGTGTAAATTCCCTTGGTTAAAACTTGATAAGCAGATAATACTTCTATAAAGGTCCCTGCTGTTGCCTTTTTTCAAGAGGGCACTCTTTGGCTTGGACTGGGGACGCTGCCTCCTAAAATGCATCGCAAGCTAAAAACGTGGTGGTGCAGGCAGCATTGTCTAGAACTAAAGGGCTGCATAAATGATTGGGGCTGGTCTACTCCTTTTTGTCAATTCCTAATCACACTACGGGGTATATTTACTAAAGTGCAGGTTTTCAGAAGTGGAGATATAGCCCTTAGTAACCAATCAGATTCTAGCTATTATCTTCTGCAAGTTGCTAGATACATACTGTTAGTAGAATCTGATTGGTTGCTATGGGCAACAATTCCACTTCTACAAACCCGTACTTTTGTAAATTCACCCCTACATGTTTGAAAGCCTGTCATCAACTGGGGACATTTTGTTATTTTTTTCAGAGCACCCTACAAACCAATTTTTTCTTTTTTCCCAGAAGCCCTGAGTGCAGAAATGTTATCCATTATTAGAGAGCTGACAGATGCTGTAGTCATGTGCCATGGCCCAGATCATCAGAGGAGGCATGGTATTTACTTCAATCTCTTTGGCTGCCCAAGTAGAACACCACCTTCTGATCGGTTTTGTATTTCAAGGCCCTAAACAAGTCCTTTCTGAAAAGCTAATTCTAGATAAAGTTGTCAAGAAGGATGATCTGTCAGTAATTAGAGAGATTTCTGGCATCTCTGGAATCAAGGATGTCCACCTTCATTTCACATTATACCAGCAGCCCCAGCACGTCCTCCACTTTAATTTCAAGACACCTCACTTCAGGTTTCGTACGCTCTTAATTGTCATGTCACCAGCTCCACGGATCTTGATGGCCCTGCTGTGACATCAAGGGGTCATGATGCTTCCATATCTGAACACATACTGGTTTGAATGCTTAATCCAAAGAGCTAGTTTTTGTCTATCTTATGCTTACAACTCAGCTCTTGGAGTTGAATGACTTAATCATAAACAGATCCAAGTAGTCACTGACCACTTCAATTTCCATGATGTTCCTCTGCCTTAATTTGCAGTCCTTAGGAAAGTATGTTTCTTCCTTGAGGCAAAATGTGCACTCTATAGGAGTTATTATCCCTACCTATGACCAACCTGTGCACTAACATCCAATACTATATTAGTCATGAGGACATTGACGTCGAACCTGGTAGTTATTTGATTTGGGATCATATGCAGATATGGGGGTCTTTAGAAAATATATATTGGCACTACTACTAGTAGTACAGGACCTGGGTAAGTTTTTAGTTGATGCGCCAATGGTAATGTGACTCTTGTAGTTCACGAACTCATCTTGCACAGGCGCTACTGACTCAGTTACAGGAATTGGTAGATGTCAGTTTATTTTTTTTCTCAGAGCTCTGCCTGTAATTATCCACATGCTGTCTAAGATTTAATAGCGAGTACAAAAACATCCTATTTATTGTGTGTCTCTTGCATCCCTGGTGAATGCGGCTGCTTTTGAATTTCTATGTGACTGAGGAGTATGCTACAGGGTGACCTCTATGACGTTGTTGCACTCTGCTCTCTATTATGATTTTAAATGTGGAAAAAATTGCACTTAAATTTTCTAAGCTTCACATTTATATTTAAAACATATGCTAAGATATACAAGATCATGACATTTTAATACAAACTCAATACAGGTAATGGTTTTATTTTATATTGCTGAGGAGTGTCTCGTCGTCAGAATACTTCTCTATTTAGGTTATATAATCTGGGAAAGCATGTGGAAGGTAGAATACAAGGGAATAGTCCATGTTTACTGTGTGGATATTTTTTTATATTGCATGATTTCAATGCTGCCTGCAACTTCCAGAATATAGAATGGAGTTCTATGGGAACATTCAATAAGTATATGTAAAATATGGTATTGGGAGGCTTTGAGAATATGCAACTAATGTTCTGGTTAAAACAAGGATAATGTTTTGTCTATTTTTTAACAGGTGTTTTTCATGCCTGATTGTCTATAGTCCGGAACCCAAGGCACATACAGACAGTAATTAGTTAGAAAATGTCTAGATATACACCAGATGTTAGACAGTTAATAGTTAGACAGGAATAAAAGTTCGACACAGACAAAAGTCAGACACACTAAAGTTAGACATGTAAAAAGATCGACAGGTACAAAAGATCTCACATGAAAAAGATGACACAAAAATGGTCGACATTTTTTTTTTTTTTTTTTTTAGGGTTAGGCACTAGGAGGGAGGGTTAGGGTGAAGATTAGGGCTAAAAAAATATATATATTTGACCATTTTCATGTCGAACTTTTGACCCTGTCTAACTATTGACTGTCTAACATCTGGTGTCTATCTAGACATTGTCTAACTAATTACTGTCTATCTCTTATACCACACCCATGTGCCTTAATATAGGATCGCCCAATGCTTTAAATCCATAGTTCACTGTGGATTACATTGATTATGAGGGGCATAATTGAGTGCACAAGCTCTTCAGATGATCAGCGGGAGATGTGTGTGCTTGGTTTCAATTCTCTAAAAAAGTCAATGATGCTTGTCTACTGTGTAAATACTATACACTGTATTAGTGTATCTGTTTAGCTTCCACATTGGCTATTAGATCTTTGTGTTTATAGCAATGAATGCTAATCCCATCAATTATATACTTCTGTTTAATTACATGAAAATAATCTAGTAAATGAAACCACTTAATTCATGGCATCAATACACACATTATATAAACAAAATGTTTTACATATTTCTAAAACAAACATGTAGTATGTAAACCAGTAAAAACAAAGTAACAAATCTTACACTTTATATTGCTAGTAACAGTACAATGTATTGATTAATCGGTGATTATTAATGTTGAAGATACAGACGTGGACAAATTTGTTAATACCTTTCCACAAAAATAGAACTTTCTTTCTTTGAAATTACGCGAATGTGACAAAAGTAATTGGCATCCGTCATTGTGTATTCCATATTTAAAATCAGACTTTGCACTTGATTTTTGATTCAACAGAATAGTTTAAATAATAAAACAAATGAACTATTAGCCAAATATTTTGTAGCACAAATTTTTTTAGGTAATTGCTGTAATCAACCAATATCTGTAGCTCTCAATGAAACTTCTGCACCTGCCAGCAGATAGTTTGGCCCCATCTTCCTGAGCAATCTGCTCCAGCTGTCTCAGGTTTGTTGGGTGCCTTCTCCAGACTGCAGGTTTCAGCTCTTTCCATAGATGCTTGATAGGATTCAGATCAGGGCTCATAGATGACCACTTCAGAATAGTCCAATGTTTTGTTCTTATCCATTCTTGGGTGATTTTAGCTGTGTGTTTTGGGTCATTATCCTGTTGAAGGACTTATGACCTATGACAGAGAGAGCTTTCAGACATTGGGAAGTATGTTGCATTCCAGAATTCCTTGATAGTCTTGAGATTTCATTATGCCCTGCACAGATTCAAGGTACCCTGTGCCAGACACAGCAAAGCAGTCCCAAAACCTAACCGAGCCCCTCTATGTATCACAGTAGGTATAGTGTTCTTTTCTTGGAAACCCTAAATTTTTTGTCTGTGAATATAGAGTTGATGTGACTTGCCAAGAACCTCCAGTTTGGACTCATCTGTCCAAATTAAATTTCTCCAGAAGCATTTTAACATATTCTAGTCTGGTTTTTTTATGTCTGTTTTTTTCAAAAGTGGAGACCTCCTGGGTTGTCTGCTATGGAGCCCACTGTCGCTCAACTTGCATCTCTTTGGAAGTTATCCTTGGCTCTTTTTTTACTACCATTCTCACGCTCTGTTAAGCTGGGGTTGATTTTTTTCTTACGGCTGTGTCCAGGGAAGCTGGCTACAGTCCCATGGACTTTAAAATTCTTAATATTTGCAACTGTATTTGTAGGAACATTACGCTGGTTGAAGATGGGTCTTTTTAACATTTACCTTTTAACATGCTTGTCTACAACTTTCGATCTGATCTTCTCAGACCTCTCTCCTTTGCTTTCTCTGGTCCATGTTCAGTGCGTTGCACACATTGATAAGAAAAAGGAGAGTGATTCCTTTTTTTTTCTTTCATTTAAATAGGCTGGCTGACTACGTATGATGCTAATTTAAGAAAGAAATGTAGTTTAAAATATCACCACAATCCAATTATTATCTTTTCTAAAGGGTCCCTACAAATCTGTAGAGGCCATTTTAGAATATCTTCAGAGAATAAGCAATAATTTATCTCTTTTCAGAGTTTCTTTGCTTTATTCTATTATATAGCAAAGGCATGCATTTAAACCTGAGACAATAGCTTTTAATTTTATCCCTTTTCAGGAGGAATGAGGCATTGTCTCAATGAGCTGTAAGGGTACCAACAAATTTGTTCACATCTGTACATGCACAGAAATATGGTAGCAAGAAGTTAATAACTGCTAAGCAATTTTGATTAAATATATCTGTGCTCACATTCAGTTAAAAGCAAGAAAATTTTATCCTGTAGATGTTTTTCTAGTCTTTACTTGAATATAATAAAGAAAAAAGTAGGTGGTGTGTGGCAGAGAGATATGGGACTGTTGGAACCCTGTCAAATCCAACAGATGATTGAGGGCCCATTGGGGAACCCCATTGAAGTTCTATTTTAAGGAAGGGAGGGAACCCCCAGCAAAGCACTATTATTGGGTAGGGAAGGTATCCCACTACAGTACTATTATAGGAGAGGGAAGGAACTATGCTAAAAGTACTATTATAGTCAAGAACCCCTTTTTAAAATGAAAAATTAGTAAAAGTGATTATTTAAAAGACTATGTAAATGTCATCTACTCAAACATGTGAATGCAATACATAACTAATATATTTTATGGAATTTCTGTTCCACAGGTTGACTGAGGGCTGCCATCAATCTTTCTGTAAGTTGGCCATGATGTACTGAGATCAAAGAAATTCCAATGTTAACTAAAATGTTTTTATTTTTTCTGAATGCTTTCTATGTAAAATAATGATAATAGATAAAGGTCCTTCTACATAATGGAGGCAAAAATGCATCTGGAAAAAAAAAGTAGCATTATTGTGACCTACAACTGTAACTTCATCCACTTCACTTAACTGGGTTGGATGTGACTGGAATATGACTGGAGGTGTGACTTCATAGTGAGTAACGAAAATGATGAACATCGCAGTGAGTACCCAATGCATGCATATTTCATTTAATGGCCATATAATGCAGATAATAGTGGCTATAAAGTACATTTGTAGGTAGAGACTTCCTTCTGCTTGGTGTCAGCATCCATCCCATGTGCCTTTAGGTGTTTTTATTCAGCATTGGTTCCTGCACTGCTGCCTACACATTAGGGGTACTATTATGGCAAGTCCTTTAGAAATTTGGCATAATGTTTTAGTGTTAGTAATGTTAGGGACCCATCTGATGGGGTTCAACTTAACGTGGCAGGTGGGCTCACATTTTCTCCAAATATGCTCTAAGAACCTCACTTTATACTCCATGTTATTTGCAAAAATGATCTGTTTTGACTATTGTTATTAGTGCTTAGATTATGCACCAGTATCATCTTTTCTCTGCATGGCACTACAAGTCTCAGCTTGGTAGCACCTCTTACTGTGTTTAAAATTAGAATGTGCTGTCCAGCTCCTCCCTTTTTCTCAGATAATAAGTACCCAAGTAGCTTGGAGCATTTGAATTGCTAAGTGGAACAGACACAAATCTTACATTATATTTTACATTCCCACTTTATAAACCTAAGTGGGAATTTCCCCTTCTCCAATACAGTATGCAGCATACTTTATTTGGATAAAACAAGTGTTTATTGTTTTTGTATTTTGACTTTTTAAACAGTGAAAGAGACGCGCATGATCACACACAAAATGTGCAAGTTGCAGTCGAAATAATTTTGCAAATCGCAGTTAAATCCAGCTCTGAATAAGACCCAAAGGCAGTAGTATACAGTAGTGTATATTGCTACTTAAAGAGCTGTTCTTGTTTTCAATATAATGATCAGGATATTGCACAGGTTCTCAAACTCAATCCTCAGGACCCCAAACAGTGCATGTTTTCCAGGTCTCCTCACAGAATCGCAAGTGAAATAATTATTTCTACCTGTGGATCTTTTAAAATGTGTCAGTGAGTAATGAATATAGTACAGAAGAAGGTAACTCAATTTCAATCACTTAAGGGTGCGCTTAATAAAATCATAAATCACATTTATTAATAAATGCGATTTATGATTTTACTAAGTGCACCCTTAAGTGATTGAAATTGACTTCACTTATTCTGTACTGTTTACATTAATAGTTGGTTAGAGCTATTTTGTGGGTTGCTGCCTTAGGTTTATCTGTATACATAGTGGACAACTTGACATTCTATTGCGCCTAAATTTTCTTTGTTTCAACTTTTGCTGAGTAATGAATACACCTGTGCACCTGCTGAGTGACCTGGAAAATGTGACCTATGTAGGGTCCTGAGGACAGAGTTAGAGAACCACTGGGATATTGTATAGACTGTTGCAGAAACATGTCTGTGTCCAATGAGAAAGTGCTGAGAATTTTTCTGTGTAGTCCTCCCAATTTTTTTTGTGGCATTTAGCGCTACACTTAAATCACTGTTGTAAGGGTAAATTGTAGTAAAGCACACACATTTATTTATTTTTTATTTTAACTGCTATAAAGAGGGAAATGTATCAAGACTTGGAAAGTACCAATAAATAAACGTGTTATTTTTGAAACACAACCTGTAGAATGACAATTAGGGGCTGATTGGTTGGTAATTTAGCTCTCTCCAAGGCTTGATACATCTCCCACATAGTCTTTCCAATATGGCCAATGTGTAAGACTCTATTAACAATCATAAGTGCACACTTACCTCTGAGGTTTTATCTTCTTCCTGGTAGGGATGTTTGTTTTGCAGTTTTTCTGAGAGAGAAAGTTTTTGGACTTAGAACAACAGGACTGTGAAAACAACACAGGCTGCCAAATTCTCATCTTAACAGAATATAGGAATATTAACATCAAAATGAGACTTGACGGACTAAAGTTAACCACAGCGCTCTCTCCACAATTTATATTTATGGCTGTAAATATATTTTGGCAAGAAATCAAATATCCTTATTTTTCTCTTGAAGGGCGGGATTTACTAAGTATCGCATCTGCAATGCTGTACATTCAGCCACTTATCAGATACATAAGAGCGATATCGCCGATATGTACCTAGAAAATAGCAAAGGACAGCTCTCCCGCTAAGAGCTGTCCTTTCCGATAGAGGGACTTAAGACCCAGAAATCTCTCTGGTGTCCTCCTGCGCAGGGGGAGTTCCAAATAGAAGCCCCTAGGCTTCTACTGGGTAATGCCGTCTAAAAATGGTGTTACCCACTGGTACCAAGTTCTGGAATGTATTGCATTATGGAGCTTAGTACATATGGAAATGCGGTGAAAATACTGAAAAAGGGTTTTTCAGAGTTTTGACCGTATTTCACCCTTTAGTACATCCCGTCCTAAATATGATACTCGCTCAAACTTTACTGTGTGTTGTTTTTTGCAGCACTTGTGTATTTCAATTTTTATATTCGCATATTATGGGGCATATCCAATTAGCTGCGGGGTAATTGTCGCGGTGATGGGGATTCAATTAGCGGGGATTCCACGCGCGGGTGTCCCCGAGACCCTGCGCGTGAGTCCCTGCTGTCAGACTTTACCTCGCACCCCATGTAGGTGTGAGGTAAAATCTGCGTGAGGGCGCCCTATTCGGCCTCGCGTGAGCGGGTAAAACACTGATTCCGCAGTTCTCACGGAATCAGTGTGTTCTCGCGCAGGAGTCCCGTTCTAATGACGCGGGGAAATAGCTATTTAATTGAATAGCTAATCCCCGCGTTGCGGGACTTTTGCCTGACAATTAGCCGCGGGTGAAATCCCGCTGCTAATTGGATATGCCCCTATGACTTTTGTAACAAAAAGTTTGTAAGTAAAGGCCAAAGTGAGAAGAGCTGTTGTACAATTTAGAACACCCTGGTGTTTTCTTACCTCTCCTCTGCATAGACTTGAGCCCCTCCTGGGCCTGGTTGTGAATCTCTTCCAGAAGAGGTGTGCGTGAGATGGGGAAGAACGTATTGTCTGCTGATTCATTCTCCTGAGCTGGAATGGGTTGGGCACCGCCATCCGGTTTTGCGTTATCTATAGGAAATATATAATTGTGGATCATATAAGTCTTGTGTTCCTAATGTCATGTTGTGCTGCACTGGATCAGTGGTGGTATAGTGAACACTGCTTTTGAAATACTTTCAAAGCAAACTACATCTTGTATCAGATGAGTATCTGTACAAAAAGCAACTGCACGTTAACTTAAAATTTCAGCAAACTCTCACTTGCAATAGCTCTAACATTAGACAGCCATCTTAGATCAGATCACATGTTATCTGGCAGTTGACTGCTGTATCCTATGATGAGTCACTCTCAGCCTAGAGGACACAAGCTTTTAATGTCACGAGTACATTATCAGCACACGGTGAATCAGATTGGGCTGGGACTGCCCATAGAGCACTTCCCCTGGAGCCCTAGAAAGTTATATTAACAAATAGTTTCTTTTTTTAATGTTCATACATTGGCGACTGCTCCTTGTAGCCTTCCTGGCATGAATCAGCAGCACTTTCACCATAAATCATCTACTAGTATAAAATGCAACATAAAATACTATTTATAGATTCATACATACAGCAAGCTTACATGTAAATTGTGGAAATAATGCTACTTTATTACATTAATTCCTGCCTGAAACTGCTCAGATCATGCACATGTGCACACATTTTGAGATATGAAAACTGTTAAGAGCTTATTTTTTATCTAGTATCTCTAATGTCCCTAATTTTTAATTTCATGTTTCACTATCGACACAATCACATCAGTGTTTCATGTTCTGGGGTTAAACTTTTTGACTGTAACCTCTCTTTGCCATCCATACAAACTTTAGCTTCACAACTCTGCCAATCCTTACATTGAGTGTCAAAGTATTATCCTTAACCTACAAAGACAATCTCTGTTTTATCTCACACTTGTAACCTCTTCTCAAAGTATTATTCCAACTACCCACAACACTAATCTCAATACTATTGGTCACCCTGTTATCTCCTCACACACATCAGCCATGTGGGGATCAAAAATACGCAATTCCGGACGTACCATTAGTGCGGCTTATAGCTACACTCTCGCATCCTTGAGTGGACCCCTATTATGAATACCTGGCAAAAGTGCCCAATACCACTTTAAACTGATCACTACGACAACCAGTACCACTTTCCTAGCAGCGCAATGCTCCAAATGCCATTCTGCCGATCTTGCTGCATGGAAACATATACAGAATGTATGCAATCAACACAATCTGTGGATTAATACGTGGGCTATATAATATGTATAGTATGTGTGAAATATTTATCTTCAAAAAATTTTTAAGAACTTTTAATTTTTTGAAAGTACAGTTTAGGCAATGCAGTCTTACTAATCCACTGCATATTTTTTTTATAGGAAATCATACCATGTAAGGTACAATCAAAAAAATGAAGTGTGCAAAGAAATATTGCTTTACTATAATGATAGATATCAAAATCCTGCACGTGCTAGGTACAATACTTCCCAGGAGCTAATTGAGCCAATACAACTAAGGGTGATGCGGTGATATGTCGTGTGTGAAAATCGGCAACTGTACCCTACATCATGCATTTTCATTTGCAGCCACATAGGCACGTATTAAAATGCACCAATTAAGCCTACCAAGTGTATGGGATTTGTGTGCACTGCACATCACCCATACAAGCAATTTTTGCATCACTCCTATTGAATTGACCCCAAGGGGTTAAGTTGGAGAATAGCATTTATCTATAGAAGTGCCCTTTTTCTATTTTACCTGTGTGTATTCAGAGGTAAGTTTTTATATATTTTATTATTAAATGTTTAAATATACTAGCTGGCAGTTTGCTTCATCAACCAAACATAGTGGGCAAGTACTTCATCAACCACAACCTTCAGATTTTACCTACAGTGCATCCGGAAAGTATTCACAGCGCTTCACTTTTTCCACATTTTGTTGTGTTTCAGCCATAATCCAAAATGGAATAAATTCATTTTTGTCCTCAAAATTCTATTCACAATACCCCATAATGACAGCATGTAAAAAGTTTTTTTTGAGATTTTTGCAAATTTAATTAACCCAAAAAACTAAAGAAATCACATATACATAAGTATTCACAACCTTTGCTCAATACTTTGTTGATGCACCTTTGGCAGCAATTACAGCCTCAAGTCTTTTTGAATATGATGCCACAAGCTTGGCACAACTATCTTTAGGCAGTTTCGCCCATTCCTCTTTTCAGCACCTCTCAAGCTCCATCAGGTTGGATAGGAAGCATCGGTGCACAGCCATTTTCAGATCTCTCCAGAGATGTTCGATCGGATTCAAGTCTGGGCTCTGGCTGGGCCACTCAAGGACATTGAGTTGTCCCGAAGCCACTCCTTTGATATCTTGGCTGTGTGCTTAGGGTCGTTGTCCTGCTGAAAGATGAACCGTCGCCCCCGTGTCTGAGGTCAAGAGCACGTTTTCATCCAGGATGTCTCTGTACATTGCTGCATTCATAATTCCCTCTATCCTGACTAGTCTCCCAGTTCCTGCCGCTGAAAAACATCCCCACAGCATGATGCTGCCACCACCATGCTTCACTGTAGGGATGGTATTAGCCTGGTGATGAGCGGTGCTTGGTTTCCTCCAAACATAACACCTGGCATTCACGCCAAAGAGTTCAATCTTTGTCTCATCAGACCAGAGAATTTTATTTCTCATGGTCTGAGAGTCCTTCAGGTGCATTTTGGCAAACTCCAGGCGGGCTGCCATGGCTTCCGTTTGGCCACTCTACCATACAGGCCTGAATGGTGGATCGCTGCAGAGATGGTTGTCCTTCTGGAAGGTTCTCTTCTCTCCACAGAGGAATGCTGTAGCTCTGACAGAGTGACCATCGGGTTCTTGGTCAACCCCCTGACTAGGGCCCTTCTCCCACGATCGCTCAGTTTAGACGGACGTCCAACTCTAGGAAGAGTCCTGATGGTTCCGAACTTCTTCCATTTATGGATGATGGAGGCCACTGTGCTCATTGGTACCGTTCCCTAGATTTGTGCCTTGAGACAATCCTGTCTCGGAGGTCTACAGACAATTCCTTGGACTTCATGCTCTTTGTGCTCTTACATGTACTGTCAAGTGTGGGACCTTATATAGACAGATGTATGCCTTTCAAAATCATGTCCAAACAACTGAATTTACCACAGGTAGATGCCAATTAAGCTATAGGAACATCTCAAGGATGATCAGTGGAAACAGGATGTACCTGAGCTCAATATTGAGGTTCATGGTAAAGCTGTGAATACTTATGTACATGTGATTTCTTCATTTTTTTTAATTCAATTTGCAAAAATCTAAAAAAAATTTTTTACACGTTGTCATTATGGGGTATTGTGTGTAGAATTTTGAGGACAAAAATGAATTTATTCCATTTTGGAATAAGGCTGTAACATAACGTGGAAAAAGTGAAGCACTGTGAATACTTTCCGGATGCACTGTATAATATATTGTGGCAATGATTGTTTTCTGTTTTAGTTCATGTTTATTCCAATAGGGTTGTAGGCTGCCCAGACTTTTGGGTGTTAAGCTAATGTTTACATTTCTGATTTATGAATCTTAAATTGTTGTTTTTTTTAAATGATCTATCATTCTTTGAAACTGTTTGCCATATTGTCCAATCCACAAAGTTTGCATATAAGCTACTTTTAATGAGCAAGTGTTTTATCCGTTTTCCCCGTTACAGGGAATATATACCTTCTTAATACAGGGCAGATATTCAGTTTTTGCTTTAAGTAAATAGTGTGGCAATTACTAGAAATGGTGACTTTAGTCATTTTAGTTCTTGCATTTCACTTTTAGGGCAAAAATCCCCCACAATATTGGCGCCATTAAATCAATTGACTCTGTCCCACAGACAATGCTTCAAAACGAAAAAAAAATCCATTGTACAATGACACTATATATTGTTACATGTTTCATGTAACAACACCATGTCATCCGTGGAATCGTCCCATTGGACATGCAGAAAATCCAATGGGACAATGCAATGAATGACTGGTAAAAATAATGGACTGGATGGTCCTGCAGATTGGTTGAAAGTTGCATAAAATATTGTATAATGCTTACCCAGTTTAAGAGAATAGCATCCAGATGATCTAATCATACAATGCAGTAAAAACAAAGATAAATGTGCTTCATGCAGATTTCTATATGAGAATCAGTGGGGTCCCAATAACATGCAATACTATGTTTTATAGCCATTTATGCATAGATTTGTGTTCTTATGCAGCAGTTCTTTTTCATTAAATTTGAAGTCCAAAAAAAAAGCTGAACTTTCCCCCTCCAGAAAAATATAAATTGTGTAGACCTCATATGTACACAAATATACACTGCAGCTGAAAATTACTTTGTTTTTGTTGTTTTAACTAGAATCTGGTCACCTCTCTGTTATCACTTTTCATCTCCTCTAGATGAATCTGAAGGTTCTATTCTGCCATAAAAATGTTTGTGAGTACAGGAGTAAGTCTGCTTAGCTAATGGGGGCAGTGACCTGTCCTCTAACACAGGGCCTGATTCCGATTTGTGCGGTATTGCACAGCCGTATGGAAGTGCCTGTGCAGTACTGTACTTCTAAAATGTGACTAAAGCAGGAGGAGTCTGTAGGAAATACAAGTCTCCTACATGCATCTACGATCTAAGTACTGCGTCCACAGACGCAGCATCAGATATTGCGATTGTTGCATCCCTCGGCAAGTCTGCATAAGCCGAAGCTTACTCACAAAAGCCGTTTGAACTAGTCAGCCAGGGCCAGGAAGTCTGCATCCGACAACGCAGAACCTGGGCTCGGCACGTGTGCAAATCCAATTCAGTTGTGTAAGTGAGGAGGGCCAATCTGCAACTGAAAAGGGCGGTGTCATTACATGAAGTTGGAAACAAGAGTGAACTAAGAATGAGACATTGAAAGGAAAAACTGGTAGTATCGATGTTTTTAACATTTATCAAAAAAACAGTTATGACTTCTCATGTTACCCAGCTACTTAACACTCAGGATTTGACATGAACCCTCCAGCACCTTGTCTTTCATATAAAACATTTTCAGTCTTGTATTTAAAACACATATTGTTCAGCATGCCATAACCGAGACTCTAATAGTTACCCTCGCGAACTATTTGCTCATGTGTAAGGGAGCCTAGTAATTATAAGTATATGAATCTCGTTGTAATACTCTGGTTAAGGATATGCTCCTGAAAAAGGTGTACTAATACACACTGAAACCCGTTGAGAACTCCCTCTTAGTATGTACTACCCTCTGACTGCTTCGGCCACCACAATGGCTGTATAGCATCAGCTCGGAGCACAGCAAATTTCTTCACGGAGAGACTGGCACTAGCCGTGCAGGGAGACTTGTATAGACCCCCAAAGTGCCTGTCCTCCCATTAAATTTGTGCTTTCGCCCAATCATTTAAGTGTCCCACTCTGAGGACGTGGCAGCATCAGGATAAGGAGTTATCTCTTACTACTAGCAGTGTCACATTCTATGGAGAATGACAGCATCTGGACAGGAAGTTCTGTCTCCTATTTGTAGGAGAAACATCAGGACTCCACAACTGTACTTTCCTCCAGTTCCAAATAGTTTGGATCTTCATTCTATCGCTGCTTAATCCGACACAAGCTGCACACCTGGTCGCATAATATCACCAAACCGTGATCTTGCAACCCACCACCGTGAGAACACAGGAGAAGATACACTGTTACCATTTTCAGCACAACAGAACTCTGTTTAAGGTGTGTTATAACGTATTATCCCATTATTTGTGTTAGTGCTTGCGCACGTCATCCACACTGTGTCCTGTGAGACGGGGGCTGCCCAGCAGCTCCCAGAGTGCTGGGCAAGCCACCAGTCAGAAGAGAATGGGGCGTGACATGCGGTCACACCCCAAAACCTCATTCAACAGGTACGAGGCTTCACAGACTCGAGGCCATGCCCCTAGCACGAGCGCCTTCGGCTTGCGGAAGGAATCCACTTGGGGTGTGACAGGGTGAGTATTAGGCGCACTGGGTGACGCGCCAAACCCAGTGACATCACTGGGTGGGATCCAGGAGGCTGGTTTACTGTCCCTGGAGTCCTTGAGAATTCCCCAAAATTTGTGAGTTAATAGGCAAGTAAGTATCACATTGAGGCAGGAAGATTGTGGGTCAAATATATCACTATATGAAATCAAGTTCATACATCAAACTTGGTCATCTGAGTTTTATGTATGCACACTGTATAAATAGTATATAAATGATCGGTATCCCTGCAGACTGCTTAACACTTCTAGCAACTTACTATTTAGTTTATCTACAGCGATAAAAAGGGTAAAGGCCGCTACACACTAGAGGATTTTTTTTGAACGATATGGCCGATTCCGACCATATCAAGTGTGTACACACAATGCGCGCTCCCACGTCGTAGTCGCATCTTCAGATCTTTTCTACATGCAGCTTAATCTGTCAATCTCGTTAACGATTCCCCGCAAATCATGCAGTGTGTATGCTCTATCGGACGCTAACCATCAAACGATGCACGATATATCGTTTGTTAGATTGTACAGTGTGTATGCACTAGATCATTTGTCTCGGAGTTCAAGGGAAACATTTGACGACTTCGCATCATTGGCAAGTAATCTAGTGTGTACCTAGCTTTAGTAAGGTGGATATTAGGGGTTCTTGTGTTTCATGGACTGGAGAAAAATTATACAAAAACCATTGAATTATTTGGGAAATTTTAAATATTTGTCTTACGCAGTAAGGCTAGGTACACACTTCGCGATATATATTGCTTGTTCTAATCGACTAGCGATATATCACAAGTGCATCGCCAGGTGTGTACCTGTGAACTACTTCGTTCACAGACCTATCAGGTTGGTCCTGCAACACAGCCGATGCCGATATATCTGAAAGGTAAATCTGTGCATCTGGCTGTGTGATATGCTATATGCAAAAACTGTGCTAAACCATAGCAGTCAATTAGATAATATGAGATATGGTAAGAACTTACCCTTGTTATCTCTATTTCTACGAAGTCCATAGGGTTCCACAGGATACCTTGGGTATAGGTGTGACGTCAGTCGCAGGGCACCAAAGAGTTAAGCTTTCAGCCTCCCAGGATGCACTAGGTCCCCCTCCTATACCCCGCCCCCGGGCCAAGGCACCTCAGTTAGTTACCAAGCCATAGGCCGGAGGAGGAGAAGGAAGAGAGAGAACAAAGATCTGGACACATACAAGAATCACATTCTCACCAGAGGGAGACGGAAAACCGGTGACCAGAGCAAAGCCCATCTGCAGCACAGGTGCGACAGGGCGGGAGTCCTGTGGAACCCTATGGACTTCGTAGAAATAGAGATAACAAGGGTAAGTTCTTACCATATCTCATATTTTCTACTTCAGGGTCCATAGGGTATCCACAGGATACCTTGGGGATGTCCCAAAGCAGTATCCTTTAAGGGTGGGGACGCTCCTGTGCAGAAAGGAGAATCCGCCGCCCGAAGGAAGCATCCTGAGAGGCGAAGGTGTCAAACCTGTAATACCTCACGAAGGTATGGACAGAAGACCACGTAGCAGCCTTGCAGATCTGAACTGCCGAGGCACCACGTCGAGCTGCCCACGAAGGACCCACAGACCTAGTGGAATGAGCCTTCAGAGAAGGAGGGACCGGTAGGCCTTCATGAAGATAAGCTTCAGAAATAGCCATACGGATCCAGGCTGCCAAAGTTTGCTTTGAAGCAGGCCAACCCTTTTTACGGAAGCCAAAGAGGACAAACAAAGCGTCCGACTTCCTAAACGAAGAAGTGCGGTCAACATAAGTCCTTAAGGCCCGCACAACATCCAAAGAGGCCTCACCCACGGAAAGACCCGGTGAGTTAAAGGCCGGAACAACTATTTCCTCGTTAATATGAAACTGGGAAACAACTTTGGGAAGAAACTCGGGCCGAGTGCGGAGCACTGCCCTGTTCCCATAAAAAAACCAAGAAAGGGGGTCTACAAGAAAGAGCCCCTAACTCAGAAACACGTCTGGCCGAAGCAATGGCCAGAAGGAAAACAGTCTTAGCTGTTAGCCATTTAAGATCCACTGAGCCCAGTGGTTCAAACGGCGGTCCTTGGAGAGCCCTCAGGACCACAGCCAAATCCCAAGGCGCCACAGGTGGAACAAAGGGCGGCTGAATGCGGAGAACACCCTGCATAAAGGTGCGCACATCCGGGGTTGTAGCAATCCTACGGTGAAACCAGACAGATAGGGCCGAAACCTGTACCTTCAAAGAAGCAAGGCGAAGCCCATGATCTAGTCCCGCTTGCAGGAAGGCGAGAATCCGAGACAGACGAAACTCCCGCGGTGCATAACCTCTCGGTCGACACCACTGGAAGAACGTATGCCACACGCGATGGTATATCCTCGCGGAAGACGGTTTCCGAGCTCGCAACATGGTACGCACCACAGAGCTGGAAAACCCCCGGGACCTCAGCATGGCCGTCTCAACAGCCACGCCGTCAAAGACAGCCGAGTCAGGTCCGGGTGAAGGCAAGGACCCTGAGACAGAAGGTCCGGTCGTAGCGGCAACCGCAGAGGAATGTCCACGGACAGACCCTGAAGGTCTGAGAACCAGTGCCGTCTGGGCCACGCGGGAGCTATCAACAGGAGCGTCCCTCCTTCCTGTTTGAATTTCCGGATTACCCGTGGAAGAAGGGAGACCGGAGGGAACAGGTATGCGAACCTGAACGTCCACCGGACGGACAGAGCATCCACCAGAGACGCCCCTTCGTCTCTTGTGCGAGACCCGTACACCGGCAACTTGTTGTTGTGCCGGGACGCCATGAGGTCGATTTCTGGAAGACCCCACCTGACCAGTAGTTGAAAAACGTCCGGGTGCAGGGACCATTCCCCCGGATGAACGTCCTGGCGACTTAGAAAGGCCGCCTCCCAATTGAGCACTCCCGGGATGAAGACCGCTGATATGGCCGGAAGATTGCGCTCCGCCCAAACCAGGATCCGAGAGACCTCTACGAGAGCCGCCCGACTGCGAGTTCCTCCTTGCCTGTTTATGTAGGCCACGGTGGTAGCGTTGTCCGACTGGACCTGCACCGGGCGACCCTGGAGAAACCGCTGTGCCTGCTGGAGAGCATTGAAGACCGCACGGAGTTCCAAGATATTTATTGGAAGCTCCGCTTCTGTCGGCGTCCACCTGCCCTGGAACCAGTGTGGACCCGAAACTGCTCCCCAGCCCCGAAGACTGGCGTCCGTTGTCAACAGGACCCAATTTTGGAACCCAGAACGGACGTCCCTTGTTGAGGTGGGTCGTCTGTAACCACCACGTAAGGGACAGGCGAACCTCCTGGGTGAGCACAATCGTCTGGGACTTCAGAGACTGAGTCAGCCCGTTCCACTTGGACAGGATCAGGTGCTGCAGAGATCTGGAGTGAAACTGGGCGTATTCCACCATGTCGAACACCGACACCATGGAGCCCAGTAACGTCATCGCCGAGTGTAAGGACACCCGGCGACTGTGCAGACAACTGCGCACCCTTGACTGTAAAGCAGAGATCTTGTCCTCCGTCACGAAGATCCTTTGCTGTCCCGAGTCCAATAAGGCTCCAAGATGCAGAATCCTCCGAGACGGGATTAGAGTGGACTTCTGCCAGTTGATTAGCCAGCCGTGCCGTTGCAGCAGTGCAATGGTCAGGTCCAAGTGGCGTAACAGGAGCTCTGGAGATCCTGCCACTAATAACAGGTCGTCCAAATACGGCAACATGCGGACTCCCTGCAGCCGCAGAGAAGCCGCCATGACCGCCATCACCTTGGTGAAAACACGTGGTGCTGTTGCCAGGCCAAAAGGTAACGCCCGAAACTGGAAGTGGTCGCTGCTGATTGCGAACCTGAGGAACTGTTGATGGCGCCAAAGAATAGGGACATGCAGGTAAGCGTCCTGTATGTCCAATGACACCAAGTAGTCCCCAGGTTCCAGCGCCAGAATGATGGACCGTAGGGTCTCCATCCGAAACTTCGGGACCCGCAAAGACTTGTTGAGTGCTTTGAGGTTGAGAATCGGACGATATGACCCATTGGGTTTCTGTACCAAAAATAGATTTGAATAGAAACCCTGGCCCCTCTGGGAGAATGGAACCGCCACTATAACTCCAGCCTGGAGCATAGTGTGCAATACCTTCCGCAGCTCCGTAGCCTTGTTCCGGTCTGATGGGAGACCCGTGGTGAAGAAGCGAGCCGGGGGTCTGTGCCGGAAGGAGAGGGCGTATCCGTGAGAAACCACCTCCAGAACCCAAGTGTCTGTCGTAGTGGTCGACCAACACTGGGCGAACTGTAGCAGGCGGCCTCCCACCCTGGGATCCCCCAAAGGGAGGCCCGGACAGTCAGGCCGCAGGCTTGTCATCTGGCTTGGGGGCCGGACGTCTGGTACTCCATGCCTGCTTCCGGGGCTTGACCGATTTCTTAGGGCCAGCCTGTCGAGGAAACGACTGTGGTTTGGGCCTGCCCTGGGCCCTAGATGACCGAAAGGACGATGGTCCCGAACCAGAAGGAGCAGCGGCCGACGGGAGACAGGCAGATTTGGCTGCCGCCAGCGTGGCCACAATCTTATCCAGATCCGGACCGAAGAGAACTTCTCCGGTAAACGGCAACGCTTCCAGACCTTTCTTGGAATCTGCGTCCGCCTTCCAGGATCGCAGCCACAAGGTGCGACGAGCAGCTACCGCTGCTGAAGAAATTCTAGACACCAGAGTACTAATGTCTAGAGCCGCCTCGTTGATGTAGGTGGCCGAATCACGGAGATTGCCAATCAACTCCGCCTGATCGGCCGGACAGTCGGATTCAAAAGAAGCCTCTAATGAATCCGCCCAGCGCTCCATCGCTCTGGCAACCCAGCAAATGGCCATAGCCGGCCGTGCTGCCCCCCCTGCAAGGGAATAAGCGGACTTCAGGCAGATTTCTACCTTGCGGTCCGTAGCATCCTTAAGGGAGGACATGGATGGCATCGGCAATGTGGCACTACGGACAAGACGGGTCACGTGAGAATCCACCTGTGGAGGGGATTCCCACTTCGCAAAATAATTATCCGCGAACGGATAAGCCACCGCCAGGCGTCTCTGCGGCTGGTATCTTTTGCCAGGTTGTTTCCATGCCTCCTCTAAATGGTCCACCAACTGACCCGAAAGAGGAAAGACTGTGGCATCGCCCTTCACATCTTTGAAAAAGGCATACTTAGATTTAGCCGCTGGGGGAACTTCGTCCTCAATCACCAAGGCTGTGCGGACCGCCCGAATAAGTCCAGGAATATATACTTTGGACTTAGCATCAGCGTCCTTAGTATGGAGAGGTTCCTGATCGTAAGGATCTAGAATCTCCCCATCATCAGACGTCCCTTCGTCATCCTCATAAGGAGCGGACAGAGACGCCACCGGCCTTTTATGAGACCGCATCACAGACTCCCCTTGCAACACATCCGACAAGTGCTGTACAGAACTCGTCAGGGAGTTAACCCACGCTGGCTCCTGAGAACCCGGGAGCGGGGAAATAGGGAGACTGTGGGGTACCACCAATTGTCGTGGGAACCCCTGCATGGGTGACGACACCACAGACTGCTGGGACAAACCCATCGGAGTAAACGCGGGCTGCGGAGCTAACTGGCCCACTAAAGCTGTTAACGCCTGAGCGAAACAAGCCCAGGGCGGCTCCTGTACCGGTGCTGTAACCGTAATAGGCCGCGCCATGGACAAACACTGCCGGCAAAGGCCCTCCGCGCTACCCTCCCCCTCCGCTAACGGTACTTTGCACGTGGTACACTGTAGCCGGAGGGGAAAATCACTTTCAGACATGATGGCACCACGTATGTGACCTCTCTCACCAATTAAGTATTAAATAGGCGAGAGACCACCCTGCAGCACCGCACCGCAAGGGCTTTAGCAGAAAGAACAGGGACAGTAATAAAGCTGACAGTTTAGATGAAGAAAAGATTACAGGCAGCAGCGCTAGCACAGTCACATACAATGCAGAGAAATAACAATTCCTGCACTAACAGCGCTGATCACTCAACTACACAGACACAGGGCCTGGTAGGACACAGCGCTGCATACACAGACCTGACCACAGCGGAGGAGAGGTATGCGGGGGGACCCAGACCACGATGCTTCCGTCCAGCGCTTCCAGCAGCGTTCACCATGCGTTCTGGAGAAGATGGCCGCCGAGGAGCAGAGAGGAGGCTGGCCTGGGGGAGGAGCGCTGCCACAGGACCAGTCGGCAGCATGCAGAGAGGGCTGTGTGCAGCGGGGGAGGCGCCGGCTGTGAGACAGGGAAGGCGCGCTCCCCTGGCATGCATTTAACCCCTGGGACGCCGCAGCGCTACCGCTCTGCTGCGGTCCGCTGTCCCAGGGGGTAGTGGAAGCGCAGGTTGGTCGCCTGGCTCCACGCTGCAGCCAGTCCCCAGGGAGTCCCCTGCCTGGGGACTTAGGACCATGTGATCAGCGGGGACCCACCGCGGGACCCCGCTGCTTACCTCTGTCCCCCTTGAATCCGGCCATGGTCCGGAGCATCTGGGGTCACCGCTAGCTGTGACCCCAGACGCCCACCAGCATCCCCGGATCAGTACCGGCGTTCTGGTACCGGCGGGGTGTAGGGAAGACAGCATGGATGTCAGGACTGACTGTCCATGCTGTACATCCAGTTGTGCAGCCACAGCTGCATGAAGAATAAGCTTCAGGGGCTCTTCTAGCCCCCACTCCAACAGGTGCACCCGACTCCGGCCGGGCACCAAACTAAACTGAGGTGCCTTGGCCCGGGGGCGGGGTATAGGAGGGGGACCTAGTGCATCCTGGGAGGCTGAAAGCTTAACTCTTTGGTGCCCTGCGACTGACGTCACACCTATACCCAAGGTATCCTGTGGATACCCTATGGACCCTGAAGTAGAAATCTTGTTATGTTCTAAAGTGATCAAATCTGTATCTATAATCTGATTTGCTTCACCACATTTAATGACATTGCCCCATGTATCTAATATGCCCCCTATAAGGGTTCGCAAAATACGCGCTATAGGGAGTTGCGGACCCAATTTTAAAAACCCGGTGTTGAGCTATGCTGGGTGCAGCAGCCTATCACCGCCGGTGTCATCTTTTCAACCAATAGCCGCCGGCGTCCCCTCTCCCAATCTCTGACTGAGTGGCCACGCCCACTGCCCGGGAGCAGCAGCAGTGAGGCAGCATCTCCTTTCCACAATTCCCCTGTTCCCAGGTCAGACTCGGTGTGACATGTGGTCACTCGTTGGAGAGCTGGGAGCGGAGCGCAGCACGGTGACTACTGGGAGCCCGGCTCATACACCCTTATAGCAGCGCTGTGCGGCGGCCGCCAGGAGACGCCAGGTGTGTTTGGGGGGTCTGCACTTGGGGAGAGGGAGTTGCCAGGCGGCTGTCCATACACGCTGGCCCGGCAACATGGAGTGACTTCTGTGACAGGCAGCCTAGCAGACCATTAGATTGGCTGCCTGACACTACTGTGCGCTGGCCCTGCGGAGCTCAGTGTGATGAGCAGGGACTGTCCAGAGACTGCTCACCACACCGATGTACAACGTGCTGCAGAGCCGACTGAAAGCTCCCCGCAGCCAGGTCACTGTAATGACAGGCAGCCGATCCCATGTCACTGCTGCCAGGCCCTGGGGAGTCTGGAGAGCTGCCCCCAACACACTCAGAGTGTGTGTGTGTATATGTGTGTATATATATGTGTGTGTGTGTGTGTGTGTGTGTGTATATATACAGTCAGGTCCATAAATATTGGGACATTGACAGAATTTTCAGATTTTGGCCTCTATTCACCACCACAATGGCTTTGAAATGAAACAAACAAGATGTGCTTTAACTGCAGGCTTTCAGATTTAATTTGAGGGTAATTACATCCAAATCAGGTGAACGGTGTAGGAATTACAACTGTTTCTATATGTGCCTCCCACTTTTTAAAGGGCCAAAAGTAATGGGACAAACTAAACAATCCTAAATCTAACTTTCACTTTTTAATACTTTGTTGCAAATCCTTTGCAGGCAATTACAGCCTGAAGTCTGGAACGCATAGACATCACCAGACGCTGGGTTTCATCCCTGGTGATGCTCTGCCAGGCCTCTACTGCAAATGTCTTCAGTTCCTGCTTGTTCTTGGGGCATTTTCCCTTAATCAAGTGAAATGCATGCTCAAATGGATTCAGGTCAGGGGATTGACTTGGCCATTGCATAACATTCCACTTTTTAGCCTTAACAAACTCTTTGGTCACTTTTGCAGTATGCTTCGGGTCATTGTCCATCTGCACTGTGAAGCGCCGTCCAATGAGTTCTGAAGCATTTGACTGAATATAAGCATATAATATTGCCCGAAACACTTCAGAATTCATTCTGCTGCTTTTGTCAGCAGTCACATCATCAATAAATACAAGGGAACCAGTTCCATTGGCAGCCATAAATGCCCACGCCATGACTCTACCACCACAATGCTTCACTGATGAGGTGGTATGTTTTGGATCATGAGCAGTTCCTTTCCTTCTCCATACTCTTCTCTTCCCATCACTCTGGTACAAGTTGATCTTTGTCTCATCTGTCCATAGGATGTTGTTCCAGAACTGTAATGGCTTTTTTAGATGTTGTTTGGCAAACTCTAATCTGGTCTTCCTGTTTTTGTGGCTCACCAATGGTTTGCATCTTGTGGTGAACCCTCTATATTCACTCTTGTGAAGTCTTCTCTTGATTGTTGACTTTGGCACATATACATCTACCTCCTGGAGAGTGTTCCTGATTTGGCCAACTGTTGTGAAGGGGTTTTTCTTCACCAGGGAAATAATTGTTCTGTCATCCACCACAGTTGTTTTCCGTGGTCTTCCGGGTCTTTTGGTGTTGCTGAGCTCTCCGGTGCATTCTTTCTTTTTATGAATGTTCCAAACAGTTGATTTGGCCACACCTAATGTTTTTGCTATCTCTCTGATGGGTTTGTTTTGATTTTTCGGCCTAATGATGGCTTGCTTCACTGATAGTGACAGCTCTTTGGATCTCATATTGAGAGTCGACATCAACTGATTCCAAATGCAATGTCACACCTAGAATCAACTCCAGACCTTTTACCTGCTTAATTGATAATGAAATAACGAGGGAATAGCCCACACCTGTCCATGAAATAGCTTTTGAGTTGATAGTCCCATTACTTTTGACCCCTTAAAAGGTGGGAGGCACATATTGAAACCATTGTAATTCCTACACCATTCACCCGGTTTGGATGTAATTACCCTCAAATTAAATCTGAAAGCCTGCAGTTAAAGCACATTTGTTTGTTTCATTTTAAAGCCATTGTGGTGGTGAACAGAGGCCAAAATCTGAAAATTCTGTAAATGTCCCAATATTTATGGACCTGACATTATATATATATATATATATATATATATATATATACACACTTCTCTCAACTCCAGCCCCTTGTGTGCCTCTGCCCCAGCCTCCAATGTGTGTCTCTGTCCAGTGCCCCAGTCCCCATGTGTGCCTCTTCATCATCCCCAAGCGTGTGCCTGTCCAGTGCCCCAGCCCCCAATGTGTGTCGCTGTCCAGTGCTACCCCAGTCCCAATGTGTGCCTCTGCCCACCCAGCCTTTGTGAGCATCTGCCCACTTCCCCCTATCTGTGTGCCTCTGATTGGGGAGCCCTACTTGTTTAATTTAATTTATACTGGTCCCACATATTCTGAAGTAAGCCTGCCTGCACCCACAGTGCTCTATCCTTTGTAGTTTGGCAGCGCTGGACTTTTCCATGCGATTCAGAAGCAGCCCGATCCAGCATGACCCAGAGATGGTGATGAGGTTACGTAGCCTCCAGCTACAGTGATGCAGTGATATAGCAGGGCAGGCAGCAATGCCATGAAGTTGAATCAATGTGTTTATAATTTTTCCTATGGGGGCCAATGTGTTGTTTTTTTTTTTATCCTATTGGGGCAGGTGTGTTGGTGTTTTGTTTTTGTTTTTTTATCCTATCGGGTCCAAAGGTTGCATCTTTTTATCCTATCTGGGCCAATGTGTGTGTTTTTCTTCATGTGGGGCAAATGTTATGTGCTACATGCTTCATGGGATTTAGATGGGACCCAGAAAATGTCAGGTAGGACCCCGATGTTTTAAAGTGAGGGGTCCCTGGGACCCACATTTTTTTTGACTCACCGCGATCACTGCAGTCATAGATATTACATTTTTAACAAGATGTCTCTGTAAATAATACATCTATTAAATATCAATAAAATGGTGCAACTGTTTCTTGTATATAACAATTAAAAATATAAGTATACAGTCCACCCTTAAAATGTTCTTACCCCTAGTTTGTGTCTACCGTGTTATCCTGTTAATATCTGCATCACGCTAAATCTTATGCTAAATGTATAACATTTATTAAAAAATACTAATGGAGAGATTACAACACTTACAAACAGGGGGAGGCATCCTGTAGCACTGCAGCTGCTGTGGAACTACACATCCCAGCATGCCCCAACAGCAACACTAGCAAATGCATACTGGGATGTGTAGTTCCACAGCGGCTGGAGTGCCACAGGTTGCAACCCCCTGACTTAGGATATGTAAGCTTTTAACTCAGCTTAACTGATAGGAAACAAGTAGAATGCACATAGAGCTATGGATCATCAAAAGGAATCCGGTGTGCTGCACATAGATCTATAACCTTTGGGCCAACAGTAGTAAACACATAGAAAGCACATAGACCTATTAATTGGATTGCCGACAGGAAATATGCTGCATAAAGAGCAGTTATCATTGAAACATTGATAGAAATGTGTTGGACAACTGGTGGGAAACATGTAAGTTAGTGGTCCCCAAACTGGGTGCCACAGGTTGGTGGACCAGGGCCAAAAGAAGTTGTTTATGGTCAATGTGATTGGCAGTTGCCAGCACTGGTTTAGCCTATCATAACATATGTGGACAAGAAGTGCAGCCCTGTCCACCACCACATAACTGAGCCTAAGGATGACAAGTAAGCACAATTTACTTAATTTAATATTTTTTGTTTCTGAACTTTTTCTGACCTTCTCAATAAGAAACGATTGGCCTAAGGGTGCCTTGGAAAAAAAAAAATGCTTGGAAATTATTTTACATGATGTAAGCTATCATGTAAAATAATTTAGCAATGGCATGCCAGTAGGAAATGAGTAGGATGCATATAAGCTAATGTTGTACCATTGGTATGTAACAGGTTGCCTAGGCTTTGACGTACTGGGCCACCAGGAAGAACGTGGAATGTTCACACAGAATTATGTTTTTGGCCGATTGCCCCACAATGATACTCATATCTCAACTTAAGAGAGAGGCTCGCCATGCCCATGAGCAAGAAGGAAAGGAGTCATCTTTAAATTTATCATTATTATTATTATTTATAATATATTGGGCAGCATAATGGTTCAGCTTTCTGTCTCACAGCACTAGGATAATAGGTTTGATTCCTGCAGGGCCCTGTCTGTGTGGAGTTTGTATGTGCTGTGTGTTTTTGTGGGTGTTCTTTGGATCCCCCAGTTTCCCCCGACAAGCCAATAAACTTACTAGTAGATTAATTGACCAGACAAAATTAACCCTATTATGTGTTTCTGGGAGTAGGGAGTATAGACTGGAAGATCTACTGGGACAGGTACTTACGTGAATGACTAGGATGCCTATTCTACTAATAATCCTTGAACTGCTGCCATTATTATCAATCCATATCGCAGGGGATGTTTTCATTTTTAATGAAAATTTCCCCGCTACTGTATGTACAAAGGGGAAATCGCAGGGACAGCGGTTGCAGTAACCGCTGTCCCTGTGAGTTATATTCCTGGCATTATATAGAAGTCTTTCACATTTATGAAAGACTTTTCCTGTGGAAGCTGACACTGCGCATGTGTACAGTGTCAATGTCCGCCACCGCCAAGTCCAAAAAGTTTCGGTACATAGGGTTCAGATCGTAGTCCCCATTGATAATAATGGGGACTGCGATCTGCAGTGCTAATTAGAACTTTGCAGGAGATTTCTGTGAAATCTCCTGCATTGTGACGTTAGTACACAGCAGTTTCTGCATAATTTTATGTAACAAACAGCTTGATACATAGGCTTCTAAATGTTCTCTATAATGTGCTGCATAATATAAAAAAAAAAAAATTTTGAAAGACAAGAAAGCGCCCCTAGCTTCGACACACACCTAGCAGAGGCGAGCGCCAAAAGGAGAAACACTTTTTCCATGATAAAAATTAATTCCACAGTCTGTAAAGGTTCAAATAGGGAAGACTGGAGAAAAGAGAGGACCAAATCCCATGGGGGCCGTTGGAGGTAAAAACGGAGGTTGTAACCTGACAACCCCTTGTAGAAATGTTTGGACATCCGGCAATAATGCTAGTTTCTTCTGAAAGAAAATCGACAGAGCTGATATTTGAACCTTCAAAGATCCCAGACGAAGACCTGCTAATAAACCAGCCTGTAGAAAAAGAAGCAGCCTGGCTAAGTTGAATTCTGATGTGGCGCACCCTTGCGTTTACACCGAGACATACGCCTTCCATATACGATGAAAGTGCTTTGAGGGTAACGTCCTTCCTAGCCCTTAACATAGTAGGAATCACCCTGGAAGGAATACCCTTTCTTCTTAAGTTAGCCCTTTCAACAGCCACGCCGTCAAACAAAGCCGCTTTAAGTCCTGATAGCTAAACGGACCCTGTTGCAGTAGATCTTCTACTGATAGACGACCCGTGGCCTCTTCCTCTGCAAGAAGACGTAGGTTGGAATACCACGCCCGTCTGGGCCAGTCTGGAGCCACCAACAGAACCTTTACCCTTTCTCGTTTGATTCTTTGAAGCAGACGAGGAAGTGGCGGCAGTGGTGGAAACAGGTAAACTGAAACCGCCAAGGAGTTAGAGCATCCACTGCCACTGCCTGTGGATCTCTTGTCCGTGTGAGCAGTAAAGTGGCAGTTGATGGTTCAACCTCGACGCCATGAGATCTACCTGAGGGAGACCCAAACGCTGAATCAGTTGTTGAAAGACCTGTGGATTGAGCGTCCATTCTCCTGGATGAATGTCTTGTCGACTGAGGTACAGTAATCACCCTCCCAATTTTCTACCCCTGGGATGAAAATTGCTGATATCGCTACAGCAAATTCCTCTGCCAAGAGAAGAATGCGCTTACCTCCCTCATGTCGGCCCGACTCTTGGTGCCGCCTTGTCTGTTGATGTACACCACAGCCGTGGCGTTGTCGGACTGCACTCTGATGGTACAGCCCTTCAACAGAGGATGTGCTACCTGAAGAGCATAGAACACAGCCCTTAGCTCCAGAATATTTATGGGCAGTACCGCCTCCAGTCGAGTCCAGCGGCCCTGAAAGTGACTTTTCCGAGTCACTGCCCCATCCTCTCAGACTGGCGTCTGTGGTGAGGAGAATCCATTCCCACATTGCAAACCACTTGCCTGCCAATAGGTGAGAGGAATTCAGCCACCAAAGGAGAGATGTTCGAGTTCTGGGTGACAGTTGAACTCGCTGGTGAAGAAAAAGGTTGGGACCCTGACCACTGAGGAGGTCCAGTTGGAATGGACGGGCATGGAACCTCCCGTATTGGATGGACTCGAAGGTCGCGACCATCTTCCCCAGAAGGCAAATACACAGGTGTACTGACACCCTGCAATGACACAGTAATTCAGGATCCATCCGTGTTGTAACAGAAGACTCTGTGTTACCCGGATGTCCTGCAGTAACTGAGTGACTGACGGAGCCTCGAGAAGCAGGTCGTTCAAGTACCGGACTATAGTAACCCCTTGAATCCGAAGAAGGGCCATCATTACTGCCATGACCTTCGTGAACACTCTTGGTGCTGATGAAAGACCGAAAGGTAAGGCCTGAAATTGAAAATGAGAGGCCCGCACTGCAAACCGAAGGAATGCCTGATGAGGAGGCCAAATGGGAATGTGGAGATAGGCATCCTTTATGTCCAAGGATACGAGAAACTCGTCCCTCTTGAGCCCTGCAATCACAGACTGCAGGGACTCCATTTTGAACTTGAAGGTCCGCAAATAAGGATTGAGATGTTTCAAGTTCAGAATGGGTCTCACTGAGCCGTCCGGCTTGGGATCTACAAACAAGCTGGAATAAAAGCCTTGACCCTGCTGATGGATAGGGACATGCACTATTACTCGAGAAGCCAGTAGCTTTTCTATTGCTTCCTGTATTACAACCCATTTGTCCGCTGATGCCGGCAAACAGGTTGTGAAAAAACAAGGAGGAGGTTGGATCTGAAAATTCAACTTCAACCCCTTAATAATTATGTCCCAGACCCACGCGTCCTGGCAAGACTTGATTCAAACTTATTTGAAATTGCGAAGGCGAGCTCCCACCCTGGGGTTCCCCAGGAGAGAAAGGAGCGCGTCATGCCGGAGCCTTAACTGAAGACTTATCCTGCTGAAAGGAGGATGCAGTGGCTCTACCCCTGCCTCTGGAACCACGGGAGATAGCGGGAGCTCCCCTGCCACGACCCCTGAATCTCCCAGGGATATGAAAGGACGGTCCAGGATTTCCTAGGAGGAGCAGCAGATGGGAGATAAGTGGACTTACCACCTGTGGCTTGAGATATCCACTTATCCAGTTCCATTACAAACAAAGCTTCCCCTGTGAATGGAAGCGCTTCCCCGGCTCTCTTAAAGATTCCGCATCCGCCTGCCATTGTCTCCGCCACAGGGCTCTGCGGGCTGAGACAGCCAAAGCCGAGGATCTAGAGGAAAGACTACAAATATCCTTTGAAGCCTTTCCAAGAAAAAAAGCAGACTCTGCAATCTGTTCCGCTAGAGAAACCAGATCCTCCGCCGGAACACGCGGTCTTAAGGCCCTCAGCAAGTTGCGTAGCCCATGCTTCCACCACCTTGTTGACCCTACAGCTGACTAATGCGGGTCGAAGGGACACTCCCGCTACAGTATACATAGACTTTAAGGTAGTTTCTAACTTCCTGTCAGAAGACTCCTTTAAAGAAACCGCTCCTGGAACAGGGGGCACTATCTTTTTAGACAGATGTGACACTGAAGGGTCCACTGAAGGAAATGTTTTGCATAATTTCCTGCTCTCTGCAGGAAAGGGATAGTAGGATAAAAGTTTACGTGAGATCTGAAACTTTTTATCTGGGTGTTTCCACGCTGAGGTAAGTATCTCGTCCAATTTCTCAGACACTGGAAAGGAGGCTGCTAGTCTTTGTTTCTTATTAAAAATAGAAGGCCTAACTTCCACAGGGTCCATGTCCTCAACATTTAACACCTGGCATATAGCTGCAATCAGCGCCTCTACACCCTGAGATACAGGCTCCACCTCTGGCGCCTGTTCCTTTATAGGGTCTTGTACTTCCCCTTCCTCTTTATCAGACATGTGGTCCTGGCCCGGATCATCCCACATAAGGGGATTCGGTATTAGTCTCCTAGCAGGGACACTAGAGGACGATGCCACGGGAGGAACCTGGACTGCCATATCCCTTGTGAGCCCTTCTACAGACCTGGCTAAAGACCGCGCCCAGTCTGGTTCAGAGAAGGCATACCTCTGAGATCTTTCAACCTCCCTCTCCATCCAAGAAGCTTCCAGCTCTGCAGACATTTGATACATGACTGATGTAATTTGATCAGCCCAAATAGGGTGTTGTGGGGAAGCTGCAGTCTGTGTTTCTGAAACACACTTCTCACACAACAGGGAACTGGATGATAGTCCCTGTGTAACCTTCTCTGCACAATTCTTACAGAAGAAAGCTTTTTGTGCAGCCTTAGACGTATACCTTAAATGTGTGGATGGTACATTTAAGGTATACGTCAGTGTAAAGCTGCACACACGGGACAATTGGCTCCATGAGCGACATTGTCCGGTGTGTCCCTGGCAGGGGTGTGCTCAGCACAAACACTGAACAATATCATGAACGATATCATTCAGTGCCGGGCATTCATCGCCGAACATGTTCAGCCTGACAATATAATCATGTTGGACAGAGGGTTCGGACGACGAACTACAAACGGGAGCGCGCATTGTTCGTTATCGTTTATTGTTTTGGGGCAGAACTGAACGATATTTTGGACGACTGAGCGATAACTATATCGTTATCGTTCCTCTGTCCAAAATATCGCTGTGTGTGTACGCACCTTTAGATAGGTGAGTGCATTAATGTTTGAACAGTTTCACCATAATATCACTGTTTTTAATCTCAATGTTAGCAATAGATTATTCTCCCTTTTTTTTTTTTTTTTTTTTTTACTTCATGGTTATACACAGAGGAGGAAGAGTGTGATGGTGGTCACATACAACAGAATGGTAAATTTCAGGCACATTTTTGAATACTATGAGGACTATTTACTAAGCTGTGTTAGGAGACAAAGTGAACAGAGATAAGGTACCAGCCAAACAGCTCCCAACTGTCATTTTTTAAACACAGCCTGTGAGATGGCAGTTAGGAGCTGATTGGCTGGTACCTTACCTCCGTTCACTTTATCTCCTAACACAGCTTAGTAAATAGACCCCTATAACTCTTTAAACAAAAATTTTTAAATGTATATAGTGTTCTGGTAAAGTGTACTGTCTCCTGCATACTGCCAAAGTATACATTTTGCAAGCCAATACCAATATTTATGGAAATTTAGCCAATCATTTTTCAAGGAAGCTGTGCCTCATGGATATACACCAATCAGCCATAACATTAAAACCCTTGACAGGTGAAGTGAATAACATTCATCATCTTGTTACAATGGCACATGTCAAGTGAACACTCACTTTTTGAAGTCGATTTGTTGGAAGCAGGAAAAATGGGCAAACGTTAGGATCTGCGTGACTTTGGCAAGAGCCAAATTGTGATGGCTAGACGACCGGTCAGAGCAGCTCCAAAATGACAGGTTTTGTGGGGTGTTCCCAGTATGCAGTGGTGAACCAACGACAGGGTCATGGGGCGCCCAGGGCTCATTGATGTGGGGAGAGAAGGCTAGCTTATCTGATCCGATCCCACAGAAGAGCTACTGTGGCACAAATTGCTGAAAAGTTAATGCTGGCTATGATAGAAAGGTGTCGGAGCACACAGTGCATCATATCTTGCTGCATAAGCTGCACTTAGGTACAGACCAGTCAGAGTATCTGTGTTGACCCCTGTCCACTGCCGAAAGTGCCTACAATGTGAACGTATGCGTCAGAACTGAACCATGGAGCAATGGAAGGTGGCCTTGTCTGATTAATCACATTTTCTTTTACATCATGTCAGGCGCAGATTAGGCCACTGGCAAAGTTCCCGCTGGGCCAGTCCCCTCTGCTGAGCTGCTTTACATGACCGACCAGTGGCTCTGACAGCTTGCGCAGAACTCATTCAGCAGTAATATGTTAAAGGACAGGAGAGGGCTGGTGCGGATGCCCAGCAGCAGCAGCTCCTCCCATGGGCCATTGCGAGCATGTGAGTGACACCACACGGCTCCGCCTCCAACAGCCACCAGCGGGCAGCGCAGGAGCCGGGAAGGGAAGAAATGGCAGGTCAGCCGCAGGACTCAGAAGCGAGCGGACACAACTGGCATTGGCAGTGACACTTAGCTAAGTGAGTCACTAGTTGTGTATGTACTTGTCTTCGTCTTACTGAATTATATATTTCAAGGCTTGGGGGGGGGGGTGTCTTATGTTGGGAACTTGTTGTGTGAATCACCTACAACGGTTGTTCTCAAACTCGGTCCTCAGGACCCCACACAGTTCACGTTTTGCAGATCACCCAGCAGGAGGACAGGTGTATTCATTACTCACTGACACATTTTAAAAGATTCACAGGTGAAGCTAATTATTTAACTTGTGATCTATGAGGAGACCTGGAAAACATGCGCTGTTTGGGGTCCTGAGGACCGAGTTTGAGAACCTGTGACCTACAAAAATGTAAGTGTGCATGGCTTAAAAAAACAACAAAAAAAAAACATCCACATGGTGTGACATGGTACTCGTTAAATATGTATAATATGATCACAACACATACCAGGCATCACCTAAATAAGTGTGGTTCCATGCCTTGGCGGCGCTTTTATTTTTTCACAACTGTAGTATCTGGCCACCGATAGTAGAATTTGTACCCTCACAGGCTCTATTCACTTGCCACAGGAACCCGCTTTCCTCAATAGACCCTGCCCCATCAGACCACACCCCAATTAAGGCTGCTTCCATAAATTTCCCAAGCTGGTTTTCCATCCCAATCCGCCCCTGAATCATATGGACAGCCGTGTGCGTTGTTTACTTGGGGAAGAGATGGCACCAGGATGCACTGTGGGAAGAAGGCAAGCCGACAGAGGAAATATTCTGCTGGGAAACCTTTGGTCCAGGCATTCATGTGGATGTTACTTTGACACATACCACCTACCTACCTAAACATTTCAGACCAAGTATACCCCTTCATAGCAACAGTATTCCCTGATGGCAGTGGCCTCTTTCAGCAGGATAATGTGCCCTGCTACACTAAAATTATTCAGGAATTACTTGAGGAACACGACAGAGTTCATAGTGTTGACTTGACCTCCAAATTCCTCAGCTCTCAACCCAATCGAGCATCCGTCACATGTGCTGGAAAAACAAGTCCGAGCCATGTAGGCCCCATATCGCAATTTAAAGGATCTGCTACTAATGCCAGACACCACATGACACCTTCAGAGCTCTTGTGGAGTCCATGCCTCGATGGGTCAGAGCTGGTTGGAGGCACGAGGGGGACCTACACAATATTAGGCAGATGGTTTGAATGTTATGGCTAATAGATGTAAATCCTATATTGCTTCATTCATGTCACTCTTTACTCTCACATTTAAACTGTTTCAGCCAACAAAATGGATTCCTCCACAGTGAGTAGGTGACAGGACCATTTTAAAAAGATAGATATACCTGTGATCTGGCATTCTTGTGGCCTCTGCTGAGTGAGTACCACTCCCTTTGCCACATAATCACTGTCAAGGATTCAAACATTATGTTAATCTCCAGGTCACAATTAACATGGCTGGTTCTGCAATGTTTTCCTCTCCAAACCACAAACACAGCTGAGTCAGAATTCTGAGATTAGGAGGGAACTGATACAGGCAGCTAGCTCATCAACACAATATGTGCCCTTGACATCTGAACCGTGTATAACCCAGATGATTGAGAGCAGCCCACAACAATGGCTGATCAAACCAACATCCTTTTTATACATTTATAAGAGCAAGTTCAGCAAATATATAATATCCTAAGACTATGTAATATTAGAATTAATAATGTACTTGAAGTAATTGAATAACGTGTTGTTTTTTTTTTTTACTTAACTAAAAATATACTTTTTCAAGTGCATGATTAAATTAATAGTACTTCTCTTATGCTGGGCATACATATACAATTATCTGTCCAATTTCACAATAATTTCCAGGCGCTGAGATTGAATAGATTTGTCTATATTAATACTAATGTTCACGTGTATAAATATAATATAACCTTTATAATATATTGGCCCGTATTAAATTTGGAGTGAAAAGTCAGTTGCTGCACTTTTCGCTGTCATTGCTGGTTTCAGGTGTGAAAAAGTATCGCGCCTGGGTATTAAATTTGAAATCGTCGAAAACGGGACCCGGCGAATTCATAATCAGCAAAAAGTCCTGTCATTTTTGGGGAAATCAGTCTGACACCCCCAAAAGATGCTCTGCATGGGGGTTAACTATGGGTACCCCGAATAGCCCTGCTATAATGGTATGTGGGGGTGTTTTAAACATTATCAATAGCTGTAGTTTTGCCTTTTGTAGTAAGAGGTGAAGAATAGCATTTTGAAACATTTTTTAGCCAAAATAAGTTGTCCCATCAAATTTGAGGTACATGAAAATGGGTGCAGGCATATTTTAAAGTGGCTAATGTGAAGTTTTAAAAAATACACCTGGCGCAACCACCTGCAATCAAAAAAACACCAGGGTCATACTTGGGGACCCCCCACCCCCCGAGTCTATTTCGCTAGTTTTAAAGTTTGTCCCCCAACTTTGTTTTTTCATTCGTCCCCAAAACAAAAGTCCATTTTTGGGGTCTCCTAAGGTACTTTTTAAAAAATGTTTGACACAGATTGCCGTTAGGGAACTGTCCAAGGGTGCAGGGTGGTTTTGGGAACTCTGAACCCCAAAACCCCAATTTGGCACTTTCTCGCCACCTATTCCTAGGTGATACTTTTTTCGCCGGGTCTGATGCATTGACTTTTCGTACCGGTGAAAAGTCAAATGAATAAGGGGAAAAGTGGAATCGGCGAAAATGACATCGGCGAAAAATTTTCGCCGAGAACGGCTTTTCGTTCCAAATTGAATATTGCCCTTAATATATAATATTATATATTATCTTGATTGTGATAACTAACAGGACGGAGGATTCTCTTTGATGCTAACTATGTGATTATGTTTTATATATTTCATATGTATCTAATGTTTTTATGATATTGAATGTTACAACTTATGCTGGGCGTACACTATACAATTATCTATCAGATATCTGTCCAATCTGACTGGTTGTCATTAGCTTCCATACATTACCAGGCTTTCATTCCAATCAACCATTTGCTCACAAACACTGGAAAACAGACAAAAATGGTTGTTCAGACAAATTGGTTAAAACACACAAATGTAACCAATTTGAACAATTGTTTTCGTTCCGTTTTCCAGTGTTTAAATCCATATGATCGACTGTCATTGGCTCCCATACATTACCAGGTTTTCATTCTATCCAGCCAGATTGGACAGATATCTGACAGATAATTGTATAGTGTATGCCCAGCATTAGTAAAGATTTTTGCGCTCCTTACTATTTATGCAAATTTATTTTTTGGATCTGTCCAATTTGACTGGGTGGAATGAAAATCTGGTAATATACGGGAGCATATGACAATTGGCCATTGCTCATAAACACTGGAAAACAGACAAAAATGGTCGTTCGGACAAATTGGTTCAAATGCATTTAACCAATTTGAACCATCGTTTTTGTCTGTTTTCCAGTGTTTGGGACCATATGGTCGAATGTCATTTATTCCCGTATGTTACCAGGTTTTCATTCAAACCAGCCAGAATGGACAGATGTCTGACAGATGATTGTTAAGGTGGTTATACACTAGACAATATGACACTCGATTGAGGGGATCGGGCCAACATATAGTCTTTGTCGGCAAGTATGTTTGCACTCTGACCGACCATGCACGCTCCCACAGGGTCGTTCATCGCATCGACAACATTGAGCATACGTGCTGCTTGATCTGTCAATTTGATGAACGACCCCATGCTTGTGGAGGTGGCTGGTTAACGACTTATCATGCGGCCGTTAACCAGATCGTGCAGTGTCAAACTACCGCACGATATGTCATTCACTGCATCATGCATCGGCCGGGTACACACATAGTCTAGTGTGTGCCTGGCATTATGAGGAGAGAGAGCTTTCAATCTCTCTCTCCTGCAGCCTCCGACTAAGTCCCGAGGCTGACACTGTGTGCATGTGTCAGTTTCCACAGGAGAAGTCTTTCACAACTGTGAAAAACTTCTGCAATTTGCTGCAGATATAACTCGTAAGGACAAAACTGTCAACGTAACGGCTGTCCCTGCGAGTTTCCCTTTGTACATAGCCGGGATATTTTTGTTCAAAATTAAAATATCCCCTGCGACATGGATACCTAATAATCGTGGCAGATCTGCGATTATTAGTACATAGACCCTGCAGTATGACCAAATCTTTTATGACTAATCTTATACTATTTATATCACACAACCCACTTTGAAAAATGTAAACATGGCAGCTGTCAGTAAAACTGAATGAATTACCAGGTTATCACTTTCACAAGTATAACTAAAAGGGGCCTATCCATTAGACGACTTTTTGAACAATCTGACCAAAACCAGGAGGTTTTGGTCGGAACGTTCAGAAAGTCGTCTAATGGATAGCCGGCAAGGACCAGCGATGCGCGTGCGCACTGGGTCCTTGCCGACTCCGACTATCGTCAGGTTCCACATGTTCACAGATAGGAGGTCGGTCTCCTGCACTGAATGACGCTCAGTGAACGCCGTTCAGTGCAGGCACCGCACCTAGGCAACCTGAAGGACTGAACGCTAGTCGTTCAGTTTTTCAGGTCGCCTAATGGATAGGCCCCTTAAGTGCCCGTTTTGTTGAGTATTTTCATGTGTTACCCTAAATGCATTAGAACAAGTCTTCACACAAAGTGTATACTTTCTGTGGTATATCTCTATACTTGTACCTACAACCTAACAATAGCTTTGTGCATAGGCTTATTTTTGTTATGTAATACCCCTTTCACACCAGTGCTAAAACCCGGGTAATTGCAGGGTTAACCCGGGTAGCTCCTTGGTGTAAAAGGGGCCAGGGTTGGATTCCCGGGTCGAGTGATCCAAATGCAGTCATGTAATCTCCAAACGCAGGGAGAAGTGTTCCATTGCACCCGTATGCAGTGTGAACGGCGCCGATAATCCTGTTCGGCGCCGCTGCAGAAAAGGTCTGTCCTGGGTCTGACCCAGGATTTGCAGTATTGGAGTAGAGAGAAAAACTGTAAGAAATAGAATTACTTATAAATGACTGGAACAATTTTTAAAAACAATGCACAGCTTATACGGATAACAGAACACTTACTGCAGCAAATGTGACCTGTTACCATACTGATACACCCAGCATGTGGTGCACAGCTCCGGGAAAAAAGGGTGTGTAACAAATGCAGGAAGGAAAGTGTTTGTTTGTGTCATGTTGGACAATTTGGAAAATCCCAAACATGTTCTGTGGTTACATTTATAAAGTAACACACATCACATTATGTTCTCCCAAACATGTATGTTGAGGTATGGTGTCTTCACAAGAATTCTATAACCTGGAGGTTAGAACAACTGTAATGGTGCATACACACAGTCAGATCTGTCAGATGAACGATTGAAAGATTTTTCCAACGATTTTACTAACTATTTGAACGATTGCAGACAGTATTAAAATTAATGATATCGTCCAAATCTGACTACAAACACAAAAGATGTCAGAAATTGTTATCTGACATGCAGGAATGCGCATCGTTCATCGTTGCAGGCTCACATGTCAGATTTTCTTTCAGATATGAAGGATTGAACGATTTTTAAAATCGTTATCATTCAGATCTGAAAGAAAATCTGACAGTGTGTATGCACCTTAACAATAGAGTTGCAAAACAGCATCCATGGGTATAAGCAGCACTTATCTGTGACAGCTTGCCTGTACGAAGATTTGTTGCATTCAATTATTTACCATGGGTGTAGTAGGGTGTGCTATGCACATGGGCATAAGTCACCGGGTGCATTGTTGCCATCATCCCCTTACTTGTGGCCCCCTGCAGCCATGAGTCCTAAAATCACTTCAGATGTCAGAGTAGCACTGTTGGCCTCGCCCGCTAGTATTAGATATACATTTATGTGCTGCCCACTCGGATATCCTCCTTTCAATGAATTATGGATGAGAGCGGACAGAAGAGGAATGGCCTCACTAGTGGCGAGACCCACCTGCTTGCTTCTTAAATTGCATTTTTTCATAGAGATAACTGGAGGTGGCAGGCATTTCTCTTTCACAGAGGCCTATTGTATTTAAAAACTCCCCTACCAGAGCACATTGCATTAACCAGTGCTGCATGCTATGTTGGGATTACCATACTTGATATTTACGTAAAAATTGTGCTAAATTTAGAGAAAAGATGATAGATTATAGTAGTTCTTTCATAGTTCTTACTTGCTGTAAGTGACTGCTGTTTATATTAAACCTCATTGTATATTATGATGTCACTGAAATACTTATGTATACGTGTATGTAAAAATATTAGACCTTCATTCCATACAGAACAAAATATGTCTGAGCAGCAAGAACAACATGTAATGGTCTGCTCACAGCAGTATGTATGAGCTTAGACAACATGTCGTGGCCCAACCTAGATAGCTGTATATAACAGCATGCAGAACATGTACAAACGTGAACATGGATCTACATTGCCTCAGGTAGGCCAACTACTGTACTTGCATTTTACTTAGTAATAGGAGGTTCTGAACTAATGGCATACACACATCATTGCCTTTTGTTTCATAGGGTGCACAGGAGCCAGCTCTGTTGGCATTACTGCTTGAGATCTCCCAATATTTGTCCCTAACCATTTCTCTGTTTGGCATTTTTAAGTCATATGGGTAAGGGCGGTAACACAAACAACCCAGCGATTTTTAAAAGGCTCCTACCCTTGTAATCTTGATTGTATTATGATCCTATAAACGTACAATACTGCATAATGTTGGTGTTTTTATACATAAAGGAAAACAACAATAATCACATTCATTATAGAAAGATGCTAGACTGACAATTGCCTCCATGTCAGAGATGTTGCACATTACTTCGCTTTACTCACTGTATACTGCTTACTAATACATTCATGTGACTCCTGTGGAAGGTTGTTAAACCAAAATAATGCAAGTGTAATTAAAGTGCAATTTAAATGTGCAGTTTTTCCTAGCAACACTGTTTTCAGTGTGTGCATGTACAGTCTCATGATATTTCTCTGCAAAGTCACTGAGAGTTCCTGGAGACAGCCATGTTGAATGTCCTTTGACCTCAATTGTCTATGGTTCTGCTTCAACAGAAATTACTTGTATAACAGATGTCTACATATAGAAAACACACAGCAAAAAAAACCCATATAGAACCAACTAGATTTGATTATAAAGTACCTATGCCAAACATAAGTGTTTTATTCATATGTTTGTTGTTTTTAAACATATATAGATTTTTTTTTTGTTTTACATGTGAGATTGGGTTTTGGCATTTGGGGTGTTTGATAGTCCTGTCATTGATGCAGAAATACATTGTCATTTGGGTTTTGTTTACTAGTGTTTGTAATTAAATGCCAATTTTTCTTTTTTAATCGGTAGCTTTTTATATACTGTATATTTAATAAAAATGTCTCATAAGTAATGGTTAGAACATGGTTAAATGACAACATGATTCATCGGAAAATGTAAATGTGCTGGTTCATTTCTTCCAGTGCTGATGAAGAACTCAGTCAGTACAGGCACCTCTGTGAGGCCTGGTGCCTTCTACTGGGCACCCTACTTGGATTATCAGATTCTGCTGCAAAAGAATCAACATCCTGATGTGTTGTAGCAAACTATACAGAACAAGTGCAGTTTATTCATTGCTGACCAGAATTGCAGCCTTCGCTGTCAGGCTGTCCCCTAGAGATGCACAAGCAGCATGTAGTGTAGTATAGGAATGTAGTGCACAGTGCGACGTCTTTTCACAACCTGTACAGACCCATATGGCAGGATATACATATAAGCAATAAAACACCTGCCACCCACCCTGCCCGAGTACCCTCCCAAATGCCAAAACACCTATCTGCAATGCTCGGTGTAGCCAACAGCAGTGCACCGCCTGCCATCCAGCGTTCTCACCTTTGCTCTCCTGCAGTTTGGCCTCTGACTTTTTCTTTTTGCGCCCACGTAGCCAGCTTAGTGCCCGCCGCAGGGTGCCAGGTTTGTGCTTTTTCTTCTTGGGCTCTAAAGTTCCCGGTTCTGGAATAGGGGGCAAGGGGTCATGGTCTGGCGGGAGGGCGGTCTGGGCAGACATGACTCAGATGGCGGGGGGCATGGTGGCACTGAGGCTGCCAGGCTGATGCATCGGTTGCACAATCCCAATTCGGGCGGCTCCCTGGACCAGTCTCCGTGTGTGTGATGTGCTTCACGTGTCCGGTGCTGCGCTGTAATCCTTTCCCAGATTGCAGGCTGTCTCTCCCCGGCTGCCCCCCCAGTGTCCCGCCGGGCTCTCACTCTCCAGGAGTCTCCCCGCTAGTTCTCCCCGGGCTCCTCCTCCCACCGCTTCCGCATTCCAGCCCCGGAGGCGGAGCCCGACACACCTGGGACACCGGGGACATCATGCCAGGGTCAGCACCATGGCCTTTCTTCTCCTCACCTTCACTCTCAATGCTATGCCCGGCAGTGACTGCACCCAGCACGGCTGCAGGCTCCCCTTATCCCACTGTATTCCTACCATCCTGTTCTGCATGTCCATGTAGGCTGCCCAATATGTAAATATACCTATTTATCACTAAAGCGATCAGTATATATTATATACATACAGTATGTAATACATGCATACACACATTTTATAAGTGTTCTGTAGGCGTGTACCGCGGCAGTCATGCTATATTATACATATATAAACGCATACGTTTATGTAGTCATAGTTTTATCATTATTTCAGTAGATCAGGGTTAAAAAGTGTGTTAAGGGCTGTGTCTTATTAACCAATTGTGTTCATGATCCTCCCTACGTAAACACGATCCGTTGTCATAACATTGGGCTTGTCCTAAAATCTCTTCCGACTACATTAGACATAAGAAGAATAGCACTACTGTCTGGAGCAGAGAGAGGAGGGGGATAAAGTAGATACACACACACAACACACAGAGAGGTCACACAAATACACACAATGTGACACATCATTGGAAAGCTGATTTCTGGATTTTTTAAAAGTTGACTTTAGAGATATAAGGGTCATAAATCATTATCTTATCACATGTATTGCAAAAAGAGGAGTGACACAGATGTAACTCAGCCTATTTAAAGTGGAGTGTCTGTAGACACAATGGTTTCTATTAATGCAGTGTCAATATGTACTGCTGGTTACCAAACAAGTTACCCCTGCAGTTCACTCATTTTAAGCCCTCCTGTGAAACAGACTGAAAAAAATATGGCCCCTACTAGGAGCAAAGGCAGTTATTTTTAAAGGGGGTATTCTAAATGGAAAAAAAGAGTAGAATTTAAAAAAACAATGCTTGCAAAATTAGTGTATATACTCACTATGTAGAGCTATACACAACTTGAGATGCCTGCGCCTCCACATTGGCAACATACACTAGCTGATGTGTCCGGTTTCATCCGGGCAGACCTTAGATATGAAGTGAACATGCGCAAGGTGGCTGTCCATTAGCAGGCTGTAGAGAGACGCGGGCAGAGGTTTGAAGGGCGGGAGCTGTACCTTGCCAGCGTTGCAGCACATGCCGAGGGCCTTCGCCTTCTACTTGAGGGCACTGTAGCACTGGCACTTGTAGCTCATGGTACCAGGCATGGGGAAGACTACTATAGGTGCAAGGGGTGCAGCTGCTATGGGGTCCAGAGCTGTGGGGGGGCTTATCTTCCTTGTCAAAGTTACATATGTTATATACATTTTTCACCATTGGGTGGTACATAGGGGCCCTTACAAACTTTTGGTGTGGGGCCTTCAAATACCTAGTTATGCCCCTGTACCCAGGGCTACAGTGCTGTCTGCCTCATAAGCCATGTAAGGATCATACACCATGCCTGAATCAGCCTTGACCTTCCATGGAAGTGCTCGCCTTTCTACTTGTCTTCCAGGATTGTTTTGTTCCTATCGAATCTGTACTGCTCTGTGCACCTGGTTGCTTGTACCTGGCCATTGGCGCTTTGTTCACCCCTGGTTTATTTTTGTTGGTACATGGCCACCTCAGCATGGTGCACCGCAGGATTACTCTATGCATATTTCCTTGCTGCATTTTGAAGTTGCCTTCTCCATTTAGCGTCCGCGTATCTGGTCCGACGTTTGGCAGGAGCCTTCTTTGGGACAGTAAGAAGTGAAACCTGTGAGAGGTGTGAGGCGGAGTCGGGTTGAAGGAAGGATGGTGGACACCTCTTAAGGATCGCGTGGCAGGTACAAAGCACAGTGGCCCTTAGAGAGGTCCCCCATTCCTCACGGGGAAACAATTGGCACGAAAACTTAAGAGCTCCCCATTGCAGTAACCCCAGAAAACGAACTTGAACATTTGCCCAGCCCTGACTAGTTCGCATAACCCACCATAAGGTGGGGGTTTCAACATGTTAAGTAGGTACTCAGCGGAGCTGGTGTAGTTGTCTCCCTTGCTGTCGTAGGACATGATGGAAAAGTCCTCCATAGTTATCCACCACATGCCTCATGATCAGGGCCGGCCCAAACCTAATTTTTTTGGCAAGCAAATTTAGATTTTGGTGCCCCTTTTGTGGAATAAACTATATTATATACATATAAAGTTAAAGCACTATGGGCCTATGTATTAATAATCGTGGCACTGCCATGATTATTAACAGTCTGTATTGTTATGGATATTTTCATGCATCCCCGCTATGTACTAAAGTTAACTCGCAGGGACAGCGGTAGTGATGACTGCTGTCCCTGCCAGGTACTTCCCCAGCATATTGGAGGAGTCTCTCACATTTGTGAAAGACTCCTCTGGGGAAGCTGACAGCACACATGTGCACGTTGTCAGATTCAGGAGCCAGACAAGAGGGACAAAGTGGATATGCACATACTAGTGTTGAATTTTTTTATTTTTTTTACTTATTTCACTTTTAGGACCATATTTAATTAGCAGCGATGTGCGGCAGCGCACATCACTTGTTACAGTTCTGCAACTTTGCAGATTTTCCTGTGCATCTCTATGAGGAAAGATCTGTGATGCTGCTGTATTCAAGGTTTCGGGAAACGAAATTGAATTGCTCCTCAAAAAAAGCATTAAAAGATTGTCCTTAGTACATGTATTGACAGGTATATGATGAATTAAGTACTAGATGTTGATGTCCATGAACACTACAGGGAATACTAAAATTCACACAAAGCAAAGCCTTGAAAGAAAGTGTGTGTATAGAAGTCCCTACACTTCTTTTTGGGGTTACCACTGTCAAATGGATGCTAAGAAGGCTTTGGAAAAAAAAAATGTGACTGTCTGATTTCAAGTTCCTTGGGTACTCTGGTTTGAAAGAGAAAAAAAAAGAGGGATAGGGACCGGGAAGAGTCAATAAAAAAACACAAAATATGGAAGTGCACCATTAGCTCATCCTAGAGACAGCTAAATAATCAGACAGCTCATTGTAAAGGAAAACCAGGGACACCTCATGTTATCACATCCACAACATCAGCCTTAGTGATCTGAGTAAACACTAGTATCTCATTGTGCAACATCAGCACAATCATTTACACATTCTGTTAGCATCACAGCACATAAGATGCATCAGTAATACTAATTGTAATACAGGTAAAACGTGTAGAGACTCTGTATTTGCAGAGCACAACACAGCCTATGTGACCCCATTACATTATGAGGTCTCTGGGGGCCCCGGGTACTGACTGTAAATTATAGCCAGGCCAGTAACTCTCATCTAGGAAGCGGAACCTGCAGTGCTTAAAGAGCCGAATGGTGAGGGCACACTAAACACACACACACACACACAGCACACCGCATACACAACAGCCATACTATACCAGACTCCAGGGACTCAGCTGTCTTCACCACTACAGCAGTGGCGGCTGCGCAGCCGCTCACCCCCACATAAGCTGCACTCCCCAAATCCTATAGCTGTTGAGCTACCAGACCCTCCCTGACTGTAATGGGAGACACCATTGAACCCAGCCAGCCTGCCACCCGCGGGGACAAAGCGGGAGAGTGACACACAGAGCTAGGGGAGGGACACATGGGTCTGTGCACCAATCAGAGTGGGTGCCCCGGGTGGGGGCGGGGAGACCGATCGGGTGAGTGACAGCGGCTCAATGTAATTGACTGCAGGGGCGTTGTGTGTCTGGCTGCGGCGTCCTGCTCAATGTGGTGCCCTAAGCAGCTGCGTACCCCGCGTAATGGTAGAGCCGGCCCTGCTCATGATTAGCTCACGCACCTTCCTAGCCATTAACTGAGTGTTATACATGAGATAGGAGAGGGACTGGAACAGGCAGGCTCCGTCTCCTGTGATGGGGACAATGGCGTGTGACACAATCTCCCCTTTTACATTCAAAAACTCAAGTACAATGTTCGAAATCCAAATTGCAAATCAAGTGAAGTATCGTATTATAGTCCAAATTAAGTTAAGTTTTCAATATCCAAACACAAATAAAGTTAATTTTCGAAAAGGATAAAACCTAGTCAGTGTTAGGTCCTTAGCAGTGGTGACTCCAGGCAGAGCTGCAGCACAGTCCAATAGTCAAAAAGGGAGCCACCCCAACTGCTGCCAAACATCACTGGCAGCTTGTGTCGCTCCCCTATTTAAATATTGGACTGTGCTGCAGCCTCACCTCCGGAGTCGCCGCTCGTCCCAGACAATGAGCTTACAGTCCAACAGCACTTGGGACATGTTGCTTTTTCACCCAATCACCGTGGTCGAGAGGAAACATTTTACCACTTTTCACCCCCTTAGGAGATGAATTTCGAAAAATCCCTGCTTAGTGGGTTATTACGTCATGGAAGCAATATACTCCCCAGACTTCATGTTTCTAGGTCCAAGGGTCTTAGCTTGGAGTTGATGAATTAGTGAGTCAGGACATTTTTTTTTTATATATTAACCACTTGCCTGACAGGTTTCGCATCAGACGCGACCACACCAATCTGGGCTTTCCCTGACATGGTCGCATCTGATGTGGCCAGTCAGAAGTGCCCACTAGGCGTCTGCGGGAAGCTAATCTTCCAGCAGTTGCCTACATCAGAGGGACCTACTGGTTCCTCTGCAACCATAGCTGCCCCTGCAGTGTGTCCTGATCACTGTCGGCCACAGTGATCAGGCATCCGGCGGCACCCCCTTCTGGCACAGCTGCAGGTTCCAGTGTATTCTGATCACTGTGGCCAGCAATGTTCGGGCAGTCTGTGTGACCCTCCTCCCTAGTAGTTGTAAGCAGGAGCTGCGGCTCCTGCTGTTCCTTCCCCGGGCAGCCGGTGCCGCATCGTCTACTCCCTGCACGGCTGTCTGCTGCTGTGGCCCTGGTCTACCAGTTCTAGCAGGGTGGTTGTTTCTACGTCCCCGGGCTGGCCCGCCCTCCACCCCCTCCTCCTGGTGTGGCGGTGGCATCTGCTTTGTGCTCGGCCACCTCCTCCCGACGCGGCTGTCAGTGCTCTGTGTCCCCCCGTCCGCGGCTGCTTGAGTGAGTAGTGTACTATAGCATCCAGCGGCATCCATACCCCCTCCCTCCTGTTCAAGCTCCCCCTCTGTCTCGATTGCTGCTCACAAAGCCGATGTGGCACTCCAGGACTAAAGCAATATTAAACTGACCGTTATATATCCTTGATGAAGGTTTGGATTAAACTGAAACGTTGGATACACTGTTGTCAGTTTAATATTGCTTTAGTCCAGTACAAAAAGTTATTGTGTAGTGTACTTGAAGCAATGTTGGGCTATATACTGGATATTTTAACTTTATACTATTTATTTTGAAGCTACACCACAAAGATTTATATCTGTACATGCTTTTAATTGGTGTATACTTTGCAGCAAAACAGAAAATCATAAATATGAGTCAAATTATGGCTATGCTCACTGCAATTCTGACAACCACTATATAACAGAATAATACAGCCTATATGAGACAGATTTTTGTTTTACATAGTTACGTTTATCGTGATTAAACAAATTGCCATTTCAAATTTCATCTCACCAGAAAGAATGACTTCCGGGCTCCTATAGACACTGGAGACAGTGACGTTTGTATTGGAAAAGAACTGGAAAGCGATCCCCACAGTGACCTATGGGAGGAGCTAGTTTCTGCCCATTTTGGAATTCAGTAAAGTGAAATGCAGAGGCGCTGGGCTTTTTTCATCCTCGGCAGAGTTGGCAGCAGATATAGAACAGACAGTTGCAGGATCATCTGCAATGCGGGTTCTGGATATCTGGAAACCCCCACTGAGTGTGCCCCTGCCTACACGAAAGCCTCAAACATATGGCCTTGTGGAAGTGACCATTTAAATGTATATTGCGCAGAACATAGAGTCTGCACATTCCCCTTAATTATTTCCCTGCACCTTCATACTGGGCATGGGCAAGCTGGGAAGGCCGCACATGCCCAGTGAAAAGTTGCCCCAGAGGACTTTGCCCCACCTCAAATGTAACTTAACATAATGTTATACTGACATGGCATTATTTTGGCTTCATGAACTGTGATTAAGCCTAGTTTATTTCAGTGTATGTGTGTATATATATGTGTATATATATATATAAAATATACACACACAACCAACTCCGCAAGTTAAAGGACTGCATGAACATCTCAGTGAACATGAACATCTCAGTGGTTAACCTGTTTATATATTGCATAAAGTGATATAACCCTTTTCTTCATTGTTTTCGACTGAAAAGGGGTTTACTGACTGCTTTATAATTAGAGCCCAGTAAAACAATGGTGTAATTTTTGCTGAAAATAAATAAACAAATAAATTGCAGAAATAGAGGACCCCTGTTTCAAATGTTCAGAAGGTAACTTTATGCCGACCATACATGGTGCGATTTTATGTTGGTAAGATGTGTTGTACGATTGCCCTTGAAATTCTTCCCTTGAAATTCTCCGTACGATGTGGTCAGATGATGCACGATTGAACGTTACGATCATACGATAAGATGCATACATGTGTATCACATTGTACACAATAGATTGTAATCTTACGGTTTTGCAGTAAGATCTATGATCCAGCTATACAACTGCGGGGACGCGCATCGGCATCGTAAACACAGAATCAACACACAATGTGCACGATTGATCATTACGATTGATCGAAATCATACAAAAAATCGCACCGTGTATGGGCTGCTTATGTCTTGTTGTGGAGATGTCTGTGATCTGTTTCTCCACATACAGGGTTTATTCGGAACAAGGCAATGTACTGAAATACTGTACTATACAGCCCTTGAAAACTCATAATATGCAAACTATTATAATAAACAGCATCTAATGCAAATATGGACCTAATGAGATTTGCCTGTTATACTTTATATGTGTAGAACCTTTTACCAAATAAACAATTTCCTCTTTCTACAATCTTATGAATACAATTAAAGATTTCCCATTTAAATGTAAAAATTCTCGGATCCATGCTTAAAAAGAACTTGGATGGGCTGAGTTCTACATCAATGGGAACTGCTGCACAATCTGCCTTTCTGGCTCATGGTAAATAACTACATGAGGAAAAGTATAAGGTTATATGTGTGTATGTTCAAACGTAGACAATTCCTGTAAGTCCTACACAATTTAATCACATTTTTAGTAACTCCAAGTATAAAACTATAAATTGTTCACACTCATTAAATGTGTGACCTGACAGAGAAAACTTTTTGAGCACATGTACAAAGCAGAACACTTGTAGGATTATTGAACTTTGATTACATATTAATACTCACACTTTACTTAGCTTTACCTTATTTTGGATTCAAGTATTTCAATGAAGGTGATCAGATTATTGAGCAATATGACCGTCCACCAGGGCCGTAGCTAGGGTAGTGCGGCCGGTGCCATCGCACAGGGCACCACAGGTCAGGGGGCGCTGTTTGGGCCTGTCACATTTCTGTTTATTATCATTCTTGCTTGTAGCTTCCTCTTATTTCATCCCCATCATCTCCTGGCCTCTCCTATCTCTTCCCTGGCTTTTCCCCATGAGGCCATGGCCCTTTTTTGGGTGCATTATGTCCCTTTGAAAAATGAGGGGGCACCAATGCTCTTTCTGGCACAGGGCACCAAAAAGTCTAGTTACGGCTCTGCCGTCCACTACTTATACTAGTTACATTGTTACTGAAAACACATCAACCTTTTCTTTTCCTTTATTGGAGCAATAAAGAGCAAACAATCAGACATATACTGGCAATCATACATCAATGTAAAATAAAATAAGTTTATACAGTAATTTGTAGAAAAATAAACATATAAAATAAGGAGAGACTGGTAAAGCACAGTAAACTCTCCTCCCATTGTTCCAACCAAAACATGGTCGGCACAGGCACAGGTAACATGATAAACAAATAAATATGTGTAAATAAACATTTACGTTGTAGGTGACAACACAACCAGTGAATCTTTAAAGCAACAGTATGGGTTCACCTCAATATCATGCCAAAATTACAAAAAATTAGACATTTAAAGTTCAGTGACAAAGAATCAACATAACCCTCCCACAACTGAAAAGAAAAATGTAATTTCAGACTCCTTATGTAACGTACTCTCCAAACAGTACATACGGAAAGCATAAAATTATTTGTCCTTGAATAGGGACAAAGATGAAGAGTCCCTTTGCGCCAACATATACAATATACACTTGTGCGCCCTCGCAGACACTATTAAACTTTTTACTCCCATCCAGTAGTTGAATATTAGCTGGAGATATCACAATACAGACCATTCTGCAGAAGGGGGGAGATAACTTAATAAACAAGTGGAAGCACAATGAGCAACCTGTCTTCAAAAGTAAACAGATAAGGAGGCATTCCCACATACAATGTAAAAAGGTAGCATCAGGCGTATTACTTTTGAGGCAGTTAGCAGAGTCTGATAGGCCTATAAGAAATCTGCGATGAGGTGATAAGTAAACATTATGATGATATAGAAACATTTCTGGGTACATACTGGATAACAATACCATACATGAGTAGGAGAGAGATGGCAAGAGACCATCCATTGTAATACTGCTTCTATACCGAAATTCTGGGTCTGACCCGGAGGTTGGAACAGGGTTCCAATCCGGATCAGACCCGGAATTTCCCTGGCGCCGACCAAGGATATTCCCGAGCCGGCGCCGTTCACACCGGAGCCGGGTCTGCAGAGACCCGGCTTTTCTGGCATTGAAGTGGACGCTTGGAGATGATGTCATCTCCAAGCGCCACTGAGGCCAGCCAATTGGCAGGCATGCGGCACGATCAAGGTCACCGTGACCCAGATCGCGACATTTACACTGCAGGGTTTCACGGGTTATTCCCTTGTTAAACCCTGCAAGTTACCTGGGTTGGATTGCTGGGTCACTCGACCCGGCAATCCAACCCTTTCCCTTTTTACACCAAGGAGCTACCCGGGTTAACCCTGCAATAACCCGGGTTTTAACTCTGGTGTAAAAGGGTTATAAGTGTGGGGAATGTCACTAACCAAGAAGAGAGTCCTGTGCATATCTTAGTATGATCCATCGGTGTATATAACACCTTATAATGAAGGGAGATAGCCTTAGTACCAGCCGAAGGGCATGCCAAAACTTATCCAGTGTGTAAGCCCAATCTTTGGAAGAAAGGATATGAGCCACTGAACTAGCATAATGTTTGGCCTGAAATAGCGCTATGGCCTGAGACTGGGGATTAGAATGTCTTGTGTATATCCCATATACTAAGGGTCTTTGTGAGGTAAGATCTACAGAGCATGGAGATTAGAAATACCTAGTTAGTACATACTATAAAGAGAATGGCAAAGACACCTCTCCATTCTGAAATTTGGGGTTCAAAACTGTGTTAAAAACAGGGAATGGTGACTATTAACATATCAACATTTGCAGGTGGAATGTCAGACTTGTCATACAGACATTAACAAGGGATTATGGTGTACCTCACCGTGAGTTCCTTTTTATGAGAGTGCAAAAACGAAAGCAGGTGTTGGGTTGGTAAGAATGCTTCGTCAATATGAGAGTCCATGTATTGATCCGTATTATGAAGCCAGTCCCTAAAATAATACACCAGCATGAATATATTACTTACAATATGGAAGATTAACACCCCCATTGGTCTGGAATTGTTGGAGCTTCACCAGATAAATTTGTGGGCATTTGTTACACCAATTACAGAAATTACAGAAAGCACTTTATATCAGCTTCTCATTAGCGTTAGTTAAGAGAATAGGCAGCATCTGTAAAGGGTAAAGAAGTTTGGGAAAATAAATAATTTTAAGTAAATGTACACGACCTAAATAAGAAAGCATGAAATCTTTTTAAAGAGACAATTCAGTGAGCACGTCACCGATCAATGACCTCATACTAAGGTCATACAAGTACAAGTCATGGATATTACTCGGTAAAGCCACTCCCAAATACATCATAGATTTAGTAGCCCACTTCATCTGGAAGCTATGGCTCCAAAGGGTTCTGATCACAGGACCCAGACACAACGTTTCAACTTGTTGGAATTCATTTTAAATAAACATCATTCCGAATTACGTAAATCTATCCATAACATGGGAGAGAGTGGCTTAAGGTCATCTGCGAACACCTGTAGTTTAATCTCCCTATATCCTATAGTGATGCCCGCAAAGCCATTCCATTACTGTAAGCTACATAACAGAGGATATAAGGCTATATTAATAGAGTAGAAAAGGGGCACCCCTAATGCGTACCTCTGGTCATGATCACAGGAGGACTACATCCCCCATTAATTATCAAAGAAGTGGTCTGCGAAGAGTAGAAATATTGAAAGAGTTGAGAAAAAGTGGTACCAAAAGCCCTAATTTCAAAGATCTTCTGTAAATGGGACCAGGACACAGTAGCAAAGGCCTTTTCAGCATCCAAACTATGAAGCATGCCCAGGTCAGGACGAGGAGAGAAAGAAAATGTAATAATAGCCACTGAAGAAGTCAGAATCCCCATACTTTACCCCGTAAGATGGGGTAAAGTAGTTTGAAGACGATTGGCCATGATTTTTTATAAGATCTTAAAATCTTGATTTAGAAGCGTGATCGGCTTATATGAAGTCATCAACTTGGGATCCTTAGAGGGCTTAGGGATTACTGTAGTATATCCCTGATTGAAATTCTGGGAAGGAAGTTGCTCCCGTAAAATGCCCTGATAAAGTGATGTAAAAATCTATATTGGGTTTGAGGATTTTATAGTACTCCCTGGAAAAGTCGTTGGGGCCTGGTGATTTATTGTTAAGAAGTTTTGAAAGAACAGATGCCACTTCCAATTCAATAACATCACCATTCAATAATTCCCACTGAAACACCAGTGTTAATACATAACATATAGCCATCTCAATCTAACTTATGCTGGCGTAACTGTGGTAATGTTGGCACCCTTCATTCTGGTCTTGTCCAGCTATATTTAATCTCTCTGTGTCCTCTGTGTTTGCCCTCAAAAGTTCTTAATACTCCTATTATACCCCCACCCTCTAGTGGTCCTATTTCATATGTTCCACAGAGATTTATCCAATAATGATCGTTATATAATGGGCCATATCCTCATAACAACCAAACTTTTGATTGCTCAACACTGTCAGTCTTCATATATCCCAAGTTTGGAAACCATTGAAAAAAAATTTCAAACTAATTGTGAATTTGAAACGGCGGGAGCTTTGTTATCCACTTCGGCCTCTAATACGGCGGTTTGGCTGGTCTGAGTATTGGGAGGCAAGACCTCGAACTTAATCGTTCCCATTCCACCCCCTACTCTTATGAGTTTCATTACTCTTGTAGATATTTTTATATTATATTGTATTACAATACTGTTTTTTTTCCTGTTATTTAGCATAATCTATGTTAGCTGTTTTAATTTAAACAAGCTCTCTTTGTCTTATATTGTAATTGTTTGTTGTGGTGTGTTAGTGCTCTTTTATTGCTGATCTTTTGTACATTTGTATACCATTACTTTATGTACCTTCCTTGTTACCCACCCCTTTTTATTTCTGTACCCCAAACCCCACCCTTTGTTTCAGAAAGACAATAAAAATATAATATTGAAAACAAAAATTCAGCTGAGAAGAGGTAAGTTTAGGCAACTGTGCCTCTTCCAGCAGACAATGGTGCATAGAAGGATTCTCAGTGACAGCTGCATAAAGGTAATCAGGTGGAAGGGACCACAGTGAGGAGTCCGGATCTCATATCTCCTTGATATAATGTTACGGTCTATGCACTCTAGTCATAGTAGCCAGCAAATGTCCAGCCTTATTACCCCATCTGTAATCTTGGTTTGTGTTTTTGCATAGTCTATATGAAGCTGAGCATTAGCCAACAAAAACCCCTTTCAAAGCTGTTTCTGTACATCATAAGATGCTAAATGGTCATCAGTCGGAGCAGATGCATAGGTGTCATAGCCACATGTAATTCCTCATATCTAAGCCGATATTTCCATTTCCTCCCCGCCTGGTAGGCAATATTATTGCCTCAGAGCACCGCTTTAGAGGTTTTCCAAAAGAGGACCAGGTCCTCCCAATGGTCTTTGTTGTCATCAGTAAACTCCATCCATTTAGAAGTGAGATACTGGTGGCAAAACTCTGATTGGTCAAGAGAGGACAGGAATCTCCAGATCCCGGGGGACATTCCAGTTAATTTAGAAATTAGTGTGTGATCCAAGATCACATTACTATGAATATACGCAGTAACCACAGTGGGGACTTGATGATCAGACACTAATAGCCAATTCTGGAAAAAGATTGTTGAAACCGGGAGTGAAAGGTATGCGCCTTATTATACCACTTTGATTACAAAATCTCCAAACATTTCAAAGGCCATGCAAAGAAGCTGAGGCGCATGCTTCCCAAGCCCAGCTCCGACTGAGAAAAAGTAGATCTAGAGCAATCCAATACAGGATCAGCCACACTGTTGAAATCTCCCCCTAAAATCAACTTTGGTGTAGCCCTGTAACAATAAATTAGAAATCTCTCGAAAAGAAAATAAATATACTGGGTATTCGTAGCATAAATATTCAAAAGGGTATAAATTTCACCTCAAATCTCACCCTCTAGTAAAACATAACGGCCTTCAAAGTCAATTACATTCTCGTATCCAGGTATTGTATAAGTTATGTGAGGCAGCCCTGTGCGTTTCCTGGAGGAATGTTATATTGGGATCCAAATTTTTTGAATGAGTGTCCACAAACCTCCTCTTTATGGAGAAGTAAGACTGTGGACATTCCATTATACTATATGCACTGCACAGTGAATGTGGGAATCTACAGAAACATTATGGGCTTGGGATCACTATCCAACACCATCCTACCACAGAAGCATTGCATTGCAAAACTAAATAATAACATAGCTGAGCCCCCATTCCAGTGAGTAGGGCAAGCAACAAGAACAAAAAGACCCCAAAGTCGACCAGGTGTGGACCAAACCATCAACATCACACCAAAAAAAAAAACAGTAGAGAGGACAAATTAATAGCAAAGCAGCATAAAAGTAAAACATAAAACAGTAAGAAAATGCTCCAATAATCTCCATTTTCCAACTAGTAACACAGTAGGGAGGTGAACGCACCATAACAGGCACGAACACCACAGAACATTAGAAATCTCCACAATATACACCATAAAATCAAAATAGTAGTAGTAGGCATAGGAGACTGCTGCGGCTGCCGCTTACCAGCCGCGAGAAGTCTCCCAGTGTAGCCCAGCACACAGCAGCGTGTGCTGGGCTGCTGTGATGTAAGAGGGAGGGGGGCGGCGCCGGGCCCCTCCAGCAAGACCGGGCCCGGGTAATTAGTACCCGCTCCTCTCCCCCTCTTGGCGCCCCTGGTGACGCCCCCCTGTTCATCACTCTAGAGGGCATGCCCAGCAGAATGTGGATTCGCTGCTGCTCCATCCTCTCCCATGGCTGCTCCCAGAATGCCATGCGCGATAACGTCATGCCCAGCACCACTGGCATTCTGGGAGGGATTGGGAACAGCAGCACAGTTTGTGAATATGGCGCCGCCAGAGCTTGTACGTTATGCCACACAAAGTCCATTCACATTACGCCACACAGTAGTACTCCTTATACACATTATGCCACACTGTAGTAGTGCCCCTTATAACACATTATGCCATGCAGTAATGCCCCTTACACATTATGCCACACAACGTTATGCCCCTTACACATTATGTCACACTGTAATGGCCTTTACACATTATGCCATTATGCCCTCCCACCCCCAGTGACTCACTTCCTCCTGTGTCCCTCCAGGCTACAGGCTGCTCCTCCATGTCCCAGTCTTCTCTCCCCTGTGGGAGAGTCCCAGAAAGCCAGGCGCGGTGCGGTGTGCCGCACAATTCTGGAAGACAGTGGGAGGGAACAAGTGGTCTTCATGGCACCACCGGATTAATGTCTCAGATGGTGGTGCCGGAGCGGTCAAGGCTCTGGCAGGGGAGACTGTGGCCACGCCATCAGGTCGCAGCACCCCGGGCAATGGCCCTGCTTGTCCGCCCCTAGAACCGCCACTAATAACCATGTGGGTATTAGAGTGTGTAATGCCCAAAGTTTGAAGCAAATCCAATTGTAGATAATTTAATAAGGCCGAGACCTAAACTATTCCAGATTCCTAGGCACCTTTCCCCTATGCAGAAGGGAACAGTTTAACTTCATTCATTAGCTACTGCCTGTCCCTCCACAATAGTTTTTACCATGATGTAGCAGTTTTAAATTCCTAAAGGATTTCTGTTACCAGGAATAATATTGGGATACACACACAGGTTTCTCACCTCTGGTTTCTTTATGTAGCAATTCTCAGGGGCTCATGTAGAGTTTGACGCAATTTATGCAAAATATCAAATGCTAGCAGCATATCACTTCTTTGTATTACATGTTCTGGGGATTTCCCATGTTCTGAGATTGTGAGGTGTATCTATACTGGATGAATAGAAGTGATTTGTCACTGAAGGGTCATTACCTGCCCAAGATATGGAAGCACAGAGAGGGCAGAATTTAGGCAACTACCGTTTCTACGGTTTGGGATCAGCTCACTGGTGACTATCTCTCTGACAAATTTTAGCTTGGGAGCAAGCACTGATCCATAGCGCAACCCTGCATACAGTACATGCATGCAATGTAGGAGCCATTACAGCCAACGAAATTGCAGGCATCAATGACATTCCGGCGAGTCTGCCTGATGTTTTAAAGTGGCAATCATTTAAAAAAGGCAAAACTGACTTGCTTTTGCCTTTTAAATGATTGGCACTTTAAAACTTCGGGAAGACTCGGGGAAGACTCGCCAAAATCTCGTTGATTTCTGCAAGTCACAGACTATTACAAACACCCCCCTCCTGTTAATGTTCAATTCTGCATCAGGCCCTATGTGTCTATCACTCTCTAGATTCTCCAAATGCAGTGACTTAGTAAACAATACAGCTGGACATTTATAGCAATATATGGGTGAAAAATCCCTGCTTGAGCACCTCTCTAGTCATTACAGTGTGTCATTATGGTTCTTTGATATACTGCATAGATAGGATCCCACTGAAGAAAGTTTTATGCAGCTTAATCAGCCAATCAGACAAAGAGGATACTTTATTATAATTAAAGAATGCACGTGGACAAAACAAAACACCATTTATTTTTTTCCTTTTTTTTTTAATATTCCTAGTAACCTGTTCATGGTAGTTATCAGTGCAGCTCACAGTTCTAACATGGTATAATCGCTATCAGTTATAGTTTTCGTATCAGGTTTCAAGGATGGTGAAGTCGTGAGAACTGAGAATAAGAAATTCTGGTTTCTGTCAGACAGACAATGTGTATTACAAATGTGTCAGTCAGAATATGTATTACTTCACATTCTATTCCACCATGTCCTTGAACTTGTTATAAATGGCATTTATTGCCATCTATATCTTAAATGGGATATGGATTGCTGAATTCATCAATGTGCTGTATTCGCAACACTTGTGGGCTTCAAAGTAGCTTCTCAAAATAGAACTTTTTAAAACATTATATAAGTGTACATACTGGTGAAAGTGGTAGATGGATATATTATACTGGCTTACATCATTCTTGTCTTTTAGTGAAGCATATGTTACTACCAGGCCAGTTTATTGCTCCAAGTCAGTGACTTGGTATTTGCCACCTTTGTCTAATGCCAAAAATTGTAAGGGTGTCTGAAAATGATGTTGCGCACACACAGTACCTTGTAATTTCATGTTTATTAACACAATGTAGGATAGGACATTGAAGGATGGTAGAAAGAGGAATAAATATATTTACATGTATTGTAGTACATTTATGTCATTGTGATGCTAAGTACTCTCATCCATTGGTTGTTTTTGGGTGATCATGGAGGCTTGACATCCAGTTTACAATAATGTTTTAAAGACCTTTCAAAGTCTGCTTTTGCAGTTATGAAGTAAGCCAGTTTCATGTCTTATCAGAAATTCACTCCTACTCTTATTGCAACCCAACTGATCATAGCAATACAGTCAATAATTTATTGAGAACTACAAGCAGACCTGAAGTACTAACTACATTCTTGTTTATTTTTCAATTGGTTTCCGTGATAAAGAAAATAGTTTTAAAAAATTTCTTGAAAATAGAGAATTTATAAAGAAAAAATGTACACATACCACATACCTCTATATACATATATTTTTGATGTTTCGTTGACTTGCATGCCCGGAGAGGCTGAATGGAGTTAGGCAAGCATAAGCTGACTACAGTAAGGGTTTTTTTTTCACATGGAAGCTTCCCCAGATATGGTATAGCTTGTGGGTGCTAGAGGGCTGGTACAATGATATGCTATACACAGCACTGTCCATAACTTCTGATTAGCCAGTAGCGGATTGGCCCCTCTAACTGTTAGTACTATCATGTTGCCGCCATTAGCATTACTTGCTAATAGATGGCAAGTAATGCAGAAAGGACATCATTATGTTGAGTACAAAGAGAGTAATGTGACTTAGCATTTAATACTAACACTGTCGAGCATTGACATGTAGGTGGGACGGTACTGCCCCCCAGGACCCTGCATCCTGAGTGGTGGTACCGCTCACACACCACTAGTTACAGCCCAGCTGTCAAGCCATGTTTTCATAGGGTACTACTAGTATAAACACTTGGCACAAATAATGTTTTGTGTTGGACACATCTTGCTATACATCATACTGAACATATGCACATACAAAAAGACTTTTCTGTGTGAATCTTCTATGTGTATTCGGACCACATATGGTGCACTTCTAACCTAGCCTTTAGATGACCATCCTGAAGTACCGAAGGTGACAGGGCACAATGCAGAGCGCAGAGAGATGTCCTGCAGTAATGAGCGCATAAGTCAGGTGGAGAATATACTGTATGATCGCTCAAATGGGATCAATGTATTTGCACTGAACACCCACAATATCCTAAGGTGAAGTCGGCTGAGCTAGATCTGAGTGGAGAGGTTCCACAGAAATGTGTTGAGATTTACTGTGCCCACAGCATTCCACAAGCAAAAGGAATACACTAGATTTCTCTGGCTCCTCTAGAATTGCTGGATGCACAAACTATACCTATCATTCATCTATCATTTCTTATCAGTCCTCTCTCTGTTAATGATTAGAATCAAAAATATCACCTGTAACAATAACTGTGTTGTAACTGATTAGTTCAGAAGCAAGCAGAAATTTGGGTGTAGTGCACAGTAGCATAATAAACGCCGATGTCTGATTGGCTGTTGGCTGTGACTCCAGGAAGTGACAACTATAGTAAAATTATCACACATCAGGGAATTTATTACGCTGTTTCTTTACTATGCTTTGTATATAAATATTAGGTTTAATCACTGAAGCATAGTTTTGCCTTGTTGCTGTTTCTTCTATTGCTAAATTAGAGTTAGGTACTTATAATAAAGAGTAAAGCAATATGCTGGCGCTAAATAAATAAATGTTAACTGACGCTATCTAGATGATATTCTAATTTTCTGCACTATGGGCCTGATTCACTGCGGAACGCAACTGCGAATGCAATAGCGATTACGCACGTAGTTCAACTGCGATAGTATGCTAATCCATTGCGATGCTATGCCACCGCAGCACTACACAAGGACGCCCACTTTACCTTACACACATGCGTACTGTTTAGCAAGACTGCGAAGCCATTGGTACAATCGAGTACCATCGCAGCCTCACGCACACTTGCACAAGCCCTGACCTTACTCAGAAATTGCTAACAACCATGCACGCTATAAGGCTTCAGGCTGCGTATGCCATCACAGTGGATAATTTATGCATGCCTCTGCATCGCAGTGGAAACGCACTGGCACGCCTGCGTTTGGCCGACCACCCCCTGTCACCTCCCTCCCTGTTAATGACTCTGCGATGGGTCTGCGTAGTCCCAATTGCAATGGCTATTTTGCGCACTGTGATGCATTTGCATGCAAAGTACGCAACAATCGGTTGATTGCATGCGAATTAGCAACTGCGTTCCTTGCTGAATCAGGCCCAATGTGTGAATTTTAGACTAAATACTGAATTGCTGGAAACAACACACGTTACTCCTTAATGTTACTTTTGTGTGTTTACTGCTTTTTTGGGGGGCTTATAAATATTTCTGGAATATTATTTGTCCCTATAAAGTTTTTTTGCCTCCTAAATATCAATTACAGTATATAGTCCACTGTGTTGTATTATGAGAGTCATGGCTTTGTATTGTTTGTGGCTTTATAGCGTAAGTGGTAACTGAATTAACTTGTATATGATAGTCTGCCGTGGCTCATGCACAGGCCTACTGTACTAATCCATCATTTTTATTCTTTTATTATTATTAATTTACTAGCTGAACTTTTAATACTGAGTTTCTACACACTGCAAATACCATTGAAATTAATAGGAAAATTAAATGAATGGGAAAAGCAAACACATTTGATTGCATCCAGTGCATAGCAACCTCTAGTATGCTGCATGTGACTAGTGAAGCCTACACTATAAAACATTTGTTTTATCAATAATAATAATTGATTTAATCAATACATTATTATTATTCCAGTGGCAGTACTTTTACCAAAGCTCTACTTACTAGTAGCATGGGAAAGCTCTGCCAGCAAGAATGTACCTAGCAGTTGTATTTGCTTTAATGTTTTTCTCGGTACAGATAATAGTTTTGTTATTCATATATTTAACTAAAATATATATTACATATGGATTGCAGTGAGATTCAAGCACATTAAGTAATATAAAACATAATATATTCCAATTATTTCACCAAAGCTTTACCTGCAGAAATGAACACTTGTATTTGGAAAGGAGCAGGGGTTAGGCATGTATATTGTGTGAGCCATCCTCAGGATAGCAGCATTCAGTCACATTATAGGAATGGAGGGTCTCAGGGTCTCAGGAGGGTGATACTGAGGATGTGTTATTGATTGTTACAGTAGGAAAATAAGAGCTTTTATCCACCATTACTAATGCTTTTGGGGGCTGGGAACTAACCAGCTGAATTTTATATAATATATAGGTAAAAAAAAAGGCGTCACTCGGAGACTTGAAATGCAGGTGAAGATTCAGTTTTTAATGGTCGACGTTTCGGAGGACAAGCCCCCTTTCTCAAGACACTGACATATATATATATATTAAATTATTTTTTTAAATGCCCATTTTTTTTTTAAAAGAGTAAGGTTTATTTTATCTTAACACACATTATTATAATATTCACACACAGTAATAAAGTGTTTCTGATGCCCAGTCCTTGATTTGTCTGTATTTTTCAGTATAGAACAACTGTAAAGTTACTGTGATTCCCTTTATAAGTTATAATTCTCACTATTTATTCATATTTTTCTGGGTTTGTACTTTTAAGTTTGGGGGTGGGATGCACTAAAGGGGAAAATGCGGTAAAACCCCTGAAAATGCAGTTTTCGAAGGTTTTACCGCATTCCCTGTATGTATGCCATCTTCCAGTCGGATCCTTCCCATCACCCCTTGCATGCACAGAAGGACGCCAGAGGGACTTCTGGGTGCTAAACGTCCCTCAAGCCGTGGGCATCGCAAAGGACAGCTCTTATCGGGAGAGCTGTCCTTTGCGATATTCTAGGTACATACTGTGGTAATCAACTGCAGTATGAATGCATTGCTTAGTACATCCCGTCCTGGAAGACATAAATTGACCCTAAAAGCTTGGTACACACTAGTCAATATATCGTTTGTTCGATCAACTAGCGATATATCACGAGTGCACCATCGGGTGTGTAAATCCGATATGTCTGTGAACGATGTGGTTCACAAACATAGCTAATGCCGATATATCTGAAAAATATATCGGTACATCTGGCTGTATGTACAGGCGACCGCCTAACGCCTGTACACTGGCTGCAGGGACCATCGACGCTGACATCACAACTGGGCGGGGAAATTTAAACGGCCAATTGGTAAGTCTTTATAATTTGCAAATCATTAACATTCCAACATGAAAGTGACTTTTTAAAAGAGAGGAAGGTAACATTTCCAGCTGATTTACCAAATGTTTTTGTGAATAGTTTGTTACTATTTTTGCTGTTTTACTTTAAAACACATAGCACATAGGGCTAAATTTACTATCCATTGGTTTTTCAAAGCTGTCGATGAACTACTGTATATTCTCACATTAGCTTAAGTAAATCAGGCTACTGCAGCTGCCTGCAACTACAGGCACATACAGTAGCATCAATCCTGAATCAGTCACTACATATGCTCCAAGCGCGCGCGCACGCACACACACACACACACACACACACACACACACACACGTTTTACAATCTACAGTGCATCAGTTTCATGGTGCATACATTATATGGTTAGTATCAGTGTCCAGGACAGGGAGTGGTAACAGCATCCTGCACCATTATATAATAATACAATACAGCATGTACAACCCTCCATGTCATAGGTGTCTGTTGCTCTAGTTTCTGCAGATGATTGGGCAACACATCCAGTCCTCCAGGCAAGCACAGAAATTAGTGGTCATTATTGACAGGCAGTTCTGTGTCAGCTACTGGGTGGCAGCTCTGTAATAATTATGTGAGAAACCTGTTTTGTAAATATGAGTGGAATGTAAAGTGTTCATTTTAAGCAAATATATGTTGTATCTATATACGCTATAATATGTACTTTGTTAAAGCATGAATTGTAATGCAGGGCAGCACAGACGGTGTAATGGTTAGCGTTACTGCCTCACAGAACTGAGGTCATGGGTTAGATTCCCACTACGGCCCTAACTGTGTGGAGTTTGTATATTCTCCCTGTGCTTGCGTGGGTTTCCTCCAGGTGTTCCAGTTTCCTCCCACACTCCAAAAATATACTGGTTGGTTAATTGGCTCCCCACAAAAATTGACCCGTGTGTGTGTGTGAGCATGTGGTAGAGAATATAGACTGTAAGCTCCACTGGGGCAGGGACTGATGTGTATGGGAAAATATACTCTCTGTAAAAGCGCTGCAGAATATGTGATATTGAGTTGGATGCATATGTGTAAAAAAAAACGTACATATAATTAGCATATTAATGCCCATATTCTTAGTCAGACATATCCCAAAATGCATACAGCCCTGCGCCAGTAGCACATAATCGGGGCGTAGCATTTGTTTTGCTAGTGTAAAATGCTTTTGCAACTTTATAACGATGAAAATGTATTCTTCTGTTTTATGTACACCCACAAAATTATATAAACAATGAAGCAAACACTTCGCAGGGGCGTTTTAAGAGAGGAGGGGGCCCATGTGCAGACTCAGTACGGGGCCCCACCTCTCTCTGGTGGTGCAGTAGATCCTGGCTTAGTGCCAGAATCTACTGTGCATCTGCGGGTCTCCAGGAAAATGTCTCCCGCGCCGTCTTCCCTGGGAAAGCATAACTGCGCATGAGCGAGTCATTGGGAAAATGGCACACCCTGCACCCATTATAGATATGCTCCTGCACTATTGGCTTCAGAAGTGAAAATGCAATCAGCCAAGCACAAGCAGCTAAGTAATGAGTGCAGTCAACTATCATCATTAACAATGTTTATCTGTACGAGCCCCCATCGCTGTATGGGTCAGCCTGTCACAATTATACGAACATACCCATACTGTACGTGGACTGCGTTTGACCACTCTTTCCCACTCCTGTATCACATTTCCAAGCATAGGGAGGCCAAAAGGCCAGCTCTATGCGGATGCAGGTGTGGTTGGAGCATGTATAGTACAACATTGGTATATTTTACACTAAGTAAATGGGCACGATTCAATTCAGTGCAATGTAAATAGCGCCGGGAGATAGCTCCCGGAGCTATTCAATTCATCGCGCTGTTAGGTCGGGGAAGGCTTGTTATCGCGCCTTAAACAGGGTGTTTAGGCGCGATAACGGGCATTCCCCGACCTAACTTCCCGGCGCGAGGCTGTTTTCCCGGCGCTAAGGGCAGAAAACAGCCTCGCGCTGGGACTTTTGTCGGATTTCTTCTCTCATCCCCGGAGGGATGAGAGAAGAAATCTTTAGTCGGACTTGTCAGCGCGGTGTATTGAATAGCTCCGGGAGCTTACTCCCGGAGCTATTTACATCGCGCTGAATAGAATCGAGCCCAATGAGTGTACATCCAACTACAGTAGGTACCTGCAACAAAGTGTTCCGCATGGATACATTTAAACCTAGCTCCTACATTACAATTTATATACACATGATGTATTTGTATACGGCACTGAATGTAAACTATCTCAGCTCATGCTTATAACAATTGTGTATAGTGCACAAAACTTAAAATGGGTTATTTAAAAATCATAATGGTTCTTCAAGTGCACAAGGACACCTATTTATTTGCCAAGAACACTTTATGCATATCTCCCAACAGTGTCGGACTGGGTCATTATATATATATTTTATATATATATATAATATATATATATTTCCCCTGGACCCCTGAGGTCCAGTCCGACCCTGCCTCCCAACATTGTGTAGGACGTAGCCCCAAGAAATTACATCACACCACGCTGCTGATAGAGAGAGGAGCCACAGCATGTGAGGATTGAGGAGCAACAAGATGTAGCAGTTAAGTGTGGCTGTCTGGGACTGGGGCTAACTGTCTGGGGCTGGGGCTGGCTGGGGTTAGGGCTGGCTGTCCGGGTCTGGGGCTGGCTGCCCAGCACTGGGGCTGGCTGGTTTGGGCTGTGTTAAGCCACGGGTGTGACTCTTGAGTGTATTAGTCCCGCAACAGCCTTGAGGGCTGGTATGTCTTGACTAGATGTGGCTGTGAAGCAGCTTTGAGAGCTGATATGCCTTGGCTTGATGGGCCTGTGGACCGTAGGACATGATGCGGCCTTTGGGCCGTGCAGCAGCCTTGAGGGCTGGTATGTCTTGGCTTGATGTGGCCTGTGGCCATAGAACAAGATGCGGCATTTGGCCCGTGCAGCAGCCCTGAGGACTGGAATGCCTTGGCTTGCTGTGGCCTGTGTGACCGTAGGACAAGATACGGCCTTTGGGCCATGCAGCAGCCTTGAGGGCTGGTATGCATTGGCTAGCTGTGGCCTGTGGGCCGTAGGACAAGATGCGGCCTTCAGGCCGTGCAGCAGCCTTGAGGGCTGGTGAGACTTGGCTAGATGTAGCAGATGAAGGACTAGTGCCACAGGAGAGACACAGGCATTGGTACGCAGGATTGCGGCCTCTGCCGCCGGGTTGACACAAGCAGCTGACGCTGGAGTACGGCCAGTGTCGCTGGGTTGACACAAGCAACTGACGCTGCAGTGCTGCCTGTGTCGCCGGGTTAACACAAGCAGCTGACGCTGGAGTGCGGCCTGTGCTGCTGATTTGACACAAGTACCGCCTGGATGACACGAACGGCAGAGGACAAGTATGCGGACCGTGCCGCCTAGATTACACAAACGGCAGGTAGATGGTATGTGAACTGTGCCGCCTGGATGACACAAACGGCAGTATAACAATATAGACAGGAGAACTGGATAACAGGAGACAGAACCGGAAACACGTAAACTCTATCACCGGCATCGGAGCAGCGTTTGCACCAGGAAGAAATAGATGCAGGAGCCAATCCAGATCACTCCCGGAATGATGGACAAGAGATAGGAGGAGTTTCAGCGAATGCTCGCTTGGCATTCGCCTTGCCCTGCATTCTCAGGGTGGCTTGTGGCAGGCTGGCTGGGGCTGGAGCTGGCTATCTGGAGCTGACTGTGGCTAGCTGGCTGGGGTGGACTGGAGATAAGAGTCTGACAGCAGGGGTTAGAGTTGTCAAAATAGAAAAGAAAGCCAAATGACTGTGCTGCTTGGTGTCACTTCAGTGCTGTACAGAAAGTTTATATCTCAATTATCAAGGGTGTATATTATAATACCCTATTAAAATTGCTAATGCCCACACATAATTGCTGCTGTTCAAAAAAAGGGAGGTCACCTAAATAACTCAAATAGAATACAAATATAGGGCTGGATGTACTAAAGGAAAAAAGCTGTAAAAACCCTGCATTTCCATATGTACTAAGGCCCGGCCCGCACTTTTATCGGTGCAGAGGGTAACGCCAAAAAAACCTGGCGTTACCATATAGAAGCCTATGGGCTTCTTACCGCACCCTGCTCCTGACGGTTCGCCGTCACCCAGCGCTAGCCCCCACTCACCTGCTGTCCATGGTCGCCGACCCGCGCTCCTCCTGGATCCTCCGCCTCCTCCTAATCTTCCAGGTGCAGGGAGGAGGAGGTGGAGCCCGGGGCTTCCTGCACAGGTGACTAGCAGTAAGCTCCCGGGGCTCGGAGGGGGCGGGGTTCCACGGAGACCTAGTCACCCGGCGTCGGCTGCTTCACAAAGGGCAGCTCTTATCGCAAGAGCTGACCTTTGCGATACTAATCGCATATGTTAGTACATATGCGATTAGTAAGGTTGCGATGACTGGCGGAATGGTCACCGCAACCTTAATACATCCCGGCCATAGAAAGAAACAGCGCAAAAAATGTGTGGCAAATGTTTAAACACTACCTGTAGGTCAGAAACGCTTTTATATTAAGTGACTGACACAACAATTTGCTGGTCGGGACCCTATACCTATTGGTTATATTCATGAACTCATTCACATTTGGATTTTTTATTGTAACAAAATTTTACACCCCTATTGGACATCACACGCTTTATATTTGTCTATCTTCAAGCTAATGATGCTGGCATCCTTGATCAAGCTTTCCAATGTATGCAACAACTGATGATTATAGAAATAATATCCAGCCATTGTGAGGCTAAAGGCTGGTTAGGGCATACTTACCTACTAGCCCGGAAGATGCGGGAGGCTCCTGAATTTTCATAGAGCCCCCGCACCCCCGGAAGAGTATCCGGATCTCCCGCATCCCACCCACTTCCTAGTGAAGAGGGCAGGATGGAGAGATAATTGCCGGGAATTGCGGCTCCGTATGGAGGGGATGGGGCAAAATGATGCAAAATCGCCCCCTCTTCGCGTACCGAGATTCGCGGCAGTTTGCCGTGACAGGGCTGGGCCTAATGACATTGAAACCCGGCCCAGCCTCCCAAAGTGGCCTGGTGTGTCTGCTCTCCGGGCATTTCCCGGGGAGCAGATAATAAATATTGGCAAGCATGGGTTAGGGACCTGTCTAAAGAGTCTGCCTTGACGTGGTGGCAGGCTTGATATTTTTTGGGCCAAAACATTTGACTAAAATTCTTTTGTGTAGGGGGCTTTTGGGGGGCTGCCTATTTTATCAGTCCCGGACCCCACAATTCCTCATGGCAGCCCTGAATATGCCCCATAGGGGTTATTTAATAAGATTGCTCAAAGCTGTTATTTCACACTAAAGCCATGCAATCCAATCAGACGTTTGCTTGCAGGCTTGCCTACCCTCCCGATTTGGTCGGGAGCCTCCCGAATATCGGGTGCTGCTCCCAACCCCCCCGGAAAGGCAGGCAAGCGTCCCGGCTGCCGCCTGACCCCCCCCAACTACTACAAGAAACCCCCGCAGCGGGGGCCCGATGACGCGATTCGCGCTGAATCGCGTCATCGTGGCTCCGCCCCCTGATTCACAATGCCAATATTTTCGGCATTGTGAAAAGGGGGCGGAGCCACAATGACGCGATCAAGTGGCTCTGCCCCCGGTTCCGCCCCTAAAACTGCGTCATCGCTGGCCACGCCCCCAGCTGTGCACAGACATTCAGCTCCCTCCCGGAAGGAGGGAACTGAATGTCGGCATGTTTAATGTGCATAAGATGGATACCTGTAAAAGAGAAATTCTTGTTGGCTGCTATAGTTTTATTGCACATTTGCATCTTTGATATGTATGATATTAAGGTGTTTACTATCTCAAACATTGGCATTCACTTATTTGGTGCTAAAGTAGTGTCTAATAAATATACACATGTTCAATTACCATGTACAGAGCAGCATGTTTGTGGAGTGGGAGAGGCTGCATTGTAATGTTTACATTATGTAATGATTTGTTGATAACACAAGACTGCAGGTGACAGTTAGTGACTCCCTATGTCCTTGACAAGGAACATCCTGTCCCCTCCCCTATGGCATCACTTACACAGGACGTGGACTGGATAGAGCAAGGGAGTTGGACATTAGTCACCATGCTGTATACATGACAGCCTGGACAGTTTCCTACAGTACATTGTCATGTGGAACACTTGTACCTATGGCATGGAGGTGCGCTGGTCTATATACAGAACAATGCAAATAAACGTAGTACACAACTCTGTGTAGAATAATGAATGAATACTGCTCTGAAAATAAGATAATACCTTAAGGGCCAGGACTGAATCGATCATAATCATATTCATAAAAGTGAAGAATAATAGACATAAATACAATTAGGATGTGGCATTTTGTACAATAAATTGCACAGAGCTGTGCAGTGTTTTAGACATGAACTGTTCACACTCATTGTGTACACCCCTGCCTTATTGCAGTAAGATTGTAGGACGCACCCATTCTCCAGGCCTCCCGCCAGATACCATTATATTTATCCTGTGAGATCATAGATCATTAACCCCTTACCTACTATACAGCAAGAAGAGAATGGGTCTGGATGACATGATATAAAATAACTGCTCATAGAGGAGGGCAGTCAGTGAGAATCGCTGGAGAGAGGATACAATATAATCAACATAGTACAGAAAACCCTTCACATAGACATTATTAGTCCCAAAGTCCCTGATTGATTTCTAGGCAATAAGTAACTATCCGCTTTGCCAGGTCACTGCTTAGGGTGAGGCTTTCTCCTCTGATTTCCCTGTAGATGTTAATCATTGCAGTCAATATTTAACAGTACAGTCCTACTTGTTCCAGTCTTGTAATAGTGAGAGATTGTGTGCTTGTGTGTGAGCTTTGCCCCTTTGTATTGGTAATTTAAATGCTATGTTGGAGACCTAAACTTTGAAATGATTTGCACAAAAAATTCTGTGAAGGACAGGAATGTGCAGAAATGAAATCTCGCTTTTGTTGCCCCCTACCTCACAGCACAGGCAGGTTGGGGCAGGAGGTGAATATCATACACAGCTGTTCCCTCCAACTTCGACTAGGGCGGCTGTCCAAGACACCGATTAGAGCCTTTAGAGTGACTTCAGGAGTCTACGCTAAATTCAGCGTGTAGGTATAGTAAGGAGAGGGTCGTACATCTGCTCAGATGACACACACAGTGTGCATGAGGGGAAATGTGATTAGGGCTCAGTACACACCTCCAGCAGTTTAATTCCTTGGAACATGTCTGTGCAAAGGACAATCCCAGCTTGCTCTGGGCTACACTGACTGATTATAGTGTATACTGAAAATCTCTCTGTGTAAGGTATAATATACTGTACTATATGTTCCTTATTCAATACTGCTTACTAGCAGTCCTTAGAAAGAATAGCAATCCCACTGGTAAAATGAATGGCTTCCCTTTCCTTTTTCCAGCAGTGGTTAATGATCATGTGACCACCCAAATACTGTTCTACCACAGTAACACAGCAATTTCTTATTTCAGACTATTTAATGCCTTCTGGCAATTAATTATATGTAACTGTCACCTAGGGCCTGATTCATTACAGATCGCTATTGCGATCGTAGCTGCGATTACACACGCAGAACCCCTACGAAAATGTTAGTTTCCAATCGCAATGCCGTCACGGCCTAACATAAGGACGCCCACTTCCCCTTACTCATTTCTGTAATACTTTGCAAGTCTGCGAAATCATCGGTAACATCGAGTACCATCAGAACCTCACGCACACTTGCACAAGGTCTGACCTTTCTCAGAAATTGCTAACCTCATCACACGCAGTCCTCATCGCACACAGTGAAAGCCAAAGCTGCATATGGCATCGCAGTGGCTAATGACTATGCACCCCCCTGTAATGGCGTTCAAAAGCACTGGCACGCCTGCGTTTCTCTGACCACCCCCCATCACAACCCCCCAAATGATCACTTCCTGTCAATTACTCTGCGTTGGGTCTGTGTAGTCACTGCAATTGCAGTCCGATCGCAGTGAGACCTTCGCGCACGCACACTGCAGAACGCAACAATCAGCCATCTGCGTGAGTAATCGCAGCTGCGAGTGGTAATAAATCAGACCCCTAGTTCTGGATATCAACACAGTTAGAACATGGACATTCTGGAGATTATTCAGCCCATTGAATTGATTGAACAAAACTAAGTAAATGTAGAAGGTTGATTTTAAAACCACACTGCAGATCTTAGCTGGTGTTTATATGGCATTAGCTGTATCTGGCAATTGGGACCAGCGAAAATGGGGAGCTGGGTTAAACAACTATGTGCATAAATGGACATCAGCAGTATCTATGCGTTTTTGTGTCTGCACACATGTATTTTGTGTATGAAAACGGTGGTGTTGCAACATCTGATACTGACGTGGAAATAACAGAATAAGTATTGCAGACATATACCTCTGTGATCCTTGCTAAATAGGCTTCCCATGCAGCAATATGGGGAAGTTATTGTCAGTGGTACCCTTTGGTATATTAGGATTCCTTAGTTAAATATACCTCTTATCCTGACCTAAGTCTCTCTGCATCCAATTTAGGCGCTTCTTCTGCTAGTCTCACTGGCACTGCAATATCTCTTGGCTCAGGTCTCATGTGATTTGATCTTGTGAATGCTTAATGAGCAGCATGAAAATCCTATGAAAATCTGACAAGATAACAGCCAACAGCACAGAGCTCAGCTGCCTGCTCCACGCCCTCCTTACATCACCATTCGCTCTACTCTACCTCCAAGTTACATGATTGTATACGTTCTTTCTGATTATCTTTATTCAGATAAATATGATTATTCTCTATTAACAAAAAGATTCCTTTTATTTATTTCTCACCCCACTGAAAATATCCTCGCGAAGGAGGCTTCCCTCCCTCCTCCTCATGCTGTCCTTCTTACATGCCCACCTACATCACATCATTCCTTAATCTGCTAAGGATTTATTTTATTCTCTCTGCCAAACTAGCACTAGGCTCATGCTGTTTACTTTTACTGACAGTTTCCAGAGACCAACACTTTGCATTTGAATCAAATACTTTGGGGTAAATGTATTAGCCTGCGACTTTTAGGCATCGGCGAGTTTTCTGCGATCAAGTGCCTACAGCTACAAAGTTGGAACAACTAAAACCCACTTGGAAATTGTGACTACAGAAAAAAACACAGAAATCCAAGACGTGCTTTACGTAAGAGAAAAGGGAACAAATCTTATTGCCATAAGCGTCCTAGAACAAAGAGGTCACAGAGTTAATTTTGCTAAAGGATAGTGTATGGTGTGGAACAGAAAAGGGACCGTAATAGCTAAAGGCACCCAGTGTCAGTAATTGTACGTAATGACACATAGCACTGTTACACAATGATGACAACTGAGTCACAGTCACTGGAACTCAGAAGATTTGGTAACCTTGGATATGACAGTGTTCAAAGACTACTGAAAGGGAAGGTCACAGGATTGTCAGTGACTGACACAGAGAAATCCATATGTAAGAGCTGTATAGTGGAAAAGTCATTAGCCATTTCCCAAGTTAGAAAGCAGAGCTACAGGACCACTTGAGTTATTACATTCAGATATGTCTGGTCCAATGGAAGTAAAGTCAATAAGTGGATATAGGTACTTCATGACATTATTAGATGACTTCACAAGAATGACACAAAGTCTGAAGTAGTGAAGAAGATTGCAGACTACAAGAAACTTGTAGAGAAACAAACCGGTCACAGTTTGAGATCTGATAATGGTGGAAAATATCTAAACATAGAGGTGGAATTCTTCCTTAAAAAACATGGAATAGAGCATCAATTGACCATTGCCTATACTCCTGAGCAAACAGCTATAAATGAACGAGCATTCCATACACTAGTGGAAAAAGCATTATATAAGCTGAAGGAAGCAGGCCTAAACAAACAATTTTGGGCAGAAACCATATCCACAACAGTTTATCAAAAAAAAAAAACATTTTACAACAGTTGCCCTAAAAAACAAAATACATATTGAAGTGTGGTCAAAGAGAAATCCAAGTGTAAAGCATCTAAGAACTTTTGAAAGTACTGTCTATGTACGTACACCAAAAGAAAAAAGACGCAAACTGGATTTAAAATCAGTAAAGTACATCATAGCATTCATGGCTATTGCTATGAAAGTACAGGTTACAGAAAAATTTGTCAAGTCACGAGATGTCATATTTAATTAAACAGTGGAAGTTACAGAAGAGTTTATATGCAGAACAAGTATGTGTCACTGCATATGCAAGCAGCCACAGAAAAGACTTGTGCAAGATCACATATCGGCAAGCCATCTAAATGATATGATGAGGAATTTGCAAATATTGCATTCAGTGAACTCATGATAGGCAAAGAGACTTTGAAAGTTTCAAAAGTCACAAATGTGAAAGACATAAAGATCGTGAGCGTGACAGCAGTCCTGAGTTTGTGAGTCATGAGACTGTTGTAATGGCCCATGCTGTCAGTGAGAGGACTCTTGCTGATGTGCCTACTAAGAGAAATAGATCAAATTCATGTGATATGTTGATTTTTTTGTTATGTATTTAATCCTGTTTTTTTTCCCAGTTGCTACAAAGAAGCTTTTAGTGAATGTTTCTGAAACATGGAGAAGCTTGTAGCGAGGGGAGGGGGTGGGAGTGTTGAAAATGGAGAGTGCTCCTGCACAGATTCCATAGAGGCTTCATTCCTTTTACCAAGATGGGTATCAGGGTTATCACCATCTTGTTCACTGTGTTAGAGCTCCTTAGTGGGAGATGCAAGTATTTTACTTAGCTGCAATTACCTGCAATCTACAATCCTTTCAGTGATCCTGCATCACTACCCGCTATCCACATACACTCACCGGCTGGTGAGCTGTATGAACACCTACTCCGCTCAAGCTCTGCTCCAGCTGACCAGTGTGTATAACAGTGAATATGGCTGTACCCCATGCAATATAAATAAACCGATCCACTGGTTAAGAAACCAGACTGTTCGTTGTCTCAGTGCATCCGCTGGTATGTACAGTAACTCTGCTACATCATCAACATGTGCACACATATTTCCAACGAGTTTTGCCTTTTAAATGATTGCCACTTTAAAACATCAGGCAGACTCAGCAAGATCTCGATGATGCCTGCAAGTCATAGGTTATTACATTTCCCACTTTATATTTCCAACAAAAAGTAAAAATTTGTTTCTGTAGTTTGCACTGCTCACCAATACAGGTTGGACTTATGCCTATGTGACTGTGTGGGTTGCAGGTCAGCACACCCACACCTATGCCATGTACCTTGCAAAACTGGTTAAGTAAGTAAAAAACCAGTACAGGAGTGCCGATATAGTCACTGCTGAAAGTGATGGCACACAGATCAAGTACAGTCCCATCTGTTATGCAAACTAAAGATTGTTAGTGTGTAGAATAATAAGACACAAAGCTATTTTGTGATAGACCAGAATAATATCTGTGAACACTGCAACAGAACATAGAGGCACATTCACCTACAGAAATAGAGGCCTATTGATGCAAGCTTACAACCTGGGCAATGAAATTAAATGTGGTTCTAGTTTGAGGGACAGTAAAACTAATACTTTGCCTTATATTACTAATTTAGCTATGTGAGCAGGATTTTGCTATGGTTGAATACAATTTAAGATGATAGTGCATGTAACATGGGGCATTCATGTGTAATTATATATGTGTTATCTAATAATTATTTGAAGATAATAAAGGCACAATATACTTTTTATAGTCAGAAATATTTTCTATGCAATAAAAACAAACAAACAAACAAACAAATAACCACAAACATGATGTCCGCTGTCACACTGGTGTTTCTTATCTCCAGCCCTGACTTCCAAAGGAACGGTCATCTACTGAGGTACAACTGAGGAGAGGGCTTCATGGTCAGGCCATCGGTTTCCCCAGGAATTAAGGTGCATACACAATTGCCGATATATTACATGACTGAACGATATCGTTTCATTCAGTCGTTCACTATATCGGCCAGTGTGTATGCTAAAACGATGAACGATAACGACCAACGATGCGCGCTTCCGCAGGTCATTGGTCATTGTCATTCATCGCCCGAACATGCAGGCCAACCTGACGATATTGTCAGGTTGTTGCATGTTTGGGGATGAGGGAGGGTGTCCGGCACTGAACGATATCGTTCAGTGTGTGTGCACTGTCGAAGCCGGATAATTGGCTGAGACAGGATCGGTTTAAAATTAAATCTGCACGACGCCATTTTGCGAATGGCAATGAGACGCCATTTTGCGACTGACCAACCAGCACCATTTTAGTGAATCTCGCCCATTATAAGTACATACAGCGATGCTATTATTTAGCGTTGTGTGATTCCCACGTAATAGAAAGACGTTAAAAGTCCTCATCATATAAATACAGACAGTCACTAAAACATATAAAATGATCAACCCTGCAAAACACGTACCATGGTGTACTCCACAAACACGTAGTCGCACAACACTAATTAGCGTCTTTTCTCAATACCCCAATACTTACACATTGCACACTTACATAAAAAGGTTCCCTAACATTAAAGTGTAATATTCAAGGTTTATTCAGTATTAGTAATGTTGTGAAATAAATGTTATTTGATATCTAAGGTTTAGTACATGGTAAGCAGACCGTGTTTGGTGTTGTACTGATCCACTGTGTCTTTGCAGATTTCCGGTATCATTGGTGAGATTGTCGCAACATGTGTCTGCAAACTATTGACCATAGAGAGTTAAACATTCAAATTTACTCTGTAATGTAGCCAGCTTAGATTTATTATGCAGCGGGAAAAAGGACACAAAGGGCTGTTGGAGGATGGATTGTGTCCATACAAACTGACCTATGAACTATACTGTAACAGAAGAACCAGGAAGAAGAACCAATGGAATCATACCAAACTGTCCTATTGTATTGCCTATCTCTGTAAGAGTATATATGTGGGCTCTCTGAAAGTAGAAGCCAGTCTCCTTGCTTTGCTGTTGACGGAGGTTTCTACTTTGGTGCCGAGATCTGGGTCCAGAGCGCGTGCGTATGTAACAACTGTACCTTGGGTCTGTATGATTTATTTGCGCTAATTGTATTTAGATCACAACATGTAACTATCTGTTTTTATATTGAATAATAACTTTTTGTGCTTAGGAACCACAATCAAAGTCTGAAAGCAATTATTTCTTGTGCATCTCATAACGCTAAACAGCGACAATTATTTTAGAGTGAATCGATAGTTAGGAATCGATAGTTGGGGGCTCGCAGTGTGAAGTCACGCTACCAGTCATACGGTAACACTCGGTCAGCGATCTCTCAGCAAAAGGGTGGAGGCACCATAGCAGGAGAACGCATTAGAAAATCTGTTACCACTTTGTTGCTGAGAGTCCGCTACCCGTTACTATGTGGCTCAAGGAGCGCTGATTAGAATCCAGGGACAATGGAGGAAAAAGTTTGTTTTATTTCATTGATAGATATTTATGTTAAAAAGAGGAAGTCGCAACAATAGCATAAGGGTAATAATACGTTTGGTGTAGTAGTCACATTATTGTGTATGCGACTAGTCGCACAATAGCGTATACGTATTTCCTGTATTGCTGCCACGTGTTTCAAACAAAGCCGTTGAGATTGCATTGTGATATTGATAGATAGCATTGTTGTAAAATATCTTGATTAGTGTTGCCATAAGCTGGGAAAACATATATTTTTCTGTGCAGGAAAAGGGTGTGTAACAGTGAACATGTGTTGGTAGGGGTAACATGTTCCCTAGTTAAGGGTACCGTAGGACCCTTAAGTGCTAGGCGCCTGGTGTCGGCCTAGTGGCTCGGTAGTAGATACCGCAGTCTATACACATAAGCAGGTGTAGTTGTTGTCTTGTTGTAGGTATCGGCTCTCAGTGTGATTGCAATATTCATTGATCAGTTAGGGTTATTTGAGCATTGTAATTGAACCCCACAGTTGTGGATAATTGTGATTGTGAACTGAGTAGAGGGTGAATGAAACCACTGAAAAGGATAGGTGTTATTGGAATGCCTACATGCTAGCAGTTGAAAGGTAGTCAAAAATGGATTAGGTGCGTGGAAGCAGCCTGGTTATTCTTCCATAGGTGTGTGGGCGCATCCTTTTAATATCGTCCACAGGTAAGTGGAAGTAGCCTTGACGTTCATCAACCAGTCTAAATCTCTATTGAAAAGCTTAGGGTTCTCCCAGGATGGGAGCCAAGCAAACGGTAGAGTTGTTAGATGATGTGCTGCTGTTGGAAGCGCCGCTTGGGTCGGCACGCCATATTATGGATACTAAGTACAGTGCTTATGCAACTAGGTACTGTGATGTATGGTTTAAAATGACGATGAAGAGTGTTAGACCGTTTCCCAGAATTGGCAGCTTTGATAAGGAGGTATTGAACAATGTCCGAGATAGCATCTGTATGGTGCACTCTCGAATGAAAAAGATAAAATATAATGAGTGTTTAAAGTTGTGGCAGCATGAGGGGATGCGTGGCTTAAAGGTGTGCATGCGACGCAAATTAGCGTCACGAGCACAATACAGGAGAGTGCACATGCGGCGCTAAACTGCGGTGCATGCGCACCTCAGAATAGCGTGCACGCATGGCAAGGTAGCGTTGTGGAAGGTATTGCCAGTGGTTCACGCGCACCACCACCGCCCTATGCGGATGGAGGTGTAGATACAGTCGATGTAAAAACCCATAAAAATGTAACAAGTAATTTGTACCCTCTTTTGAGTAATCACAAAGAAAATGTTTATGATGCGGATGATGAGCCTATTGTAATGTCTGCCATTTCCCATGCTGTACACATGTTAAATGCTCCATCACAACAAGCACAAGTGGTGGCCCCATCTTCATCATTGATAGTACAGGAAGTGTTAACATTCACTGCACCCATAGAGGAAGTTGTTAACCACATACGTAGCAGTAGTAGACTAAATCCCCAACCAGGTAACAAGGTCAAAAGTAGCAGTGCGGCCGGTCTGCATCCCATCCGGACAATAACTGTTCCAAATGGGAATGCGGATATGAATGGTGTAGTGCCCACAAGGGAGGTACCAATGCATTGTCCTTGGACAAGAGCTGAGCTAAATTCCATAATGAATGATTTCCCTGACCCTAAAAAGGAATTAACGAAATGCCAAAGATTTTTGAAAATTTGGGTAATGCTGACTAGCCAACCAATATAGATTGTTGAGTGGTGTTAAGGGTTTGTCTTCCACACAATACCGAAATGAAAAAGTTTATCACGGATAGCGTATTGGATGGAGATGGTCCCTTAACAGACGAGGGTAACCAAGGTAACATTACCCGCATAATAACTCAATTGGGTGTATATTTTCCAGTAGTAGTTAACTGGAGTAAAATTTTCACCATAAAACAAAAAGAGAGTGAAACTGCAGAGGATTACTGTAACCGAGCTCTGCAGGCTATCACCCAGTACACTGGGATAGAGGATATTAAAGATAGCACTCATCACAGGGGAATGATCATCACTGAACTTATGGATGGTCTAAAAGATAATCTAAAGACCCGAGTTCAGACCTCACAACCTGGCTGGAGAGGAGTTACTGTAGACACATGGAATCCGCTATTGAACATGATAAAAACATCCTCAAAAAGATAGAGACCCAGAGCGAGAAGCTAATGGCTGTTAGTATTCAAGCTCTAAAAGGAATGACTGTAACATCACAGCCACCAGACACACATGTACCTGCACAGCTACAAGTCCTCACCAATCCTGCACCACCACAAACACAGCCCTACCCCACTTATCACACACAGCCACAAAACCCAAACTATCCACAACCACCATATTACCCTCAAAATTCTTATCCACACCCACAATCTCACTCTACCACTCAACCCACACAGAAACCCTTTCACCCACCCCACTCACAAAGGTGCTTTAACTGCAACCAAGGGTGACATGTAAGTAGGAACTGTTAGGTGAAGAAGGTAGGACCCCCTAACCAGGGAGTACCTGGATATCCTCATAAGGGATATACACAGAGTACAGGAAGTTTCCAACAGTCACCAGCTCCAATTGTGGCCTTAAATGCTGTATTGGAGAGTGCATGTCAATGCTAGGGGTCAGGTCATACCTGTAGTCTACAGATAGTCAGGTTAACGGGAAGTACTAGGGAAGAACCGGTAATGATGGTTGATGTATCTGGCACTAAACGTCCTTTTCTTGTAGACACAGGGGCGACCAGATCAGTGAGAAAATCTCCCGCTAATTTACAGGTGACCAGCGAGACAGTACCAGCAATGGGTGTAACAGGTAAAGTGCAACATTATCCTGTAACTAAATCCACAGAGGTTACTATCGGGCCATTGCATACCAGGCACTCTTTTCTCCTGGCAGCAGCGGCTCCTACTAACCTACTGGGAAGGGATTTGTTATGTAAGATGGGATGTGTCATATATTGTAACCCTGATGGTATATTTCGAGATATCCCAGAGAGAGTTGCGCACGAGGTGAGGGATATGTTGGACACTCCCCAAAGGATAAAGTATCACTCTACCAATTCAGGTCAAAATCTACCTCAGGTAGATCAAATGTTATCCCAAATTCCAGATTCACTTTGGACCATGGATGGACAGGACACTGGATTAATGGCAAATGTAGCTCCCGTAATGGTAAATCTAAAAGCGGTAGGCAAGCTCCAAAAATTCCCCAGTACCCATTAAAACAGGAGGTAGAGTTAGGGGTTTATCCCATAATTGAGCGGTTATTACAGCAGGGAATTTTAGTCCATACAGCAAGTGTAGCCAACAGTACCATCTTTCCTGTGAAAAAGAGTGGTGGGAGGGGTTATAGGCTGGTACAAGACCTTAGAGGGGTTACTAAGGTGGTAGAGAGCCAATTTCCCATAGTGCCAAATCCAGCTGTCATTCTCATGCAGATCCCACCAAATTTCACTGTCATTGACCTCTGTTCTGCTTTCTTCTCTGTGCCTCTTCATCCTGACTGTCAGTACCTATTCGCTTTTACATACAGGGGTGTACAATACACATGGACACGATTGCCCCAAGGTTTCATAGACAGCCCCAGTATCTTCTCCCAGGCCTTACACGACTGTTTACAATCTTTTCAACCTGCCAATGGTTCTGTTCTAATACAATATCTGGACGATTTATTGTTATGTTCTGATTCGTTTATGTCATGTTTAAATGATACTAATCTTTTATTGGTTCATCTCTCGCAAACAGGACACAAGGTTGCTAAGGACAAACTACAGCCATGCCAGTCCAGGGTTAAATACTTGGGACATTGCCTAACCCAGGGGTTACGACATCTGACAAATGACAGAATCCAAGCCATACAGACCATGACACTGCCGCAGAATCAACAGCAAATTCATACATTCTTGGGAATGTGTGGATACTGCAGAATATGGATCCCAGTTTTTTCTATTTTGGCCTTGCCATTACAGGACTTAGGGCCTCATTCAGAGGCGGTCAGAGGATGCAAGCGGTTGCTCAGAAACTGGGCGGCCGCTTGCATCCTGACCGCCCGCCTCTGTTGCGGTCGTTAGGCTGTGGGTTAACACCCACAGCTCTAACGACCGCTCCGGTGATGGTCGCGATGGTCAGAGACCATCGCGACCATCGGGGCTTACGACGAGACCCTAGGGTAGGGTCTCCCTTGTCGTAAGCCCCGGAGAGCTTCTGGGTCTGTCTGAGCCGGAAGCTCTCCACTGACATCACTAGTGATGTCAGTGGGGCCTCCCCCAAACGGTAGGCGTTCCCATGGGAACGCCTCCGTTTGGGCTGCCACCCCCCGGCCCGCCTTCCAAACGGGGCGAGCTGTCAATCAACATCGACAGCTCGCCCCCTTTGGATCGAGACCCGCTACGACCGGCGCTGTCAGTCGTAGCGGGTCTCACGCATGCGCACGACAGTGCCGGTGCCGTCGTGCGCATGCTCTGTGGGGGGCCATCGACCCGGTCCGAGAGCATCAGCGCTAACGACCGGGTCTGAATGACCCCCTTAGTCTCTTCCTCAAAGCCCGATCGTGTCATATACACAGAGGAATCAGAGCAGGCTTTCCTTAATCTTAAGGATAGTCTGACAAGAGCACCTGCATTGGGAATACCTGATTATGAAAAACCTTTTGATTTGTATTGTATGGAAGCTGATGGTTGTGCAGCAGGTGTCCTCACACAAAAACATGGTGATGCCAGTAGGCCCGTAGCATACTACAGTGCACAATTGGACACTGTGGCAAGATCACTCTCAGCGTGTTTAAGATGAGTAGCAGCAACTGCTCTATTGGTCAGTAAGAGTGAGGATGTGGTACTAGGCCAAGATATGACTGTCTGTACTCCCCATGCTGTATCTGCTTTGCTAAACTCTGCCCAAACCAGACATGTCTCCTCAGCTAAGTTCACAAAATGGGAGCTGGCCCTAATAGCACCTGCAAACATCACCATCAAAAGGTGCAGTACGTTAAACCCAGCTACGTATTTACCATATGTGCAACATGATCCACAAAGGGTGGAGAGAGGTGAGTCGCTGGCGAAAGGTGAGTTCTGCAGGTATATTGATGCACATGATTGTATGGAATATCTGAATTAAACTTTTACTGCAAGACCTGACATACGGGATACACCTTTAGAAAATGTAGATGTGACATTTTACACGGATGGGAGTTGTCATAGACAAACTAACACTGAAGAGTTATGTACAGGATATGCTGTGGTAAATGACGAGGACATTATAGAAGCCGAACCTTTAGGCCCACCACACTCAGCCCAAGTCGCGGAACTGGTGGCATTAAGGAGAGCATGTGAGTTAGCAAAAGGTAAATGCTAATATCTACACTGATTCTAGGTATGCCTTCGGGGTGGTACATGATTTCGGCGCTCTATGGCATCTGAGAAAATTTATGACAGCAGCAGGCACACCAATTGCACATTCCAGACATATAAAAGGACTACTGACAGCAATCAAATTGCCTAAGGCAGTGGCGGTAATTAAGTGTAAAGCCCATACATGTGAGGATGATCCGGTGTCACTGGGTAACAACAGGGCAGACGAAGCTGCAAAATGGGCAGCAGGGTTAAAAATGAATGTACGAACTGGACAAATTATGACTTTTCAAACAATTGATATGCTGAAATTAATTGAGATGCAAAATTTGTGTTCCATTCAGGAAAAGGCAGCCTGGAAGTCCAAAGGATGTGGGCAACAGTCTTCTGGACTCTGGAGAGATGGACAAGGTAAGCCAGTGGCTCCCAAGGCGTACTACCGAAGCCTGGCTGAGGCAGCGCACGGTCTGACTCACCTGGGAAAGCAAGGTATGTGCAAATTGGTGAGAGCATACTGGTGTGCACCGGGTTTTTCTGCTTGAGGAAAAACATTGGGAAAACAATCCCTACCGAGCCATTCCACATTCCTCCAACTGACGGACCTTTTCAGGTAATACAAATTGATTTCATCCAATTACCACCCTGCAGGAATCTCAAGTGTGTATTAGTGTGCACTGATGTGTTCTCTAATTGGGTTGAGGCATACCCAGCTGCCACTAATACTGCTGCGTTTACTGCCAAGAAAATTGTTCAGGAGTTTGTATGCAGATACGGTATCCCTAAAATTATTGAGAGTGATAGGGATACTCATTTCCCAGGTGATGTTTTCCAAAATATGTGTAAGCTGATGGGTATTAATAGTAGACTTCATACCCCCTACCGACCACAACCCAGTGCCAAGGTAGAGAGGATGAATGGGACTATTAAAAACAAATTAAGTAAAATCATGTCAGACACTGGACTGGGTTGGCCAGAAGCACTACCACTTGTCCTTCATAGTATCAGGACAACTACTAGACCCCTTCTCAATCTGTCCCCCTTTCAAATACTGTTTGGTAGACAACCTCATTTGATTATAAGTCCACAGGAGGACTTGAAAAGTAACAACGAGGTAACTGTAAGGTATCTAATAACAATGAGTAAACAGTTAAAACAGCAACAGCAGAAACTGAAATTGTTGTCCCATGATATGCCTGAAACAAACTGTCATGATGTTGAACCTGGAGAATTTGTTATGATCAGAAATTTCTTGCGCTCAGGTTGTTTGACAGATCGGTGGGAAGGTCCGTATCAGGTGTTGCTGACGAGTACAACTTCATTGAAGGTGGCAGAGAGAGATACCTGGGTCCATTCCACTCACTGTAAGAAGGTCAACCAACCGGTGGAGAAACAAGGCGGAATCAAGACAGATAACCTAGACCTCTCAATTGCGAGTCTGTTCCGGGAAGGTTAAAGGTTACAGTGAGATACCTGAGCTAAAGAAATTTGTAGATCCTTGTTTTCAGCGATGGAGTGGTCTGCTGTGGTTATCTTTGTGTTTTCTCCCAGAGTCCTCATTATTTTGGGTTGTTTCGGGATCTCTGGTTTCTGTGATGGAGGACAGAGGACAGAGAGGGGAGCAGATGGTGATATCAATAGAGTGGAGTCAGGAGAAGGAGCAATACAGTCACAAGGGCAGTATCTGACCAAACCCAGTACAGTAATTTTTAAAAGATCTGCTATTCTGGATACTTGGAGACAGTGTGAAGGTCTATCGTCTGAGGATTATTGTATGTGTGAGTTCTATGGCCACCCAATTTGGTGTAAAATGTTGCACTTACATTACAAATGATACCAGCGATCCCAAGGAGGTGATAGACCGGAAGATGGATGAAATTCTGCAGTTAAAATGGGAATTTCGAAAGAACCATAATGCTTCAGTGGCTGAAGGAGAGGAGAAGGTAGAGGAATGGGTTTCTTGGTTGAACCCAGTGAAATGGTTCTCAGGTCTAGGAGAGTGGGTCCAGGAAATTATTGCGAGTATAGGTAAACTCCTGATCCTCATACTGGTTGTCATCATAGTAATTGGCTTATGTGTCAGGTGTGTTCCTACTGTGTTGAAATGTGGAAAATGTAGTAAAGATAAGGTAAAACGGAAGAATGAAATTATGATGGTGGTCAGTAGTAACAATATGAATACTGAGGTAAATGTAGGACTGCATTACAACCCTGAACTAGAAGGTACCATCATATGATGTATAAGATTTAGACATGCATGAAATGTGTTATTAAAATGTTATTTTAAAACATCTTAAATAATGTAAGTCCCTAATCCCCCCCAAGACTTCCTTTATAGGATTGGTGCATCCCCACATCTTTCCCATGATCTCCCAAGATCCGTGGTGTGCATATAAGGGTAGTTTTATGTCCCTCCATAGAGACACATTATCGATGGTTTAAGAACCACCTTGTGCCATCCCATAATATAACATTAAATAATATGTCATAATGTAAGCCTAAATTAATTTTAAAATCAGAGTATGATAGCATGTTGTTTGCTATCAAAGGTTGGACTGTCGAAGCCAGATAATTGGCTGAGACAGGATCAGTTTAAAATTAAATCTGCACGATGCCATTTTGCAAATGGCAATAAGACGCCATTTTGCGACTGGCCGCCCAGCGCCATTTTAGTGAATCTCGCCCATTATAAGTACATACGGTGATGCTATTATTTAGCGTTGTGCGATTCCCACGCAATAGAAAGAAGTTAAAAGTCCTCATCATATAAATACAGACAGTCACTAAAAACATATAAAATGATCAACCCTGCAAAACACGTACCATGGTGTACTCCACAAACACGTAGTCGCACAACGCTAACTAGCATCTTTTCTCAATACCCCAATACTTACACACTGCACTTACATAAAAGGTTCCCTAACATTAAAGTGTAATATATAAGGTTTATTCAGTATTAGAAATGTTGTGAAATAAATGTTATTTGATATCTAAGGTTTAGTACATGGTAAGCAGACCGTGTTTGGTGTTGTACAGATCCACTGTGTCTTTGCAGATTTCCGGTATCATTGGTGAGATTGTCGCAACATGTGTCTGCAAACTATTGACCATAGAGAGTTAAACATTCAAATGTACTCTGTAATGTAGCCAGCTTAGATTTATTATGCAGCGGGAAAAAGGACACAAAGGCTGTTGGAGGCTGGGTTGTGTCCATACGAACTGACCTATGAACTATACTGTAACAGAAGGACCAGGAAGAAGAACCATTGGAATCATACCAAACTGTTCCATTGTATTGCCTATCTCTGTAAGAGTATATATGTGGGCTCTCTGAAAGTAGAAGCCAGTCTTCTTGCTTTGCTGTTGACGGAGGTTTCTACTTTGATGCCAGGATCTGGGTCCAGAGCGCGTGTGTATGTAACGACTGTACCTTGGATCTGTATGATTTATTTGCACTAATTGTATTTAGATCACAACATGTAACTATCTGTTTTTATATTGAATTATAACTTTTTGTGCTTAGGAACCACAATCAAAGTCTGAAAGCAATTATTTCTTGTGCGACTCATAACGCTAAACAGTGACAATTATTTTAGAGTGTATAGCTGGTAGGAATCGATAGCACTCAATGTCGACATTGAGCACACCCCTGCCTGGGACACACTAGACGATATCGCTCATGGAGCAAATCTTCTAGTGTGTACACACCAGTACTTTCATTATTATTATTATTATTATTATCTCAATCTACCTTAGCAAATGTTATATGCTCTTTTATTTTAGGACAGATGTAGCTTTCTTATAGCGGATTTCATTACAATTATAAAAATAATATGTTAATATTGTCATGCTCTTATATAATGGGCGAGATGTAATAGTGTCCGAGTTTTGAAAATGTGCAAGTATAGAGCTATACTCGCACATTTGGGAATGGGAAAACTCGTATCCAGATGCTTTGCCATTGTGAGGATACAACTCGGCAATCTAATAGAGTGCGAGTGTTTAACTCACACACTATTACTGATTGAAAACGCCTAAAAAAGCAGACCTGCTTCAGGCTAGCCTGAGCAGGTCCGAGTTACACAGAAACATGCACAGATCCATGAGATCCATGCTTGCTCTGTGTTTAAAAAAAATGTAAATGTAAAAAAGATTTTTTTAAAACTGACATGGGGTTCCCCCCTAAAAGCACAACCAGCACCAATCTTTTCTAAGCTGGTCCTGGTTGTGAAAATACAGGCGAAAAAAAGCGTAGGGTTCCCCTGTATTTTCATCAACTAGCACAGTGCTCAATGAGCCAGTCCTGGTTCTGGAAACACAGAAGACAAAATGAGTAGGGGGTCCCCTGTATTTTCTATAACCAGCACCGGACTCTTTCTAGCGGGTTTGTAATGTCACTGCCAGGGTACCCTTTCTCTGGGTCCCCAGGCCAAAGAATTCACACCTGACCTCTAGTCAGCCCAGGCCGGAGATCCCTGTGTAGGTGGGGACCCCCAATAAAGGGTTCTCCCTCTCCATGGCACTCCAGGCTTGAGCTGATAGCCCAGGGCTATCCTCGACACCCCTTGGTGTGGGTGCCGGGTTGATTGTGTAAAAAATAGAGAATAATGGGCCTGATTCAGACCCACTCGCGAGCGGCTGTCCGCTTGCAAGTGGGTCGATGTTATGGACTGAGCATGCGCACGACGGAGGGAGCTCCGTCGTGCGCATGCGCCAGACGCGACGAGAGAAGGAAAGTCCTTCGCTCGTTGTGTCCGATCAAAGGGGGCGTGCTGTCAATGTTGATTGACAGCACGCCCCCTTTGGTGGGCGTGCCGGGGGCGTGCCTCCCTGACGGGGGCGTTCCCACGGGAACGCCTCCCGTCAGAAGCCGGCCCACTGACATCACTAGTGATGTCAGTGGGAGTGATTTTGGCTCTGATAGAGCCAAAATCACTCCGGAGCTTGCGGTTGAAAACCTCAACCGCAGGCTCCGACTCGCAATTTCGATGGTCGCGATGGTCTCGACCATCGTGGCCATCACAATGCACGCTCGTATAGCCTGTGGGTGGTGACCCACAGCTATACGAGCGTCCAGGAGGACGCTCCATGAAAATGGAGCCCGGCCCTCATTCAGAGCGTGCGCTCTGCTCAGAGCGTATGGCTCTGAATGAGGGCCAATGTCTTTTACAGGAGAACTAGAGGTCCCAACAAGCCTTCCCCGCATGCTGGTACTTGGAGAGCCACAAGTACCAGAATACGGGGCATTAACGGCCTTCTGGTACCTGCAAAATAAATATTAAAATAAGACAAGACACACAACATTAAAGTATACTTTTATTAAAACATACATGCACACTCACATTCAAACTCAAGTTACTTAAGGTTACCTAGCAGTTCCCACCATTGAAGTCAATGGTGGGAATCGCACATTCAAACTCAGGTTACTAAAGGTTACCTAGCAGTTACCACCATTGAAGTCAATGGTGGGAATTGCTCATTGGCTGAGAGAGGCAGAGACTCGCCTCTTTCAGCCAATGAATGCTCAGTCCAGTTGCCCACGCAGGGGGGTTTTCTGAGTACCCAGAAACCCCCCTGTCCCTGACAGACACTCCAGAGCAAGTAATGCTCTTAAGCACCGCCCCCTTGTGGAAAAATGCAGCAATTCGAGGGTCAATAGGGAGGCAGCAGAGCAAGTATGACGCGATTCAATTAAAATCCCGCCATTTGGCTCCGCCCCCCAACTGAGCTGCGATTCGCAGCATTTTCACGCTAGGGGAGGAGCCTAATTTCATGGTGCCAGCCTGCCAGGTCTGCTAGGTAAGTGCATGTGTAATGTATGTGTGTGTATATGTGTGTGTGTATATATCAGGAAAATACCCTGACGCCTAATTCACATCTGTGTTAAGTATGTGTTTCTATTGATGTTCCAGCTGCCATCCTAACATATTGATGTTCCAGCTGCCAACCTCACAAAAATGACCAAACAGAGATAATGTAGTGGTGCTTAGAGCATCAGAAATGACACATGTGAATTAATAAACTAAAAAATGAATTTATTAAAATAGGAAATAATTAGAATAAACAGTAATACACAGTAAAATTAATTGCTCCCGGAATGGAATGTTCAGACATAAATTCATAACAAAATGTCAATCTTAATCCTCAATACAATGTTCCTTAAGTAAGATTCCAATATGATTCCATCACTCCGTCACCACCCCCAAACGGTACTTCCTGCCAATCACTCTGTGATGGGTCTACGTAGACTCTGCGATCGCAATCTCAATCGCAGTGGAGTGTTCGCGCACGAGCACTGCAATGTATACACATGCGCAGAACGCAACAATCAGCCGATTGCGTGCATAATCGTATTTATGATCACTGCTAAATCAGGCCCTATGTACAATTAGGGGGCTGAGACCTGAGCGGAATGGGCAGTGGGTGTGCAGTCATAGCAAAAGTACAGTAAAGGATCGGTGTGGCGTGTAGTCACAGATTGCAACTAAAATGGGCAGTGAGAAATTGCAAATGCAGCTCTATGGAGGGATCAGAGTTGCATGTGTTCTTACACTGGTGTAAATATAAAGTTGATAGTGAAAATAAAAAATGTTTCATACTCATTGGGGGATGGGGACGCCTGCAAGTACAATTAAAAGCGTGGTCACTAAAAATAATTAAATGTACTATTTGTGTATGCTTCTATGGTCATGGCACAAGTTCCATTCCTCTTGGAGAAATGGATTTGTGATCTCATTTTGTGTGTCCATGTCAGACTGACTCTGAATAAGGTCCTGTGTATAAGCAGATCCAATTAAGTGCACTGTCCAATAGGAGCCTCACATGATCTCTCTCTGCGGGATGTTTTGGTACTATAACAGCGCTTATTTTTGCTTGTACCTCATAGTGCTGCGAGCAAAGAACCAATGTTTACAGTACCATAATATTTGGAAATGCATGCACCCCCATATCATGCAAAAAAACTTGCGTTTAATTGAATCTGCCCTAAGGAGTTAATGCATTTTAATAAAGGAAATAATATTTCTTTTTTTTTTTTTAAAGGTATATTTATTAAGGATCCACACAAAATACAGCAAAATATGTCTACACAGAGACAAACAATCTTCGTTGAAAGAAACAATAGGGTTACACAAGAACAAAGTTCAGTGATAATAATAAAACTGTAGGATACCATTTTACATTTTTAAAAGAAAGAATAAAGAAAAACCAGCAAAGAGAGCAAAAGATAAGGAGAAAAAGGGAGACAGCATGGCTAGAGCTGTCAAAGAAGAAGAGAAAAGGGGGAAAAAATAGAGAAGATTAGGTGAATGGAGAACTAGCATTGAGAAAGGACAACCAGGGCACCCAGACCTTATCAAATGTTCTGCAAGAGTGGTTAAGGATACTGGTCATGTATTCCATTCGCTGGACCGACCAGACCCTATTAATGACTGAGTGTGGGGAAGGAGGCAGTAAATGTTTCCAATCATCAGCCAGTTGACAGGTAGCAGCCGATAAAATATGCCTGATTAATTTGTTTTGGTAATAGGTGGCAACCGGAAAAGGTAGGGGTAGGAGAAAGAATTTGGGAACCATAGGGATCGGGAGGTGGGTAGTTGAGATGATCAGATTCTTAATATCCAGCCAAAAATTTGTGAGTTTTGGACAGCTCCACCAAATGTGGAAAAATGTGCCTTCTGACGAGCACCAACGCCAGCATCTATCGGATGTGTCAGGAAATATCTTTTTCAGTCGGGAGGGGACCAGGTACAATCTGTAAAGAATTTTATAGACGTTCTCTTTAATTTTAACGCATATGGAACTGGAGGCGGCTCTCTCCCCAATCATCAGGGTTTCACCCAGATCCCGCTCCCAGGCTAACTCATGTGGGTCGTGCGTGGATTCTAAAGGTGTAGAGAGTTCTGAGTATAGAGCCGATATTAGGCCAGCAGTGAAGGAGTGATGTAAACACAGCGTCTCTGTAGGAGTCAGAGAACGGTGAGCAAGGCGATGTTTAACTAAATTATGAAAATTCCGGAGTTGCAGATATTGGAAAAAATGTTTGGAGGGGATATGAAATTTAGACTGGAGTTCAGCAAATGAGGGAAAGGAGGTGTTACGGGTCAAATCATTAACATATCTAATACCAGCCGTTTGCCAAGGGAGAAAAGCTAAAGGAGTCATACCAGGAGGGAACTCTGAGGAGTTAAATAATGGGATGACCAGGGAGGGAGATGGAGAGAGGCCAAATTTACGGGTGACTCTATCCCATAATGACAGCGAATGAGATATAATAAGGTGGTCACGAACTCTTTTAGGGCGACAGGTTTTAGGGAGCCAAAGGAGGGAGGCAGGAGAAAGCAATCCTATGGCCTCCGCTTCAATCTTAACCCATATTCTATCAGAGCTATTCCATAAGATACATTGAGCGAGTTGAGCAGTGAAATAATAATGCTTAAAATTAGGGATACCTAGACCACCAGCCCGAGACGACAAATTTTGTTGTCTGGGATTGGAGAAATTTGAAAACATAAGGGGGGACATGTATAGGGAGGGACTGAAAAAGGTAAAGGAGTCTAGGCAAGATATTACTTTTAACTGTATTAATACAACCTATCCAGGAGATAAAATGATGGGTCCACGAAGCGAGGTCTAATTTGATTTGGGAAATAATGCAGGGGAAATTGGCTTGGAAAAGTTGATGGTAATGTTTGGTTAAGAAAATACCCAAATATAAAATTTTTTGGAGATGCCATTTAAATGGAAAAAAATGTTCCAAAGAAACTTTATCATTTTGGGAGGTATAAAAGTCAAGGACTTCCGTTTTATCCAAGTTAATCTTATACCCAGAGAAATAACCGTATATTTCAATTTCAGTCAAGGTAGGGAAGAGCGAAGTAAGTGGGCTCGAAATGGACAACAAAATGTCATCAACATATAAGGCCAGTTTGTGCTCCATGGACCCAACCAACACTCCGGGTATACCTGAATTAACACGTATTGTAGCAGCCAGGGGTTCTATTATAAGGGCAAAAATAAGTGGTGAGAAGGGGCACCCCTGGCGGGTGCCATTGGATATATTGAATGGGGTAGATGTAGAGCCATTAGCAGAGAAGGTAGCTGAGGGAGAGCGATATAGAGCCGAGAGACCCTGCAGAAATTTGCGAGAGAAGCCCATCGACCCAAGGACACCAAACATGAAAGGCCATGAGATTCGGTCAAAGGCCTTCTCGGCATCTAATGACATTAGTAATGAAGGAGTTTTACCCACATGAATGGTGTATTAAGTCGATGGTCCTCCTAATATTGTCAGGGGCCTGACGTCCGAGGACAAAACCCACCTGGTCAGGATGTATTAGGGATGGCAGAAGGGGATTTAGTCTAGTGGCCAGTATTTTAGCATAGAGTTTTATATCTACATTGAGTAAGGAGATAGGGCGATAACTAGAGCAAAGTGAGGGGTCTTTCCCTGGTTTTGGGATTATTGATACCTTATTTAAACCTCAATGCAATCCTACCTATACCTTCTAAAATCCTGCCTATACCTTCTAAAATTTTCGCAATCTAGCGTTGAGTCGCACAATAAATAAATGCCTTCAGACTTTGAATGTGGTTCCAAAGCACAAAAAGTTATTATTCAACATAAAAACAGATGGTTACATGCTGTGATCTAAAGACAGTTAGTGCAAATAAATCATATAGACCCAAGGTAAAGTTGTTATATACACACGCGCTCTGGCCCAGATACTGGCATCAGCATTAGAAACCTCCGTCAACAGCACAGCAAGAAGACTCCGAACTGTAGGTCAGAGAGCGCACATATATACTCTTGCAGGGGTAGGCAATACAATAGACAAGTTTGGCATGATTCCATTGGTTCTTCTTAAAAGGTTTTTCTGTTACAGGATAGTTTATTGGACAATTTCAAATGGACACAAACAGCCTCCAACTGCCCTTTGTGTCCTTCTTCCCGCTGCATGCTAATCTAAGCTGTTAACATTACACAGTACATTTTAATGTTTTAACTCTCTATAGTCCATAGTTTGCAGACGCAGTTTCCGATCTTCTCACTGATGGTACCGGAAATCTGTGGAGACACAGTGGATCAGTACAACACCAGACACGGTCTGCTTACTATGTACTAAACCTTAGATATGAAATAACCTTTATTACACAGCATTAATAATCACTGAATAAACCTTGAATATTACACTTTAATACTAGGGAACCTTTCATGTAAGTGTGCAGTGTGTATTAGGGAATTGGGGAAATACGCTAGTTAGCGTTGTGCGACTATGTGTTTTGTGGAGTATACTATGGTGCGTGTCTTGCAGGGATAATTAGTTTATATGTTTTAGTGACTGTCTGTATTTATGTGGTGAGAACTTTTAACTTCTTTCTATTGCATGGGAATCGCACGACGCTAAATAATAGCATCGCCGTATGTACTTATAGTGGCGAGTTTCACTAAAATGGCGCTGAGCGGGAAGTCGCAAAATGGCGTCTCATTGCCATTTGTAAAATGGCGTTGCGCAGTTCTGATTTTAAACCGATCCTGTCTCAGCCAATTATCCGGCTTCAACAGTCCACCCTTTTATAGCAAACAACATGCTATCATACTCTGATTTTAAAATTAATTTAGGCTTACATTATGACATATTATTTAATGTTATATTATGGGATGGCACAAGGTGGTTCTTAAACCATCGATAATGTGTCTCTATGGAGGGACATAAAACTACCCTTATATGCACACCACGGATCTTGGGAGATCATGGGAAAGATGTGGGGATGCACCAATCCTATAAAGGAAGTATTGGGGGGGATTAGGGACTTACATTATTTAAGATGTTTTAAAATAACATTTTAATAACACATTTCATGCATGTCTAAATCTTATACATCATATGATGGTACCTTCTAGTTCAGGGTTGTAATGCAGTCCTACATTTACCTCAGTATTCATATTGTTACTACTGACCACCATCATAATTTCATTCTTCCGTTTTACCTTATCTTTACTACATTTTCCACATTTCAACACAGTAGGAACACACCTGACACATAAGCCAATTACTATGATGACAAGCAGTATGAGGATCAGGAGTTTACCTATACTCGCAATAATTTCCTGGACCCACTTTCCTAGACCTGAGAACCATTTCACTGAGTTCAACCAAGAACCCATTCCTCTACCTTCTCCTCTCCTTCAGCCACTGAAGCATTATGGTTCTTTCGAAATTCCCATTTTAACTGCAGAATTTCATCCATCTTCCGGTCTATCACCTCCTTGGGGTCGCTGGTATCATTTGTGATGTATTCCAAATTGGATGGCCAAAGTTACGCAATACCCTCCAGTGACAGCTGTTAGATAATTTAACACTAGTCTGTGTTGCACCAGTACTTTCTTGTACGCTTGCAACTCCCTACCTGTATACCTGAATGTGTCATCATACATCTCGGTGATATTATCTATTAATTTAGCAAGATCTTGGATATATCTAAAGTTTAGTGTACCCCGAGCGATCCTGGTGGGATCCAGTGCTACCAAAACTTGAAAGCCAGTTGTTTCACTAATTAACTGTGTGGCTCTATGCACATCACCAGGTATCATATTTCTTTTGCCTCTGTGTTCATACTGTTTGTGATGATACGGTGATGGTGTGTTTTTTATGAATACCAAGCATTTCAACATGTGTGAGGGTCATGACCTCATCATCGGTGAGAACATAAGGAATAGTATGCATCATGATCATTAGACACATTTCCCTCACAAATAATCCTATCTCAGGTTCTCCCATCTGGCAAATACATGTTTCTGGTTGTATAACTCTAGCACAGTACCCTTCTGGTATTCTACCAGCCATTTCTTTGGTGGAACTCAGTGTATATTTATACCGGAAGTGTCTTCCACCTGACCTAATTTTGCGTAACAGTTCATAATTCATAGGCTCACGGTCAGCTCTTTGTGAGAAGGTCATCGTCTGATTACTCCCAGTCACCTCCCAACTTCCTGGTTCATTGGTGTTGGTGATGTTTAAACATAAAAGTGATTTATCTACTTGGTACTGGTGGAGTTTAAAATGGGGTGGTTTGGTATTAAGAAATTTTCCATCCAGTGTCTGCCCTTTTTGTAATTCTAGGATTTCAGAGATATTTAATGGGAAGGGCACTAATCCTACATTATGCTGTCCTTGTGGCACGTGAGAGCACACCCAACAGTCTGTTTGGTTCAAAATTTTGCCCACCTTGGTGTGATAATTCTCTAAAGGATACCCACCCCAATACTGATTATACTTGGGTTCACACCGTTGGATGCATCTCTCATCAATTACGGACCCACAGAACTCACACATACAATAATCCTCAGACGATAAACCTTCACACTGTCTCCGAGTATCCAAAACAGCAGATCTCTTAACAATTACAGTACTAAAATTGGTCAAACACTCCCCTGATTGGCATAGCACTCCTCCTTTCGACTCCACTCCATCAATACTGCCATCAGCTCCCATCTCCTCTATCGGTCCCCCCGTCACAGAAACCCGAAATCCCCGAACAAACCAGGATGATGGAAACTCTGGAAGAGAATATAAAAATTAACACAGCAGACCAGTCCATTGCTGGAGCAAGGACCTGCAAATTTCTTTAGCTCAGATATCTCACTGCAACTTTTTAACCCTCCCGGAACAAGCTCGCAATCGACAGGTCCACGTTATCAGCCTCATCTCCGCCTTGTTTCTCCACCGGTTGGTTGACCTTCTTGCAGTGAGTGGAATTGACCCAGGTATCTCTCTCTGCCACCTTCAAAGATGTGGTACTAATCAGCAACACCTGATATGGACCTTCCCAACGATCTGTCAAACAACCTGAATGCAAGAAATTTCTGATCATAACAAATTCTCCAGGTTCAACATCATGACAGTTTGTTTCAGGCATATCATGGGACAACAATTTCAGTTTGTGCTGTTGCTGTTTTAACTGTTTACTCATTGTTATTAGATACCTTATAGTTATCTCGTTGTTACTTTTCAAGTCCTCCTGCGGACTTATAATCAAATGAGGTTGTCTACCAAACAGTATTTGAAAGGGGGACAGATTTTGAGGGGGTCTAGGAGTGGTCCTTATGCTATGTAGGACCAACGGTAATGCTTCTGGCCATCCTAGTCCAGTCTCTGCCATGACTTTAGTTTGTTTTTAATAGTTCCGTTCATCCTCTCCACCTTGGCACTGGCTTGCGGTCAGTAGGGGGTGTGCAGTCGACTATTAATACCCATCAGCTTACACATATTTTGAAAAACATCACCTGTGAAATGAGTATCCCTATCACTCTCGATAATTTTAGGGATACCGTATCTGCACACAAACTCCTGAACAATTTTCTTGGCAGTAAACACAGCAGTATTAGTGGCAGCTAGGTATGCCTCAACCCAATTAGAAAACACATCAGTACACACTAATACATACTTGAGATTCCTGCAGGGTGGTAATTGGATGAAATCAATTTGTATTACCTGGAAAGGTCCGTCAGTCTGAGGAATGTGAGATGGTTCGGTAGGGATTGTTTTCCCAATGTTTTTCCTCAAGCAGGTCAGACAGGACATTGCTCTCTTTTCCGCTTGAGAAGAAAACCCGGTGCGCACCAGTATGCTCTCACCAATTTGCACATACCTTGCTTTCCCAAATGAGTCAGACTGTGCGCTGCCTCAGCCAGGCTGGGGTAGTATGCCTTGGGAGCCACTGGCTTACCTTGTCCATCCCTCCAGAGTCCAGAGGACTCTTGCCCACATGCCTTGGACCTCTAGACTGACTTTTCCTGGGTAGAACACACATTTTGCATCTCAATTAATTTCAGCATATCAATTGTTTGGAAAGTCATGATATATTCAGTTGTTACATTCATTTTTAAACCTGCTGCCCATTTTGCAGCTTCGTCTGCCCTGTTGTTGCCCAGTGACACCGGATCATCTTCACATGTATGGGCTTTACACTTAATTACTGCCACTGCCTTTGGCAATTGGATTGCTGTTAATAGTCCTTTTATATGTCTGGAATGTGCTATTGGTGTGCCTGCTGCTGTCATAAATTTTCTCAGACACCATAAGGCACCGAAATCATGTACTACCCTGAAGGCATACCTAGAGTCAGTGTAGATATTAGCAGATCTACCTTTCGCTAATTCACACGCTCTCTTTAGTGCCACCAGTTCTGCCACTTGGGCCGAGTGTGGTGGTCCTAAAGGTTCGGCTTCTATGATGTCTTCGTCATTTACAACAGCATAACCTGTACATAACTCTCCAGTGTCAGTTTGCCTATGACAACTCCCATCCGTGTAAAATGTCACATCTATATTTTTTTCTAAAGAGGTATCCCGTATGTCAGGTCTTGCAGTAAAGGTTTGATTCAGATATTCCATACAATCATGCGCATCAATATACCTGCAGAACTCTCCTGCTCCCAGCGGCTCACCTCTCTCCACCCTTTGTGCATCATGTTGCACATATGGTAAATACGTAGCTGGGTTTAACGTACTGCACCTTTTGATGGTGATGTTTGCAGGTGCTATTAGGGCCAGCTCCCATTTTGTGAACTTAGCTTAGGAGATATGTCTGGTTTGGGCAGAGTTTAGCAAAGCAGATACAGCATGGGGAGTATAGATAATCATATCATGGCCTAGTACCACATCCTCACTCTTACTGACCAATAGAGCAGTTGCTGCTACACTTCTTAAACACGTTCTGAACTGCTCGCAGTGCTTGTGGTAGGTTTTTCCTACCGCAATCACTGCGAGCAGTTCAGGCTAAAAGACAACCAAGTGACGTGGTCGCTGACGCTCCTTTACTAATTATGCACTCCCAATAAACACACTTTTGACCGTTTGGCACGCCTGCGTTCGGATCTCCACTCCCCCGTTTTCAAGCACCTTCCCGTTACCACCCACAAACAGTACATTCTGTCAATCAAATTAGCAGCCCCTCGTTGTTTTACGAGCGCACAATTTCCGACCGCAATGACTGGTTTGCGCATGCGCAGTTGTGCGAACATCGCTCAAAGCGAATGAGCGGCCGCTTACGAGCGGCTCTGAATCAGGCCCTAAGTCCTGTAATGGCAAGGCCAAAATATAAAAACCTGGGATCCACATTCTGCAGTATCCACACATTCCCAAGAAGGTACGAATTTGCTGTCGGTTATGCGGCAGTGTCAGAACATAATAAATCGTCCACATATTGTATTAGGACAGATCCATTGGCAGGTTGAAAAGATTGTAAACAGTCGTGTAAGGCCTGGGAAAAGATACTGGGGCTGTCTATGAAACCTTGGGGCAATCGTGTCCATGTGTATTGTACACCCCTGTATGTAAAGGCGAATAGGTACTGACAGTCAGGATGAAGAGGCACAGAGAAGAAAGCAGAACAGAGGTCAATGACAGTGAAATTTGGTGGGATCTGCATGAGAATGACAGCTGGATTTGGCACTACGGGAAATTGGCTCTCTACCACCTTAGTAACCCCTCTAAGGTCTTGTACCAGCCTATAACCCCTCCCACCACTCTTTTTCACAGGAAAGATGGGACTGTTGGCTACACTTGCTGTATGGACTAAAATTCCCTGCTATAATAACCGCTCAATTATGGGATAAACCCTTAACTCTACCTCCTGTTTTAATGGGTACTGGGGAATTTTTGGAGCTTGCCTACCGCTTTTAGATTTACCATTACGGGAGCTACATTTGCCATTAATCCAGTGTCCTGTCCATCCTTGGTCCAAAGTGAATCTGGAATTTGGGATAACATTTGATCTACCTGAGGTAGATTTTGACCTGAATTGGTAGAGTGATACTTTATCCTTTGGGGAGTGTCCAACATATCCCTCACCTTGTGCGCAACTCTCTCTGGGATATCTCGAAATATACCATCTTGTACCAGCTATAACCCCTCCCACCACTCTTCTATACAGGAAAGATGGGACTGTTGGTTACACTAGCTGTACGAACTATAATTCCCTGCTGTAACAATCACTCAATTATGGGATAAACCCCTAATTCTACCTCCTGTTTTAATGGGTACTGGGGAATTTTTGGAGCTTGCCTACCGCTTTTTAAATTTACCATTACGGGACTTACGATTGCCATTAATCCAGTGTCCTGTCCATCCTTGGTCCAAAGTGAATCTGGAATTTGGGATAACATTTGATCTAACTGAGATGGATTTTCACTTAAACCGGTAGAGTGATACATTATCCTTTGGGGAGTGTCCAACATATCCCTCACCTTGTGCGCAACTCTCTCTGGGATATCTAAAAATACACCATCAGGGGTACAATATATGACACATCCCATCTTACATAACAAATCCCTTCCCAGTAGGTTAGTAGGAGCTGCTGCTGCCAGGAGAAAAGAATGCCTGGTATGCAATGGCCCGATAGTGACCTCTGTGGATTTTGTTAAAGGATAACGTTGCACTTTACCCATTACCCCCATTGCTGGTACTGTCTCTTTGGTTACCTGTAAATTAACGGGAGATTTTATCACTGACCTGGTCGCCCCTGTGTCTATAAGAAAAGGATATTTAGTACCAGTAACATCAACCATCATTACCAGTTCTTCCCTAGTACTTCCCGTTAACCTGACTATCTGTAGACTACAGGTATGACCTGACCCCTAGCATTGACCCACACTCTCCAATACAGCATTTACGGCCACAATTGGAGCTGGTGACTGTTGTGGGCTTCCTGTGCTCTATGTATATCCCGTATGTGGATATCCAGGTATTCCCTGGTTAGGGGGTCCTACCCTCTTCACCTTTCAGTTCCTACTTATATGTCCCAGTTAGCTGCAGTTGAAACACTTTCGTGAGTGGGGTGGATGTAAGGATTGCTGCATGGGTTGAGTGGCAGGGAAAGGTGGTGGGTATGGGTAAGGATATTGAGGGAAATATGGTGGTTGTGGATAGTATGGGTGTTGTGGTTGTGTGTGATATTTGGGTTTGGGCTGTGTTTGAGGTGACGCAGGATTGGTGAGGACATGTAGCTGTGCAGGTGCAGGTGTATCTGCTGGCTGTGATGTTACAGTCATTCCTTCTAGAGCTTGGATACTAACAGCCATTAGTTTCTCGCTCTGGGTCTCTCTCTTCTTAGACATGTTCTTATCGTGTTCAATAGCGGATTCTATGAGGGTGTCTACAGTGACTCCCCTCCAGCCAGGCTGTGAGGTCTGTACTCGGGTCTTTAGGTTCTCTTTTCGACCATCCATAAGTACAGTGACAATCATTCCCCTGTGATGAGTGCTATCTTTAATATCTTCTAACCCAGTGTACTGGATGATAGCCTGCAGAGCTCGGTTACAATAATCCTCTGCAGATTTACTCGCTTTTTGTTTTATGGTGAAAATTTAGCTCCAGTTAATTACTACTGGAAAATATACACCCAATTGAGTTACAATGCGGGAAATGTTACCTTGGCTAACTTTGTCTGTTAAGGGACCATCTCCATCCAATACACAATCCGTGATAAATTTTGTCACGTCGGTAATGCGTGGAAGACAAGCCCTTAACACCACTCGCCAATCTTTATTGGTTGGCTCGTGAGAACTACCCAAATTTTTCAAAAATGTTTGACATTTGGCTAATTCCTTTTTAGGATCGGGGAAATCATTCATTACGGAGTTTAGCTCCGCTCTTGTCCAAGGACAATGCATTGTTACCTCCCTGGTGGGCACTACACCGTTCGCATCTGCATTCCCATTCGGAACAGTTATTGTCCGGATAGGATGCAGACCGGCCGCACTGCTACTTTTGACCTTGTTACCTGGCTGGGGATTTAGTCTATTACTGCTACATATAGGGTTAACAACTTCCTCTACGGGTGCAGTGGATGTTAACACTTCCTGTACTATTACTGATGGAGATGGCGGCACCACTTGTGCTTGTCGTGGTGGAGCATCTAACATGTGTACAGCATGGAAAATGGCAGACATAACAGTAGGCTCATCATCCGCATCATAAACATTTTCTTTATGATTACTTAAGAGAGGGTACAAATTACTTGTTAAATTTTTATGGGTTTTTCAACAACTGTACCTGCACCCCCGTCCGCATTGGGCGGCGGTGGTGCGCGTGAACCACTGGCAATAACTTCCACAACGCTACCTTGCTGCACGTGTGCGCTATCTCGTGGCGTGCATGCACCACAGTTTAGCGCTGCAGGTGTACTCTCCGGTAATGTGCTCACGATGCTAGTTTGCGTCACTTGCAAACTTTTAAGCCACGCATCCCCTTCATGCTGCCATAATTTTAAACACTCGTTATATTTTACCTTTTTCACTCAAGAGCACACCTTACTGATGCTATCTCGGACATTGTTCAATACCTCCTTATCAAAGCTACCAATTCTGGGAAACAGTCTAACACTCTTCATCATCATCTTAAACCATACATCACAGTACCTAATTGCATAAGTACCGTACTTAGTATGCATAATATGGCGTGCCGACCCAAGCGGCGCTTCCAAAAGCAGCACATCATCTAACATCTCTACCGTTTGCTTGGCCCCCATCTGGGAGAACCCTAAGCTTTTCAATGGAGATTTAGACTGGTGAAAGACAGTCAAGATACTTTCACTTACCTGCGGATGATTATTCACAGGATGCGCCCACACACCTATGGAAGAACAACCAGGCTGGTTCTACGCACCTAATCCTTTTTTGACTACCTTTCAACTGCTAGCATGTAAATATTCCAATAATACTTACCCTTTTCAGTGATTTCGTCCACCCTCTACCCAGTTCACAATCACAATTTAGCCAAAACTGTGCGGTTCAATTACAATGCTCAAATAACCCTAACCGATCACTGAACACTGTAATCACACTGGGAGCCGAACCTACAACAAAGACAACAGATACACCTGTTATGTGTTAGAACGTTATCTACTACCGAGCTTCTAGGCCAACCCTTGCGCCTAGTCCTTAAGGGTCATATGATACCCATAACCTTTTAAGAACCGTGTTACACCCTAAACCAATAAATGCTCATTGTTACACACTTTTTTCCTGCGCAGAAAAAGAATACACGTTCACCCAGCTATTGGCAACTGATAATGCAATCTCAACGGCTTTGTTTAAAACACGTGGCAGCAATACAGGAAATACGTATACGCTATTGTGCGACTAGTCGCATACACAATAATGCGACTACTGCACAACACGTATTATGACTTTTACAGTATAGTGCGACTTAGTCGCATACACAATAATGCGACTTCCCCTTTTTAACACACACAACAAAAACTATCGATGAAGGAAAACAAACTTTTTCCTCCCTCGTCCCTGGATTCTCAATCAGCGCTCCTAAAGTCACAATAACAGGTAGCGGACTCTCAGCAACAACAGAGGTAACAGATTTCGAAGGCACAATGCGTTCTCCTGTTAGGCGCCTCCACCCTTTTGCTGAGAGATCGGTACCGAGTGTTACCGAGTGACCGGTGGCGTGATTAACACTGCTAACCCCCAACTATTGATACCTTATTTAAACCTCAATGCAATCCTACCTATACCTTCTAAAATCCTGCCTATACCTTCTAAAATTGTCGCAATCTAGCGTAATGAGTCGCACAGTAAATAAATGCCTTCAGACTTTGAATGTGGTTTCAAAGCACAAAAAGTTATTATTCTACATAAAAACAGATGGTTACACGCTGTGATCTAAAGACAATTAGCGCAAATAAATCATACAGACCCAAGGTACAGTTGTTATATACGCACGTGCTCTGGCCCAGATACCAGCATCAGCATTAGAAACCTCCGTCAACAGCACAGCAAGAAGACTCCCGACTGGGGTCAGAGAGCGCACATATACAGTCAGGTGCATAAATATTGGGACATTGACAGAATTTTCAGATTTTGGCCTCTATTCACCACCACAATGGCTTGGAAATGAAACAAACAAGATGTGCTTTAACTGCAGACTTTCACATTTAATTTGAGGGTAATTACATCCAAATCAGGTGAACGGTGTAGGAATTACAACGGTTTCTATATGTGCCTCCCACTTTTTAAGGGGCCAAAAGTAATGGGACTATCAACTCAAAAGCTATTTCATGGACAGGTGTGGGCTATTCCCTCGTTATTTCATTATCAATTAAGCAAGTAAAAGGTCTGGAGTTGATTCTAGGTGTGACATTTGCATTTGAAATCAGTTGCTGTTGACTCTCAATATGAGATCCAAAGAGCTGCCACTATCAGTGAAGCAAGCCACCATTAGGCTGAAAAATCAAAACAAACCCATCAGAGAGATAGCAAAAACATTAGGTGTGGCCAAATCAACTGTTTGGAACATTCTTAAAAAGAAAGAATGCACTGGAGAGCTCAGCAACACCAAAAGACCCAGAAGACCACGGAAAACATCTGTGGTGGATGACAGAAGAATTATTTCCCCGGTGAAGAAAAACCGCTACACAACAGTTGGCCAAATCAAGAACACTCTCCAGGAGGTAGGTGTATATGTGTCAAAGTCAACAATCAAGAGAAGACTTCACAAGAGTGAATATAGAGGGTTCACCACAAGATGTAAACCATTGGTGAGCCACAAAAACAGGAAGACCAGATTAGAGTTTGCCAAACAACATCTAAAAAAGCCATTACAGTTCTGGAACAACATCCTATGGACAGATGAGACAAAGATCAACTTGTACCAGAGTGATGGGAAGAGAAGAGTATGGAGAAGGAAAGGAACTGCTCATGATCCAAAACATACCACCTCATCAGTGAAGCATGGTGGTGGTAGTGTCATGGCGTGGGCATGTATGGCTGCCAATGGATCTGGTTCCCTTGTATTTATTGATGATGTGACTGCTGACAAAAGCAGCAGAATTCTGAAGTGTTTCGGACAATATTATATGCTCATATTCAGTTAAATGCTTCAGAACTCATTGGACGGCGCTTCACAGTGCAGATGGACAATGACCCGAAGCATACTGCAAAAGCAACCAAAGAGTTTTTGAAGGCTAAAAAGTGGAATGTTATGCAATGGCCAAGTCAATCCCCTGACCTGAATCCGATTGAGCATGCATTTCACTTGATGAAGACAAAACTGAAGGGAAAATGCCCCAAGAACAAGCAGGAACTGAAGACATTTGCAGTAGAGGCCTGGCAGAGCATCACCAGGGATGAAACCCAGCGTCTGGTGATGTCTATGCGTTCCAGACTTCAGGCTGTAATTGCCTGCAAAGGATTTGCAACAAAGTATTAAAAAGTGAAAGTTAGATTTAGGATTGTTTAGTTTGTCCCATTACTTTTGGCCCCTTAAAAAGTGGGAGGCACATATAGAAACCGTTGTAATTCATACACCGTTCATCTGATTTGGATGTAATTACCCTCAAATTAAATCTGAAAGTCTGCAGTTAAAGCACATCTTGTTTGTTTCATTTCAAAGCCATTGTGGTGGTGAATAGAGGCCAAAATATGAAAATTCTGTCAGTGTCCCAATATTTATGCACCTGACTGTATACTCTTGCAGGGGTAGGCAATACTTTAGACAAGTTTGGCATGATTCCATTGGTTCTTCTTAAAGGTGTTTCTGTTACAGGATAGTTTATTGGACAATTTCAAATGAATACAAACAGCCTCCAACCGCCCTTTGTGTCCTTCTTCCCGCTGCATGCTAATCTAAGCTGTTAACATTACACAGTACATTTTAATGTTTTAACTCTCTATAGTCCATAGTTTGCAGACGCAGGTTCCGATCTTCTCACCGATGGTACCGGAAATCTGTGGAGACACAGTGGATCAGTACAACACTAGACACGGTCTGCTTACCATGTACTAAACCTTAGATATGAAATAACCTTTATTACACAACATTAATAATCACTGAATAAACCTTGAATATTACACTTTAATACTAGGGAACCTTTCATGTAAGTGTGCAGTGTGTAAGCATTAGGGAATTGGGGAAATACGCTAGTTAGCGTTGTGCGACTATGTGTTTTGTGGAGTATACTATGGTGCGTGTCTTGCAGGGATAATTAGTTTATATGTTTTAGAGACTGTCTGTATTTATGTGGTGAGGACTTTTAACTTCTTTCTATTGCGTGGGAATCGCATGACGCTAAATGATGGCATCGCCGTATGTACTTATAGTGGCGAGTTTCACTAAAATGGTGCTGAGCGGCCAGTCGCAAAATGGCGTCTTATTGCCATTCGCAAAATGGTGTTGCGCAGTTCTGATTTTAAACCGATCCTGTCTAAGCCAATTATCCGGCTTCGACAAGATCACCACAATATTTGCTTGTGTCGTAGCGGAGTCAAATGAAGCACCATCTAATACCTTATTAAAGAAATCTGTGAGATGGGGAATTAGACTTTCGGCAAATTTTTTATAGTATTGAGCCGAGAAACCATCGGGGCCCGGGGCAGAGGAACCTTTGATGGATTTAATGGCTGCCTGTACTTCGTCCTGCGTAAGATCAGCATTTAAAGAGGAAAGATGTGGCAGGGACAGTTTAGGGAGAGGGGTGTCGGCTAGATACGTCTCCAGATCAACAAACCGGGGAGAGGGGTCCTGAGAAGGGGTAGGAAGGTCATAAAGGGGCCCATTTATCAAGTTAATTTGAGGTAAATTCCCCGAAAACACCTGTTTTCGGGGGTTTAACCTCAAATATTAAGTATCCCCCGGATGTATGAAATAGGGACAGCAGCAGGTATCTCCGATACCTGCTGCGATCCCTCCATTGCTGCCCGCAGCCGCCTCCCCCATAGGTTTCTATGGGGGATGCGATGCTGCCAAATGTATCAATATCGGGAATGCTTCTTGGCCCCAGCAGCTAACGCCATCTGAAGATAGCGTTAGCCACTGTAGTCTATGGGGACTTACCGCATTTCAGCCGGCGGAGGGATCTACTGGATCCCTCCACCGACAATGGGCGCCCCTCATGTGCAGTCCGTGGGACTGCATATGCGCAGCAGTCCCGCATGCGCTCCGGCCACATCGCAGGGACGGGCTCCTTTCGGGGCTGTCTCCCTGCATGTGCTGGATAGTACATTCAGCCGGTATGATCCATTTTGCAATGCGATCATGGGCGGTACTGGATGCCCTGATCGCATTGCAAAATGCGATCATTAATAAATGGGCCCCAAAGTGAGGTATAGAACTGTCTAAATTCTCTAACAATTGCTACAGGATCATAAGTAACTGAATCAGAGCTCTGAGATTGGATTTTATCAAATAAATTCTGAGCACGTTTCTTTCCTAACTTTCTAGCCAACATTGAGTCAGCCTTGTCAGCTTTGTCATAGAAACGTTGCTGAAGTTTTTGTAGGATAGAGGCAGCTTTCTGAGAGAGCAAAGTATTTAGTTGGCCTTGGATAGCGTCAATCTGGTGTAATAAGTCATTAGTGGGGGTGAGTTTATGGGCGTCAAGGAGTGTAGATACTCATTGTTCTAGAGAGGAAATCTCAGCAGCAGCACTTTTGTGGGTCGTCAAAGCAGAGCTGATGAGTTGGCCACGAATTGTCGCCTTATGGGCTTCCCATATGATTCCAGGTGCTATATCGGGAGATGAATTGAACTTAAAATAATTAGATATGACCTGTTTAATGGTGGTGAAAGTGGAAGGATTAATTAAAAGCGCATCATCGAGACGCCATTTATGGGGGCGAGGGTAAAGTTGTAAAAGATCAAGGAGAACAAAGACTCTGGCGTGATCTGTCCAGGAAAGGGGGGTAATCCCGGCTTGAGAGGTCTCAGGAATCAGCGAGTCGAATATAAACATCATGTCGATGCGCGAGTATGTGTAGTGCGGGACCGAATAATAAGTATAATCACACGCTGATGAGTTTTTGAGGCGCCAAGAATCATATAAATTATATTGCTTAATCGGGGAAGATAAAGTCAGCGCGTCTTTGCAAGGATATTAGATTTGTTGGTAGGAGATGGGGATTTATCAAGGGTTGGGTCATTTGTAACATTAAAATCCCCGGCTATTATGAGATGACCCTGAACTCGTCGCTCAATGCATCTAAACAATCTGGAGAAGAAAGAACCCTGTCCCTGGTTCGGAGCATAAACCGAGACCAAAGTTACAGTAGTGGAGCACAATGTACCAACAACTATGAGGAAACGATCCTCGGGGTCTGACAATGTGGAAGAATGCAGGAAAGGGATCTTGTTGTGAATGAGAATCGCAACACCCCGTTTCTTGCAATCCGCCAAGGCAAAAAAAGTTTGAGAAAACTGCTTTCCCTGCAATTGGGTGTGAGTACCTGTAAGATGGGTTTCCTGAAGGAACACAATATCAGCCTTTTCCCTCCTGCAGGCTCTCAGGGTGATAGTACGCTTACGTGGCGAGTTGAGGCTATTGACATTAATTGACAATAAGTTCAAAGCCATGACACCAAATAGAAAATATCTGCAAAAAAAGAAACATTAAGAGGGCCACAAATATTAAAGAACTTTGGGCCTGATTCAGACCCGGTCGCAAGCGCTGAGCGCTCGCAACCAGGTCGATGGTGGCCCAGAGCGCATGCGCACAACGGAGCCGGCTCCGTTGTGCGCATGCGTGAGACCCGGATAGCGACGGGCAAACCGTCGCTCCGGGTCTCGCACCAAAGGGGGTGTGCTGTCGATGTTGAGTAACAGCATGTGGGCGGGCCGGGGGGGGTGGCTGCCCAGACGGAGGCGTTCCCATGAGAACACCTACCGTCTGGGGCGGCCCCACTGACATCACAAGTGATGTCAGTGGGAGAGCTTTCGGCTCTGTTTGAGCCGAAAGCTCTCTGGGGCTTGCGGCCATGAGACCCTACCACAAGGGTCACGTCGCAAGCCCAATGGTCGCGATGGTCTTGACCATCGCGACCATCATAGCCGCTCGCATTAGCTGTGGGTGGCAAGCCACAGCAATGCAAGCGACCAGGCTGCCGCTTCATAAAAAAGAAAAAAAGACGCCCTGATTCAGAGCGAGCGCTCTGTCAGAGCGTCCGGCTCTGAATCAGGGCCTTTGTTCCCAAAGATACACAGTATAGCAAATGGAAGGGGAAAAAGAAAAAAGGAGCGACCAAAAGGAGAGAAAGAAAAAAAAGCCCATATGGGCGACAACCCTTAAACACAGGAACCCAGAAGGGGTTCAAAACAAATAAATATATAATATATGAATAAATGTACAAAAAGTACAAAAAATACAGGGAGCATGGAGGGTAGGCCATATATATTTACGAAAAAGGAACCCCAAAAGGGGACCCAGGGCCCTTAGTAGAATAAATGAAAAAACACTCTGCAGAAATAATTAATTGCATAATATTACATCTGCAAAATACTTTCGCAAAAACATACAATCTGAAATAATAATATTTCACAGGTTTGCAATTACCCTTTTTTTATTCTACTGTTAACAGTTTCAAACATCCTAGAAGATTGTCAAAAATAATTTGGACAATCCAGATTCAGCATACTATCCTTATAGAGAACTATTGATCAAAGCACAGTGTTTTCCAAACCCGGTCCTCATGGCCCATTCACAGTCCAGACCTAGTGCACTCCTTACCCTGGCTCCCCAGCCTGTGCTCGCATAAGTAGGCTTGGCCTCATGCATGCAAAGTCACTGCCTGTCTCGTCCCCAATCTTGTCATGCTGGGGGTAGTCCCCAGCCTCTCCAGGTACAGCGTGCGCGCTTCATCTATCACGACTATCACCGCTGCTTGGTGACACCATCCGAAGGTGTAGGACCAAAATATCAGAACAGCTCTGCTATTTTGGTGTCACCCAGTGGCGTAACTTGCCCGGTGGCAAGATAAATGTTGGTGCCCCCCCAAATTAAAATATATCACCCCCCCAGCACCTATGCCAGCCCCAGCTGCCGCCACCCCCCTATGCAGTTCCTTTTATACAATGCCCCCAGTAGTGGTCCCCCTATGCAGTGCCCTCAGTAGAGGTCCACCTATGCAGTGACCCCCAATAATGGTCTCCCTATGCAGTGCCTCCAGTAGTGGACCCCCTATGCAGTACCTCCAGTAGTGATCCCCCTATGCAATGCCCCCAGTAGTAAGGCCCCTGTAGTGCCCCAATAGTAAGGCGCCTGTAGTGCCCCCATATGATGCCCGCAGTAGTAATGCTGCTGTAGTGCCCCCATATGATGCCCCCAGTAGTAAGGCCCCTGTAATGTGCCCTGTAGTGCCCCCAGTAGAAAGGCCCCTGTAGTAAGCCCCCTGTAATAAGTCCCCTGTAATAAGCCCCCTGTAGTAAGCCCCCTGTAATGCCCCCAGTAGCAAGCCCCCTGTAATGCCCCCTGTAGTGCCCCCAGTAGTAAGCCCCCTGTAATAAGCCCCCTGTAGTAAGCCTCCTGCAGAGCCCCAGTAGTAAGCCCCCTTTAATGCCCCCTGTAGAGCCCCCAGTAGTAATCCCCCTGTAATGCCCCCTGTAATAAGTCCTCAGTAGTGCGCCCCCTGTAGTAAGACCCCTGTAATGCCCCACAGTAGTAAGCCCCCTGTAGTGGCCCCAGCAGAAAGCCCCCTGTAGTGCCCCCCCCTCGCGCACGCAGACATACACATACAAAAAAATATTAGGGGTGAGCGGGTTCGGTTTTACTCGGATTTACTCGGATCTTTAAACGGCATTTTATTGGCTATCGCCTATCATGTGTTTAGGATAGCCAATATAATAAATACGAATTTGCGGTAAAGTGGCGATAAGAACCGAGTAAATCCGAGTAAAACCGAGCCTGCACATCCCTAAAAAATATATATACTTACCTTAAACCCCCAGTGCCTTCTGCCGTCCGTCCCCAGCGCCCGCTCCTCGGAACTATGGGAGTGACGTCATGACGTCACTCCCATAGTGCACTGCAGGACCCGGAAGCCAGAGCTCAGGAGTGAGCTCCATTATCCGGCTACCGCCGGGGGGAGAGAAGGAGCCGGGTGCCCGCTGGTAACACACTCAGCGGGCGCCCGGCAAATGGAGGGTGCAGGGGGTGCGACCTACCCTACATAGTTACACGACTGGAGGTGGAGCGCCGAGCAGCGGTGCTCCTTCTCCATGCAGCTCCGGGTGACAATGGAGACAGGTGACCCCTTCAGGGCTGGCGTCCGGTGGCAAATGACTCCATTGTCTCCGGGAGTTCCGCCAATGGTGTCACCCCCTCAGATGGTATCACCTGGGGTGGCTCGCACCCCCTAGTGACGCCACTAGTCCAGGCATTAGGGATATCCCTGCTTCAACACAGGTGGGTAAATCAAACTGACTGAGATAATAAATAAGCCACCTGTGCTCATGTATGGACAGTGGGCCTGATTCAGCAGTGCACACTAATGCACTGCTGAATGCAGATTCCTGATGGTCGGGAATCTGCGCAAACACTTGACCCATTCTGTGCACGTGCAGAACGGGTCTGCAATCCTGCATGTAGACTTGCAACAGACCTGTCATTGATTGACAGTCTGCTGCTGTTTGTGGGTGGGGCGGGGGCGGCGCGGCCTCAGTTTCCCGAAGCAAAGGCGTGTCACCGCCATTGGGGGGGAGGGAAGAGACCAGGATATCTGTCGGCTGACGGAGACTTCCTGGCCTTTTTTCTCATCTATGCCGACCAGCTTGCGTGACCCCTAGGGTCACTTAGCCGGCCGATGTTCCTGCAGATTATTCGAAGCTGCATTGTGCAGCACAGCTCGGATAAGTACTGCATTCAGGAGGCGTGATGCCTTCTGCTGCATTACTATATTTACAAGGACGGAATTGCTATTCTATCCCAAGCTGAATCACCCCCATTGTTAGTACCTGAAATGTGAGTGGGTTTGAGAAACACTGCCCTATTACATGTGTATGGAGAATGCTGTATAAATGTATAACCTCTGAAAGCAACAAAATACAAACATATTTTATAAGGAACCTATAGGGATGATGCATCTCCTAGTAGGAACTAGGAAGTAATATAACCAAATACCGTTCTTTTTCTATGTACAGGTGTAGATAATCATACATTATTTAATTGAAGCAATACCATAAACAGTATAACATATTATGTATATATATATATATATATATATATATATAAGTCCCAGGTTTAGGGTCTGTTCATTTGGGCTAGTCTCTTGAACTACTGGATGGATATTTTTATGGGGTTTTCTTTATTCTATATAGCATTGGTCGAGGAAGGTTTAGGTTTATAAACCGTTCATCTGTGACAAAAGGGAGCTGAGCAGTGACGATTTCGGTGACGCAAGTGACAGAGAAAATTCTTCCACCAAGTTGCTGTGTAGGAGCTGGGCCGGGTGCTGTAACAAGAAGAGAGCATCTGACACTGAGGCAAGTCACAGAAAAAACTGTTTTGCTGTGTGAGTGACTGACTGCTGCTGCAGCAGGGGTGAGGGCTGCGCTCTGATTGGCTCTGTGAGACAGTGAGAGCCAATAAAATATAACAATGTGCCCTGGTGCTTAGCAGCAGCCTAGAGAGGGGACTGAGCAGGGTCATGTCTGAGGTTGACAGAGAGTGAGAGACAGCCTGAACCCAAGAAGATGCCCTAATGCAGACACAGTAGCCAGGGGAAGCAAGCTATCAGGAATTTAAATATAAACCCATTGGAACACCATCAAATGATCTCCTTACGATGGTGGTAAACATTGGACTGCCAAAAACACTAGCATCTGAACAAAAACATTGATGGTTAGTAAACATTGGATTCCGATGTTCATCCCTACACTAAACCTGCACATGGACTGTGGCCACCACTGCTCCACTTGGAAGTGCTCCCTCTCCAGCATGATGTTCCCACCCAGTCACACACCCTCAGTGATCAGGAGGTACCTCCCACGGAAGTCAGCGCTGTTCCCAGACATGGGTGAGGAAGCTCAACAGGAAGCCCAGGAAATACAGGGTACATTGTGCAAAGAGGACAATGCTCATCGGCATGTTTGGAAGCTGGGGAGGGATGCATATGGAGGCTGTGGAAATATGCACAGGTTCTCCAGCACCAGGATGTGCTGCTGATAATGCAATACAAATATCTCATCCATGATCCTCCTGCACATCCCCATGGTTAAGCCCCAGCAAGCTACAGGGTAGCAGCAGGGGGGGTTGTGATGGCACTGGTGAGATGCAGGGGGCAGGAGTGAGAAGCAGGAGGTTGTGGTGAGATGCAGATGCCTGTGGTGTGATGCAGGGGGGCTGTGGTAAGAAGCAGGAGTGAGAAACAGGGGCCTGTGGTGAGATGCAAGGGGCTATGGTGCAATATAAGATGTTGTGGTGAAATGCAGGGGGCAGTTGTGAGAAGCAGGAGACTGTTGCGTGATGCAGTGGGCAGGAGTAAGAAGCAGGGGGTGACATGACGTAGGGTGTTATGAGATGCAGGGGGCTGTGGTGAGATGCAGGGGACTGTGGTGACATGACGTAGGTTATTATGAGATGCAGCAGTCTATTGCAAAATGAAATTGCTCCCGATCAAAGCCGGGGCTTCGATCAACATAACCAATTACTATAATTGTAATTCAGTTGTAAAGCAGATAAGAAAATCAGCACACTTCATACTGGGCTGTCACAAAGGGTTGGTTTAAGGAAAAAGCTGGTGTAATATATATGAAAATGTTCAGTTTTTGTAGATCCGTGTGGTACTAAGGGGTCTATTTACTAAGCAGTGTTATGAGACAGAGTGAAAAGTGATAAGTCTGTGATAAGGTGCCAGCCAATCAGCTCCCAACTGCCATCTCACAGGCTGTGTTTGAAAAATGACAGTTGGGAGCTGATTGGCTGGCACTTATCACAGACTTATCACTTTTCACTCTGTCTCATAACACTGCTTAGTACATAGACCCCCTAAAGCTGATCACACATCTAAAGACCATACCAACCAGCCAACTGGTTGGAATGAAAATCTGGTAATGTCTAGGAGCTTCTAAACGCTCAAAAATGGATGAAAACGGTCATTGACAAGTTGGTCAAATGAAACCGATCTATTCACGACCAATTTCGTCTGTTTTGCAGCGTTTGGGAGCAAATGATAGATTGCTGTTCACTCACATACTTTACCAGATTTTCTTTCCAGGTTGAAAAGATAATCTTCAGGACATTACTTGCAATAGAGCAGGATTTCTTCCATTTCTGTGTTTTATTTAAAAAAAAACTGTTTTACATTCATATTCTGTATGCCAATTTGTTATAATCATATCTGCCCAGTAAGCATTGTGACTTAAAGAATTCAAGTGTCAGGCTTGTGGTTTTTTCTGTTTAAGTAATTTGTTATTTAAGTTACATTTGTTTTTATTTTCATATTTTTTTTATTTAAATATTGAATAATCAAACAAACAAAAAATGTATCAACCACTCTATAATTTTACATAATAGTTTAACTTAAAAATAACTAAGGTTCCCTTTACATTGGCTGGTATTACAGAGGTCATTGCCAAGCAGAATATGGGGCCTGGGGCATATTTATAATGGGTGCATAGTGTGCGGTGCACACGTGCCCCTAGGTCCAGGGGGGGCTCACACCGCACACCCTGCACCCATATTATACTTACCACTCCGTAATCCCACATAGGCGCCGTTGTCAGTGCTGTAAATAACACGTGGAAAATGGCCGCCGTGGCCGTTTTCCTGAAGTTTTGCGCATATCCAGTACAGGGAAAATGTCTGGCGCAGCCATTTTCCTGGTGACCTGCACATGAGCTATAGACACACTCTAGTGCCCAGAGTCTGTCAGTGCGGCGCTGTGCTCAGTGCGCTGCCGGCCGCCGGACTGAGAGGAGGGGGCGCATGACGGAGACTGCACACGGCCCCCTCCTATTTTGAAACGCCCCTGTATGGGACCCTTGGCCCGATTTCAACAAGGGCACTATCTGCATGGAGTTGTTTGTATACTATTACCTGTTCCACTTTTTTCTCATTGTCCAAAACCTTAGTGGCAGGAATCAGGATAGCTGGCTTCTTACTGGAAACTGGTTATACTCAGGCCCGCCAAGAGCCGTGGCGGGCCCCGGTAATAGGGGACGTGGCCTAATTGCGGGAGGCGTGGCCATGCCCCCTTGCCGAGAAAAAAAAAATAAATTTCAGCACCGTAAAGCGGCGCTGTACGCTGGGGAGGGGGGGTGCTCTGAGCCCCCTCAACCTGGCGCAAAGCCAGGGGGGGCGCGATCAGTGTGATCGCTCCCCCGCACAGGCATAGGAGACTGCTGTGGCTGCAGTCTCCAACTGCAGCTCAGCACATGCTGTGTGCTGAGCTGCTGTGAGGTGGGAGCGGCGCCACTGGGCCCCTCAGGAAGCCCCCCCCCCCTCTCGGCGCTCCTGGTTATACTGTGTGAATCTGTGGGAGAGAAATTGGAGTTTAAGCTCCACTGGAGCAGGGACTGAGGTAAATGAATATAAATTCTGTAATTATAAAGTGCTATGTAATACAATGCCACTATATCAATAAATAATAATAATAGTAATAATTCTGTAGTGCATGAGAATATCCATAGTGTTTAGAATTATATCTAGTCACAATGGCATCCCTTTGGTATGTCAGTTATTGAGGGGAAGTTGTAATTAGGTATATGAAAATAGCTGCCGGCTCTACTTAGTTTAGTAAATGATTGTTGCACTTTACTACTCCAATTAAACCACTTCAACTGGCTCTTTCTCAGGGTTTTAATTGGTCACTTTATGCACTGATGAGCAAATAGTTTTCAGGTTACATAAAGCCGCCGACATAAGAATGATTCATCCAGACTAGCAGTGAGTATTTTTTATGCCAGCACAGGTCAAACTTTCAATTTCACTTCATTCATCCATTTTCTTCCTACCAAGAAAAAAATGATTACATATGCCAGCTCCATTACCTACTTTGTTATATGCAGACCTACTGTTAATTATGGGTTGGGTATGGGATGCCGGCGCTCAGGATCCTGGTGGTTAGAATCCCGACGCCTGCATCCTGATAGGGTTAGGTTACCGACACATGCAGGTAAGTATCCTAACCCTCCCCCCAGGCAGCCTAACCCTAACCCTCCTTCTCCGCAGCCTGAACCAAACCCTCCTACCCTGCAGCCTAACCCTCCCTCCCTGCAGCCTAGCTCTAACCTTCCCTCCCTGCAGCCTAGCTCTAGCTCTAACCCTCCCTCTCTGCAGCCTAACCCTAACTCCTAACCCTCCTACCCTGCAGCCTAACCCTCCCTCCCTGCAGCCTAGCTCTAACCCTCCCTCCCTGCAGCCTAACCCTAACTCCTAACCCTCCCTCCCTGCAGCCTAGCTCTAACCCTCCTACCCTGCAGCCTAACCCTCCTTCCCTGCAGCCTAGCTCTAACCCTCCCTCCCTGCAGCCTAACCCTAACTCCTAACCCTCCCTCCCTGCAGCCTAGCTCTAACCCTCCCTCTCTGCAGCCTAACCCTAACTCCTAACCCTCCTACCCTGCAGCCTAACCCTCCCTCCCTGCAGCCTAGCTCTAGCTCTAACCCTCCCTCTCTGCAGCCTAACCCTAACTCCTAACCCTCCTACCCTGCAGCTTAACCCTCCCTCCCTGCAGCCTAGCTCTAGCTGTAACCCTCCCTCTCTGCAGCCTAACCCTAACTCCTAACCCTCCCTCCCCGCAGCATGTTGGTTTCATATGCATGCGCAGAAGCTGGCACAGGGAGTGCCACAGCGGGACTACTAGATAAAACTACTCACTGGTTGAACAGGTGAGCAGTCTATGTCCGAGAAGGAGGGGAGACAGAGTAGTCCATGACCCGGCAGAGGGGGAAGTCCCACTGCAGCAGCCCCTGTGTCCACTTCTGTGCACCTGTATGTTTGGTAGTAGGGTCAAATCACCATGACATACTGTACCTTCCAAATGTTGAAGTTCTCAAGTAGGGACATGGAGGACCTGATTCACGTAAATCGGATGAATTGCGTACTTGCCTGTATTGAGAGGTGGTTGCTTTTATGCGCCGCACCTTCTCTATCCATCTACTTGTGATAGTAGCTGTCATTACTCTCTGTGCATAACACCAGCCCAATACCTGGCGCAAGAAGTGATCAGCTATATAAAAGTATAGCAATAGCAGGCCCCAATATCTCCAAACAAACCACCCAGACCAGAGCCATGGTCAGTCCCCATCCCACCTAGTTTAAAAAAAAAAGTAAAGAAAAACTGTTTAAAAACAACCAAACAAGAACTCATGTGGAAAAATGACAATAAAACAGTAAGATTTACAATCTGCGCTTTCTAACAGCAACTGAGGGCCTGATTCAGCATGGATCGTTATTGCGATAGCGTACGCAGACGGCTGATTGTTGAGTACTGCACATGCATATGCATTGCAGTGTGCGTGCGTGCGCGAGTTAGCATTGCGATCTCTCTGTGTTCGCCTACGCAGATACAAAGCCATCACAGAGTGAGTGACATCAGGTTAGCGTTTGGGGTTGGTGACAGGAGAGTGGTTAGAGAAACGCAGGCATGCCTGTCCATTTGAACGCCGTTACTTGGGCATGCATAAATTAGTCACTGCAATGGCATACGCAGCTTGAGTGCTCACTGCGTGCAACGAGGTTAGCAATTTCTGAGTAAGGCCAGACCTGTTGTTATTGTGCATGCAGGGCCGATGTTACTCGATGGCACTGTTGTATACGCAGGACTGCAAGGTATTACAAATGTGCGAAAGCCGTAGTGGGTGTTTCTATGCTGGCTTTGGGCATCTCTATAATAGCTTTGCAATTGCAATCATTACCATATTTTCACAGCAGACCTGCATAATCGCAGCTTCAATCGCAATAGTGATCTGTAGTGAATAAGGCCCTGAGTCCATTCCGTGAGTTTACACTAAACTCCAATACAATATGTCGAAGCTGGAAAATTGGCTGAGACAATATCAGTTTAAAATTGAATCGCGGCGACGCCATCTTGCGTCTGGCCGCAAGACGCCGTCTTGGAAATGAGATCGCAAGACGCCATTTTGCGAATGGCCGCCCAAGCGCCATTTTAGATAAACTCACAATTAAGTACATATGGCGATATTACTACTAAGCACCCTGCGATTGCATCCTTCCTCATTTCCCATACACACAGTAATATGCACAATTGCGCTGTTAACTAGTCGCGTATTAGCGAATGCATAAGACCCCGAATGAAAAACGCTGTTTAGTAGCTAAATGCGCACGCATCCGCACCAAGATAACTAGCGTCCTTATATCAAACCCTGCATACTCACACATTACATATTCACATACAAGGTTTCATAAGCTTTAAAGTATAAGATTTAAGTTAGTTCAGTTAGTATAAATGCTGTGAAATAAAGATATTTGATAACTAGGGTTTTATACATGCTAAGAAAGCCATGTTTGGTTTCGTACTGATGCGTACTCTTTCAACAGAATTCCAGTACTATCGGTGTAGAGATCGCATCATGCATTCTCAACTTATGGACCGCAGAGACTTCAAGCAACAAAATATATAACTGTTAGAATTTTGCATGGGGGCGGGAGGGCAGAGACCCCCAGTTATTAGAGGCTGGGTGAGTCTATTTGAACCAGCCTGTTAAACTCTCTGTAACAGATGCTTTCTCCCTGGGAACCAATGACATCAGCAACAAACTTCTCTATTGTCCGGTCTATTCTGGCGGGGTATAAATATGTGTGCTCCAACACTGAGTCTTTAGTCTTCGTGCTGAATGCTGATAGACGAGGGGTTTCTTGCTGATGCCTAACATCTGGTCCGGAAGCGCTGCGTATGTATACTGTACTTGGGTCTGTATAATTCCTTTGCGCCAAATTGTGTCTGGATCAATAGCGTGTAACTGACTTTTACTTGAATAATACTTGTGCTTTGGAACCACAGATTCCAGGTCTTAAGTCTTTATTTACTGTATGACTGCGTACGCAAATTAGCGTCATCTTTAGAAGGTATAGACAGGATATTAGAAGGTATAGGCAGGATATTAGAAGGTATAGGAAGGAGTGTATAGAGGTTCTGATCCAGTATCATTAAATACCAGATATGACCTACCCTCCAACATGACCCCCTTCCACCCGGTACAAAATACTCTGCTCCTGGATATTCCCACCTAATTTATTATTGCAGTCACCTGTGTTGAGCTAGTTAATAGCTGAGACAGGTGTTTCACCACAGGTGGCTGCAATAATAAATTAAGAAGGAAATCCAGGAGCAGAGCTTTTTTTACCGGGTGGAAGGGGTCATGTTGGACGGTCTGATATGATCGAGGCATCCTTCATCTACATCATACTGCCGGAAACTGCAGGTGTTAGCAGGTGAACTGCAGTCACTGCTCTCTCCTGCTCTCTGTCTCTGTCTAGCTAGTCACATAGGCTGTGCTGGAAATACAGGATGGTTCCAGCGCTTTCTATGATCTATCCTATGAATTTATTTGATAGTGTACTCAATGTATTCAGAGATATGTAAAAAAAACAGAATGGCATTATCGTATAGTACCGTCAAAAAAAGGTTTCTTTTTTACAAAATATAAACTAACTCACCATTTACTGGTGGGTGATAGACGTTGGACACAATTTTCACCGTGGTCCTGTGGTGGTTGTAAAATGCAACATAGATCTGGATACCTTTGGGTCACTCCATAGATGGGGGAAAACACATATGACAAGCTTCCATAGTGCAAATCAGTAAACCCAATACAAGATCCTACAGGGTTAAGTAATATACTTGAATGGGGTGTGATGGAAGCCTTGGACATTTATATTTTAAAACTGATGTCCATCGGTTTAATATAGAGTTTGTTGAGCTTTGTGTTGATATTCAAATCCAAAAGAATTCACTTACAAAAATTCAGTAATCAAATAATTTATAATTTATTAGTCTATAATGGTGTTATCTAATTACACCAGATGAGAATAAAAATAATTTTCATTGTGAGTAGAGACATTGAATAAAATGATTACAATGAAATAACGCAATTTAGATATAAAAAAATTATATATTAATAAAATATTAATATATAATTGAAAAAGTAGACAGAACCAATGGGTGGTTACCTAATTGCTAGGTAACCACCCATTGGTTCTCTCCATTTTTTCATTTCTCAACTATGTAATATTTTTTTTTTAAATCATTTTTTTTTAAATAGATTTTTTATTTTTTATTCTATTTTAATAATATATCATATTTGAAATCTAAATTGCGTTATTTCATTGTAATCATTTTGCAACCACCGCAGGACCATGGTGAAAATGGTGTCCAACGCCTATCACCCACCGGTAAATGGTGAGTGCATTTATATTTCTTAAAAGAGAAACCTTTTATTGATGGTATTATACGATATTGCCATTCTGTTTTTTACATATCTCTGAATTAATCGAGAACTCTATCAAACAAATTCATAGGATAGATCATAGAAAGAGCTGGGACCATCCTGTATTTCCATAACTGTCTTTTGAGGGGCATTGTTGAAAGGCTCCTGCCGTTCCAAGCTGCAAGTTTGGATCTACCATTGGATCTAACAGGGAAATTGGCGCCAGTCTCAAGCATCCCTATAAATAGGCTGTGCTGCCTGTCTCTCTTCACACAGACAGCGGCAGCCCAACATCGTACAGCACAGCTCCTGTCTTCTGCTGTTTCCTTTCCTCCCCTTCCCTCCCCTCACACCCAGCCAGGCAGAGAGTAGCTTCGCCCCCTAGAAGAGACAGACTGAGACGAGGAGTTGGCCTGTGCTGGGATGAGAGGCTGAGCTGCAGCTTCAAACTGATGTAACCCCACTTTTACCTCCTGTAAAGGGTCACCAGGTTACTAACTCCCATGTAAGCTATTGTACCCACCCTTAACCTCCCGCTAAGTGGTGTACATCCTTTCATCAGTTCAGTGCTTCCACCCAAGTATCAGTAGTAGTCTGGGCCTACTTGGGAAAATCCTATAATGCATTGGCTTAGGTAATATGTAGTATTAAGTCTTGCCTAGATAAGCCTGAAGTATGTATGTTTCTTTACCTTACCTAAAATAATATGATATATGATATTCTCTACACTCTCCCAGATACGTAAACACATGAATAGATATATTTTAACAAATTATATATCTACTAAGTTAGCATATACTGACAAGCAAATATAATGGTTAATGCTTTATACATACATAGCGTACATACTGTAGCAATACAACAAAGTACGCATAAATATGGAAAACAAATGAGTTAGAACACAAATTCTGAATAACCTTCTAAAGTTACATACATTAAAGTGATAGCAAATGCTAAATATCATGACAGTGTATTATTGCAAGACTTTACACCAGTGACCATAACATTTGTATACAAATGGGATGTATGAGGGTGAGACAAGGGTAATTCTCTTAGTGATGAGAACTATATCGATATTACCATATTATTTCTGATTCACCCTTCACAACTTATACAATAACAGTGTTTCACATCAAAGTGTAATCCTCACTTTTACATGTTATAAAGTCCAGGGGGTAAATTTACTAAAGTGAAAATTTTAGAAGTGAGTTTTAGAAGAGATGTTGCCCATAGCAATCAATCAGATTCTAGCTATTATCTTCTAGAAAGTGCTAGTTAAATGTTAAGTAAAAT